>OU860785.2:11254333-12499333 GCA_917862395.2 Heliconius sara
TTTAGTGAATAGAATTATTATTATTATTACAACACTTGCGAAGAGAGCATATTTCGGGCATTTTTTAAATTCTTATACCTTTTGAGAAACTACCAACATTCTTATCGTTATTTTTTTTTTTTTTAAATAAAAAAAAAATTGAATATGTAGTCTAAATTTTTCGTTATAATGGCGCGAAAATATTCAAAATATTCAAAATTAAAAGTTCAAAAATGTTGGTTGAAAATAATTATACTGCAGGAGGATACCTTTATATGTACTGTTTAAATCTGTTTTTTTATAATATTATGTAGAATAATATAGTCTATAGATAATGACACATTCCTCTTCACACTTTTTATTCTTTAACTATAATAAATATATTTAACGTTATAACGTTATATTAAACGTATTAATAAATTTAATTAAATTTATTAATACGTTTCAAGTATTCATTTGTTTTTAATATAATATTAAGATTGATTCATAAAATATATTTGGCACTTCCTTAACTTGATTATTTCATCTATTTTTTTTTATATACAAAGTTTTGATTAAGTTCTCTTGAGAAATATATTTACTGTAAATGAATGTAACGTACCTACGTGCCAATGATTAAAATGTATTGACATCCCCACGTGATCCATCTAAACACAATATAAACTTTTATAAACTATAGCAACCAACTCGCGGCTTCACCACATTTGTGAATTATTTGTTTGTTTCGATACAGGGAATTACTTGAAAGTTTGTATTATTTTTTTTTTAAAACAGCACCGATTTTTATAAAATTTGAAAGTCAGACTCTTTAAAATATTTCATTGAACACGCGTTTCATGTTTTTTAGAATTCATCCCCTAAGAGTTCAAATACTGGGTTGAAAGTTTATATGGAAAAATCTTTAAATCGCCACCGATTTTTATAAAAACTTAAATTCAGACTGTTAAAAATATTGTAATGAACACGTTTCGTGGTTTTTTTTAGAATTTACCCCTAAGAGTGTAGTGTAGTGAAGTTGCTCCGCGACCGCTAGTATTTAATACAACAGATATCTTCCCTTATGTTTTATATTGAAGATCGATTTGTTTGCTTGTTGTTAATTATAAGGATTAATTGAGGCGTAAAATTTCAATTACTATAAGATAAACGCTTACATCGCTTAAAGGGTAATTACTTACATGATTGATACTTACTATCTCTTATCAGTTGGTAGGCAATTATTAATTAAAATGTTTAATATATGTACGAGGTCGGATTAACATTAATTAGGCCGTAAATTAGGCCCGTCTTGGCGCATAAGTGTGACTGTAAAATCGACTGGTTGTGGGTTCGATTCCCACTCGAGGAAATGAAATATTTATTTACATTTATCTTTTTATTTCTTCGCTCTGGTGTTGAGGCAAAGCGCCGCTTTAAGTTTTGCCACTCAACATACAATACCTGGAGATTTCGGCGGAAAGTGGGCAACGGAGTGTCTTAACATTAGGTTCCCTCTGCCTAGCCCGATATGTGCGGGATATAACGTGAAGCTGGTTAATTAATATCAACCTTAAATATAACGCATTATTAAGACAAAAAACATGTATTTTTTGCACATAACTTTTGAGGCCACGACCACCTCAACACACAATGCCTGGAGAATTTGGAGAATGGAGAACGGAGTATCTTAACACTAGGTTCCCTTTATATGCGATACAGCATGAATCTAAAGAATATATAAAAAGAAATTACGTTGAAACTCAATTTCCTAAAAAGAATACTTCATCTATATAGTTGGAATATTCATAAATATTAGATAAACAAGTTTCGTAAGCATGAGGCGAGGAAAAGTTTTCGTGGGAAACAAATATTGAACTTTATTTAGTGTTAAAATAAAAAGTGAAGCACGATATACGAGTATTTTTTGAATTTTTATAAGTATGTGAATACTATATGAGGCCAGTAGTGGCGCAGCGGCACGAAGTGTGACTGTAAAACCGACTTAAATATTTGCTTAAATTTATATTACCATTTCTTCGCTCTGGTGGTGGATGGAGTATCTTAACACAAGGTTACCTCTACACACCCTGCTATATGCGGAATACAGTGTGAAGCTGAAAAAAAAACTTTATATTAAAAAAAAAACACTGCGAATAATGAATATAATAAAGCTTTAAAACCATGAACAATGCTTATTTAACAACAATACAAATTATTTACTTACTAACAGTTGACAACTCCTATATTTAACTTTCATATTGCCCGCGAACATAGGAAATATGGTATTTCATAGGATCGATTAGATCGCCCACGAGTCACCGTAGTTAGAAATGCTAACATCAATCACAACCACACTATCCCGACATACTATTTGAAGAAAACTTCTGGGTTAGGCACAAATTTTATATTGATATTTTCTGTTAATTTATTTTTATAATATATTTTTTACTGAGTTTACTATTGTAGAAGAATTTGTTAAAATGAAAAATGTATAGAATCGATAATACAACTATCAAAGGCTACCTTAGAAGCCTTCGATATACTAAGCCGATAAATATTTCTTGTGAAAAAGATATTTTTTGTTAATAAAAAAATCTTAGAATTTATATAAAAAACTATTTTATTCTTTATTTTCATTCAAAATACTACAAAACTTATTTAAAATTGACTTATTATTATACATACCATTAAAAATAATTATATGCGCTCTTACTGCTTGCGGTACTACAATAAAGTCGAATGAAGCCTTGTCGGGAAAGTTGCAGAATACTAAAAATTAATTTAGAATTCAAGTATATACATTTATTACAATATCGCCATTATTAAACAAGCACCATTTTGTAGAGTTCTTTTAATTAAATATTACTTTATGTTCAAAATTTCATATCTATTCCGCAAAGTATAAACAATGATCGAACAGTGACATAAATATGGCAGTGACTGTAAACGCGATACCAGCTTTGGTAGAGTAAGGTAAAGTAAGAAGTCATAGTATTAGTTTTCATCATTCAAACTCGATTTTTTTCCAAAAAGTGGGGGAGTATCTTAATACTAGCTTCCCTCGGTCTACGGGGAACTGGCTAGTTAGAGGCCAGTCGTGGCACAAAAACGTATGATTATAAACGAGACAGGTTGGGTGTTCGATTCCAACTCGAGGAAATTAAATATGTAATATGTTCATTTCCTCGTTCTGTTGTCAAAGCAAAGTGCGGCGTTGTGCGGCAGTGCCTACAGAATTTGGTGGATAATGGAGAGTCTTTTAACTCACTAGGTTCCCACTGCCTCCCTGCTATATACGTGAAGCTAAAATATAAAAATAAAATCACATTTCGCCATCCGGTTATAGCTTTATGATAAGCCTCATACATACAGCCTTTGAACGGTACACTACAAAAATGTTATATATATATTGATTCATAATAAATACATATATCATAACGACGATGGAGGTCCAGTGAAAAATGATTGATAAAAATTTCGAAAATGTTCCTAGAAAGGGTAACATATTTACTTTCTATGTAAATATGTTACTCTTTCTCCCGACATTATTCAGTATCTAACAAATGCGACTAAGATTTCAGTTGGTAGTTTTTATTTATTGTATATTTTGTAGAGCCTCTACTATTATATAATATACTATGATTTTATTTATTTGTCAAATATTTACTAATACTAAATAATAGCTATTCATAAATAGTTATTTTTAACTACGCCCCGTGGTGCAGAGACATAAGACTGGTTGTGGGTTCGATCTCCACTTACGGAAACGAAATATTTATTAAAAATGATATTCTCATTTCTTCGCCTTGGTATGCCTCCAGAATTCGGCGGAAAATGGGAAATGGAGTGTCTTAACACTAGGTTCCCTCTTCCTACCCTGCTGTTTTGCGGGATATAGCGTGTTGTTGTAAAAAAAAACTAACACCCAAATAATTTTACAGTCTAAGCTTAGAAAAGTAATACAGTTTATAATATAAAGATCATATTTTGCTATTCACAATAAATAGGGGTTAATTAAACAATATGCTAAATCACGACCGCGACTAGTGTGTGTAAGTGATAATTTATAGCGATGTTAATAATAAAATCTCTGGCGTCGCTCCCAGCGCTGCGGTATATGGTGGTTTAGTTGCTCTTTGTATAAATTAATATAGATACAAATCTGATAGTCTCAAATTTTCGTTACAGGTAATAAATGTAGTGTAGATTAAATATATTTAGGATAAGGATGTTAAGGTAAGTAAGTTTAAAAAAATCAACAAATATTTTTAAATTAGAACTGATCATTATCCTTTGTTTACTTATTAAATTATAATTGTGGCATAGAATTTGTCTTGACAACCGATTAAATAAAAATTTTATCAAATAAATCAGCTTCACGCTGTATCCCGCAAACAGCAGGGTAGGCAGAGTGGCAGTGTTAAGAGACTCCGTTCCCCACTTTCTACCGAATTCTAGAGACATTGCGTGTTGAGTGGCAGAACTCAACGCCGCGCTTTGCCTCGACACCAGAGCGAAGAAGTGGAAATATAAACTTAAGTAAATATTTCATCTCCTTGAGTGGGGATCGAACCCACAACCAGTCGGTTTTGCAGTCACACTTTGTGCCCCTGCGCCACGACTGGCCACGTTATCACAATCCACACCACTATACACCAAACCCACACACAGTATGTGCCCGAACGAACAACACTCCGAACGCTTGAAATACGTATCTTAATAATGTGTCCTCGTTTTCGTTTTCAACGCCAGAGTCAGCTTTCTAAAGCTCTTGTTTCTTTGAGATTTTATTTAATTTATATATTATTCTTCGCTCTTCTTGCTCTATTTTTGTTGAGGATTGAAGTAAAACCGACGCCGCGTCGTGCCCTGTGGACAAATTCTCATTATGCCCTCATATCTAATAATAGCGTGAATGATTTTACTAAAAACATATAAATACATAATACCATCAGAAATAAACAAAATTTTTCTATTGTAGGAAACAAACAAACGCATAGTAAGTAATTGGTCACTAGTAGCTTAAATACTAATGTAAAATGGTTGCGTATTAAATTTTTATTAAAAAAAATACAATATTTTTCTAAAGACTATATATTTGATAGATTGTTTTCAATACAATATTTAGGTCGTAATATTTCAGGTCGAATGGCACGTGACTGTACTCATATCGAATAAAATGACATGTCTCGATTAATCTCACCCTCCACAAACAAACCTATTATGATTCCAGAATATTGATATGGAACATTTATCAGGGGTTCGTTTGTAATCGTTCAATTATATAATATGCACCTGCCACATGAGCCTCAGGTGGTGTAGGAGATAGAAATTTGTTACCTTTTTATATTTAGCTAAAATTACAAAAATCAGTAATTTTGTATGCGTCTGTCATATAAACTGACTGTATTAATATTTATTTAGAAAACATATAAAAATTTGAACGTAGCGGGACTCGAACTCACGCCTCTTGGAAACCAACCAGGCGCTCTGACCACTAAGCCATACGTTCTCATAAGGCTACGTTGAAATTTTTATACGCTTAAATACTTAATTAGAAAACGTATAAAAATTTGAACGTAGCGGGACTCGAACCCGCGCCTCCTGGAAACCGACCAGGCGCTCTGACCACTGAGCCATACGTTCTCGCCAAGCTACATCAAAATTCTTATACGCTTGTTACAACTTAATTATGTTGTTAGCATAATTAAGTTGTAACAAGCTATCATACTTTCTCATCAAGTTACGTCGAAATTTTTGTACGCCTGTTATAACTTATTGACTGTATTAAGTTTTAAAATTGTATAGTTCTCTAAATATTGAGGCCAGTCACGGCGCAGGTGCACAAAGTGTGACACACAGTAACGCGGCAGGTTGTGGGTTCAATTCCCATTCGAGAAAATTAAGCTACTTGGCACGCAAGGTCCCCAGAATTCGGCAGATTGTGGAGCATTGGGGAGTATTAGCATTAGGTTCCCTCTACCTACCCTTATACGTGGATTTCACATGCGTTAGGAAATAAGTATAAAAAACCTAGCGTAACATATAGTTAATTCCAAACTACATATTTTACCTTATTTAGAATCCAAATTAGTGCATTCACTATTAAATCCTTTTTATTTTAAAATTATTACATAACCAACAAGTGTTTAATAACACAACTTCTTCAGCGTTGAGTTCTGTTTCACATATATTCAAAACATCGTGGAAAATATCATCCCGTGAACGATCGCGAGACTTGACTTGACAACGGTATATAACTAAATAAAGCTACAAATTCATCAAAAACACGCAGTGGCATCCTAATTTATTGAATCTTCGCCAAACAAGGTTTCTCGTTGCGCTGCATGCAGTTGAAAATAAACTTGCCGCAACGACAACTACATCACGTCGCCGTCGACATGAAAATGTATGTTGTCGTCCTATTACAATGCAGAGAGCCATTTTGTTTAGTAGTCAATATTTCTTTTATGTAAATACATTCGAATATTTTTTGTAAAATAATATTTTTCGGCACTGTCGTGTGTTTTGATATGATTGACCATAGTATTCAATTCCTTAATAGTCTTCATATTGGTTTGAGGCCGGTTATGGCGTGTGCGATCGTAAACGCCGCTGGTTGTGGATTCGTTCTCTCTCGTGGAAATGAAATATTTATTTTCATTTATATTTTTATTTCTTCGCTCTGGCGTGGAGTTCTGCCAGTCAACACGTAATGCCTTCAGAAAAAAAAATCCGCTTTGAGTATTTATGAAGTAATCGGAAAAAAATCATTTTTATAGGGATGTTTCATTAAAATATAAAAAAAAACATAAAAATATAACATTATTCTGTGAAACTTTAGTATTATTTATTGAAGATCAAATATAAAACACGCATGGAACAAATCTGGTAAAGGTATGAAGATAAACATCTTTGTATCCTTTTAGCCTAAGGATCCAAAAACGGTATTCGAATAAGCCGTATTTTGTCAGCTAAATAAATCTACATGTAAACCGTTAATGCCTTGTTCAAAGGTAAACGAACGCTCAAAGGAAAACTAAACTACAACTTCGGTATCGATAAGTAGTACCAACGCACACTGTAGATTTTTTACGCAGAATAAAAAAGTCTTTGATGGCAATGATTGTGAGTCAAAACTCAGTATAAATAATTTTTAAGGTTCCGTAACCAAAGGGTAAAATTGGGAACATATTACTAAGACTTAATTAATTAAGATTTAATTTAATTTAATTACTAAGTCTTCCCTATCTCTCTGCCAGTCTGTCACCAGGCTGTATTTCATAAACTGTATAGTTTTTCACTTTAATTATTACAAATGGTGTATTTCCGTTTCCGCTATAACAACTAATAATAAAAAAAGCAGAATAAAATAAATATTTAAGGAGGGTTTGATACATCAGGAGTTACCATTTTTTTTTGCCTTATTTATAGATAAGTATAAATAAGGCAAAAAATAAGGCAAAAGGTATGCCATATAATGTCCAATGGTCCATAATACTTGAAGCAGAAGTTCGACTTACAGTTTTTATATTGATTTATTTACATTTTCTTGTTTTAGTTAAGCAGGTTAAGATATAAAATTTCTCTCTTATATAAAAAACGTATTATAATATGGGCGAGCAGTAAATAATAAAGATATTAATCCTGAATTAATAATATGAAATAATGAAAATGAAATAAATAATGAAGATGAAAATGAAATAATATCCCCGAAGACGATGCTTGAATATATACTTTTTTTTGCTTGTATGTTTTTATGTTTTTGTTTTTGCATTCTCAATGCCCCTAAGGGATTGCAGAAATTAATTGAAACACTGTCCTCCACTTTTCTTTTGTTACAATGAATACTCGACAAAGAGAAACAACTATGTAAGTGTAATGTGATTAAAAATCATCACGAAATCAGCTTTTAGTTGACCCTGACGTGGGCATCTTACTTTATTTTTATAGTGTATGCTGTTTTATAAATGAATATCTATTGCAAAAAATAACATGAATTCACAAGTGGCATTTCCGTATCCTAATTTCAGCTGGAGTCATCAAAAAAAGTTAATTGCAAATTTGATTACCAATTAAAAAATAAAAATCTTTCTGAGAATTTCAATCTATATCTGAATATTTTAGAAATTCAAATATAGATTGAAATTTGAACAAAAAAAAAAAACTTAAAAAGAGACTTAAAATTCTTGTTGTTAATTGATCCATGGATTTATTTTTGTTAATACAATTGCAAAGAAAAGTTCTGTGAGAATATAATGTACTGAAAAAAAGTCAAGGATATTCTCTAATGTGCGCCTACGAAGATAGAATAGATTATTGTATATTTAGAGGCCTTACACTAAGTGCGGGAATAAATCGGGCGCTTATCAGGAGCTCTCTCTTCACAATGCTTACACGATTTCATTTTAGTATACTGTGTTATTAATATTTAAAAACAGAACGAAAGTGGAATATCTCTCGTTCTATTTTACGCAATTACATATTTTTTATAATAAACCGAAATAACGTTCATCTTCACAGCCAGTACCTGCGACTCGATTTCGTGAATGAGACCTGTGTTGATGTTATCGCTTTGAGAGGTTAGTGTCTGTTTATGTCATTATTAACAAATGGCATTTTATTTGATTACGATAATTTTAGTATATATATATATATATATATATATATATATATATATATATATATATATATATATATAATACGAATATATATATATATATATATATATATATATATATTTTAAATAACTTTTTACATTGTTGGCAAAACGGCATTGGCATTTAAATTATATTAGGATTCTATTTAATCTTCTGCTTGCTGCTTCTAAAACTGTTTTCATTTAAAGTGGTGAGTATATATATAAATATATATATATATATATATATATATATATATATATATATATATATTTTTATATAACTTTTTTAATTTTTGGCAAAACGGCATTGGCATTTAAATTATATTAGGACTCTATTTAATCTTCTGCTTGCTGCTTCTAAACTGTTTTCATTGAAAGTGGTGAGTGAAGTTATTATATGCACACAAATCACTATTTTTTTTATTTAATTTATTCTTATAGCTTCACGCTGTATTCCGCACATAGGCTAAGGGAACCTAGGCACCTAGTGGTCAGGCGCACCGTTCCCATTAACACACTTCTGTTCCCACTTTCCTACTAATTCTGGAGATATTGCGTGTTCCATACCATTGTATTGCATTGCCTCGTTACCGAGGGAGGAAATGAAAATATTCGATATTTCATTTCTTTGAATGGGAATCGAACCTACAACCTGTCGCGTTTACAGTCTCACGTTTTGTGCTCCTTTGCCAGGAGTAATCCAGAGGCCAGTCGTGGTTTAATTACAAAATTATTTATTTCAAAATTTACATAATCAGAGTTATTTATAAAAAAAGTTAAATGAAAGTCTACTAAGTAAATTTTAATTATAATTGGTTGAACATACAACCCTTTCATCTTATACAGATACTACAACAGATTACAAAAGGCAAAAAAGGGGATTCTCTAGAGACTCAGACATGTAATTATGAAAATTTTACTTTAAAATTACAATATATTTTTTTATCTGATATTTCAACAAAAATATTTGAACAATTATAAATTTAGGTATTATTTCAAAGAACTGTCTGGGATCGCACTTGACAATACTGCGATGGTTGTGTGTTTGATCCCCATTGGGGAAACAACATTATTTTCAATGACAACGAGTCTATTACTCAACAATGTCTCCACGTCCCGCGGGAATGGTACGAAAAGACTACGTGTATACATAGAGTGTCCCTGTACTAATGTATCTGTGTTGTCTGTATTGTCTTTATGTCTCTGTACTGTCTTTAATTAGTGTCGAATCAGCCGCTGTGTATAAACTTGGACACAATTTTCGTAGAGTTACAAATGGACACATGTGTAAACAGGCATTAATGTCTGACATTTATGTCAGAATTTCTGTCGTAGTCTATTCGTACCAAAAAAGGAGACAATAATGTATTAACACTATGCGTGCTCAGCTTCTTTTGCGGCTTGTGGGACGTGAAGCTTAAAGAAATACAAGACTAAGCATACCAGTAGGTAAATATAGTATTAAATGAGTATGTCAATCTTACATTGTGAAGTGACATTGTGGTTTGCGATACATCTTGTATTGCAAAGTTACGAACACAGCTGCATTGTTCTGGGCAAGTTGCCTAGTTGTAACTTGTAGTTTTGTAGTGATGTAACCAAGTTCTGACGCCTACTCTACATATTTATGAAAGAGAATGATACGGTGAGTAACATTTTTTACTAATTCTTTGATTGAAGTCATATAGTCATATGACTAGTCGTCTTTATACATTTTAAATGATTTCTTTATCTGGAATGATCGCGTATATTTTAGTTCTATATATTTTTTGACGTTTTGATCATTATACTTTAGTCTGTAGTCACTGACTTGACTGTGTACTGAGTGGATTGGTCTTTCAGATGACAATACATTTGTATTTATATTCCCCTGAATTCTTGCAGAATGAGCTAACTGTATCCTGTCCTCTGGTGTGGTGGGCTTGATACACCAAAGTTAAAAATAAAAGAGTTTTTAAAATCTCATTCGTCTCTACATAATATAAAACAAAGTCACTTCTTTTCAACTCCTTTATTCACATCATCATATACTACAGGCATATGTGATTATTAGATTTAATTGCAAAATTACTAGTCAATGTCACCAAAAAAACACGTCTTATAATTCGAGAGTTATTTAACGTGAGTAATTTCCATTTTTTCTTCGCTCGCATCTTGACAGTAATAAATGAAAGTGAAGCGCAGATTATTGCTTTCAATATTACAAATACATTTAAAGCTTTTTTTTTTTGGTAAGCAAAAAGAGGGAGGCTTAGTGGCTTATATACATATAATTCTAGTAAAAGACATCAGACTTTGTGTACGTCTACGTGTATATGATTTTTTTATCAGCTTCACGCTGTATCCTGCACGCAGCAGGATTCGCAGAGGGAACCAAGTGCTAAAACAGTCCGTTTTCCATTTTCCGCTGAATTTTGAAGGCCTTGCGTGTAGGGTAGTAGAACTCAGCCCGCGTTTTGCCTCTACAACAGAGCGAAAAAATGAAAATATATTTCATTTCCTTGAGTCATTTGGCTTGTATCCATGCTCAATGACTGGCCATGCCACTTGTAAGAAAAAATATAAAAAAAAAATCATATACATAACGTATTCTTATTACATAATTACTGTATATTGAGCACATTTCAATTGCTTAAATTTTTTATATCCTAGTGTCAGATTTAGTTATTAAATATTGATAAAGTTCAGGTAAACAAATAATTATTTACATAAAATCCTTAAGCCATCAGTAAAAATATACGGATTAACATTTTAGTAGACACATTCAGAACTTATCGGAGAAGAAAATTGAATTTTACAATTTATTGCATAGTCCTCGTACAATACACTCTACGTGGCTCCAGCTTTTATAGTCTCTATCAATATAGATTATTCAATCGCTTCAGCCTTTAATATAGCAAATGCAGGGAAGCTTTATTTTAAGTCTTGTTGTTTTTATTTCAAATAAACGTATATATTTCATATAAATGGGGTTACTGTAGTTGATTGGAATAATGTCTGACTGCAAACACATCGCTTTGTGTTCTCTTTCTTATAGCTAAAATTTTTCTTGTAACCAAATTGGTGGAACTTCAGGCCTTTAGTTCTACCGACCAATAATGCCTCGAATCAAAAATAATATTTTTCTATAAATATTATTTTTGATTCACTTTGTTGTCCGTCTGTTAAGAGCATTTATCTAGAGATGGTGTTTATATAAGAGTCAATTTGAATCCGAATTTATATTAATCGGAAATTAATACTAAATATTCAGAAATACGGGCTTTTGAAGCACAGAATAAATTAAGTTTATTTTTAAACGCAATCAAAAGATACGAGCGTAATCTTGTAAAGTGAACAGATAGACTTAATAGTCTGAACTACACATTGCATGTGCATGTTAAGCCAAAGTATATTTTCTATTATAAAATAACTGTACGTATAGCTTAGAATAATAGCTAATAAATTAGATATATAAATCAAATAAGTTTGTAAATTAATTGAAAGATGATTGATTACGTTTACATTACGTTGATATAAAGAATTTTAAGGGATATTTGGAGGAATTGACATAAATCAGTAATTAAGCCAAACTTAAGACCAAAGATCAAAATAGCAGTCGCTTTTCACATCCAAACCATTGAATAGATACATGTTGCGGTAACGAAATACATGTTGAATTGAGTACAGAATGGAATTGATCCATTGATTATAGAGAAAGCGAAAGGCCCGATATTATATAATATATTCTTTTTTAAATCATAAACAAAAAAAGTATTTTAGCATAGGTTATAAGTATCTATAACAATTTACAGAATTTTCCTTTAAATACATCTATTTTCACATTGATATAAAACATAAAACTATAAATCAATTTAAACAAGTCCATGCTCGAAAACATTTTATATTTTAAATTCTGAAACTTAAGTGAAAAAATCGGACATCCCAGCGGACTCGAAGTGAGCCATAACTAAATCATGAATTATGTTTCCACTCCACAAGGCATTTCTTATGAATCCATTCGTTTAACCCGCTAGCTCCAAACGCGGTTTTTGTAATATTTTCTTAATGTATACATATTTTTCTAGGTTAATAATAAGAAGTTACTAATACTTTACCTATATTTTCACTTTTCTCATACTTAAAAATATTAATTTGGTTATTCGTTAAATTCAACGCACAAGTTCTTTCATATAACTAGGTCGAAAAAAAAATATTAATATATAAATCAGCTTCACGCTGTATTCTTCACATGGCAAGATAGGCAGAGGGAACTTAGTGTTAAGACACTTCTTTACACATTTTCCGCCGAATTCTGTCAGAGGCGAAACTCAACACGCTTGGCCTCAGTACCAGAGAGAAGTGAAAATACTAAATATTTCATTTCCTTGACGGGAGATCAAACTCACAACCAGTTTACACACTTGTTCACCTGCGCCACGACTGGCCTCTGTCTACTTTATTATATTATACAAAATATACTAATTTCCATGAAAAATTAACTCAAATCTTTACTATTAGCGCTACTAATATAGATAAGCATTCTTATTAAAGAACTTATTAAGTCGTCCTTATATAGCTTTTTAGTCGGACCGGAGATTGTGGCGTCGTCGTTGCACTTAATAAGCCTTTATTCAGGACTAGTGACTCGATAATTGCGTCACAAAGCAAGGAGACGTCCAAGCGGTTGATAAACGATCCAACCTAATGGTGGTTTGTGACGGGAAATTGTGAATAATCGTTGGTTTTCCCGTTAATGCTATTTACTTTGAGGATGTAATCATATCATAATTTTGGTAAAATATGTTTTTAGCACGCTGTATCCCGCATATAGCGGTGTTAAAAATCTGTACCTCGTGACATTGTGTGTTGAGTGTCGGAAATTCACACCACGCTTTTTCTTGTTACCAGAACGAGGAGCAAACAAATAATTTATTTGGCCGAGTGGGAATTGAATCTAGAATCTTTGAGTTTATAATCAAACACTGTGTCGCTGCGTTACATTTTAATTCATATTTATCATAGTTATTCATTCACGTAGTTATTCATATTTATGTCCCCTTGGAATAGATCCAAGAACTTTTACTAATTACTAAGTAATGCGTTCTTCAAGTATCAGTATTTATATACAGTAAAATATTTCTTGCGGATATCACATAAATCACAGTGTTTTGCTTAATGTATTTTTTTATATTTTGTTTACGCTAAACGTTGCCATAGAATAAAAGTAAATTTTATTTTATATTACGATTTAAAGCGAAGATTTAAAAAATAAATATTTATATCTTTGTTTATTGAAATTAAGAAAAAGTGTCGATCATTGATTCTTGCCGGATTCTGGATCATTCTGGATCGGAATCTTCCAGTATTCTTTAGAACAACTTTTGAACCATTCATTTAATTATAAAGTTACATGTACTGTACAGGTCGTTACATGATATTTGTCGTTAGTCTGTCAATTAACTCGTTAATTCATTACCAAAAGCAATTGGATTTTAAGTGCTCTAATCTCGTTCTAGCCTAAAAATATTTTGTTTCCTTTAAGAACAAGGTTAAATTCATATAATTTATAGATACGAACATAATCACGAAGCACTTGTACGACTTGGCGTAGATTTTGTGATTTGTACCGTAAATGTTTTATTTTTAGATAATAATGTTTTTTTTTTAATATGTACATATTTAAAATGAAATAAAATATTTGTGTTAAATTATTAGCAAAGTTAATAAAATAAGCAAAATTTTATTATAAAAATCACAAATCGCCTTTGATTAAATAATGCCTTTTTTGAAATACAGATGGATCTTTTAAATATTCTTGTCACGATCTGCTTGAAAATTCTATTCGGGACAAATTAGTCGCTATTATGTTGTATTACCTACCATGCCCGATAAATATCATACATTTTGTTAAATTCTTATTGCTTATCATTAAAATATCTTTATATTGACACATGTCAGCTTTATAAATGTTTATTTTTTGTATATATTTCTTATGTATGAATATCCAATTTTGTTCATATGTATATACTAATAAAAATATAAAGAATATGGAGACGCTTGAGGTAAAGTAGAACCAATAATAATCTTTACTTATTAATTATATATAACAATATTTTTTTAATAAAAATGATCCTTTAATACACTTTTAAAAATATTAATGTTGCATTAATATTTTGCATAAAGCATCCTTGCGCAACAAAAAAATCATATATAATTATGTATTACATATGATTTATGTGTAGATATTAGTATTTTCACCGATTGACTTGAGTGTAATTTATCAAATATTTAATTAAATTTATAACATTTTTTTTGGGTATAATTTAAAATTAAGTTATTGCTCAGTGTTATTTTCCTATTTCTCGCAAATACACATAAAAAAATATCTAAAAAAGATAAATATCTACAAGAGGCACATAAATACGACGCTCATGAATAGATACAGGTCCTTAAACGAGTAGATTCTCATTAAACTTAAGCCACAAACATTTTAGACAAAACGCTTGTATAAATCAACTGTCTTTATTCTTTCATCGTACAACTAAGTAAATGTATCATCATTTCTCTTAAACGAACAACATTTAATAAAAATGTACACCATTGTTACAGCTATCGGCAGGTAACTCGAAATGAGGTTGTTTCAATTAGAGACGCAAATCTTTAAGTAAAAATAAGAAATTTGTTTTGGATATACGTATTATAATATTTTCCTATTATTTCGTCGTTTTAAATTTTTTTTATTAAATAAACTTATATGTAGGTATATAAGATGTTACAACATATTTTTAACGTTTAATTTCAACTTCGACATTCATCTTTTGACATACTAATATGAGATTTTTCTTAATTGTAAAAATAATTAAAAAATAAATCAAAATAGCTTCACGCTGTATCCCGCAGGGTAGGCAGAGGGAACCTAGTGTTAAGACACTCCGTTCCCCACTTTCTGCCGAATTTTGGAGGCATTGCGTGTTGAGTGGCAGAACTCAACGCCGCGCTTAGCCTCGACACCAGAGCGAAGAAATACATAAAAAATAAAAAAAAATAAAAAATAATTTAATTATGTTAATTATCATTACAATAGTTTTTTATAATCAGTTAAGTAAAACCTATTGAACAGAATATTATTTAAGCTTTACGTTGTATATCACATATAGCAGTGTAGGCAGAGAGAACCTAGTATTAAGATACGCCGTTCCCCACTTTTTCGGAGCATTCCGTGCTTAGGGGAGTGTTGTGTTTACCAGAGTGAAGGAATTAAAATGTTAATTTATTCCCCTGACTGGGAATTAAATCCACAATCGTCGCATTTACAGTCACAAATTTGTGCCACTGCGCCACAACGACCTCAATATAAAGATGATATTTTAACTTAATTTATTCAAGTAAAAAACAAAGTTTGAAACAGTAGACACTTGTTCGTAGGACGCCATTGGCGTTTAATTAAAATTAAGAAGAGTTCTGGACTAAAATATTTCTTGTGCCGATTGGAACGTTTTAATTGGCATTAAAAATTACTCCGAGATGTACGAGAAGTAGTAAGTAAAAATTAAATTTAAATTAAATCAGCTTCACGCTGTATCCCGCACACAGCAGGGTAGGCAGAAGGAACCTAGTGTTAAGACACTCCGTTCCCCACTTTCTGCCGAATTCTGGAGGCATTGCGTGTTGAGTGGCAGAACTCAACGCCGCGCTTAGCCTCGACACCAGAGCGAAGAAATGGAAATGTAAATTTAAGTAATATTTCATCTACTCGAGTGGGGATCGAACCCACAACCAGTCGGTTTTACAGTCACACTTCGTACCGCTGCGCCACGACCGGCCTAACAGTAGTAGAGTAGAGTAGAGTAGTAAGTATTGGAAATAAAAGTTAAGAAGTTGTATAAAACTTTTAAAGATAAGAGGTAAATAATTTTATCAAAGCCTTGGCTATGGAGACTTTATATATCAGTTATAATAGATCAATTATGATTGAGATCATTGTAGTACAATTGGGAAGGGAAAGAGAAAATAAATTATATAATAGTTATCTAATGACGGCGTTTTGTTACGCTATAAAACACGAAAAATTTCTGAAATTAACAAAAAATGAACAACGGTCGAACGAGGAACGGAGGGCTCTTTAGACATAGACAGTGGTTTTAATTTTTTGTCGTAGTTGTTACAAAATTACATATAAAATCACCTGAAATAGACAAAAAATATACTTTTAAATAACATAGAAGATATAAATTGCATTTCTTGAAAGAACAGTTTTCTACTATAATAAATTGTCCATAATGTTAGAGCACGGTTATACGATTTAAAATCATATGCACGATTGAACTTGGAGCAGAGATAAAATGTTGGAGATGGATATATTGAAAGAAGACAACTGGAGGGCGGGTCATTTGTTATTGTCAAGAAATCACCCTCCAACCCGCGCCGCGGTGCGAGTATAGAGTATAAAATCTCGATAGCAAATTGCTTATGGCTTGGTTTTATTTTACCAAATAAAAAATTGAAGACTGTTTTGACACTCCTATATTTCACCTCTTTTTAAGGTTCCGTACCTAAAGGATCACACGGGTTCCTATTACTAAGACTCCGCTGTTCGTGCATCCGTTTTTCATCTGATTGTTTCTCATGAACTGTGATAGTTAGACGGTTGAAATTTTTATAACAATAAATACCAAAAAAACAGAGCGTGATTTTATGTTTATTGTTATAAATTGTATATTAGTTTTATTTTTATTTTCTTGCATTTCAGAACAGCAAATTTGCATTGAGAGAATTTGCAAGATTTAAAAACATGAATCACTTAATTTTTACGTTCGAGACCACATCAAAATAATAAATCAATTCTGAAAAAATTGTCTTTAAAACTGATTTTTGTGTAAGAATGAAGCGTTACTCTAGTAGATTAATGTGTCAAGAACAGAACATGTTACTTTGATGTCACAACGATTGAAAATGCTGTAAGCGTACATTTAAAATTTGAATATCTTTGTAGTTTTCTAGAAATCTCACAATAATAGTTAGGTATTTTAAAGTTGGTAAATTTATAAGTAGCAATTAGACATTTCAAAAGCTTTCATGATAAACCAAAGCTGTACACATTGTGAGTCAATTTTAATCACCAAACCACATTGTGGCTGCAATTGTTAATGCAGTTATAATTTTCAGAACTATATAACAATGCGAAATAACTAAGTACGGCTCTTTTCAAGTTTTTTGGATCTTTTTAGTAAATTTAACTTAAAATTACTATACTTGGAATAAAAAAAAATTATCAATATATTACCAATGTTTATAAGAATATATTTTAAGCCTTCACTCAAAAAAAGTCCAACAAAAAATATTTTCTAATTATAACTTACCTATATATAAATTGTAAAGGAAAATAAATAAGGAATATATGTAGATACGTGTCCAAAACATTTAGAGGGCCCCTATATTACCGGTAATATAATTTGCTAAAACGGATGTTCCTGTCACCGCCATCGTTTCAAATGTGTAATTATATAAAATTGCATCAATAATGCTTCCATACGTTGTAATTAAACATTATTTAGTTAAGTCGTGTATGAAATACTAATCCGGATGTACCATATTAGCGTTAATTATTGTGAATGTCAAAAAGTTTATAACGTTTTTTATGATGTGAAGCTACCATATAACATTACTTTAGATTTAGTGTATATTTTTAATACACAAAAAATGTACCCCATATATAACAGGATAAGCTGTGAAAACCTAGTGATAAGACACACACAATTTTCGGGATATTTAGTAGCGGAACTCGGCACCGCGCTCTGTTTAAATTTTGTGTAGTTTGTACTCGTATAATTATATTAATATGTAATTATACTAGCTACTCGAAATCACAGCCTGATTTAAAACGTTTAATAATCAAGACGGTAAAATAATGATTCCTTTATTTGTTTTAATATTATAAGACCTTTTCGTTAAAAACCTCATCGTACAAGTATGGATGTAAAAGATTTGTCCCACACACATACATTCATATGCATCAGAATTGATCGTTATTTGCTTATATATTCGAACGAAACTTTTCAATGGATTTAAATCAAATTTGCTTCGAAAAATTCTATTTATTATAACGGTGATAAGGGTCTGCTGGTTTGCACCCGCGCTGGTTTGCACCCGCGCTGGTTTGCACCCGCGGCATAGGTGAGAAAGAAAAGTACGTTTTTTTTGTATACTGACTGACTGGGCACGCCAGTTATATAATGCCTAATTAAAAAAAAGGCACTTAGATTTTGATATTTTTCCCTAAAATGATTTATTTCTTCATTTTCATATAAACATAGCTACATAACATTTTCAATTGTTTTTGTGTTACTCATTTAACACAAAATCTGAGTAATTCCTTTTGAAAATTTTAATTAAAAGTAGTTTGTAAGCAAATTCGTAATAAAAATTATGAACCTAAAAAGAAATCCCTCTTGTATTTTAATTTTTCACGCTGAAAATTTTATATTTCCATGAAGGCTGAAACTCGTGTATGACACGACCCATGGCACTTAACATTTTTGCGTTTCTATCAAAAAAAAATCTACTTTTTTATCAGCAAAATTGTTCACGCGAATGTTCTTTGTACTGAAAATGGAACCTTTTATAATTTTGTCGATATTTTGGTGTCATAAAGTTTTAACGAATCCCTTGTATTAATCTGTTGGACAAAGAATTATCTTAGTATTATAAATAAGTAGAGAGTGTATATCCATCGCTCGCTTTTGTATAGACAAAGAAAATCTACACTAACAATCTTCGTTCCTTATTCTCCGCTCATTTTAGTTATATTGACATTGCCTATTTGGTTGCGGAACCTAACGCCGCCATTTATCTTATTAGATTTTGTTAAATAAATAAAAAATATCTACTCTATCTATAATCTGATATTTTTAAACTGCACTACGGGGGTGTCGAATAAAATACAAAGAGGAAATACCACAGACATACATACTTACATATAAATGTATGTATTTTAAAACAAAAGCAAGATATTTGTTTCAACTTTGCCGTCCACTCGGTAGAAAGAGCTAGATGCTATTTTCATGTTTGCAATTTAGCAGTGAAATTCTGTATAACACCGTGACTTACTCAGCGCGGTAATAAGCACTCGCTCGTTGGCGCGTGTTCCTAATTTATTTCCACTGTTTGCCTTTTTTTAGCTTCACGCTGCATACTACTCATATAAGAGAAGACATAGGAACCTAGGAACCTACTGCTAAGACAATCTGTTCTCATTAAGACATTTCCTTATCCCATTTTCCAACTCATTCTTGATACATAATTCAACACCGCGCTTTGTCCTCTTACCAGAGCGAAGAAATCAATATATTTAATATTTCGTTGGTCCAATGGGAAATCGAAGATATTAATTAGTTAAATTCACGTTGTTTTTATATTCAGTAAAAAAAACTATTGCAAAATAAAAACCTACGATGTAAAAATATTGAATAAGTGGCTCCTTGATATTTTATTCTGACCGCCATCATAACTACACCGCCTTAGCCTTTGTACTATGAAATACTGCTTCTATAGGAAACTTCTTAGTACAAATCAAGCTTATTGTTGCTAAAATATAAAACATGGCTTATCTTGACGTGTAATTGTATAAAACTATTGACTTTTAGTTCGCGACTTTTATTGTAAACTTCGTGATTATTACTTTACGTTTATTTTATATAAAATTTTGTAGAGTAACAAAATGATTAATTTACTTGAAACTACTATCAATATTTGTATCTATGTACTTAAATGCAATATTTAAAAACGTTAAGATTTTATGAGTGGAATGCGATTTTGATCGTTGCTTAAGTCCACTCCCCTGACATTTTCAAATATTTAAGCCCCACACAGAAACATTTTTATATATTATAATATATTATATTATATATATGTTTAATATATAATGTTTAATAAGTAGTGTAAGTAGTTACAAAGTAACATAAGGCATATAAATCAGTTTCATATATATCCGTAATATTGCGCGGTAAGTGGCATGATATAGATATATGTAATGGAAGTGAATTACGATAGTGATAAACGAATGGTATTGCAAAACTATTATTGGACCTACCCTCGTATTATATGATATGTTTGTTATGCCAAATATTTAGATTAATATTTAAATTTAGAAACTTTTAAGCAATTATTAAACTAAATATTAAAATTAATAAGTTCTTTGATTTTCACGATTATTACACATATTAAATGAAACTAATTTAACCGGATTAATCGCGTATATTTAAGGTTTTACATTTTTGGAAACCCGACGTTTCGAACACTTTACAGTAGTCCGTGGTCACGGGTAGACCCGTCGTAGAGCCTCTATGTAAAATTAGTTTCATTTAATATAAATATAAAATTATTTATTAGACTCCATTTGCAATTTTTGTTAAAACGACAAAGAAATTACTTCTTAAAACAAATGAGTATAAAAATATAACACTACATATCATTCTATATAAACCATAAAAAAGGTATAAAAGGTATATACATAAATTACTTTATTAAACTGAAATATACATGTTTCTTACATTGTATTAATTTTATATTTCATGATTAAATGATGAAAGTTTGTGCAAACCAATCTCATTCTCAAGAGTGAAACCAATAACAGTTTCTACGTCAATCACAGACAAGGTAAACTATTTCTAGTTCTAAACTTGAAAGCTACTATAAAATACTTTGGGTATACCTAAAAAGTATATCGTAGAAGAATTTTGTTATTAAATAAATTTTTATTTAACAACAATTCGTAATTCTTAAGACAATTCTTAATTCTTAAGCCAATTCGTAATTCTTTCAATTAAGGAGGAGTTCAAGGAGTGGCTTACGGAATGGTATGTCGTAGAAAAAAAACATCACAAACTTATATTTGTAGTTTGTTTCATACAAAATGAGTGCATATGTCCCCAAATTTATGTTTGTAACACTTATATAAATTCTACTTACTGTTGATCTACAACTACTACAGAAATTGTTACGGAAGCCTCGGTGGGTGAGTCCGACTCGCATTTCACTGGTCTTTTTATTTTCCCATATTAGACTAGAATAGATAGTTTGCGTCATTGCGGGCGTTTATTGTACTGTTTTGTCACTGCTACGTCGCGCTACGAGTTACACGTAGCTGGATGCCAATTTACCAAATTGAGACAGATAGCACTGTCTCAGAATATACCTTGTGAAGTATTCCCGTTTGATGGTCTACCACGTTTGTTAGATTAGACCTATTGCAAATGTAGGTATTTATACTATAGGAAGAAATATGGGGTTTTTATTATTTTTAAGATTTCGTACCTGAATAGGAAAAAAATCTCGGTATGCAGGTCGCAGGTTGATCAGTTTTGTAATTTCACTCTTTATATTTTATAAATGATTGTGTAGAGACTCTCGTTGCCTCTTGCTTAGAGGTGACGTAACGGGAACAAAACACAGCTTTAAGTTCTCCCCATGAAATATAAGTTCATATGAAAGAAGTAAGTAATAATACACAAATATTTGCTCTATCTAATATTATATATTTATAATTATTTGTTATAAATATATATATTCATGTGCAACAAGTTTAACGGCACATTTTTGATAAATTTATTATAATATAACAAGAGTACTCGATCAAACTATTTAAACGTTTATACAAGAACTCTGTAATAGGCAGATAGTTTCAAGAATACATGCTTTATAAAGATAATAAATCTTTTCATAATAGAGGATATATATTACTAAAAATATAAACCTAAACATTATATCACAAAATGTAGAGTAAGCTAGATAAAACAAGTCCTGATACAACTACCGCTTTACAATCTTACACTGAATAACTTATCGAGTATCACAATATTTCCATTGGCCTTAGAAACTTGCTGACGAAACAATCAATCGAACCACACGCGTTATTGTTCATTTTTATACTTTAGAGCTGAGGAATTATACTTTTTTTTTCATTATTATACTTTATGGAATTATTATTAATTATTAGAATTATTTTCTTTATTTAAGTTCGATTATTTAGTTTCTTTGTACGTATCCTACCTATAGCCGGGTAAGTAGAGGGAACCTAGTATTAAGACACTCAGTTCCCCAAATAAGCATGTATAGTCTTATCCTTTACTTTAAAAGGCTTCGCTTGCTAGCTCCTGCTCGTTTTCATGATAAAAATATTATTAAAATATGTGATTTTTTTACATACACATATCACATATCATTGATTTATTTTTATTATTTTTTATTATCTTTGTGCAATAAAGAGTTTTTGATTGGATTTGATTTTACACTACTGTAGCGTTATGTGTCAACAATTATTCGGTATTCGTCATTATCCCATTTTTAATTCATTATCTTGTTTATTATGAAAAAAGCTTTTGATTTTTTTTTATATTATGAAATTATTATTAACAAAAAAATGGCGACCAGTCGTGACGCAGCGGCACAAAGTGTGACTCAAAACTGTAAACTTTCATATTTCTTTTTCTTCGCTCTTATGTCGAGGCAAAAGCATGACATTGAGTTCCGTCACTGCCTCCCATGCAATATTTCCAGAATTCGGTGGAAAATGGGGAACGGAGTATCATAAAACTGGGTTGCCTTTGCTTACCTTGCTGTGTGCAGAATATAGCGTGAAGTTGATTATTATTATTAAAAAAAGTAAAAAACCTTATATGGAAATAGAACCCACAACCTTCGCATATACAGCGTGTCTAGGTCTCAATGCTACGACAACGCTACGAAGCTACGCGAACATATACAGACCAATTAATACTTAAAGAATATCCTTTTCCTGTTCCCTTCCTTCAATTATAAGCATAATTACATTAAATATATTAAGCACATAAAATATGTTTAAATAACACATAATTTTGATCAGTACTACAGAATTTTAAATCTCTTGCGCGCTTAATAATAAAATAGTCTTCGATTTTTCTTTTTTTTTAGAATAGGCAGAGGGAACTTAGTGTTAAGACACTCCATTTTAATATAATATAATATGATCCGAATAATATGATCTTAGAAATAAATCCTAATGCTGCAAATAAATATTTGCAAAAAAACATATTTAATAATTTAAATTCAATCATTGAATTGTTAAATATTAGCACAAGTTAGAAGATATAGCAAAATCTCTTAAGACGTTCTTAAATTTAAAAACCACGGCTTTATACCGCCCCCGCCGCTTCTAACGAAATATATTCATGTTCAATAAAAAATTTGTTAGCGACTGTGGCTTTTTATTGGTATCGTTATTAAAAAGAGCACCTACCTCGAAAGAAACTTTTTTCATTAGACAATACAGCCATGTTAATAATTGAATAAAAATGTTTAAAAATGATTTAAGTTTAATGGCTAGATAGATTTTTATTATAAAAATATAAAATGTATTGTTCAATGTAGTTCTTATTGTTCAGCATATTTTTCTTTTGTTTCGCTTCACTCTTTATCTCTAGGGGAATACTGTAGCGTCCAACAGTTGACGATGGCCTATTCGTAATGACGTCATGAACTGCAAGCCTCCATATGTTCCAGCAGCTACCAGGGTCATACGGGCGCATTATGTTACGGTGGTTCAAGGTGTTGAGGCGACGTGCACCAGTACACTCCTGCTGGTGCGAAATGTGGCAACGAGTGCGAAGTTATTGACTGACATCCAAAACACTATATACCAGATCGCGGATAGTGTAGGTGATAATATTTTGAATAATAATATAAGAAATGTTAAACCAATTTTTCAATTCTGTGCCAATTGTACAAATGACAAAAAAAATGGTCGTATATTTAAAATTTTAAAGGTTTCGAATCTGACACTTGTTTCAACAATCCACGAAATTACCTTTGAAATAATAAGTATAATTTTTATAATAAATTAAAACACAAAGAAGTGATTCTAAACGATTTCCTTGTGCTCCATTAGCGAAATTAAAATTCGGGAAAAAAATGTATGGCAAGTTTCCATTAGCCTCATTTAGTCGAGGGGCTGAAACCATTTAATCATTCTTTTCGCGATCATCTGTTTGTGTATGAGTGTGTACGTTTTTTTTACAATTTATAATCCAGTCGTGACGCAGCGGCACAAAGTGTGACTCAAAACTGTAAACTTTCATATTTCTTTTTCTTCGCTCTTATGTCGAGGCAAAAGCATGACATTGAGTTCCGTCACTGCCTCCCATGCAATATTTCCAGAATTCGGTGGAAAATGGGGAACGGAGTATCATAAAACTGGGTTGCCTTTGCTTACCTTGCTGTGTGCAGAATATAGCGTGAAGTTGATTATTATTATTAAAAAAGTAAAAAACCTTATATGGAAATAGAACCCACAACCTTCGCATATACAGCGTGTCTAGGTCTCAATGCTACGACAACGCTACGAAGCTACGCGAACATATACAGACCAATTAATACTTAAAGAATATCCTTTTTCCTGTTCCCTTCCTTCAATTATAAGCATAATTACATTAAATATATTAAGCACATAAAATATGTTTAAATAACACATAATTTTGATCAGTACTACAGAATTTTAAATCTCTTGCGCGCTTAATAATAAAATAGTCTTCGATTTTTCTTTTTTTTAGAATAGGCAGAGGGAACTTAGTGTTAAGACACTCCATTTTAATTTAATATAATATGATCCGAATAATATGATCTTAGAAATAAATCCTAATGCTGCAAATAAATATTTGCAAAAAAACATATTTAATAATTTAAATTCAATCATTGAATTGTTAAATATTAGCACAAGTTAGAAGATATAGCAAAATCTCTTAAGACGTTCTTAAATTTAAAAACCACGGCTTTATACCGCCCCCGCCGCTTCTAACGAAATATATTCATGTTCAATAAAAAATTTGTTAGCGACTGTGGCTTTTTATTGGTATCGTTATTAAAAAGAGCACCTACCTCGAAAGAAACTTTTTTCATTAGACAATACAGCCATGTTAATAATTGAATAAAAATGTTTAAAAATGATTTAAGTTTAATGGCTAGATAGATTTTTATTATAAAAATATAAAATGTATTGTTCAATGTAGTTCTTATTGTTCAGCATATTTTTCTTTTGTTTCGCTTCACTCTTTATCTCTAGGGGAATACTGTAGCGTCCAACAGTTGACGATGGCCTATTCGTAATGACGTCATGAACTGCAAGCCTCCATATGTTCCAGCAGCTACCAGGGTCATACGGGCGCATTATGTTACGGTGGTTCAAGGTGTTGAGGCGACGTGCACCAGTACACTCCTGCTGGTGCGAAATGTGGCAACGAGTGCGAAGTTATTGACTGACATCCAAAACACCATATACCAGATCGCGGGTAGTGTAGGTGATAATATTTTGAATAATAATATAAGAAATGTTAAACCAATTTTTCAATTCTGTGCCAATTGTACAAATGACAAAAAAAATGGTCGTATATTTAAAATTTTAAAGGTTTCGAATCTGACACTTGTTTCAACAATCCACGAAATTACCTTTGAAATAATAAGTATAATTTTTATAATAAATTAAAACACAAAGAAGTGATTCTAAACGATTTCCTTGTGCTCCATTAGCGAAATTAAAATTCGGGAAAAAAATGTATGGCAAGTTTCCATTAGCCTCATTTAGTCGAGGGGCTGAAACCATTTAATCATTCTTTTCGCGATCATCTGTTTGTGTATGAGTGTGTACGTTTTTTTACAATTTAATAATGTTTGATAATAAAATTTAACAATTTTTTTAAGATTATATAGCTTAAGCCCTTATGAGCTTATCATGAATTACATAACCCACTAAAGCTATAATGGGTATAAAAAACCTTATTTTTAAAAGTAATGAAATTATTAATTAAGTTTAAAAAGTTGTGAACTATTCACTTTTACCGGTTAGTTTCGATCGATGTTTAAAATAAATGCAGTTATTTGTATATATTTTAGTAAAAAAATTGTAAAAAAATACATTTGAAAATATGATTTAAACAGTTGCCCTTAACCTGGCGATTATTAACTATATATAAAAAAAATATATAGAATTTTTTCCACACAAAAGTGGGAAAAAAAAAATTCTTAGGAAAATTTTTGTTTCTTAGTCATTTTCAAATATTTTTTTTAAACTTACAACAAAATAAACGAGAAATCTGAAATTAAGTGTAAATTATTCATTATTTTTCCTTAAAAAAAAACATTATAAGCTTATGTTTGTAGTTATGTATACTGGAGGAAGGTTACGTAAAAAGCATGAGGAGGAGGAGGACATGCATGAAGAGGTTGATGATAGTAGACGAGGCGAAAGAGATATGAAGAGACCGTAGCGTTTGGCGCTCCGTTCTCTCTGACTACTCCGCTAGGGGTAAAGCGTGAAGTTTACTTTAGTTTAGATTGTAGTTAAAAAAATACTTTAGATTCATTGGTGCATCAAATAATCTAAAGAGGTCTCGTGGTTTCGATATCTAATAGTTTCTCATATTTTAGTTTGTTGTGTTATTTTTATTGCAATTCATAGTATATTAAAATACCTTAAACCGTTTTAATTTAATTTTTTTTGTATTATAAGTAGTCAAATTTCATAATATGTCATATAGTCAAAGTTCAAAATTCATAATATAGTCTATATTATATATTTTATATACTTTCATCATAATATAGAAGCACGTAACATTCAGTTGTAATATGAATTTGTGACGCAATATAACGAAATATATGCCGGAGACACTAAAAAGTTCTAAACTGGAGTCTCGGAGTCATACGAGCTTTGCTTCTTACGCTAACTCACTGACTTTCTCAATGTAGAATTAATGCAGTGGCACAAAGTGTGACTGAAAAACCGACTGGTTGTGGGTTCAATTCCCACTCGAGGAGATGACATATGTACTTAAATTTATATTTCCATATCTTCGCACTGGTGTCGAGGCAAAGCGCAGCGTTGACTTCTGCCACTCACGTAAAACCTCCAGAATTCGGAAGAAAGTGGGGAACCGAGTGTCTTAACACTAGGTTCCCTCTGCCTACTCTGCTGTGTGTGGGAAACAGCGTGAAGCTAATTTAATTTGTATAGATTAATATAGCTTTCCTCGATAAATGGAATATCCAACACAAAGGATTTTTATGTGCTTCTTATAACGCGCTTATCTCGCGCGCGTTCAATTAAGTAATATCTTCAGCTTTATAATGTTAATATAAAAGTACATATTAATGTATTTTTCCAGTTATATAAATCGTATTGTCGGACAATGATAAAATTATTTATTAGATGAGAAAAATTGATAAATAATTAACAAGCATTACGTACGCTTAAATTAGTAATTCAAGAATAAAGGATTTCTTGCCTTTCAGTCATTAAAGATTTCTCGAAAATATTCTATTTATTATATAAAATTATATTTTTATGATATAAATCTATTTTTAAGCTTTTATTGAACAATGCAATAATAATACTATTATTGGTAGGAAAGTTTAGGTCTTTTTTTTTTTTTTTTTTTTTTTTATGGAAAAGACACGGCAAACGAGCGTGCGGGTCATCTGATGGTAAGTGATTACCGCCGCCCACGGCCCCGTGCAACCCCAGAGGAGCTACAGGTGCGTTGCCGGCCTTTAAGGTGGGTTGGGCGCCGGGGCCCGGCATTACCTGATGCGAAACGCAGTGGCATAAAGCCACTACTTCACGCCGGTTTTAAATGCCGGGGGTGGTAATGATCCGGTCGAGTCTGCCCATGCGTGTTGCCATTGCTGGCGACGTGACTCTACCACACGTACTTTAGTCGCCTCCTACGACACCACCAGTACCAGGATGATCCTATTCTAGGCCGGGATCACACGGCACGATAGAAGAATGCCATAGAAGTTTTCTTTGTCTTCTTTGCTTATGTACAGGTGATATTTAAGTACACATTTATACTACAGTTGTACTTTATAGTACAATTATAGTATCATATTTAATCAGCCGTGTAGTACATACAATTTGTAATATAAAAATGATATACGAGGCCAGTCGTAGCGCAGGGGCACAAAGAGTAACTGTAAAATCGACTGGTTGTGGGTTCGATTCCCACTCAGTTTCACGCTGTACCCCGCATACAGCGGAAAATACAGAGGAAACCTTGGCTTAAGACACTCCGTTCAAACGATCCCCACTCGATGAGATGAAATATTTATTTACATTTATATTTTAATTTCGTCGCTCTGGCGTCGAGGCAAAGCGCGGCGTTGAATTCCGCCATTCAACACGCAATGCCTCAGGGAACTCGGGGGAAAGTGGGGAACGAAGTGTCTTAATACTAGGTTCCCTCTCTCTGCTGTCTGCGGGATACAGCGTGAAGCTGATTTAATTTTGATTTAATTTTTAATAATATACAACCTGATACAGCTTCTTTCAGATATTGAAGGTTTACAAAATAAACACACGAGCAAACCAATGTAGTCCCAGATTTTCAGACAAAAAGCAGCTTACGAAGGTTGCTTAGACGCGTTTTCCACGAGAGCGCAAATCCAAATTTATTTAGATATAGAGTATTTGTATCTAATATATTTTCACGATATAAATTTAAAAACAAAACAAATTAGCATTTTCAGTTAGTAAACTTACTAACCCACTTAATATCCCACATAAAAATGACATAAGGTTTTTAGTAAGATAAAAAACCTTATTTATTGATTGACAGTTTTGTTATATAATTAAAAATAAAAATATACACGAAATAGTTTATTAAAAAAATAGAAAAAATAGAAATAGTGCACATATTAACCAAGATATGGACATTGAATGAGCAAAGTAGACCAGGCTATCGAGACTAACATTAAACAGCAATCCTTATATATTTATCTATGTATATTTTCCTTCTGATTTCTAAAAAGTAGCAAATTCAACGGCTTATATTTTAGCAGGGCCTTATCGCTTTCTACAATAAAGACATAATGTTAAAAGAAAGTTTCTTGTTATCTTCAAAAATCTGCCGTATTTGAAATTTGTGATACTTGGAAAGATATCTTGGTCTCTTTGGATTGGGTGGTGCGACTTAACAACAATACATAAAGAAAAGTTATATCTGGAATAAAATCTCAAGTTAAAACAAATAATTATTTTCAATATTTTTCCTTTCAAATGGTTTAACAAAAACATTACATTTTTATAAAAAAAGATCTAAAATGTAAAATTTTCGGTAAGACAATAATCCTAATCATGATATAGGAATACCTAATGTGGGTACAATCAGATGTGAATCAGTATAAACAAAAATTGTACATACTGTTTGTAATGTAATGTTATCGTACCTAAATAGGGATAAAAGAAATATATTTTTAACTAGGCCGGATTTTTTTTATTACTCATCCTATCCATGGCATTTTAAATAACTTACTTGAAATTTCGTCCAAAAGGTTGGGAATTCATAAATATCGTGATATGAATCAAAGATTTATTATTGGCTCTCAAAGCTTTGTTTAAGGGTGACATGTCAATATTTTATTGATTTCCATTTTTCAATTATTCCTATTTACTATTGTACTAATATATTTGTATGGATAAAAAGTTTTTATAGTTCAATTCTTAGTTTATGGCATTCCTAGCATTGCTTCACACGAGGAAGATTGTATGGTAAGAAATAAATAATGTTACACAAGAGAGAATGCATGACAAAAAAATGCAGTATAAAAAATCTTTATTATAATTTATACTAATAGATTCATATTGTAACGCTTCGTGGGCACACCCATTAATTCTGTTTATCTATGTTAGTTGGTAACTTCTAATTCACAAATGTCTCCTACATGAATGTATGTCGTTGACATAAATGAATAGCTTTTGTACGTATCACGTGGGAAGAGAAATCTATGCCAAATAAAAGTACTGCTTATGTTTACACTTTACTGTAAAAACCAGTACATTGATAGAACTCAGATTTCACAATGATTTTTTAAAGGATGAAATGAATTTTCGTCATGTTAACATTATATGTTGGTTCACTCAAAGCATCGTCCACAGAAAAATCTCAATAAACGAATGCAAAATGAAGGGGGTGTCTATAAGTGGTAAATAAAACGAACGAAACTAAATACTATATTTTTGCTTAAATACGCCTTACATTTTTGCTTGCGCTTATTAAAAAACCCACTAAAGCTAAAATATATCTACATAAGAAAGCGCTCAATTTGTGTTTTTATAACAACTCATGCTCTTTCACCGCAACCATTTCGTGAGTAAGCAAAGAAGGAAATGCATGAATAATTTATATGCGAACATGCATTATATTTGCAACACCAAGGACCTTTTTTGCAAGTTACACTTTTATGTAACTACAATGTTACATATGATGCTTATATAGCAACGTGGAACTGACTGTAAAAATGATGGTTGTTGGTTCGATTACCAGTCAGATTTAGTAGAGAAATCGTGGCATTGAGTTACGCCATTTAACACGCAGTGTGTCGAATTCGTGGTAATAGAGTAAGACCAATAAAACTTAGGTATTTGCCTACCTTGCCATTGCCTACACGAGAGTATGAGAGAGAAAGCATAAAGCTAAAAAAATCTACATATTTATAGCATATATTATACGGATGCACGGTCGGCATACAAAATATAGTTTTGTATGCCGACCGTGCATCCATTTAAAAGGTTAGTTTCCTGCCGACAGGGCATTGACAACTTATTTTACTACAATCGTTGAAGTGTGACCAAGTTTTACAAAGTACCTAACATTTTTTTCTTATTTAAAGTTACATCATTTTTAAATTACTTCATGAAGTTGATGACCTTAGTAGTTTATTTATGTGTCAAATTTGTAAATTTAAAATTAAAATACTCCATTGCTCCTAGTGGGAATCAAACCCAGATCCGTAGTGTGTACAGCCATTGTGCCACTGCACTATGATTGTATTAATAGTTTTCTAGCGACCCACTTGCGGCCTAGCCTGCTTGAAAGAGGAATAAACATACAGCCATCATCAACATTTTTAATATCAGTAACATGATTTCATGAAATTTCAGGCAAAGTTCCTGGATAGACAGCGGTGACATTTTTATGACGCTTATGAAAAATAAATATTACATTAAAATCGTTATACATTTTGTACAACGATCTGATCTAAACTAGTATTCTTTTTTGTCAATTATCAATTATAGCTTCGCGCTGTATGTCGCAAATAGTAGAGGCCCACCATGCAGAGAACCTAGTGTTAAGACACTTTCTTTGGCGACTAAGTTTGCCATATTTTGCTAAATTTTTGGGGCATTGTGTGTTAAGGGACCGAACTCAACGCCGCGCTTTGCCTCGTCGCCAGATCGAAGTAATGAAGGTATTAAGTAATTCATTTCCCGAATCGAATTCACAACCGTCGCGTTTATAATCCTATACCATGTCTGACTTTTTTAATTAATAACTGACTTCACAAAGGACGTGGTTTTGAATTCGGTTCGTATATTTTATTATTATTATTTAATATTGGATTTTAAATTTATCTACTGTACTCTGCGGTACCGTTGACTTCAATACACGCCTGCTCTTGATGTTGATCATTCACGTTATATCAGTACTTTTTTATATGTTCAATGAAGCCATAATCAAAATCTTATTAATATACTGTTACCTAGTTTGTTATCTAATGACCGAAGCCGCGGGACCGGAAACTTATTGTAATATTAAAGCTAATTTTAATTAATGATTTAATTGAAAATATTGAATTTGCGTGAATGAGGACATACAAATATACATTTTATTAAAAAAAAAACATTTTTCCTTTTTTAAAAGTAACATACATTTAAAAATAACAAAAATAATAAGCCACAACGTCGCATAAAGATTAAGCAGTAAAATATTGGTAAAGTGTCAAGATGCAGTTAATATAGTGTACCAAAATTTTCTCACGTAGATACTAAAATAAAGATGTAAATAGAGTGAAATGGTACAGCGCAGCAACCGTCTACACAGAGCACGTGTTAGCAACGTTACGTGCGACGAAAATTATAATAAAATAATTCACCTGTTTAAAAAGAGTTTTAGAAAACGTAAACGTTTAAAACCTATATATTCTCAACCGATTTTAGGGGTTCAGCATGTAATTTGTGATGTTTTTGGAAAAATCTAATTATGAAAGAAAATATGGAAATACAGCTCGACTGTTGAGTATCCTTCGTCATTTTTTTTTCGTCATATAGTAATTTAATAGTATCGGTCTATAAATCTTAAAAATAACATAAAAATAAATAGTTTTTAAAAAAAAAATTAACAAAATATTGACACGGTGCCACATAGCTAGGCTTATGAAACATTCAAATATAATTTTATGGTATTCTACTGGTATTCTAGAAAAAAATACCAGTATTTGTTTATATTGCATTTTTTTTGCAAAATGCAGCAAAATCGATGCATAAATACTTGTATCTTTCGATTGCGTACATTTCTAGGCACGTTAACCTATTCGGCCAAATACGCTCGGTTTTGCTTACGCTCATGTAAATGTAAGCAAAGTTGAAGTTGAAAATGAAAGTTTTATTGGGGAAGCGCTATAATAACACTCCACAACTGGCGTAGTGTGTGAGCTATTACTCATTATACACAAGAAAATAGACTTGAGATTAACACATGTCGTCGGTAGATAAGTAACGAATTAATTAGTAAAAAACATACACATATTGTAGTTATACTCAATACCGTGACTTCGCTTGGCGGTAAAGTTTTTTTTTCATTCAACTACTATTAAACAATAGCAAAAGTTGCTGTATTAAATATAAAATTTGAATTTGAATTTGAATTTATGATATTTCTGAACCTATCCTTCTTTAGAAACCATTCTTACAAAATCTTCTAGTTCTGTAAAAAGATTTAAGGCAGGATTAATTCGAAATATATAACTCAATATTGTAATTTCCAATATTTTTTTCTAAATCGATGAAATTAATCAATACAATTATTACGATTTTTCTATGATATTTTTCATTCATACCTTGGTAAGTCTAATCACGGCAAACTTTCGATTCTATCTCGCTAACAATTGTATATGTCGATTTATCCCTTATACGGTCTGATCATAATCAACGGTTGCTTGGAAGAGATTACTACACTGCCTGTGGTGATAAGGCCGCCTTTACACCATTTTTCATTTATTTTATCTTGTATCTGTTTTATCTCTGTGTAAGCTTTCTCGTCGAGGTAAATGCTCTAGTATTTACAGCTTTATCCACAGCATTTATAGCAGTTTAAAAAAATCATCTTATGCCACAGACAGACTAAACGGAAGAACAGATTAATTTTTTTAAAACAGATATATAAAAAATAATAACTTCACGCGGTACACAGCAGGGTAGGCAGAGTGAACTGTGCGCTTGTGCTCCTGCGCTAAGACGGTTACCGCTGTATCCCGTATATAGCAGAGTATGCAGAGGGTTAAACACTAAGTTTCCTGGTTTCCCGGAGGTGGTCGTGGCCTCAAAGCACAGTATTGAAAAGTTTTATACAATACATTTTTTTTTAAGTTTTTCTTAATAAGGCGTAATATTTAATGTTGATATCCAATAATATTAATCTGATATCCAATAATATCGAACTAGTATGTATATTAAACATTTTAATTAATAATTGCCTACCAACTGATAAGAGATAGCCACAATCATGTAAGTAATTACCCTTTAAGTAAGCGTTTATCTTATAGTAATTAAAATTTTACGCCTCAATTAATCCTTATAATTAACAACAAGCAAACAAAACGATCTTCAATATAAACAATAAGGGAAGATATTTGCTGTATTAAATATATGTAAATAGAGTACTAGTTAGTAACTACGAACAACCCTACTACGACAAAATTAAATTTAATATAGTGTAGATAAACCCACAAGCTTTAATCCAAGATGATATTACTATTAGATATAAAATTATCGTTATACTGTTGACAAAATCATCGAAAATTCACTAAAATAACAAATGAAATGAGTCGGTACGCGATTAATGTATTTGTGGCTTGCGGTCCTCTGCTCGGGCCAAGTTAAATGGATTTAGTTCGAGTTAGTATTGTTTTGTAAAGTGATGTTTAGACAGGATGCTACTGTACTGCAATTTTGTGCTGTTTTGTGGACTGTTGGTGTAGTGATGTGATTTTGATTGATGGATTTGAGAAGAGCTCATGATTTGATACATTACATGCTTATCACAATTGATTTCATATTCAGTATGTTTGATTACATTGAGGCCGTCGCGGCTAACCCAAACGTTTCGAATGTCATTCTTTAGCCAAGCGCTTGCTATATAACATTCGCAGGCAAACTAATGCCGTAATTTGGGTTCATTCAAATGATGATAACTTTTTTTTTAATGAACCGATTTTGATGAACCAAATTTAGTAGGTTAGTTGAGTTATAATAAAGCAATTGGTGAAAGTAAATCGGTTCAGTGCTTTCTGAGAAAAATGTGACCATATATAATATCGACAGACAGACAGACCGACGGACAGACAGACAGACAAGAAATTCTAAAAAAAATATTTTTGCTTTCTATTATTCTTTTTAAGTGCCCCATTATCCATTTCATTTAAAATTACTAAATGTACAGACAAAATATTTTTACTGTCTTATTATATATATAGTGTTAGCGTACTCGTGTAAAAGAGGGTAACGTAACGTAACCTCGTGTAACGGGCGTCGGGGTGACTTGGTTACACCATCGTATTTATAAGATGTCGCCATAGTATAAGATGTTCATTATGGTATACATATCGATGGGATCGAATCGAGGACAAATAATAAGCAACTGTCAGGTTAGACCGAACGAAAATACAGGTCTGTGCATGATGCTTCGAGAGTAAGTTAACCATATTTTACTATTTTTATAATTTTGACTTCTTATTGAATTTGAATTTTCAATTTATAAAATTAAGTTATTGTGTGCGTGCCTAGAAAAGACTCGTGTTAGACTTCTTAAGTAACGGACGTCAGGGTGACTTGGTTACACCACCGTATTTATAAATTTACGTCATGTAGCTTACGGTACGGGGTGATTAGGAAAAGATCCGTGTTAGTCTCTAAAGTTTGAGCGTCAGAGTGACCTGAAAAAGACCTGAATAAATCCGTGTTTAAGATGGGACCGAAAAAGACTCTTGTCAGTAACTTAGACTCCTATCATTTGAATGTTAAAACAATTCATGTAAATTGTATACGTGTACTAAATAAAAATTAAAATTGTTTCCACAATTAGAGGTTGTTACCAGTGAAAATTAGAGGTTATGCCGCTCCCGGCGGCAGGTTTGAGCAGGCGCGAGGATGCTTGCCCGTCAGGAGAGGCCGTGTTAGCGTAATCGTGTAAAAGAGAGTAGATTTAGGTGAAAATAATTATAAAAACAGTACAATTGTGTCAATTGGGTGACAGTTGCGTGTAAGTGACGGTCCGTATTGGAAGGAAACTAGTGTGAAGTATTGTTAGTAGGTGATACATATCACCTATTGCAAATACGTGGTATCCCTTTCGAAATAGTTTATAACACATATAGACGATGTGTGTATTTATCGTGTATTTTAAAAACTATAACCGCTTCCGATTTCTAACAATAGAGATTATTTTTACTTTGCCAATCTATTAGGAGGAGCGTGTGTAAATGGAACTCTTACACAAAAGAGAGAATGGACTGTCATCCAGAGATCGCAATATGCGGAATAATTACGATGGTAAAAAAAATATGTGAAAAGACCTTTATTCAATATACAAATAGAGCGTGTGTTATTTTACCCTAAAACATGTGTTTGGATTAAACAAACTTAGTTTTAATTAACGTTAAGCTAGCTATCAGTATACTTTTTACTGAGCTCAAAAAAGAATTAGATAGAAGTTTTGTATGCTTTAATATACAAATATTTAAAACGATGAAAGATTTAGAAAAAATATTGGACATTGCGTTTCGAGTGGCGTAACTAAGCCCCGTGTTGTCTTATAACCAAAGTAAAAAAATAAAAAAAAATCACTTTCCATATTACCATATTTTTTATAATCATTCAACATACATAAATTAAAAAATATTTCCAAAGATAATATTAATAGATATTCATACATTTTTTATAGTTTAAATATAAATAAAATTGCTTATCATTGTGAACTATACAATTTCCTGATTCTATTGAAATGGGATTTGCGGTATACCTTTAAGCACTTCAATAAAACATTTGAAAAATCTGGGAAGTTAGATTAACACGAATCTTTGAATAGAAGATTTGTTTTGAAGATTCTTTAGATGTTCAATAACTTTGGTTTTCTAAGGGTCTGAAACCTTGTGAGACGAATATAGAGTGTTACGGAAGAAATCTCTGTCCTTAAGGGATTTTAACAAAGGAAACCTTGTTTATAGAGATAGAAATATTTTTAGAATTAAGAAACCCATTGCAATACAAAAAAGAAATAAAATCGCGAAGGAACGAATTCACAGTATTAACGCTAACCTTCCCTTCTGCATAAAAGCCGATTTTTTTCGATTTTACAAAACTGTGGTTGACCTGGATTATCTTTACAGCGTCGCCGGGCGGGGAGGGGTGAGAGTCGATCGCCCCTGAAGAAAAACGAGCTCTGATGGCTCCTACAGAAAGAAGTCAATGATCATAGTAGGAAAACCTGAGCGCGCCGATCAGAAGGGCGTTTGAACGAGGACGACTCCTACTACAAGCTCTTGCTTTTGTTAGAGCTAAAAGGATGGTGGTGGATGTCGACACTGCTCTCCATCGGGATGAGTTCTGCTCGGATACAGAAAGTTTCGCTTACAAAATATTCATATTTTTTTAAATACATTTATTTAATAACTAGCGGCCCGCTTGCGGCTTCGTCCGCTTAAACCACAGAATTATTTGCTTAATACACTAAAATTATGTTCGTGTTTTAATATACCTATAATGTATGCTTGCAACGCAGTCGCATTTTCGTACCACCCATAAGAGAGATGCAACTGTCAATATATTAATTTCTTTAAACTTTTGCCTTAAGGAGTCTTTAGGACCTAAGTTATAGTTATAGCTATATAGTTATAGTAATATCGATATTAACAATAAAATCCTAACTCATCGGTGTCTGTACGTGGAAGATATATAAGAAAAAATATTATTACGGACATTAACAATGTAATAGAACTTGGTCAGTTTGTCTGTTTATCTGTACGTTCAGGATAATCTCAGAAAGGGCTTAACCGATTTAAATAACTTAACCTAACTTTGTGCCCCTGCGCCGCGATGGCCTTTAATATTAATACAGAATGGAAGCGTCAGCGCTCCTTTTACGGGGGCAATATATAGGATAAAATATTTTAAGCCCATACCTAAAGAAATTATTCAAGATACCTCAACAGTTTAGACGTAGACTTTTTTTTTCATTTCACGATCGATGTTTATCCATACCTGTATTTCGTGTGACGCAGTTACGCATAGATACCAATAACGTTAACACATACTACTACAAAAGTATTACTAAAGGTTAAGCAACTTTGAACTTTGTCGCCAATACCTACGACTTGATTTAGGAATGAGGCGTATGTGGCGGTTTCCCTTGATAGGCTTATGCCTGTGCCTGTGTAAAATAGCGTTTTATTTTAATATCAACGATAATATATAATTTATTTTGTATGAAAAATAACTTTTTCACTTTTAGGATTTTTTTTATTGTATTAGGCTTTTATAGAGTGATTAACTATGGTTTCATTTAAAGTGGTGCTGACAAAAACACAAATTGAGCATATTTAATATTTATAGTGATTTTTTAGTGAATAGAACTAATAGTTATTACAATACTTGCGAAGAAAGCATATTTTAGACATTTTTTAAATTCTTATACCTTTTGAAAAACTACCAACATTCTTATCGTTAATAAATTATTTTTTTCAAATTAAAAAATTGTCTAAGTTTTTCATCATAATGGCACGAAAATATTTAAAATGTTAAAAATTAAAAGTTCAAAAATGTTGATTAAAAATAATTATGCTGCAGGAGGATACTGTTATATGTACTGTTTTTTTATAATATAATGTAGAATAATATATTCTATAGAGAAATCACACATACCTCTTCACATTTTTTATTCTTTAACTATACGTAAATATATATTTTAGAGGTTACTCTGCACTAAGATGGCAGCTCTGTTCCCGCATTTACGTCCCACATATATAGAAATATAAATCTTTGGAAAGAAAAGCAGAAACGCAATTTTATTGCATTTTTTCTTTTTTTCATACTTGAAATTAAATAGATTTACATACAATTCATTTATTTCGAATATAACATTAAGATTGATTCATAAAATAAATTTGATATTTCCCTAACATGATTATTTCATGTATTTTTTTACATACAAAGTTTTGATTAAGTTCTCTTGAGAAATATATCTACTATAAATTAATATAACGTACCTACATGCCAATGATTAAAACGTATTGACATCACCACGTGATCCATCTATTATAATCACAACATAAAATTTTATAAAATACAGCAACCAGCTCGCGGCTTCACCCGCTTAAATTTGTGAATTATTTGTTTGTTTCGGTACAGGGAATTACGTTCCTGTTGTAATAAATAATGTATGCTTGCAGCGCACTTATGATTTCTAATGTGGAAATTATTAAAACCATGACATTTTCGATTTTCATTAAACAAATTATTATTGGAGCAATTAACAAAGTAATAGAATCGGCAACAATAATATTTATAAATTTTGTCGGTTTCTTGGTTTTTCTGTTAGTCGACGCTTATCTCAGAAACGACTTAAGCGATTTAAAGAGCTAAGACATGAGCGTGGTGCGGGAGCGGTACAATCGGCTTAATTGTTTTTATTGTAATATTCGTCATGTATGAATAGTGTAATGATTAAATAACTGACCTTTATAACTATTTATTTATATCTTCATAGAGAAATGATAGCTTTGTTGGGCACTCCTAATTTTTAAGAAAATAAATTTGAACAAAATACATTTATTTATTTTAAGATAATAATTAAAATAACATATAAAATCTTATATATTATGTTGTAATTATTACAACGCATGCAAGGAAAAATCATTTTAGAAAGTTGTTTAATTCTATTAGAATTATAAAACTTACTAAAAAATATTTAATATATTAAATATATAGATATCACATTAGTATCGATACTTTACTGGTAATAATAATTGAAAAAAATATACACTACATCCATACATCCATACATCCACACATCCACACATCCACATCCACACATCCACACATCCACACATCCACACATCCACACATCCACACATCCACACATCCACACATCCACACACCACACATCCACACAGCCAACATCCTACATCCAACACCACACATCCACATCCATACATCCATACATCCATACATCCATACATCCATACATCCATACACCATACATCCATACATCCAACACCAACATCCATACACCATACATCCATACATCCATACATCCATACATCCATACATCCATACAACCATACATCCATACATCCATAAATCCATACATCCATACATCCATACATCCATACATCCCTACCCTACCCACCTACCACCTACCCACCTACCCACCTACCTAACTACTTACCTACCTACTTACCCACCTACCTACCAACCTACCCACCTACCCACCTACCTACCTACCTACCTACCCACCTACCCACCCACCTATCCACCTACCCACCTACCTACCTACCTACCTACCCACCAACCCACCTACCTACCCACCTACCTACCTACCTACCCACCTACCTACCCACCTACCCACCTACCTACCCACCTACCTACCCACATACCTACCCACCTACCCTACCCGCCTACCTACCTACCTACTTAAAATATAGCGTTTCTAGTATCGAGTTCTACTATCTCAAATATAAGCTTCTTGGAAACTTAAATACTTATATTTTTTGATAGAGTGAAGCTATTACAATGAAATAAACACTAAATGTTACTTTGATTTACTGGTAATTTTTACGTATAAAACTTGATTAAATATATTGTGTACTTTTGACGTGATGCGTGTTCACATAAACAGGAAAACAGACAAACAGACAAACAGACAAACAGACAAACAGACAAACAGACAAACAGACAAAAATTCCAAAAATGTTGGAAATGGATTCTGTTAGTTATCCTTTAACACCCTAGCTAATTTTTTTTTAAATATTTTCAATGTACAGAAACGACTTTTCTACAGATTTATTATAAGTATAGATATAGATATATAGGAATAATTTACAGTTACATTAATGTACATCTAATCATCTTCCGTTCAGTCGCTCTGTCGTATAAGACTTGGTTCTTTGAACTACTATAAGTGGTGTAATTACAGTTTTTGTCTCGACGAGAATGCTTATGCAGAAATCAAGTACCTACGGGACAAATCGACATCCACAATTGTTAGTGAGATAGATTCGAAAGCTTGTCTCGATTAATGTCACTTACAATAAAGGTACAAGAAAGATATGTTAGAAAAATATATTCTTTGATTTCATCAGTATAGAAAAATTATTGAGCTTTATTTTTGAACACAAAGCCTCGATAATACAAAAATATGTAATATTTATTTTTTAACCGCGGTGTTATACCAAAAAATAATACAAACCAAGTGTATAATAAATACCAAATAAAAATGTTGGCCAGGACAATAATTTACAAACAATTAATATATACTTTACAATGCTTTATTATACAGTTTACATCAGATCGTTCTAAAAGAATCTTAAGCAATATACCAAATACAAAATGTACAGCGATTTTAATGTAATATTTATTTTTTATAAGTGTCAAAAAAATGTCACCGCTGTCTATCCAGGAACTTAGCCTGAAATTTCATAAATCTCATGTTACTAATATTATAAATGTGAAACCTTGCGATGATGGATGTGTGCTTATTTATCTTTCGAGCAAACCTTATACTAAACAGATTTAAATAAAAATCAGCTTCACGCTGTATCCCGCACACAGCAGGTGAGACAGAGGGAACCTAGTGTTATGACTCTCCATTCCCCACTTTCTACCGAATTCTGGAGGCATTGTGTGTTGAGTGGAAGAACTCTACGCCGCGCTTTGTCTCGACAGAGCGAAGAAATGAAAATATAAATTTAAGTAAATATTTCATCTCCTCGATCCTCCTCCTCTGTTCGGGATGGAACCCACAACCAGTCGATTTTACATTCACACTTCGTGCCGCGGCGCCACGACGGTCCTTCACAGACTTAAATTAATTTTTAAATTTTAATATATCTTATACAGAATGCCACAATGTCTAAAATGTTATCTTATGTAAAGAGTAGTCTTTGTATAATTTAGTATAATATAACAATAAGTTAAGGCAGGCGAGGCCGCGGGCGGCTCGCTAGTAAGCTATAAATACCGTCTTGGCGTAGCGGCATAGTGTCTGACTGTAAATGTTTTGGTTGTGGGCTTGACTCGGGGCCATGAATTATTATTATTTTTTCGCTTTAGTAATACAACAGAATGCGGCGTTGTGTTCCTCTAATCATTGCGCAATGTCTCGCAAATTAGGCTGAGAGTGGGAAAGGACGTATCATAACACCGGATTCTCTTTACATACACTAGCGAGCGAAAAATAACTGTAAATATACACGCTAATATCTAATTTCTCACATCCATTAAAAATAAATTTATGTAACAACAGAAATTATAAGAACAATTTACAAATTATAATTTACAATAAAACTATTGAGATTGTTACTTTCCTGAAGTAGTTTATAAATAATTTAACTTTAAACGAGAGGAACTTGTTAGGTACCTTATAAAACTTGGTCGCACTGCAACGACTGTAGTCTGAAGTATTTAAAATTTGTACTCTATCAACAAGAAACTTACCCTTAATTATAATTTGTATGAGTGATCTTGCGTCTGGATAATATATGGTATAAGTATGTAAATTCTTTACGCTTCGTCTTACATATTTTACAGTTACAGTTTTATGCTGTTTCCTTGAATTCGAGACTGCATGTTCAGTTGCGGATCTTAACGCCGCGCTTTCTCTAACAAACCTGACTGAGAATCGAATCCACAGCCATTACGTTTATAGGCAGATCCACTGCGCTACCATAGCATCATATCCACGATATATACCAAATAAAAGATTTATATAAAAGTGTAATTTGCAATAATAGTGCTGAGTGTCACAAATGTATTGCATATTCGTATATAAATTATTCATACATTTTCTTCTTTGTTTACTCACGAAATGGTAGCGGCGTAAGAGTAATTACAGGATGTTGTAGTAAAAACTCATACAGAGCAAGTGCTTTCATATGTAGATATATTTCAGCCTGGGCGAGCTATTTAAATTAGCGTTGTATTTAAGTTCAAAATGAAGTCTTTATTGTCGTTCGTTTTATTTACCACTTTCATTTTTTTGTGGGTGATAAGCTTTGACCAAAATAAAATAAAATGTTAAAATGCGGAAAAATAATATCATTATTATAATAAAATCGATACATTAACATTGAGGCCGGCCGTGGCGCAGTGGCACGAAGTGTGACTGTAAAACCGACTGGTTGTGGGTTCGATCCCCACTCGAGGAGATGAAATATTTACTTAAATTTATATTTCCATTTCTTCGCTCTGGTGTCAAGGCAAAGCGCGGCGTTGAATTCTGCCACTCAACACGCAAGGCCTTCAAAATCGGCAGAAAGTGGGGAACGGAGTGTCTTAACACTAGGTTCCCTGTGCCTACCCTGCTGTGTGCGGGATATAGCGTGAAGCTAATTAACCTAAGGTTAATATAGGTAATAAACACCTAAGGTTTAAAAGCGAAACCTGAGCTTTTACAATTAAGTATGAATAGTACGTTTATTACAAATATTTTTTTCTGATACGTTAACGGCGTCGTGATACGTTTAACTAAACAACTAAGATAAAGAAGAGAAGTAAAGGGCATGGCCGCGAAGCGTCACAGTGTGACTGACATACGGAGTGTAATGGTATAAATTTTATCTAAAGAATATTGTCCATACAATATATTAGTAAAATAGAAAAAACGAAAAATTGTAAAAGGAAATTGCTAATAAAATATTGCCATATCACATTTAAACATGTTTTTAAGCTAATAAATCTTAAATTCACGATATGTGTGAATTCCCAACCTTTTGGAGGTAATCTTATGTAATTTATTTCGAATGCTATGGAACAAGGTAATAAAAAAATCCTGCCAAATTATAAAGAGATTTCTTTTATTTGAAATTTGCTTAGGTGTAATAACATATATTAAATATGAGATATTTGATTGTTTTACTCAAAATGTACTTTTGATTTTTTATTATTAATAGAACATTACATTTTTATAATAAAAAAATCATTGAAACCATTTTTATAGAAGAAAGATTAAAGATATTTTTTTGTTTTATCTATATCATTTAGTAGGGATGTAGATGACTAGAAAAAACGATTATAATTTAGTATTAGAATTCAAAGAATTATTTTATTTCAAATATATATATTGTTTCTATATATATCCCACCACGAAGCGTTCAAGATATTCGGCCAAGTATCACATACTCGAAATACGGTATATTTATGAAGATAAAAAAAACTTTATTCACGTAGGATCGTGCTTGGAGAAAGCGATAAGGCTGTGCTAAATTATAAGACTTCAGACTTGTTACTCTGTAGAAATTAGAAGAAAAATACACAACAGTATAAATTGCTACTCCATATAATAAAATATTTATTTTTTGTTAAAGATTTTTATTTAATCAAAAATAAATCAAATTTGTATTTTACCTATACCAAATATATATATTTTTATTTTTTTTTTAAAGAAAATTGTTAACTATCATCACAATCAACAAAAAAGTCAAAGCCATGCGTGACTTTTACATCGAGCATTTTAATGGATTCGTAAGTCAGTAATATATAGCTAATTTGTTTTATTAAAAAAAAATTCAAATCAAATAAGGTTCACGCTGTATCCCGCACACAGCAGAGTAGGCAGAGGGAACCTAATGTTAAGACACTCCGTTCCCACTTTCTACCGAATTCTGGAGGCATGGCGTGTTTAGTGGCAGAACTCAACGCCGCGTTGTTGTTTTCTTTTTAAACTTATATTAAAATTCTATTTAAATACCAGAATACAGATACCTTGTATCTGAATAAATTTGGCCTTGAGCCTCTTGGAAATAACGTCTAAGTAACCTACGTAAGCTACTTTATCTATGTCCGAAAATCTGTGACTACGTTCGTATATATTTACTTTGTTAACCTTTAATACCTGAAAAAAATTGTATCCGGTTATATGAATGATAGAACTGACTAAATATATGTTTATAAAACAAATGATGAATAAATATAAATAAATACGCTGTATAAATTTATGTTAATTCATCATTTGTAGGTATATGCCCAAGCGGGATAGACAAAGAGCAAAGAAAAATACCTAAAGTTTCACTAGTATTTTTTAATTTTATAAATAAAGATCTGATAGCATTATTTCTTGAGCAAAAATAGAATTTGATAAAATAACTAGAATATTTTCGACGAATTCTCAAATGCTGAAACTCAAGAAACCTTTTATTGGTATTAAGAGAGCACTAACGCGGATAACTAATATAAGTGTACGTAATGCTTGTTAATTACTTATAAATCACTTGATCACTTTCCTTAGATGCCAATACACACACTACTATAAACTTGGCAGTATACAAATTCCAAGCAAACAACAAAAGTCCGTGTTATATCTTTCTATTAATTGCCTTGAAACGAGAAACCTTGAAATCTATACTTTTATATTATTTGGAAGAGGAATTACTGATCAAGTTTATAAATATTCCATTTATTGAGGAATTATCAAATAATAGTCCATTTATTGAGGAAGATTTTACATTTTTTTTGTGATTTTCATTTGACCATGCGGGCGAAGTAAAAAGGTAGTTTTAAAATGACAACAATGATTGAAAAACCTATTACGATTTACATAAGGGTATCCTTAAACGAAATCAATTTCCTTTATATTTTCATATTACATGCAGAAATATATATGGTATTCATTCTACATTTAGAAAGTCAAATGAGTTAGCGAAAGAAGCAAAGCTCGTTTGACTCCGAGACTCCAGGTTAGAACTTTTTAATCTGCCTCCGGCACACATTTCGTCATATTGCGTCACAAATTCATATTCCAATTAAATTTAAAGTACTTTTATATTATGATGAAAGGTAGTCTATATTATGGATTTTGATCACTTACAAAAATATTTAAATTAAAATTTTCTAGGGTGAAATGTACTCTCTTGGCAATAATAACAACAAACTGAAAATATGGGAAACTATTAGATATTGACACCATGAAACCTCTCAATTGTACTCAAATATAACATTTAGAGTATTTGGCGCAACAATGATGCAAAGCAGTACAACTTATAAAAGTTGACAAAGTAATGTTTGCGGGCGTATGCACTAATTTTGTATGAAATAAACTACAAATATAAGTGTGTAATGTTTTTTTTCTATGAATATCTATCAATTTTAACTTTTACTTTTTTTTTTTCAGTTGCAAGTTTTCAATTCGTGCCAAATTTCATAACTCCATGGGAAGTACGCCGTAGATTTTGATTACATAAATGAAGCAAAAACGATGAATAAATGTTCTCATATTTTGATTACGTAGAATTAGGAGCTTAATTTTTTCTATTCGTGAGATAAATGTTCGTGACAGATGGACAGACGGACAATAAAGCTATTTTATAAGGAAACGTATAAAAATTTGGACGTAGCGGGATTCGAACCCGCGCCTCCTGGAAACCGACCAGGCGCTCTGATCACTGAGCCATACGTTCTCGCCAAGCTACGTCGAAATTCTTATATGCTTGTTACAAGTTCGGGTTCGAGTCCCGCTACGTTCAGATTTTTATACGTTTTCTATTATCTATATATAAGTGCCAGTGCGGAAGCCATACTGTTGGTCCTAGAGGTCCAGACCTGTCCCCTCCAGGTGGTGTTGCAACCGCCTGGCTACAACACGCCCGAAGAGCTTGGCGATCTCGCTCAAGAGCACGATGGGCCTGTAGGCGGAGGCTGAATCCGGCGGGCGACCCTCCTTCTTGATGAGGACTAACCTGCCTGTCTTCCACCGCTGTAGAATTATGTCTTGAGCCAGACAGGCAGTGAATATTCCTCGCACTCTGGGCCCCAGGGTGTTCAGGGCCATAGTAAGCGCCCGGCCGGGGATGCCATCTAGGCCCGGGGCGATGCTCTTGTGCCGAGATCGGCGTACGGCCTCCTCGAGCTCCTCCTAACACAACTAGTAACCTAAATTAAACCCATAACTTTCGCGTGCAAATATGAATACTTTCATACATAAACGTGACTGATCCTCATAAATTGTGGCTAATGTAATGTGAATTTGTCAAACTTTGATATTAACATATTGTTGTTATTTATGACTAAAACGTGGTACGTGACAAGGTGGACTAGGGCGGAACACGCGACTGTCGCCTTGCGGCAGAGGTCGGTATATTTCACGTTCTGTTACATAGCACTAAATTAAGTTTTACGGCGTTGAGTTTTACGTGTGGTAGCGTCACGTCGCCAGCAATGGCGACACGCACACGCATGGGCAGACTCGAGGCAACGCACCTGTAGCTCCTCTGGGGTTGCACGGGGCCGTGGGCGGCGGTAATCACTTGCCATCAGGTGGCCCGCACGCTCGTTTGCCGTGTCTTTTCCATATATATATATATATATATATATATATATATATATATATATATATATAATCTATATTTTGATAGTATGTAAATAACAATTGAAATATTTATTTTAGCCTGGATTTATTTCGTATCTTTTTATATCTTCTGCCAATTAAGATGTTAATACGACAGGTCATTGGTTCCATTACCATTTGAAGGGAATGCAAAAGGAATTATGGATGTATTGCTGCGCTTTGCCTTGACACTAGAGCGAAACATAACATTACATTACAGTCACAAATTTATTCCGCTGTGCCACGACTAGCCTAGTATTATAGATAATTTGAATAAAATCTACAACTGCTAAAATTGCCAACTGCAATATTAGCGGTAATACCCAACTGGCTCGCAACTCACTGTAACGTAATATTTGGAATAGCGCCTAAACTGCGCTTTAAAATTATTCACAATTCTTCTCTCGCCAAATTATCTTGGAAATCTTTCGATTTCCAAATATTAGAGAAACTTTCCTGTACTTCTAGTAAGGAAAATCGTAAAAATGATGCAGAAATTTCGCCGAAATATGAACGTGTGTCTATCTTAATTGGATAGATTGATTGGACATCCTATCCAAGTAGTGCAGATAGGAATTAGCCCTGCGTTTGAAAATCATGCATGTGTTTTTGAATCGATTTCTTTTTTAATAATGTATACGAATAAAAGTTATACAAGAATATACAAAGTTTTAAATAAAAATGTCAACTTTCCTATTAATCTTGACACGGAGTCCTGTGTTTGTGTTGTACACTGGGCAGCTTCGAATCCTTCATAGAGCTACTTACACGGCGACATGTACTGTGTCAAGCTGACACATTTGACAAATAGGGTTCTCGAGTAAAGCCGAGGTGATACTGAGTGCGATACTTTCCTTTGAGAGATATTATACATTTCATACATTCACAAGACGACGTTGTATTATGAAGGATCCTTTCTAAAGTGCATCCAACACCCAGGAGACATTAAATAAATTTAAAATTGTGACCATTATCCATTTTTAGCCATAAACATTTTAAAAACATTCAACACAACAATTTCAACATAAAATGTTTAATACAGATTGTAATATAATATGTAAAAGTTATATTTAATAATATGTAATATAATATGCAAAATTAATTTTTTTATAATATATTTATCGTGGTTTGTAGGTTACATATCTCCTCAATTCGTATAAACGAAGTGTGCATTCCGACACCTAATAATCTATGTTTTTAAGTTATCTGGATAGTAATGAACATATTGATGTAAGATAAGATGCCCTTTACAAACCCTTCCCCTACATTCGACTGATATATAAACCAGAGGAGTACAAAAATAAAGGCTTAAAAGTATTTTAATTTTCAATTCTTACCAACAAGAACTAAAACGACTACAACAACTATTTAATACATGTTCATTTTGAGCCACTTGCAGCGAACGTCATTAACTCCGCACAGTGCACACTCAAATAGTTATTAACAAAGCAACACTCCAACTTCACGAAAGAAGTCCATCAAAATCCCATTAGCAGCTTAGGGACAATTTACAAAAATCTCCTTTTGGAAACATGCCAACTATTTCGAAATATGTTTTAAATATAACAATTTATTAACATAGACATTGGACTGCATTGTGGGTCAGCTCTGAAATGTCTTGCGATGTATATATATACATAATGACGGAGAATAATTCTTATTAGAGTAAGCGTTTATAATAAGAGCTTTGATTTTTGATTCGTATTTTCGATTGACCTCAGTCTACCAGCGTCAACTTAGTACTGAAGTGTTATTAAAATATACACGATTAATTCGGTTGGAGGTTAAAGGTTAGAGGCCAGTCGTGGCACAGAGGCACAAAGTTTGAGTAAGCGCGACAGGTTGTTGCTTCTATTCATTTGGTGGCTCTGGGATCAAGGCAATGCGTGGCGTTGAGTTCAGCCACTCAGCACCCATTCCTCAAAAAAAAAGGGGAACGCAATATCTTAACAGTAAGTTTTTTTTTTATGGAAAAGACACGGCAAACGAGCGTGCGGGTCACCTGATGGTAAGACTACCGCCGCCCACGACCCCGTGCAACCCCAGAGGAGTTACAGGTGCGTTGCCGTCCTTTACGATGGGTTGGGCGCCGGGGCCAGGCATTACCTGATGCGAAACGCAGTGGCATAAAGCCACTACTTCACGCCGGTTTTTAATGCCGGGGGTGGTAATGATCCGGTCGAGTCTGCCCATGCGTGTTGCCATTGCTGGCGACGTGACTCTACCTGATGATGATCCTATTCTAGGCCGGGATCACACGGCACATAAAAGTAATTTTCCTTTTCCTACCCTGCTGTCTGCGGGATACAGCGTGCAGCTGAAAAAAAATATATTTTTTTATAAAATATAAAAAATATTTTCATTATTCTTATATGGTTAGACGTAGTGTGGCTAGAGGTTTTGTATATAAAGTTACGAAGATAGGGAAAGTCAAATAAAAATATTTTGTCACTGCATTCTCACTGCATACCAGTATATGTACGATAGCCGAAGCGCTTAAAATAAATTGAGTAGAATAGAATTATTCCAGTGAGTTAATCATGCAGTATCATTTAAACCAAATTCCGTCTAATGTCGGTGCAAAATTTGAATTTAACCGGCTGGCAACGATTTGTTTGAAATTCACTTGCAAGATCCGCACTTGTTAACTAAACAAGGTGGATTGAAGATGTGATAAACGTTCGAGTAATAGAATATTCGCCTATCATATTTGTTTTATTTTGCTTAACCAACATAAATCTAAGTATTTGTCATTGTTTTCGAAACAATTTTATATATTTATTAATTTTATAAAAACAATTAATAAAAAAAGTAAATGTTAATATAATATGAGCAGACTGACATTTCATGCGGTTCACTTATCTCCTATTAAAATTTCTAATAATGAACAAACGTTCATGTATAACTTCTCATCAAACATAATCCCAACTGAACTACGAGTTTCTTATCATTTGAGTGTAATTTTTATAAGAAACGAGACCTTTTTGGGTCACCCATAACATTAAAATGGCCCACATAAGTAGCTCGACGATAAGTGCAGAATATCAGCCAAGCAAAGGAAGGTATTTGAAGATAAATTTAGTGTTTGGTGAACTACGTAAGCCATTTGTGTTGTCGTTTTAGGTTTTACTAATGTACTTGTTTTATTATAGGGTTATACATACATACAAACAACATACAAGGAAGTTAGAAATTTTAAATACATGTTTGCATGTAAGCGCGATGGTTGAGGGTTTGATTCCCACTCGGAGATATGAATATATTAAGAATAATCATTTTCTTGGATTGGTGAGTTCCGCCATTGAACATGCTTTGCCTCGATAATTCGGCGTGGAGAAAGGATAGGTACTCTTCTTCTATATATATATATATATATATGTGTGTGTGTTTTGGAAGTATTTATTGGTATGTAACTGTTATATATCTTGTTAAAATACATAAAAATGAACCCATAATAGTCGCCATTATAGGTTCAATTCCCCTAACGGAGAATTATTTATTTTCATTTCCTCGGTAATAATACAAAGTTTCGCGGTATTAAGTACCACCATTAAACATGTAATATCTAGGATATTGGGACAATGGGGAACCGAATGTTAGATAATAAAATTCCTTTTTCTACTCTAAATTGGGGACTACAGAAAGAAGCTAAAAAAAAGAAAGCTCCATATATGTACGCACATTTACATGTACATGAACTCAATCGTGATAATAATCGGGTCAATTGCTAGGGGCGTAACATTTTATTTATCTCATATGAAGATCTTAAAATATTAAAGGTGTTCGTTCGTTCGTGCGTTCTTTATCATTGATAATCAAACAGAATTAAGCGTAGGATTTTATATAAAATTATTTTAATTGTTAAGGAATCAAAGAGAAAGTTTCTTCTTAGATACTTATTTTGCAGCTTCACGCATTTTTCATTTTTCCGCATAGCAGGGAAAAAACAAAAGGATCCTGATATTCCGATACTTCATTCCCCACCTTTCATCGAATTTTTTGATTGGCAACACGACGACGCGCTTCCTCCAGAAAGGAAGTAAAGACATATTAAAAATAATTATTCCCCAGACAGGAAATAGAACCGATAAACGTTGATCTTAAATTTAGACTCTGCGCCTCGATCAAGTGTTGTGTTGAGTAGTAAAACTCCCAGAGGCAAGTAGTGGCGCAGCCGCACAGACTATGCCTATAAAACCAACTGGCGGTTATAGGTCCGATCCCCACTCGAGGAGATGAAATATTTACTTAAATTTATATTCCATTTCTTCGCTCTGGTGTCGTTAAGTTCTGCCACTCAACACGCAATGCCTCCAGAATTCGGCACAAAGGGGAACGGAGTGTCTTAACACTAGGTTCCCTCTGCCTACCCTACTGTGTGCGGGATACAGCGAAGGTAATTTAATTTTTTTTTTTTTTTGTGAAACTCAACTTTGCCCTTTGTCAGGCCCAAATACAATATTTTTTTAAATTAAAACCATTACTTTGAGCAGAATTAAAGGCTTTGTTTTAACGAAACGAACAGTATTTCGACGATAGAGTATATTGGTCACGTAGCAATTGAAACTACAGAAGGATTGGTACGTAGATAGACAAACTGATACAAGAAATAGAGGATAACTAGTTTTATCTCGTATAGTATGACCTAAAGTTCTAAACACCATTATGTATATAATATAATACATGCAAAAAAAATTATATATGCCTCATCATTTAATAATGTAATGTGAATGTGTGTGAGTTCATTTAAAAAATGTCAAAAGGTGTAATTTTTTATTTCATATATTTTTAAAGTGTTATCCCACACTTAGGAAAGAAAAATATTTATTTAGAAACGGTTAAAAATTCGAGCGTGGCGGGACTCGAACCCGCGCCTCCTAAAACCGACCAGGCGCTCTGACCACTAAGTTCCATACCATACGTTCTCATCAAGCTACGTCGAAATTTTTATACGCTTGTTACAATTTATTTATGTTGTTAATCCACACTTAGGAAAGAAAAATCTTTATTTAGAAAACGTATATCGATATTTTCTTAAATCAAAAAATGTTGGGCTCATCATTTTAAAATCCTTACTTTGATCTCTTTCTTTTGATTTCAAATTAATGTTATATTATGAAATAATTAATAAAAACCGTACAAGTATGTTTAAAAAAATCTAACATTTCTACAGATTTGCTTATAATCTCGATTTCAAATTTTTATTTATTTCTAAGTTAACCAGGCAAAAAATGTATTTTGAGTTAACGTGTTAGGTTGTGGTGTAGGTGCCCCTACGCCACAACTGGCCGTGCGTGCGACTGTAAAGGCGAGATATTGGAGGTTCGATTCCCTAGTCTGTATTGCTTAACTAGTTATCTCGCAAAGCTATATGGCCGATAGAGAGATCTTAGTGTCAAAACATTCCGTCTTCACCTTTCCGCCTGTATTCAAGACTTGCTTGCTTTTTCTAGCTGTGGTCTTAAGAATCTAAATAACGTTAAATTAGTATATTTACAACGCAATATAAATCAAATAAAGTCAAACAGTCTGTGAAATAGAAACATTTCCACAAAATCTGTCAGGATTGTAATGAATGAGCAAAAGAAAAGAATTCTTTATTTCTTAGCATTTTGTTTGCGGTATTTTTTAAATGACTTTAAGGTTACATGGCTTATTGTGAATCTTAAATAAATAAATAAATAAATAAAGCCTATAAAGGCTTTATTTATTTATAGCGAATAATCGCTGACCAATTTAAAAATTACTGTTTTTCAGTTACAATCTTTTTTAAAATAAAATAAAGTAAAGTAAGTAAAGTAGTAGAAATTAAAAGATTTATAATTAAAAATATTTAAAAGCATATAATAAATATTAGCTGCCAGTTTTTTGGTCAGGTTGTCCCTCGACATAGGCCTCCCCCATTATCTTCCACTGTTCTCTGTTCCAAGTTAACCTTCTCCATCCTTTTGGTAGATCGTCTTCCCATCTTTTTATTTGACGTCCTTTTTGCCTTTTTCCGTTTCTAGGATACCATTCTGTTACGGTTTTTGTCCATTTATCTTTGTTTGTTCTCATAGAGTGTCCAATCCAGTTCCACTTCAATTTTTTTATTCTTTGTATCACATCACTAACCATAGTCCTTTTCCTTATTTTTGAAGTCGTCCATCGATCCTTTAGCTTTATATTCAGCATACTTCGCTCCATGCTCCTTTGACAAACCATAAGTTTTTGATTGTTTTTGTTTGTAGCAGGCCAAGTTTGACATCCATAAGTGAGGCATGGTAAAATACATGTGTTGTACAGCTTGCTCTTTACTGACATTGGCATTGATTCACTCTTGAATATTTCTTTTAGTGACCAATATTGTTTCCATGTATTACTTATTCTTCTATTAATTTCTTTTGAGTATTGATCACTAACAGATAATACTTGTCCTAAATATATATATTCATCTACATATTCGATAACCTCTTGATCTATTTCGATTTTTTCCCTAAAAGTATTTGTCATTAATTTGGTCTTCGTTGGATTCATAGATAATCCTGCTTTCCTACTTTCACTATTCAGCTGTTGCAACATAGTTTTCAATATACTAGATTCTTCCGCAAATAGAACGATGTCATCGGCGAATCTTAGGTGATTTAATTTTACTCCATTTATATTTAATCCTAAGTTATCCCAATCTAAATTTCTAAATATATTTTCCAATACTGCAATAAAAAGTTTTGGTGAGAGTGGATCACCTTGTCTAACACCTCGTTGGACACTAAACTCCTCTCCCGGTTTTTCTAGTTGGACCTTTGCTGTAGAATTTTTATAGATTTCTTTTAAAATTCTTAAATATTTTCCGTGTATGCCTTGATTTTCTAGCGTTTTCCATAAATAATTATGACATAGGGAGTCGAAAGCCTTATTGTAATCGACGAATGCCATGTAGTAATATTGTCCATATTCATTAAACTTTTCTATTATTTGTTTCACTACATGTATATGGTCGATGGTAGAATAATCTGCGCGAAATCCCGCTTGTTCTTTTGGTTGGTTTTCTTCGAGTTGTTTTGTAATCCGACCTAGTATTATTTTTGAAAAAACTTTGTAAATATTAGACATTAAACTTATCGGTCTGTAATTATTAATTTCATTTTTATCTCCTTTTTTATGTATTAGAACTATGGTAGACTTTGCCCATTGAATTGGTATTTTTTCAGTAATTAATATTTTGTTAAATAAATGTGTCATATGTTTAGATATAACAGAGAGAGATCCTTTTAATAACTCATTTGAAATTTTGTCTTCTCCAGATGCTTTGCCACTTTTTTGTGTACCTATTGATTTTATAGTTTCTGACTCTAATATGCACGGTACTTCTTCCTCGTTAGTATCTTTCACTATTTCTTCTATTATTATCTGATCCTTTTGTGTATACATTTTTTTGTAAAATTCTGTTGCCACCTTAGCTATTGATAATCTATTTTCTGTCAATGAATTAGACTTGTTCCTATTTTTAATTTTTATGTTAGGTATCCATTGTGTGTATTCTCTTAATTGGTTTAAAGCTTTCTTAATTCCTCCTGTTTTCTCAATGTGTTTTCTTAATATATTCAATCTCTCTTTTGTCTTGTGTTTCTTAATTAACATTTGGATTTTTTTACTAATGTTTGCAATATTATGGTGGTTGTCTCTCCTATTATCTAGCATTACTTTTCTTTTTTCCATTAAAGTAAGCGCTTCTTCTCCTAGAGTGTTTTTGTTGTCCATTTTAGTATTCAGTTTATTTAGATTTTTTAGCTCTTTCTCCAGAAAATCATACTGTTCTTGTACTGTTTCCTTTTTTTCAATGTCACCTAATCTGCTGTTTAAGTTGTTAAGGATATTTTGTGGTATAGGTGCTATTATTGTTTTAAATTTATTTGTAGAGATAATACGTTTTCTTGATTTGCCTTTCGTGTATTGTATAGCTCCTCTTAACATTCTATGATCTGTATTGAAATTTAACTTATTTAATACCCCTACGTCACAAAATAATTGTTGTTCTCTTGTAAGTATATAATCAATTTCGTTTTTGTCTCTATTATTAGGGGACATCCATGTCCATTTTCGTGACTTTCTTTTTTTAAAAAAACTATTAATTATTTTTAGATTATTTGCAAAACAGAAGTCTATAAGTCTTCTTCCATTATCATTTCTGTCGCCACTAGTATAATTTCCTAAGACAAATTCATCTTTGTTTAATTTACCTCCCACCTTGGCGTTGAAGTCACCCATCATGATTATTTTTTTGTTATTAGTTTGCATCAAGTCTGTCAGATCGTTATAAAAAATATCTTTTGCTTCTTTTGTATCTTGTTCACATGGTGCATGAACCTGAATGATCGTAGATGGTTGGTTGGATTTAAGTAAATGTATTTTAAGCACTGCAATTCTATCTGATATTCCTTGAAAGCTGATTATATTATCTTTCAGATATTTTTTTACTAAAAAACCCACTCCATGGATTCCCTGTTTTACGCCATAAAAGTAAAAAATATGTTCATTGTATTCTCTTATCTCTTCTCCTATCCTTCTTACTTCACAAAGACCAATGACATCCCATTTTATACAACTTATGGCCGTTTCTAATTCTTGTAATCTATAATCTGTCATTAGCGTTCTAACGTTTAATGTTGCGAGGTATATTTTGGTATCTATGTTTTGAGTTCTTTGATATAAGGATGTATTTTTGGGGGGTAGCGGTCTTACATCCTCACGGGGACCAGCCGGGTTGAGGACGTCCTGCTTCTGGTTGCTAATATCTAGTTGCTATTTGGTTTGGTTTGTTAAATTACAAAGTGAGTTTGATCTCATCAAATCAAAGGCATTTCTTCTGGTTTCTTTTATTACCGAAGTTTGGCTTGTTGATTTCTTGGCCTGGTTCTGGTTTTCTGAGGAAATTGATTGGTTTCTTTTTCTTTTTTCTTTATTAGCATTTCCATCTTTTACTACCAGTTGATCATATTTTAAATATGCAATGTTTCCTTTTGCACGTTCTTCTATTAATTTTGATTTTAATTCTCTTCTTTTTTCTAATACCTCTTTGGGATAATCTTCAGTAACATATACGTTCTTTAGGCTCTTTTTCAATTTCAATACCTCAGTTCGTCGCCAGGTATTTGCGAAGGTAATTAAAATAGGTCGTATTTTGTTTTGTTTGTTAGGACCGATACGGTAAATTTTTGATACATCACGCGCATCCAGGATAATTTTCAAATCTGTTTTGAAAATTTTTTGTACTTCTTGAAATAGTTCTGATGAAGAATGCTCTTTTTCTTCCAAACCAAAAAATAAAATATTGTTCTTTTTCTTTTCTTTTTCTAAATATTCTATCTTTTTCTCCAAAATTTCAATTTTATCTTTCATAATTTTATTATCTTTTAGTAATGGTCCTAAATTTTCGTGAATTTTTTCATATATTGATTTTGTTTGTTTTTCCATTTCTATCTTCATTTGTTCGAAAAGAACTTGAAATTGTCCCTCCATATTTAATTTTTATTTTAATTTATTTTAATTTTGTTATAATTTTTATTGTTAATATTATTGTTCTTAATCTTCTATTCTTTATTATTATTTTTTCTTTTTATATATATATATATATATTTTGTCTATGCTTTCGTTTTTTTTTTTTTTTTTGGAGCAGTGGCAACACAGGCTTGTGTCGTTAACTTAAATATGAATGACACTTACTATGAATGTCAACGTCTAGTCGTATAACCTTACAACCGCAAACCATATACGATGATAACTTTTATGTTTCTTCAATATATTTTCACTGTTTTTATTCACCAAGGTTATAAATTCCATATATTGGTCTATTTTACTGCGCAAATTCTCAGGAAAGTGAAGTTAAACCACTGTTTCACTATTATTTCGGACAGACGAAGTATACGGCAATGTTTACAATTTGACAACCGGAAGCGGAAAAAAGAAAAGAATTGTGAATCTTACTTTTAACTAAATCAAAGTTGAATTAAAAAATGTATAAGAATAAAAATGAAGGCGTCGTGGCACAGTGGCACAAGCGTGTGATTGTGAACGCAAAGATTTTGGGTTCAATTTCCACTAGGTGTATTTATCGTTTATTAGTTTTTTCATTTCTTTGCTTTAGTAACAAAACAAAGCGCGGCGTAGACTTCCGTCACTCAACACTCAATGCCTTGAAAATTCGTCGGTAAGTGGGTAACAGAGTTTCTTAATACTAGGTTCCCTCTGTCTACCCTGCTGAATGTGGGATGCAGCGTGATCTGAAAAAAAATAATCAAATTTAGCATTTAAATCATTATCTATTTAATTAATTATACAACTATATTCATTTATAATTCAAAATAATTTGTACAATAAAGTTATATTATATTGCGTGTCATATTTTTTTAAGTAAGAAGAAAACTTATTGGTAAGTCACTTTGTACTTTCAATACAATCACTAATAACGAGAGTTGGAGCATGAAACAAAGGAGGATAATGTGTTTATCGGTCGTTATGTATGTACATTTGTTCTTTGACTGATAATCTTAATAAGCTTGTGCTTATTTTTTTCTTAGTAGTTTTTATACAGTCAAGTTTTATTATATTTTTAAGTGACGTATACTAGTAGCTTAAAAAATATTATAAGAATATATAAATATTTAGGCTAATGTCGGATATTTTTCACCTTCCAACAGCCACTCTAAATAAATTCTTCTTAGAGTTTGCCTCAGTGCTTTGTTGATATAATAGTAGCATAACTATAACGATGGCTATATTTTTAAAATCTTGTTATTTTAATATTTATTAACTTTTATTTCACGCTATGTCCAGCACATAGCAGAGTAGGCATAGGAAACCTGGGAACCTAATTCTAGAGGCATTGCGTGTAGTTGCTTCATTACCAAAGCGAAAAAAATCATATATAAAATATTTCTTTTCCCCAAGTGAGAATCGAAAGCACAACCTCGAAAGCGAAGTATGGAAAGTGGACAAAAAAATATTAAAACTGAAAAGACACTACGTGGTCTACTTTCCTTATTTCGAGAATGTTTATTTTTTTGAAAACTGTTAAATAACACTGCGTTATGCTTTAATAGAGTAATAATAAAATAGGAAAGAAATCTTTTGCACAACCATCCCATTTACAGCCAGTCGCTGTACCACTGCGCCACGGTGGTCTCGTAGATAAAAATCAATTTATGTTTTGCCAAAAGCGCAGCCAACTTCGTCATATTGCATAAAACTAAATATTTCAAATTTTTTCTTGTTCAATATTTACCTATTTTGTTTTTATCAAGTTATAGTCTTTGTACCTTTAAACAATAACTCTTGGAAAACTTTTAAAATAAGAAAAAACGTTTTTAAATACTATTAAAGCTTATTTTTTGATTCGTATAAAATATCGTCTTACTTAGGTCTTTTATTTTTATCTCCAAGACATTTCCTTTGTAGTAGATAAACAAAAGTTTCTTAGAATGATATCAAATAAAAGGATAAAATTATATTTTTATATATAATGTTTATAAAGTATGTTCGTTAATGTTTTTTTTTATTTATTCCTCATAAAAGCTATCTATAGATAATCTTTTTTCATACAATATTAAATTATAAAAAAACGTACATACTTGTACACCAACAGATGACCAGGAAAAAAAATGATTGAATGGTTCCAGCCTCAGCTAAATGAAGCTAACGAAAGCCTTACATTTTTTCCTAAATTTTAATTCGGTTTATGGAGCAGAAGGAAGTCATTTAGAATCACTGCTTTGTTTTGATTCATTATACAAATAATACTTATTAATTGTTTTAAAAGTAATTATGAATTAATTGAAATTGTGGACATAATTATAAGTATAATTTAAAAAGATTTTTGTAAAATTGGCTAGATGGTTATTTTAACGGTGTACCTGTACCAAATTTGTTTAAGTGACACAGCGATTATAGTATATGCGATGGTTGTCGGTTTTATTTTAACTTTCTTTCTCTTTTTAATAATAATAATAATACTGCTGCGCCAAGACCGGCCGTCCTTTTTTAAATAATAATATAATTCATAATACAAAAAACTCAAAAGCTTTTTTCATAATAAATGATATAATAAAGAAAGAATTCGATAATAACAAATGTATGGCATTTGTTATAACTGTTCATAGATGACAGTACAGTAGTGTTAAATCAATCACATTATGTACGTAAAAAAATTACATATTTTCTAAGAGTATTTTTATCATGAAAACGAGCAGGAGCGAAGCCCAAAAAAGAATAAAATTCATTAGAAAATTAAAATACATACATTGTTCATATTTCAAAATATTTTCAGAATAGAAGCAACATATTACTTAACATAGAAGCCTCAATGTTTCATCACGAAATGAGTAAAAGAAACTAACTAATCAGTACAATAATGAATCGTTGTTCTTGCCAAAAGCTAAGACGTTGATGACAGATTTTCTATACTTATTGATATACTTTGTATATTAAATACATTGTTATATAATCTCTTATAATTTATAATTTCTCAGTCCCAAAGTACAGAAATGAACAATAAGGGGTTTCAATTGATCCATCCGTTACCTAATTTCTGAGGCAGAACATTGTGAAACTCGATAAGTTATTCAGTGTAAGATTGTAAAGCGGTAGCGGAGTGGTATCAGAACTTGTTTTATCTAGCTTACTTTACATTTTGTGATATAACGTTTATACGGTTTATGTTTTTAGTGATATATATCCTCGATTTTGAAATATATTTACCAAAAATACGTCGTTAAGCTTGTTGCTTACGAACATCGAACGCAGCGGCACGAAATGTGACTGTAAAACCGACTGGTTGTGCGTTCGATCCCCACTCGAGGAGATTAAATATTTAATTAAATTTATATTTCCATTTTCTTCGCACTGGTGTCGAGACTAAGCGCGGCGTTGAGTTCTGTCACTCAACACACAATGCCTCCAGAATTCGGCAGAAAGTGGGGAACGGAGTGTCTTAACACTAGGTTCCTTCTGCCTACCCTGCTGTGTGGGAAATACAGCGTGAAGCTAGTTTAACTAAACATTTTTTTTGTATCATAATATAGGTAGAGCAAATATTTGTTTATTATTATTAACTTCTTTAATATGAACTTACATTTTAGAGGTAGAATTTAACACTGTGTTTTGTTTCCGTTAAGTCACCTCTCACAATACGTAGTATCTGGAATTTGGAGAAAAGCAAAGAACGGAGTCTCTAAACAATTGTATATATAATACAAAACGTGAAATTAAAAACCGATCAAACGCGACTCGCATTCTGAGAGTTTTGTACTAATTCAGTATTATATGTCGGTACAATGAGAAGTACAATTTCATGTACAATTTGAAGTTGACAAAGTTATATTTGCGGACGTATGCATTCATTTTATATGAAATGAACAATAATTTTAGATTGATACATCAAACAAAAAAGTAATCCTATAAGGGTTTATTTTTTTCTATTCAGGTACGGAATCTTAAAAATAATAAAACGCCTCCTTCCTATAGTCTAAATGCCTACGTTTGCAATAGGTCTAATCTAACAAACGTGGTAGACCATTAAACGGGAATACTTCACAAGGTATTTTCTGCGACAGTGTTATCTGTCTCAATTTGGTAAATTGGCATCCAGCTACGTGTAACTCGTAGCGCGACGTAGCAGTGACAAAACAGTACAATAAACGCCCGCAATGACGCAAACAATCTATTCTAGTCTAATATGGGAAAATAAAAAGACGAAGTGACAGTGAAATGCGAGTCGGACTCACCCACCGAGGCTTCCGTAACAATTTTTAGATTGTAGATCAACAGCAAGTAGCTAAAAATGTCTTTATTTATATTGTGAGTTCAAACTTCGTGCCTTCGTGTAAAATTTAATACAAATGCAGTAAAAACGATGCATAAATCTCGTAATCCTTTGATTGCATTGACTTAGAAGTTTTTTTTTCTGTACTCGCAGTGACCGTAAACCGTAGACAGAAAATGAAACTTCAATTAAGGTTGAATTTGGTTGAAACTTGAATTAAGGTACTTTTTTTTCATAAAATATTAGAAACGCAGCTATAAGAAAATTTGAATTAGTATAATTATGTACTATGTAAATTACTTTAAATTACAACTTCATCGGACTTTTATCGTACTCTACATCGTAATAAATTCGAAAGAATTACAAATTGGCTTAAGAATTAAGAATTGAATTGAATTGTGTATCGTAGAATTTATTTAATAAAAAAAAATCTACGATATACCTTTTAGGAATTCCCAAAGTATTTTATAGTAGCTTTCAAGCTTAGAACTAGAAATAGTTTACCTTTTCTGTGATTGACGTAGAAACTGTTATTGGTTTTCACTCTTGAGATTGAGATTGAGTTGCACAGACTTTCTTCATATCAGGTGACACGTAAGAAACATAAATATTATAATTTAATAAACACAATGTAATAAACATTCAGGTATTTCAGTTTAATAAAGTAATTTATGTATACCTGTTATATTTTTTTCATGGTTTTCATAATGAAATGTGTTGTATTTTTATACTCATTTGTTAGCTCAGTCAGAGCTAATTTAATTTATTTGTTATTTTAACGAAAATTACAAATGGATTCTAATAAATAATTTTATATTTAGTTTAATAATTGCTTAAAAAGTTCTAAATCTAAATATTTGGCATAACAAACATAGAATTCAAAACGTTGACAATACAAATGTTGATAATGGTAATGCAATACCATTCGTATATCACTATCCACTTCAGTTCACTTCCATGACATATATCTATATTATTCCACTAACCGCGCAATATTAAGGGTATATATGAAACTGCTTTATATGCTTTATGTTATTTTATATACTGCTTATTAAATATTAGTATTTGTGCTGTATGTTATGGAATATCATAATCGTTCTGTATTGGATTTAATATATAAAAATGGCAGGGGAGTGAACTTATACAACGAACTAAATCGCGTTCCACTCATAAACTCTTATCCCAAATAAATAACTTGAAACTCTTAACGTTTTCCAACACTGCAACATAGATACAAATATTAATAATATTTTCCGATAAATTAATAATTTATCACGATACATATAATATTTATTTATGAAGTAAACATATTAATAACAAACGAGCTAAAAGTCAGTAGTTTTATACAATTACACGTCAATCTAAGCTATAGAAATATATATACTATAGAAATATAGTTTAGCAACAATAAGCTTGGCTTGTACAAAGAAGTTTTCTATAAAAGCAGTATTTTATAGAACAAAGGCTAAGGCGGTATATTTATGATGGCGGTTAGAATAAAATGTTCAACACCCACCTGCTCAACATTTTTATTTTACGATTGTTTTTTCACTGAGAATAAAATAAAAGTGTCAGAATATAGACAGGATGGATGTTTTCGTCTTATTAAATAAAGTTAGCTTTTGAAGTTGAGCTAGAAACTTGCCTAGAGTATTGAGACTATGATTTTCAGAAATGTTGAAAATAGCGTGAAAATGTTTTATGTCTATGGAAAATCGCTATATTATATATTTTTGGGCATAGGATTTAAAAATCATAGTTTTTTAAAAATTTTGATTCCATTATGGCATGGTTAAGAATTGTAACGAATGTTCAAATTTGAAATTCTTTAAAACGTTCGATATGATTAGATAATGTATAGTGCTAGATTACGCCAAACTAGTAAAGTTCATTTTAATATTGGAGTTAAAACTAGTTTTCTTTTTAGTAAATGACCAAACAAGTATAAACGAGGCCAGTCGTGGCGCAGGAGCACTAAGTGTGATTGTACAACCGACTTGTTGTGGGTTCGATCCCCACTCGAGGAGATGAAATATTTACTTAAATGTATATTTCCATTTTTGCGCTCTGGTGTCGAGGTAAAGCGTGACGTTGAGTTCTGCCACTCAAAACGCAATGCCTCCAGAATTCGGCAGAAACTGGGGAACGGACTCTGCCTACCCTGCCTACCCTGCTGTGTGCGGGATACAGCGTGAAGCTGATTTTAACGTTTATACTTAATAAACAAAGTCTTTAGAAATATTTTTTTATGTCAAGTTCAAAATTCATAAAAATGGTTATTTTGGTTATTTGATATAAAATAAATTTTCTATTCTACGACCAATCTATATTTAGACCTTTTCATGAAGCTCGCTATTTACATACGTAGCACATACCGCGTGAGCCTCTAAAAGGGAACGTTTTTCTATTTATAGTTACAAATCCTACTATCGCATTGCTGTCGTTAAACAAAACGCATAGACTATAATGTAGATTTATTTGGTCTCTTTTTTTGCATATATATATATATATATATATATATATATATATATATATATATATATATATATATATATGCAAAAAGAGACCAAATATATATTTAACATATTATACAAATCATTACAGAACTTTTTGGGAAACAAATGACTCGTGTGGGAACCAAATACCTTATAGACTCATGTGGGTTCGATTCCCACTCGACGATACGAAATAATAAATATTTCCATTTCCTCATTCTGGTAACGAGGCAAAGCGCGGTGCAGAATTCCACCAATAAATACCCAATACACAATGCCATGATAATACGGCAAAGGGGAAACGGACGTGTCAGGTTTTAACGCTTGATTCCTTGGGTCTTTCTGTCTACCCTGCTATGTGCGGTATACAGCGTGATCAAAAGAAAGAACATTATTCCGCAAGCAGGAGAAATAAATGAGGAAAACGCGCAAACAAGCTTTATTACCGCGCTGAGTAAGCCACGATGTTATAGAGAATCGTACTCCACTGCAAAATTGCAAACATGAAAATCGCATCTAGCTCTTTCTATCGACTAGAAGGCACAAAGTTGAAACGAATATCTTGCTTTTGCTTTAAAAATATACATTTATATTATGTATGTATGTACGTCTGTGGTATTTCCTCTTTGTATTTTATTCGACATTTCATAGTGCGCTGTGCGAGTGTCAGAATATAGATAGGGTGGACGTTTTCGTTTTATTAAATAAATTTTTAAAATTGAACTTGAGAGTATTGAGACTATGACTTTCAGAAATGTTGAAGATTGATGATAAGGATGAGGCTGTTGGTGCTTTACGAAAATAGAAATACCAAATATTCTTGCAACAAAAGAAAGAAATATTTGTGCCTTGAGCACGTAGTGCCTATTGCAGTGCTTGATTGATGGTACAAGAAGAGCAGTTTTCAAGGGGAGTGACCCCTTATGCTTTTTTTGTGCTATTTATATTTTTATATATTTAAATATTTTTTTATTTTTCAAGACTTTCTAATGTCATAAGAATAATAAAAAAAATTTTAAGATTTAAGTGCTAACGATTTTTATTAATTTAAAAATATATATCAGACCTATGAAAAACGTATTGGTTTTTAGTGTATGATTGTATAATAATATTAAACGAGTTGTGATTTACCAAATGCTTATGTTTTATTGCCATATATACGTTACCTAACTTATTAGTTATAAGCAAAGGTCAAACATCCCAGTCCGTAAGACCGAGGTCACCAACGATGTAAGTCAAATTTACATCACCAATGGCAGGTTAAAACGTTATTACTAGGTTCAGATAAATACAAGTATTTAGAGTTATCTTCAATAAGCAAAGATGGCCTAATTTACATTAATATATATTTGACTACTACAAGAGCTTAAGAACCAGAAATTTACTTAATTTCTGAAAGAAACATTTCCCTTTTCATTTCATTTTCAATATTTTAACGAACCCTTTATCTTTCAAGTATCGGTTAAACTTTCTTATAAATCTAAAGACCTTATCCGAGGTGCAAAGTTTTAAAGTACACGATGAATCACTCGACGTCGTGTCGCGAAGATGAATTGGAGATGGATTGAATGGAAAATCTGGTGTTTTCCTATTTAAGTGATTTGACATAAAATTTATTATTGTTGTTGTTATAGAACAGTTGTTTCTAGCGAACTTCACGAATTTATGTTTGTATTGTCATGTTGTTATATTTTGAAAGGATTGAAAATATAAACTTAAAATTGTTTACTTCTTTGTGGACGGATCTTTAGTATCTCTGTTACTTTTACTTTTATATAACGTTCAACATAGAAAACACAATATATAACTACGCTATTACTACGAAATAAAAAAAATAAATAAAATAAAAAAATTACCAACATATTTAACAAAATATGAGACCGTCGTGGCGCAACGTTATAAGCGTGCGACTGCAATTGCAGTTATTGTGGGGACGATTCCCACTTAGGGAATAAAAATATTGAATATTTTAATCTTCTCGCTCTTGTAACGAGATGAAGTGTGGCGTTGAGTTCAGCCACATGACACGTAATGCCATCGAGAATTCGGCGGAAAGTGAAGTAAGGAAGTTTCTTACGGAACGAAGTATCTTTTCATTAGATTCCCAGGTTCTCACTGCCTACTCTGCTTAATGCGATATACAGCGTGAAGCTAAAAATAAATAGATATATTTGTTTTAGAATTTTTTCGTTATTTTGTGACAGTGCCCAACGCCGCAATTTATCTCATCAAACCGTTTAAGCAAAAACACCTATCTATACTTATATTATAATTTCGAAAGTAACTGTCTGTCTGTAACGTTATCGCGGCCAAGCCCCTGATCTGATTGTGATAAAATTTTATATAGAGATACTCGAGAGTCTTGGGATGACCATAAGTTACTTTATTTCTATTTTTTTATTATTTCTCAAATAGAAAAAATATAATAGTATAGATTATCAAGTTTTATATTCTAAACAGTAATTGGTTCATGACATGACGCAAAGCGAAGCGAAGGAAGCAGGAGGCTAAGCCTCCTAGTTATTTTACATTTTTGTTTGGTTCTATTTGAGTAAGAGAGAGAGAGAGAGAGAGAGAGAGAAAGAGCTTATTTTAGATAGATATTTTATTATGTCTAGGTTAAGTTAAGTATTTTGTTTCGTTTTAATCTGGTATTATACATCGTCTTTCATTTAATTTTGATACTTTAAATATTTTTAAACATTTTTAAAGTGTTATTCCACTCTTAGGAAAGAAAAATACTTATTTAGAAAACGTATAAAAAATTGATACCGTATAAAACATAAATAAGTTGTAACAAGCGTATAAAAATTTCGACGTAGCTCGATGAGAACGTATGGCTTAGTGGTCAGAGCGCCTGGTCGATTTCCAGGAGGCGCAGGATCGAGTCCCGCTACGTTCAAAATTTTTATACGTTTTCTAAATAAGTATACTTTTAAATGTTTATCTTAAGTTCATACTATTGAAAACACAGCTTTGTAGTTTTTTTTTCAGTAATTACTATTTATTCCAATATAAATAGTTTTCTTTAGTCACTTTAACTTATTATTTTTTGTTAATTTTAATAGTTAGATATTTTTTTGTTATATTAAGTTCCCCTACTTTGTTGTTCATTTCAGTTACTCAGGTATTTTGCTTAATATTAAGAATGTTTCCTTTAATTATGTTATGTCTACTTACTATTTTTTTTTTATTTTAATTATTTTTACGTTTTCTTACTAATTCCATTGAAAATTAAAAATATACTAAAACACTATTGATTTAAAATATTGTTTTATTTATATATAAACTGTAGCTATTCCGCAGTTCTAAGGACACAAAGTAGAATAAAATACTACATAAATCTATTAAAACGTTTTGGTATGAAATGTCGCGAAGTAAGTTTTCACTTGCTACGAACGTGATATTTTTCTTTAATTACTTTTCTATCTTAAGGAATAAGTCACCACATATGTTACAATTTGTTATTTATTATCAGATGAATATCTTTATATTGGTTCCAGCAGCTAGTTCTGAACATCGGAACATTGTTTTTACCTGTTGGCATTGAGAGAGTTTCGTATAATTTATTTTCATCTTGAATGTATTTATTCTTTTGGGATTTTATATAATTTGGAAAATATACTAATTTGTAATTGAGTGATTACATAAGAAAAATATGGGCTTTTAAAAATCTATATTTTTTTAAAGCCACTGTTGAAGGACTCGTATTTAGGAAAACAGGTTTATTTTTTTCCTAATTAATTCCTTAGTCGTTTTCAATCTAAATACATTCACGAGAGTGATCATTTCTTAATTTAATGTGAGCCTGTACGGTGTATACTGGTGTAATTCAAATTAGCAGGTAAGATAATGATGTAAATACATTCTCTCAGATAAATAATATATAACACTAGCTTGCAATCTTCTTATTAAGAAGTGATTTCTTACATGTTAATTAAGTTTTCTTCTATTCTTACTAGAAGTTTTACTATGAAATTGCCATGACGCAAGAGCACAAGCGTGTGACTCTAATCCTGACAGGTTGTAGGTTCAATTCCTACTCGAAGAAATGAAATATTTAATACTTCATTTCTTCGCTCCGGTATGTTTGAGTTCTGCCACTGACCGCACAATACAGAATTCGGAGGAAAATAGGAAACGGAGTTTAAGACTAGTGTTAAAACACTAGTCTTAAAAAATATTAATAAATTTTAAAAATAAGTTAATAAAATAGATGTATAGAATTTGTTTTTTATGATATATTTTAGTTAAGCTGATATAATTAGAAATCCGATCAATCATTAAATTCCTTATTTTGAATTTTTTTTTTTTTATGGAAAAGACACGGCAAACGAGCGTGCGGGTCACCTGATGGTAAGTGATTACCGCCGCCCACGGCCCCGTGCAACCCCAGGTGCGTTGCCGGCCATTAAGCTGGGTTGGGCGCCGGGGCCCGGCATTACCTGATGCGAAACGCAGTGGTATAAAGCCACTACTTCACGCCGGTTTTAAATGCCGGGGGTGGTAATGATCCGGTCGAGTCTGCCCATGCGTGTTGCCATTGCTGGCGACGTGACTCTACCACACGTACTTAAGTCGCCTCTTACGACACCACCAGTACCAGGATGATCCTATTCTAGGCCGGGATCACACGGCATAAACGGCACGGCATATTTTGAAAATATTATTATTTATATGTTCTAAGCTACACCATATACGTTTTCAAAATATATGCATCGTCAATCAATTTTTTTAATAGCATTATAATAAGGACTCTTTAAGTCAAAAAACGTACTTTCAAGGCGGCTTGTAAGGCAGTTCTGCCACTAACCACTTTATGTAAACCACTTTATTTATCCTTCAAATATTCTTGGACAGTATAATGTTTCAGATGCGTGTTGAGTGGCACAACTCAACGCCGCGCTTGTCCTCGACACCAGACCGAAGAAATGGAAATATAAATGTAAGTAAATATTGCATCTCCTCGAGTGGGGATCGATCCCACAATCAGTCGGTTTTACAGTCACACTTTGTGCCCCTGCGCCACGACTGACTAATCAGTATAATTTTCAGAATATGTCAGGATAATCTAATGATTTGATGCGGCAGGCCCAAAATGTATGGTTTTACTAACAGGCTTCTCTAGGTTTCATCCCCCACCAGACCTACCAAAGTAGATTTATATTTTAATATCTAAAATAAATTCATAATAAGTATTGTAGCATATTCAAAGTCTTTTCTTTATTTTTATAATATAAGACCGAAGATTCTTTTCCTCTAGGCTAAATAAAAAATACGAAAACTGACCACGTCCGCCCATTTTGATAATACAGTAATAATTTCAGGTTCTGAAATTATAACTGCATTAACAATTGCAGCCACAATGTGGTTTGGTGATTAAAATTGACTCACAATGTATACAGCTTTGGTTTATCACGAAAGCTTTTGAAATATCTTTCAATTTAGCAAACTTCAAATATCCAACTATTATTGTGAGACTTCTATAAAACAACGATTTTTTTTTTTAAGTACTTTTAGCATTTTAAAACGTTGTGACATGAAAGTAGCATGTTCTGTTCTTGACGCATTAATCTACTAGAGTAACGCCTCATCCTTAAACAAAATGGCTGTAAAATCAGTTTTACAGCCAATTTGTTCAGAAATATTCATTGGGTTTACTCAAAATGGTTTAATTTTTCTTATTACATTTTTATGTGGTCTTAAAGTGGAAAATTTGGTTTTTATTAAATCGTCCAAATTCTATCAATCATATGTGCTGTGTCAAAAATGCAAGAAAATTTAAAAAAAAATCGATTAAATGCGAGTAGGATTTGCGCACTGGGGTTATGGGGTTCTGTAACATTATGTACAACAATGAGCAAAAAAAATCACGTTTCTGTTTTTTCTTTTTTAGTATTTATTGTTATAGAAAATTTCAACTGTCTAAGTATCATAGTTTATGAGAAACAATCTGATGACAAACGGATGGACGAATAGCGGAGTCTTAGTAGTACGACCCTGAGTTACCCTTTGGGTACGGTACCTTAAAAAGAGGTAAAATATAGAAGTGTCAAAACAGTCTACAATTTTTTATTTGGTAAAATAAAACCAAGCCATAAGCAATTTGCTATCGAGTTTTTATACTCTATACTCGCACCGCGGCGCGGGTTGGAGGGTGATTTCTTGACAATAACAAATGACCCGCCCCGCAGCTGTCTTCTTTCAATATATCCATCTCCAACATTTTATCTCTGCTCCAAGTTCAATCGTGCATATGATTTTAAATCGTATAACCGTGTTCTAACATTATGGACAATTTATTATAGTAGAAAACTGTTCTTTCAAGAAATGCAATTTATATTTTCTATGTTATTTAAAAGTATATTTTTTGTCTATTTCAGGTGATTTTATATGTAATTTTGTAACATAACTACGACGAATAATTAAAACAACTGTTTATGTCTAAAGAGCCCTCCGTTCGTCGTTCGACCGTTGTTCATTTTTTGTTAATTTCAGAAACTTTTCGTGTTTTATAGCGTAACAAAACGCCGTCATTAGATAACTATTATATAATTTGTTTTCTCTTGCCCTTCCCAATTGTACTATAATGATCTCAATAGTCAGTGTATCATAATTGATTGATTGATATTATAACTGATATATAAAGTCTCCATAGCCAAGGCTTTGATAAAATTATTTACCTCTTATCTTTAAAACTTTTATACAACTTCTTAACTTTTTTTCCAATACTTACTACTTCTCGTACAGGTCGGAGTAATTCTTAATGCCAATTAAAACGTTCCAATCGGTACAAGAAATATTTTAGTTCAGAACTCTTCTTGATTTTAATTAAACGCCAATGGCGTCCTACGAACAAGTGTCTACTGTTTCAAACTTTGTTTTTTACTTGAATAAATTAAGTAAAAATATTATCTTTATATTGAGGCTATTGTGACGCAGTGGCACAAACTTGTGATTGTAAATGCGACGATTGTGGATTTAATTCCCACTCAGAGGAATAAATTAAAATTTTAATTTCTTCACTCTGGTAAACACAACACTCCCCTAAACACAGAATGCCCCGAAAAAGTGAGGAACGGCGTATCTTAATACTAGGTTCCCTCTGCCTGCACTGCTATATGCGATATACAGCGTAAAGCTTAAAAAAATATTCTGTACAATACGTTTTTTTTACTTGATTATGAAAAACTATTGTAACGATAATTATCATAATTAAATTATTTTTACAGTTAAGAAAAACCTATTGTAAGTATGTCGAAAGATGAATGTCGAAGTAGAAACTAAACGTTAAAAATATGTCATAATATATACCTACATATATGTTTATTTAATAAAAAAAATTAAAACTACGAAATGATATGAAAAATTATAATACATATATCCAAAACGAACTTCTTATTTTAACTTAAAGATGTGCGTCTCTAATTGAAACAACCTCATTTCGAGTTACCTGACGATAGCTGCAACAATGGTGTACATTTTTATTAAATGTTGTTCGTTTAAGAGAAATGATGATACATTTACTTAGTTGTACGATGAAAGAATAAAGACAGTTGATTTATACAAGCGTTTTGTCTAAAATGTTTGTGGCTTAAGTTAAATGTGAGCCTACTCGTTTAAGGACCTGTATCTATTCATGAGAGTCGTATTTATGTGCTTCTTGTAGTATTTATATTTTTTTGTGTATTTGCGAAAAAGACGAAAATAACACTGAGCAATGACTTAGTTTTAAATTATACCCAAAAAAATGTTATAAATTTAATAAAATATTTGATAAATTACACTCAAGTCAAACGGTGAAAATACTAATATCTACACATGAATATGTATTACATATGATTTTTTTGTTGCGCAGAGATGCTTTATGCAAAATATTAATGCAACATTAATATTTTTAAAAGTGTATCAAAGGCTCATTTTTATTAAATAAATATTGTTATATATAATTAATAATATTTTTTTCTACCTTACCTCAAGGCTCAAATATCTCTCTCTATTTCTCTTCTATCTTTTTATTTCTATGAGTATGTAAATATGAGCAAAATTGGATATTTATATATAAGAAGTATATGAAAAAATCATTTATAAAGCTGACAAGTGTAATAAAGATACTTTTAATGACAAGCAATTCGAATATTAAAAAATGTATGATATTTATACGGTATGGTAGGACATAATAGCGACAAATTTATCCCAAATAGAATTTTCAAATAGATCGTGACAAGAATATTTAAAAGATCTATCTATATTTCAAGAAGGACATTATTTAAGGCCGGTCGTGGCGCAGCGGCACAAAGTGTGGCTGTAAAACCGACTGGTTGTGGGTTCGATCCCCACTCGAGGAGATGAAATATTTACTTAAATTTATATTTCCATTTCTTCGCTCTGGTGTCGAGGACAAGCGCGGCGTTGAGTTCTGCCACTTAACACGCAATGCCTCCAGAATTCGGCAGAAAGTGGGGAACGGAGTGTCTTTCACTAAGTTCCCTCTGCCTACCCTGCTGTGTGCGGGATACAGCGTGAAGCTGGCATTATTTAATTGAAAGCCGATTTATGATGACAAAAATTATGTCCTGTACAGTACATATAACTTCACAATTCAATTAATGGTTCGAAAGTCGTTTGATAGAATACAGGAACCAGTAACCGGTAAGAATCAATGATCGACACTTTTTATTAATTTTAATAAGCAAAGATATAAATATATATTTTTTAAAGAGTGCAATAAATATAAAATATTCTTTTTTTGCCGTGGACTGCTGATAGTTTATTATTAAATTAATATTTTCCCGCCGTTTCTTTAAAGATAGTGAGTTGAATAAAAATGTTTGTATTTCTTAAGCTTGTAACTGACATCCCAAATTCCTTTTAAAATATTATTTAATAAATAATGCCTCGGCTAGTAATGTGTCTAGTGGTTAGAACCGTTTATACTTGTGAACGTAAGTAATCCAAGATCTTTTAGAGATTCAGAGGTAACAGTGTTAAGAATTATATTTATGCCATTAGAAGGTATCGCTTTAATAATATATTTGCCATCAGAAGTTGTTCTTGTGTCAGTTATCTAGATAACTGAAACTCGACAATATGACATTGTCATAACTCGAAGCTCGTCCGAAGAAAAGCCAAGAGCGCGTCCTATCTTCCTCTTCACTATAACTGCGAACTAGTTATAATAAAAGGAAGAAAGAGTACGGGCACCACCCCGCCCCTACACCGTGAATTCCTACCAGACTGCGGCTGCAACAGTCTTAATGAACCCTCCGGGACATTTGTGTGTGATCAGTCTAAAGGTACTTGTTACGCTTGTTTATATTAAGATTGTATTAGAATAGTGTTTCGTGATGTTGATTGATTTGTGAGATCAATATAAGTCGTTGGAACGAACGCACTACCGTAAGGCGGCCGATATGTTAAATAAACGCACGGCACACACCCCACAGTCGTGTCTCGAACCGTAGGCGGACACTACTACATACACCAGAGTTCCAGGACATAAAATAGCACCACACACCCGTATGAGACAGGCGGACACTACTACATACACCGGAGCTGGGACATAAAATAGCATCACACACCTACTAGTCGTATACCAAGTCGTAGAAGTGGTATTCAATATATCAATGACCAACGCCATACAGGCATAGCTTACGTATCGCGAGCGTACTGCGAGACGGCATTAGCCACGACGTAGTTAATGTCGCTATAACAGTTCGCATAAGCCCATCACGTCAGCTTCCACGACGTCAAGCAACATTTAATATTATAATAATGGTCAAAGATCACTCATGACCCTCAATATGTGTCGCCCCTACACATATATTGCCTTTGTAGAAATTTGATCCTAAAAGATCGTGCCATCATAAACTTCGCATTATCATATTATATTCATTATACATTTGGTACGAGTCTTTATGTGCATCATATATATTAGTACCGTAGTACTTCAAAGTATGACTCGACCGCTGCCTTCCGAGCATCACCACCACCTATATAGACAGAACGACGGTCGCGACACTCGGGACGACTATACACGAATTAGTTTCCTTTAATATGGCATTAAGAACATAATATATAGTTTGTGAAAAATTTATTTCCCATTATTAACTAAGTTACTTATGCGCATTGCTACACATATGTCATTCCATTTATTTATTTAATTCCAACTTATACCCAAGGTACATACTGTTACAAGCTGATTGTTAATTGGTTAAGTGCCAGGTATTGCGTTTTATTTTTTTTTATCGTGACAGCTGTACTTTTTCTAATGTCATTTTATGTTTTAATACTATTTGTATTAAACCATAAAATGAGCAGAACAAAACATTATGATTTACGTGATTTTCGCAAGAAATATTTTTTTTTGTACGTAAATACTAATAATATTCGACGTAACACGAAAAGAACGCATCACTTAGTAATTAGTCAGAGCTCTTGGACCTATTCCAAGGGGTGAAATATAAATAACAATTTTTAGTAAAAATTGCAAATTATGCGCACCGACACTGCGTTTGATTATAAACTTTTATATCCTCGCTCTGGTAACAAAAAAAGTTGTGTTAACTTCTGTGCCACTCAACACACAATGTCTCAAAATTGGACACAAATTGGAGAACTGATTATTTTAATACTAGGCTCAGTTTCCTACCCTGCTATATGCGGGATACAGCGTGCTAAAAAACATATTTGCAAAATTATATTTGATTACATCCTCCAAGTAAGTAGCATTAACGTGAAAACCAACGATTATTCACAATTTCCCGTCACAAACCACCATTAGGCTAGATCGTTTATCAACCGCTTGGACGTCTCCTTGCTTTGTGACGCAATTATCGAGTCACTAGTCATGAATAATGGCTTATTAAGTGCAACGACGACGCCACAATCTCCGGTCCGACTAAAAAGCAATATAAGGACGACTTAATAAGTTATTTAATAAGAATGCCTATTTATATTCGCGCGCTACTCGCGCTAAGTTTAAAAATTTTCTGCATGATTTATTTTAATTTCTCACGAGATTTTGTGTATTTTATATAACAGAATAAATTAGACAGAGGCCAGCTGTGGCGCAGGTGTACAAGTGTGTAAACTCAACAGGTTGTGAGTTTGATCTGCCCTCAATGAAATTATCAATTATCCGCCCTCAATGATCTGGTGTCGGGACAATGCGCGGTGTACAGTTTCGCCACTCAATGCCCTATGCCTCCGTAATTCGACGGAAAATGTGTAAGGGATTGTCTTAATACTAATTCCCTCTGCCTACTCTAATATATGCGGAATACAACGCTGATGAAGCTGATTTAATAAGGAGTATATATTAATATTTTTCCGATCTACTTATAAATGAACTTTAGCGGTAAATTTCACGGACATTCATATGTTGAAATATAGAAATATTAGAATAGATAATAGACTATTTTTAAATATGAAAAAGTATAGTATTGAAATTAGTAAGTAATTAATTTCTTATTATTTATTTAAAATGTGTCTGTATAAAGAAAATATTACAAAAACTGCGTATAGAGCTAGCGGCTTAAATGAATTGATTCACAAGAAATGCTTTGTGGAGTGCAAACGTAATTCATGATTTAGTTGTGGTGGCTTACTTCGAGTCCGTTGGGATGTCCGGTTTTTCCACTTAAGTTTCATGATTTATAATATAACATGCTTACGAGCGTGGACTTTTTAAAATTGATTTATAGTTTTTTTTATGTCAATGTGAAAATAAATGTATTTTAATTTAAATATTTTTTTTCTGTAAATTGCTGTAGAAACCTTTGCCTATACCTATGCTTACACACTTTTTTTGGCTTATGATTTAAAAAAACAATTACAGGATATTATTTAAAGCTTGTACAATATCGATTCTCTATAATGCATGTAAGTGTAACGTAATCTAGCCTATCCATTCATATACCGATGAAATCAATTCCGTTCTATACTCAATTCAACATGTATTTCGTAACCGCAACATATATCTATATCTATTCACTGGTTTAGATGTGAAAAGCGACCGCTATTTTGATCTTGGGTCTTAGGTTTGGCTAATTACTGCTTTATATCAATTTCTCTAAATATCCTTTAAAATTATTTATGCAAACGTAACGTAAGTTTTAATTAAACGTAAAACGTATTCTTTTTTTTTATTAATTCACCGAGTGGTTGTGGGTTCGATCCCCAGTCGAGGAGATGAAATATTTACTTAAATTTATATTTCCATTTATTCCAATCCTAATCCAAGGCTGAAGCGAGCAAATAATCTATATTGATAGAGACTATAAAAGCTAAAGCCATGTCGAGTGTATTGTACGATGACTATGCAATAAATTGTAAAATTCAATTTTCTTCTCCGATAAATTCTGAATGTATGTATTAAAATGCTAATCCGTGTGTTCTACTGATGGTTTAAGGATTTTATGTAAATTATTATTTGTTTAACTGATCAATATTTAATAACTATATCTGACACTAGGATATAAAAAATTAAGCAATTGAAATGTGCTCATTGTATATATGGAATAAGAATACGTTAATCGTATGATTTTTTCATTTTTTTTTTATAATATGGAAGACAGACTGTCTTAACACTAGGTTCCCTTTGCTTACCCTGCTGTGTGCAGGATAGAACGTGAAGCTGGTAATAAAAAAAATCATATGCACGTAGAAGTAAAGAAAGTCTGATGCCTTTTAGTATAATTGTATGTCTGTAATTTTATGTATAACCCACTAAGACTCCCTCTTTTTGCTTAGCAAAAAGTAAAGTATAAAAAACTTCCGATGTATTTGTAATATTGAAAGCGAAAATCTGTGCTTCGCTTTCATTTATTACTGTCAAGACGCGAGCGAAGAAAGAATTACAACTGCTGTGGAAATTACTCACGTTGAGCTCTTAAATAACTCTCGAATAATTATAAGACGGACCACACCTACTTACAATTTAGTACTTTAAAAAAGTGTATTTTGTAGATGGCAAATTTTTTCTATGTTTTAACCGATGTGATTATCATAAACTGATTTTTTGTGACATTGACTAGTAATTTTGCAATTAAATCTAATAATCACATATGCCTGTAGTATATATTAAAGGAGTTGAAAAGAAGTGATTTTGTTTTATACTATATAGAGACAAATGATATTTTTTAAGTGCTCTTTTATTTTCAACTTTGATGTATCATGCCCACCACACCAGAGGACAGGATACAGTTAGCTCATTCTGGAAGAATCCAGGGAAATATGATAAATACAAATTTATTGCCATCTGATAGACCAATCCACTCAGTACTTAGTCAACCCGTGACTACAGACTACAGTACAGTGATCAAAACTTTGGTATTTTTAAAATATGTATAGAACTAAAACATACGCGATCAATCCAGATAAATAAATCGTTTAAAATGTGTAAAGATTATTCATGACGTCTCGTGTACAGTGTCGTAGTTAATCGTACCGTTACCGCGGGAGTTTGAGACATTGTTGAATAGTGGACTCATTGCCATTCTATGTCTTGCTAGAACAGGCATTGAAAATAATGCTGTTTCCCGAGTGGGGATCAAACACACAATAATTTTATGTCATGTGCTATCTCTGGGATAGTATATGACATAAAATTATTGTGTGTTTCTAGTTCTTTGAAACAATTACAAAATTTATAATTGTTCAAATATTTTCCTTGAAATATCAGATAAAAAAATATATTGTAATTTTAGAGTAAAATTTTCATAACTACATGTCTGAGTCTCTAGAGAATCCCCTTTTTTGCGTTTCGTAATCTGTAGTAGTATCTATATAAAATAAAAGGGTTGTATGCTCAACCAATTATAATTAAAATTTACTTAAAAATACTTTACAAAAAAATAATTTCCTTTTTTTTAAATAATCCTTTTTTTTTTACATTTTTGTATAAATTATTTTGTAAGTAAACCACGGCTGGCCTCTGGATTACTTAACAGATTGTAGGTTCGATTCCCACTGGAAGAAATGAAATATTGAAATATTTTCATTTCCTCGTTCTGGTAACGAGAAAACGCACCGCACTCAACACGCAATGTCTCTAAAATTCCTTAATATATATTATCAAAAATTGGAGGTCTCGAGCTTTTTTCTGAAATTCAAGCCTAGTTTAGCCAGAGCCCTTTCACACACACACATTTCACTTAAACTAGCGGCTTTAATATCAAATTTAAAAAAAAATCAGACGGACAGAATGACAGACAGATAGACGGACATCAAAGTGATTCTCACTGGGTTTCTTTTTTCCTTAAAAGGAACGGAACCCTAAAAATATACTCATGAAGTTTATGTATTTGACTCATATGATATGTTAAAAAAAACGATATAACAGTAGTCAATTCTCGTAATAAGGATAACAACTTTTTACTGTTTCATGATTTGAGTACATTTTTGAACACAGCGCTATCTGTTTAAGATTTAAATTTAGGACCGTTTAAAAATGCTATTTTTATGTTAAATTTCACCTAACATAAAATTATATTAACCGAAAACGATGTGTTGTGCTAAAGTATTAAAATGATTAATGTTCCTCCCGTCGTACTTAGTGTTTAACTCCACAGCGTTTAATGCGTTATCAAGATTTGTTAGTACCTATTTGTTGTCAATAGATAGCGTTACTTGTATCGATTTATTCTATCTCAAATATAAAACTTAAATACTTAAAAACTTAAATACTTATATCTTTTGATAGAATGAAATCTGAATCTGATTCTTGTGCCGTGTGATCCCGGCCTAGAATAGGATCATCCTGGTACTGGTGGTGTCGTAAGAGGCGACTAAAGTACGTGTGGTAGAGTCACGTCGCCAGCAATGGCAACACGCATGGGCAGACTCCACCGGATCATTACCACCCCCGGCATTTAAAACCGGCGTGAAGTAGTGGCTTTATGCCACTGCGTTTCGCATCAGGTAATGCCGGGCCCCGGCGCCCAACCCGTCGTAAAGGCCGGCAACGCACCTGTAACTCCTCTGGGGTTGCACGGGGTCGTGGGCGGCGGTAGTCACCTACCATCAGGTGACCCGCACGCTCGTTTGCCGTGTCTTTTCCATAAAAAAAAAAAAAAAGAAATAAACACTAAAAGTTACTCTAATTTACTTGTAATTTTTATGTATAAAAGTTGCTTAAATTTACTTTTAACGGGATACGTGGTCACATAAACAGACAAACACAATCAGAACAAAAATCCAAACATATTGGAAATGGATTCTGTTAATTATCCTTTAACACCCTGGCAATTTTTTTTTTTAAATATTTTCAATGTACAGAAACGACTTTTCTACAGGTTTATTATAAGTATAGAAATAGATATGCAATTACATACAAATACATAATTTATTATAATCCTATCCTGAAATATAAGAAATGTTCAAGTGAACTTTCGTAGGAATGTGGTCTTTTCAGGGCGCTAGGGTACAACTTGGGTACCTTCAAGAAGTGCGTCTATCTCTGCTGTAAAGACCGGCAACGCAGCTTATCGCCTAGGTGGCGCACGGAGTCGTAGGCGGCGGTAATCTTAACTTACCATCAGATGAGCCGTACGGTCGTTTGCCTTGCCTTTGCCGTAAAGAAAATCTAATAATCTACTCAAAGTATTTGCCCTGCTTCTATTATCACAAATATTAGCCATTCTTGTAATTTCTTGATTAACTAAGGTAAAAATTTAACTTATTACGAATTCAGAGCGACTTTTGTTAATTCAATTACAAATGATAATTTCAAATTTATCCTTTCTTTTTTCTCGGGATAATTAAGACTTCTGGCTAGTGAACTAAATTAAAATTTCTTTCGCGGAATTCTGTGATCTGGATACGAAGCATGTAAAATACATTATTTTTAAAAATAACTATATAATAACACTTACACTGTATAAATGAAATCGTATAAGCATTGTGAAGAGAGAGCTCCTCACAAGCGCCCGATTTATCCCCGCACTTAGTGTAAGGCCTCTAAATATACAATAATCTATTTTATCTTTGTAGGCGCACATTAGAGAATATCATTGCGGCTTTTTATTCCACTTTGTTACATTTTTATCAAAAAATATTTGCAATTGTACTAGCATAAAAAAATATAAGTCCTGCCTGGGTTTTAAAGAAAATATTTTAAAGAAAATCTCTCCGTATTGTACAAAAACCTGAGGTAGCGGGCTTCAACTATGTCGAAAAGATTTAACTATTTAATTGAATTTTCTTGATTTTAATTTTCTTCTATTATCAAATAATATGACTCCAAGTGAAATCAGGATTCGGAAATGTAACTTGTGAATTCATGTTATTTTTTGCAACGAACATTTATTTATAAAACGTTAATAAAGTAAGATGCCCACGTCAGGGTCAACTAAAAGCTGATTTCGTGATGATTTTTAATCACATTACACTTACATAGTTGTTCTCTTTGTTCGAGTATTCATTGTAACAAAAGAAGAGTGGAGGACAGTATTTCACTAAGTTTTAGGAATAGCGCGAGTGCAATAAAAAACAAACAAGCAAAAAAAAGTATCTATATTCAAGCACCGCATTCAGGAGATGCAGCATTTTGTCATCACTACTCCAAATGAAACCACAGTTTTATACTATTTCATAAAAACCTAATAAAAAGCGTAAAAAAATCTACATTGTACGTCAGTACTACGATGTCGTAGTTTTATATATCCTTTTGAGTGTTCGTTTACCTTTGTACAAGGCATTAACGGTTTACATGTAGATTTATATGATTGACGAAACACGGCTTATTCGGATTCGGATTTCAGATGTTTTAGGCTACAAAGATGTTTGTTTTTGAACGTATATCAAAATTCAAGCCCGTCGTGGCGCAGCGGCACAAAGTGTGGCTGTAAAACCGACTGGTTGTGGGTTCGATCCCCACTCGAGGAGATGAAATATTTACTTAAATTTATATTTCCATTTCTTCGCTCTGGTGTCGAGGACAAGCGCGGCGTTGAGTTCTGCCACTTAACACGCAATGCCTCCAGAATTCGGCAGAAAGTGGGGAACGGAGTGTCTTTCACTAAGTTCCCTCTGCCTACCCTGCTGTGTGCGGGATACAGCGTGAAGCGGATAATATCAAATTTGTTCTGTTATATTTTCAAAATTGATACTGATACTGTTATATTTTCAAAATTGGTACGATGTTTTTATATTTTAATTATTGTGAGTATACAAGTAGTTTTTCTCAATACAAGTAGAGCTTACTGTGTAAGTACAGGAGGCGTAAACTATATTTTTTGCATACACACACACAGCACGATAGGGAACCTGGTGTTAAGACACTGCGTTCCCCATTTTTCGCTAAATTCTGCAGGCATTGCGTGTTGAGTGGCAGAACGCCGCGCTTTGCCTCGAGACCAGAGAGAAGAAATGAAAATATAAATTTACATAAATATTTCATTTCCTCGAGTAGGGATGTGGATTCACCACAACACCACAAAACAAAAATTTTCAGTTAACAAAAAAAATATCGAGTATATTTACATAAAATACATATTGACTTCTAAACAAAATAGCTCTAGTAGTGGTCGTTGCGGCAAGGTTATTTTCAACTGCATGCAGCGCAACGACAAACCTTGTTTGGCGAAGATTCAATAAATTAGGATGCCACTGCGTGTTTTTGATGAATTTGTAGCTTTATTTAGTTATATACTGTTGTCAATTCTCGCGATCGGTCACGGGATGATATTTTCCACGATGATTTGAATAAATATTTGCATTATTTATTATACATGTATTTGTTAAGTTAGAAGTTGGTTTTGAAATGAATAATCTATATTAACTACCATACTGGGGCAATAAAATAAAAGTTGTTTGTGTCTATGTCATAGACACGCGTTTGTTGTCTGTGAATACGTTTATGTAACTAGTTATATTTTTAAATAACATATTTTTATTTATGTATTTAGAATAAAAGCAAGGAAATAAATAATTATGGGTACAATATAACTTTATTAATTTTAGGTCTGTGGAAAGTACAATATATATGGCACACATATACTCAAGTTATAGGAGGGGATAAAAATTTAATGAAATTGAACTCGCTAAGCCAAAGTCAGTGAGCGGTTTTGTGAAAAATCAACATTAAAATCTCATCATCATCATAATCATAATTTATATTATAATATATATTAAGATCAGGCTCGTAATCGAGTATATTTTTTACGATGTTCTTGGTTCTACGGGAGGATACACACACGATCACGAATTTGAAGATGCATTGATTTTTACGTTATCTAGACATATATCACCAGATTTTGCGTGTTTTATTTTCAAATGAATTTTCGACATCGATTTCCACGTCAATGTTGATTCACACATTCAGTGAAACAATTGATATTGTGATATATGGCGAGTCCATCGGCTTTGCGACTAGTTGTAATTTTTCTATTCTTAGCGGTATTATAACATGATCTCAGATCAAAGACAAAGCCAAAAAATATTTTACGTTAATAGTTTCGATGTAAGTCATTGTACCTGCGTTATACGTCATAGTTACCGCCATCTTAGAATGTGTTACTCAACTCTTATTTATTTCCATTAGACTATACGGGTGGAGTCGCAGGTAATGACAAGTTAAAAACATACATAAGAAATAAACAAACTTAGAATCCCAACTAAAATAAAGAGCACAAATACAATGTATCATAAATTATATTACAATGTAAATAAAATAAAACTTATACCAAAGCACTTTTTGAGAGCACGCACCATACTACTACTTTGTTCAAAGTTTTTAATACCGGTAGTTTAGTCCTATCAAAAACTACACTTTCTTATTAAATAAAACCAACTAACGATAATAAAATTATTATTTTCGATAAAATAAATATTTTTAATATGAAATAGTAACATTAAGATAATAAAATGAATTATACAAGATATCCCCTGTAATCTCACAAACAAAATCACGAAAGGGGAAAGGAGCACGGAATAATAATTTGGAGAGTTAACGTCGTTGAAATTAAATAGGTGTTCGGACCGGAATAGTTCAAAACTCTAGACTTTAAATGTTGGAATTAGTTGAACGGAATATTACGACGACGACACGAACAGTTGGAACAAAATTGTGGAACTTGAAATGATTCATTCCTGTTCCCGAACAGCTAAGTTCAAAGAAGAAGAAGAAAAGTAAAGAAAAGAAGAAGACCGGACCGGTAAAGTAAAGAAAAAGACCGGAATAAAACATTAGTGTGGATATCCACCTGGGCACAGCGTTAACAGAAATTAAACTCTTGTTATTAAAATTATACCCGATTACGAGCCTGATCTTAATTAGTTAATACACCAATTGTGATAACTGAGACTTTAATGTTGATATCACAACATAAACCTTACTTAATTATTAAAATCACCTTCACGCTGTATCCCGCACACAGCAGGGTAGGCAGAGGGAACCTAGAGTGAAGACACTCCGTTCCACACTTTTTGCTGAATTCTGGAGGCATTGCATGTTGACTGGCAGAACTAAACGCCGCGCTTAGTTTCGACATCAGAGCGAAAAGATGGAAATATAAATTTAAGTAAATATTCCTATTCTCCTCGGGTGGGGATCGATCCCACAACCAGTCGGTCTTACAGTCACACTTCGTGCCGCTGCGCTACGACTGGCCTGGTACATAAATATTGGTACAATAAAATAAAGTTATATACCAATAACATTTTTTTTCTCTGTTTGTATCCTAAATACATAAATGAAAATATGTTATTTAAAAATATAACAAGTTACATCACACACAATAAAAGACTGTGTCCATGACACAGCCAAATCAATGTTTTTCCAGTTTCATACGGTATCCTGCATACAGCAGAGTAGGCAGAGGGAACCTAGTGCTACACTTCGTTGTACACTATCTCCTGGATCTACAAGGCATTGCGTGTTGAGTGGCGGAACTCTACGCCGAAGAACTGAACACCGAGAAGTTGTGTAATACTAATTGTGTAAGCTAATGTAAATTAAAACATTGATTTTACGGCGAATGTACTTATTTACATCATGAATAAAGGAAAATTCAAGTTTTGTTTTTCAGCCTTACGCTGTATCTCTCTCGTGTAGTAGCATAAGCAAAGGTAACCTATTAATTTTGGAGAAATTGCGTGCTGAGCGAAAATCAACGCTGCGCTGTCCCGACATAGCAACGCAGACCCGACACCAGAGCATATAAATGAAAATATAAAAAACTTCATTTTCTCTCGTGGGCATCGAATCCACAACCTGTAACTCTTACAGTCACACGCTTGTGCTCCTGCGCCAAGACTGCCCTTAGCATACCGTAAAACTTAGCATACAGAGTTTATAGAATCGAAGCGTACACAATTACTGTCTTTTGTAATTTTAGCTAAAGATAAAAACATATAACAAGTTACAATCTCTCATACCACCTGAGGCTCCTGTGGCAGAAGCATATTATATAATTGAACGATTACAAACGATCCCCTGATAAATGTTCCATATCAATATTCTGGAATCATAATAGGTTTGTTTGTGGAGGGTGAGATTAATCGAGACATGTCATTTTATTCGATATGAGTACAGTCACGTGCCATTCGACCTTTAATATTACGACCTAAATATTGTATTGAAAACAATCTATCGTATTTTCAATCGTTGGCGATAAATATATTCAATTTTTTTTTCTATAAAAAAATATGTATACTAAAATAGTGACAATGAAATTGGCGGAAAAACAATAATAAAATGACCTTTTTTCTTCTCTACATATATTTTTAGGGTTTCGTACCTTTTAAGGAAAGATGAACTCTTATAATTTCACTTTGTTGTCCGTTTGTCTGTCAAGACCCTTTATCTCAGGATCTCGATTTCGTAATATTAAAAACCTTATTTAATTAGTTGTTACCACAAATTCTATGCCAAATTATAATCCCATAATTAAACAAACAATTATGATCAATTTTAATTTAGAAATATTTATTTATTTTATTAAACTTATTCATATTAACGTCCCCGTTATGTCCTTCTCCTAAATATTTGAGACTATCAGATTTGTATCTATATTTATTTATACAAAGAGCAACTAAACCACCATATACCGCAGCGCTGGGAGCGACGCCAGAGATTTTATTATTAACATCGCTATAAATTATCACTTACACACACTAGTCGCGGTCGTGATTTAGCATATTGTTTAATTAACCCCTATTTATTGTGAATAGAAGATTATGAGAGTAAAATAGTAATAGTTTGTAACATAGGATCATATCTTTATGTTATAAACTATTTTACTTTTCTAATGTTAGGCTTTAAAATTAATTATTTTTTTAATAAAAATAAATCAAATCAGCTTCACTCTATATTTCGCACATCGTAGAGTAAGGGAAAGTATAAATTTAAATAAGTATTTAATTTGCTCGACTGGGGATCGACCTTGTGCTTCTGCGTCACGACTAGCCTAGGCGTAAGTTAAATATATATTTTTTAATTAAATTTATAAATAGTTATTATTTAATATTATTGCAAAACACGCAATTTATATAAACTAAGTTTAATTTAAATTTTAAGAGGAAATATAAACTAAATATAATTTCAAAAAATATCTATCTATTCTTTGATGTTAGAAGAAAAATAATTTGTTTGGACCTAAATTAATCTAACTTAAACTACAACTTAATTATTCCATGTTGGAAAAATAAGTGTGAGAAAAGAAGAAATTCCTTCCCCATCGGTACTGTTAACCCGATCTCTCTCTTTGTCAGCGTTTTCAGCGCTCGGCTGCCTATCAGACGGATACATTATAATTATAAAAAAATATAAAAAAATATATCAAAATAAATAAATAAAATATTTTTTCCCCCTGTGACACCGAACGCTATCTAAAAATATATAATATTCGTAAAAAATAAAATAAAAAATTAGCTTCACGCTGTATTCTGCACACATCAGGGTAGGCAGAGGGAACCTAGTGTTAAGACACTCCTTTCCCCACTTTCTGCCGAATTCTGGAGGCATTGCTTGTTGAGTGGCAGAACTCAACGCCGCACTTTGCCTCGACACCAGAGCGAGGAAATGGAAATATAAACTTAAGTAAATATTTTATATCCTCGAGTGGGGATCGAACCCACAACCGTGGGTTTTACAGTCACACTTTGTGCCACTGCGCCACGACTGGACACAATATTCGTAGAGGTTCGAAAAATATACAATATAAAATAAATAATAACTACCAACTGAAATATTAGCCGCATTTGTTAGATACTGAATAATGTCCTTTCTACGTACATATGCCATTTTTTTACCGACATTTTTTATATTTATTCACATCCATTTTTCACTTGACCTCCATCAGCGTTATGTTTTATATATATTCATTATGAATCAATATATGTAACCATTTTGTAGTGAAGTGCTCAAAGTCTGTATATATGGGGCTTAACATAAATTATAACTAAATGGCGAACTGTGAGTTTCTTCTCTTTCTCAGCTTCACGCGTGTAACAGAATAAACAGAGGGAACCTAGTGTTAAGACTCTACTCCCAACTTTCCACCGAATTGTAGCGGGACTCGAACCACCCCGAGTGGCGTAATACAACCCCCGCGCTTTGTCTCGACACCAGAGTTACTTAATTTTCTCGAGTGGGAATCGACCCACAACCTGTCGCATTTACAGTCACACACATGTGCTCCTGTATCACGATTGCCCACTAAATATGAAATTAACAGTAAAAACTAAGATGTTCATAGCGGTTTCACGTTTTCACCCGTAGTTGTAGCAGGGTAGTTGGGTAGACTGAGGGAGGCTAATAAGGAAGGTTAAGATACTCTATTTCACATTTTCCGCAGAAAAATCGAAATATTGAATTTGAATAGCTAACACCAACACTGTTTTATGTCTTCTTATCACAGCTGTTTTATCACGTTTACAGTCACAGCCACAGCGTCTGTCTCGCTATTCAATGCCACTTTCTGTTAATATTTTGCGAAAAAGAAATGAAATGTTGATCGTTAATTAATGTTGAATTTAAAGAACTCTACAAAATGGTGGTTGTTTAATTATGGTGGTGCTGTATTAAATGTTAAGTACATTTAATACAGCACCAGAATTCTTTATAAATTTTTGGCATTCTAAAACTTTCCCGACAAGGCTTCATTCGACTAAGTTTATATTACACTGTAGTTCCGAAAGTAGTAAGTGGAAACAATGTTAAAATATTTAGCATTGTTTTAATTAAATGTAAAACCATATTATAGTTATAAAAAATTGTCTATAATTATTGCCTATCATATTATAGTTATAAAAAAAATGCCTATAGGGGCTTTGCACAGCCAATTTGTTCGTCAAGCCCCTTTCATTCATTCGTCAATATTTTATTTTTTTGACACATTAATGCTTTGTTATTTTTTGATAATCACGCAATTTAATTATAATATTTACACAATATTCTTAATTTCACACTGTTATAAAAAAATATCAAAACCACTTACATTCTCCAGGCCAGTATAGCCAGGTAGGCCAGAGGCCAGTCGTGGCGCAGCGGCACAAAGTGTGACTGCACAACCGACTGGTTGTGGGTTCGATCCCCACTCGAGGAGATAAAATATTTACTTAAATTTATATTTCCATTTCCTCGCTCTGGTGTCGAGGCAAAGCGCGGCGTTGAATTCTGCCACTCAACACGCAATGCCTCCGGAATTCGGCAGAAAATCGGGAACGGGGTGTCTCAACACTAGGTTCCCTCTGCCTACCCTGCTATGTGTGGTATACAGCGTGAAGCTAATCTATTTTTATTTTTACTTCATGTTCTTAAATAAAAATATTTTCAACTATAATAAAAAATATTTAGAAATATTGTGAATAACAGACTTCTCTGTACATTTATGGGTCACCCGAAATTTTTCAGCTATCATGCATCCTCTACGAGCCCCATGTAAGTCATCCGTCTGTGGAATATCTCTTTTATTACTTAACAAATATGAAAATGGTTAAAATATTAATATTTTTATTTAAATTTGAATAGAAACGATCGTCATATTTCAATTATAACCGAAAATATGCTGATTTCTCGAACTCGTAGCCAATGTTAATCGGATGTAGATTTTGTTTCTGTCTATGAAGTTCGCTTCGTAATCATTTTTCAACGAAATATCTATTGTGGTTTCCAAAACTAGGCAACGCTAACGTAGAGACTAGTTAGTAGTTTCGAATGAATGAATATAAAATAGCTATTAAGGCAACGCTGTTGCTCTATTTAAAGTTTACCAAGCAACGTGCCTTTTTATCCTGAGTTATGAATTTTTAATAGAAACTTTCAAAATGGACGGACGTGGTACCGCCCGTTTTGTCGTGTTTTGTCAAAAATGTTCTCAATCCTACGTATATACTGTAATTTTTATTTAGCCTTGAGGAAAAACAACTTATCTGTTTTATTTTAAAAATAATTAAAAGACCTTGAAAATAATTGTTAAAATATAATTCTCACTCATTCACACCAAACTACGGCTTTGTTCCAATAAAACAACATGGTAGCGTAGAACCGGGCAGATGATGAAGCCCTTCGTCTTCTCATATTCTGCTTATTTCTTTTGATGTTCTAGCTTGATAAAACTGTACCTATTATACTGTCCAAGAATATTTGAAGGATAAAAATGTTTTTTTATTATTATATTAAGCAATAAAATTCTTGCCTCAATTTTAAAAAAAGCAGCTGTTCCTTTTCTTGCAACCCCTTCTCAGCAGAACTGTCTTTCGAGCCCGCGGTACTCTTATTCGGCGATTCAAAAGTGCTTGTAAAGGTCTTTTTTAATAAAGACTATTTTAAATTTGACAAACTGTATGCTTGCATGTTTGTACCCGCCACTACGGTCTACATAAAGTTATAAATTAACCGACATTTATACATTTTACACTTCTAAAAATAAATGAAATAAATCAGCTGCACGCTGTATCCCGCACACAGCAGGGTAGGCAGAGGGAACCTAGTGTTAAGACATTCCGTTTCCCACTTACAGTCGAGGTCTGAGGGTGTTGTCTGTTAGGTGGCGGAACGCAACGCCGCGGTTTGCGGCTCATCCACCACATTGGACCACATATTTTTTTAAAAATTAGGTAAGTACGTGGACACACTTATCGAACATGTTGACTCCAGAGCAGCAAAGCTACTTATATTTTAACTTTAATTATTTCACTAAAATAAATTTGAGGCTGGTCGTGGCGCAGAGGCACAAAGTGTGACTGGTTGTGGGTTCGATCCCCACTCGAGGAAGTGAAATATTTACTTACATATATATTTTTATTTCTTCGCTCTGGTGTCAAGCCAAAATGTGACGTTAAGTTCGACAGAAAGTGTGGAACGGAATGTCTTAACACTAGGTACCCTCTGTCTACCTTGCAGTGTGCGAGGTACGGCGTGAAGCTGATTTTTTATTAAATTGGAATACACAACTCGCAAGCTTAATCTACTCATTTGGTGTCCTAATTAGCTAACCAACTTACTAATTTAAATATACACCGTACAGGCGTACACTCATATACATTACATAAAGAAATGCTCACTCACGTGAATGTACTTGAAATGAAAATGAGTAACGAATTAATTAGGAACAAAACACACCCTGTTTTTCTAATTACGAGTCCTTTAACACTGGTTTTGTATTTCATAAAGAAAATCTAGAATTTTGGAGGTGTCATTTTACTTTATGTCGTCACTTAATTAAATGTTAGAAATACTCATTCATTTTATTTTTATTCCAAGGATGCCAAATTAATATATTAAGAAAATTCTACAAGATTTTTATAATTTATCTCATAATTATTTAAACAGACTAAACAAATTATTTTGGAACATTTTTTATGCAAAGTATTTACTTTGCCCAGTGTCCAGAAATAAGCAGAAAGTGAAATACTCTCTGCCTATCCAGAAAAAAATTAAAATATTATTTATTCAAATAAGTTATTACAAGGACACTTTTTATCGTTCAGTAATATAAAAAACGTCATTGTCATTCTTAATAGTCAAAATGTCATTTTTATAACAAGACTTCTTTTATGGAAAAGACCACCTGATAGTAAGTCATCACCACTGTCCACGACGTCCGTGCAACATCAGAGGAGCTACACATGTGTTGTAGGCCTATGAGAAAGAGAGGCGTGCTTTTACAAGGTACGTATGTCGTATAGACCTGGAAACACAGCAAGGTAAGCCATTCCACAGGTGCGTCGAGCGTGGAAAGAAATTCCTACGAAACCGCATAGTAGTGGAGTACCACGTATCCAGATGATGTGGATGGCATTTGAGGTTGTGACGCACTGTGTATTCAGAAGATTTGGCGACAGGTAAAAGGTCAAACTGTTTTCCTTAGATTCCAAGATTAATCCTCATGATAAATGAGGTAGAGAAAGCTCAGCGAGGAGGTGTGTTAAACCTTTTATAGATCTTTGGGTTGACCCAACGATTCGAAAAGCTCTACATTGTATGCGATCAAATGGTTGAAGCTGATACTGGGGTGCACCAGCCCAGAGATGAGAACAGTACTCCATATGAGGCCGAACCTGGGCCCTACAGGTCAATATGTATTTTTAGCATGAAATAACGTCTCGCTCTGCTAATTACCCCCAGTTTCTTTGAGGCCTTAGCCTTGCTTTCCGTATAATCACCAAATAGGAAGTGACTCGAAACGCTGAAATCCAATATGCTGATATTAGGCGTGGCTATAAGAGGAGAATTTCACCCCAGAAGGAAGCAATCAAGTTACTTTAGTTTCGCTGAAAAGAGCAGAAAATATTTAGGTTTTTATTAATATTAACATGATTTAATGCCACTCGTCAAGATTGTTATATTCTATCAAAGAATAAATACATCAAGATAAAATAAATCATATGAAACTCTTTGAAAGTCAACAGGCAAAAACTAAACTGACGTTCATAACCAGCCAACTGAAGAAAGATAAAAGATTACAATCTAATAATAAATAACAGGTTGTGACATATGCGGCAACTTATCTCTGAGATAAGGCCTTCAAGAATAATGTCACGTTCCTAGCAAGTGAAACTTAGCTCGCGCCATTTCAGACCAAAATGTTATGCTAGATTTATATAGTACTTTATTCTACTTTGTGACCTTAGAGTTGTGGACTAGGTATAGTTTATGTGAAAATAAAACGATTTCTTAATACAATAGGTAGTGGCGTTGTGTGGCTACTGTTGTTACTCGGAGGTGTATTTTTTATTTAAATTGGTGATTTTGTTTTGTGGGCTTTTGTAGACAAATTCCGGCGGCGGCGTATATATATAATTCGAATTCTCGAGGCATTGCGTGAGGGACAGAACTTAACGCTGTTGTTTGCCTCGTTACCAGAGCGACAAAATGAAAATATTAAATATTTTATTCCCTGAGCGGAAACCCACAACCGTCCGCGATCACCGTCCCACACTTATACCTCTACGCCCCGACGGTCTCATATTTTGTTAGCCTTTTAAAAAACATATAAAAATTTTATCGTAGCGAGATTTAAACCCACGCCTTTTGGAAACCGTCCAAGCGTTGTGACTGTGAAGCCAATATGTTATCATCGGGTGACGTCGAAATTATGTAGAGAAAATTGTACTTGAACTTGCCCAAATGATGGTTTAAATATATAATGATAGCGGAAAAGAGTAATCTTTCTATTGACATCATACTCACTATTCGATCGATCCCGCAAACGTTCACAGCGCCACTTGTAGAGAGTTCCTAGAGCTCTGTGGTAAAAAATCCTCCGAGTATTTTCAAAAAAAAAAACGTTACTGGAGGTAAAATGTGGGTTAATCACTAATGATGCTGAAAGTAAGCAAGAGTTCATACAATGGCACAAAACGCGTACAGATCCTGCACAAAAATTTTAAGTCAATACATCTGCTGAAAAATCGTGGCCACGACCACGGTCTTTTGTGCCTGACTTAAAAGGCAACTTTGTTGATTGAACATAAAAATAAAAGTGAGACCAGAAACGTAGAATTCTAAAGAGAAAAGATGGAATAAATTGGTCGCCGGAGTGTTATTCTACACAACAACGGCCCGGTTCACACGGCGCGTGTTTTCGATACTGCTGTATGAACAGCATGAGAATGAAAGATTGTCCAGCAACCCTGTGGTGTAGATTTGACACCTAGTGATTATTATTGGTTCTCATCGATGGTGAAGAGCTGAAGATTGCAATAAATTTGCATTTTTAGTCAAGGAGAAAGTAAAAAATAACTATTTTTTACAGGGAATCAATAAGTTAATGTCACAATGTAACAAAAGTATTAACGTTACTATAAAAAATATTTTTGGGTTAATTTGTGCGTTTTTTTACCTTATGTATATTATTATTTCTACTTATTTATGATATACCGAGAATGTATTGAACGGCCCTCGTTTATTATAGTAGCCATATACAAGATTGACTTGGAATAGAAACATAGAAAAAACAAAGTCATATTAATCCTAATACCCCAAGACCCCAGCCCCTCCAGACCTACGTCATTTTAGCAAAACTAAAGGGAATGCTTTTGAACTAATAATGCTAAAAAATCCAGCTTTGCTAAAATGACGTAGGTCTGGCAGGGCTGGGATCCAGGTCTATAAGGAGTTTTATTTCAACGTAATAAGTAAGCAACTTTAATCTGTTTTAATATAATTACTTTTTAATTTTTTAGCGTCATGTTCTGCACACAGCAGGGTAGGTAGAGGTGTAAGTAACCGAGGGATAAGACACTCAGTTTCCCATTTTCCGCCGAATTCTGGAGCAATTACGTATTGAGTATTGGAATCTAACGCCGTGTTTTGTCTTGACACTAGAGCGAAGAAAATGGAAATATTGAATACTTTATTTCCTCGATTGGGAATCGAACTCATAACCTGTCTTGTTTAGAGTCACACTTTGCGCCACAAGCAATACTAAACTCAAAATAAGAAGTGATGACCTCACAAAACCGTGATTGAAACCACAACAAATATTCAAATATTTGCTCTGTCCAAAGTTAGAATTCCCAAAATGAATTCCCAATTTTCATAAAAATTATAGCAAACTCGTTCGAACTCTACCTACGCTTGACAAATATGTCGCTCGAAGGGGTTACAGTGAATAAATCAGTTTATATATAAATAAGTTGTAGAGTTGTAGAGCCCGTCATGGCTCAGTGACTGTAACGCGTCGGTTATAGGTTCGATTCCCACTCGAGGCAATTAATTATTATTTAGTAATATTTTGATTTCTTCGCTCTGGTACCAAGGCAAGGTTTCTCAAACTAGTACTACCTGTAGATACTAGGTGCCAAATTTCATAATTCTAGGTTAACTGAAAGCCCCTAAACCCTATTAAATTTGATTCCCTTTATAGTGTGTTACTTTACCGAAATACGCATTTTTTGCTATATATACGGTCATACCTTTTTTTAAAGTAAATGTAGAAATACGTTTATGTTAAAAAAATGATGGGGCCGTTATATGGTTTGTATTTCAACTCGATGTCTCCAAGCGTTCCTGAGATAAAGGCTCTTGACAAATAGACAGACGGACGAGAAAGCGATCGTATAAGGATCATTTCTTCTGAAAAGGTACGGAACCCTTAAAAAGGAAAATGGTGTCTTTTAATTGTAACTGATTACCATTCACAAAAATAAATCAAGAACGGTCAAGGAAAATATACATAGCCAATCGTATTTCTCCCCACGCTTTCTTTGATTCCGCGTCATTAGGACCGCCGCGAACAATCCTTTATGTTCATAGCGATCTGTTTGATTACTTTTTAACTTTAAACGTTAGCCTTAATTATATTTTCGTTCTTTAATAACAGTTCCCATTCTACTAGGTATCAAAGAATGTAATTAAGAAGTATAGGCTATAGTTGTAGATTCGATTTCCACTCGTAAGAATGTTAAATATTAAAATTATTCCCTTTTTTATAATAACTGTTTTAAGTTTTTTCTTGACGGGAACAGAGTGTCTTAACGGTAGATTATCAGCTACTTTGATTTTTTTACAGCGTACTTTAAATGAAAGTAATGAATTCCAGCATATTGGAATATATTGTTTATTTAATTTATTTTCTATGTCTTTCTTTCTATTTATATTTTAATTTCTTTGCTCTGGTTTGGAGGCAGAGCACGACGTTAACGTTGAAGTTCCGCCACTCAACACGGAATGCCTCCAGAATATAGCGGAAAGTGGAGAATGGAGTGTGTTAACACTAGGTTCCCTCTGCCTACCCTACTCTGTGTGAGATACGATGTGAAGTTAATAATTAAAAAAAAAACGAAAAATATCACCTTTACAATCTGAACTCCAAAGCAGTCCCATTCGATCATTCCATCATTCAAAGGGATGAAAATATTATGAAAGATTTCTTTGAGAAACTCGCACTCGAAAACACCTTAATTAGTCCATTTTATTCATTGAATGAGCTTGACCATTTTCTGAAGTAGGATCATCTGTAAATCCATTTGAAAAGTTTCGAAGTTACACGAATAGAATTAAACGAAAATTATATTAAAGTAGTCTTATTGGACCCCTTGAGTAAATTTAACTAAGAAATACTGTACTAGTAGTTATATACAAATTTAAATTAAATTAATTCCAATGCTTATAATAATACATTTTAACCTCCACCCAATAAACTAAAAAAACAGTCCAAAAAAAAAGTACTTTTTTTACGTTACTCTCTCATATAGACTAATTAATGTTATTTATTATCCTAATTATGGCATACACAATTTTACACACAAACATACAAATTATAAAGGAAAATAACAGGTATATCTATGCCCAAAACATTTAGAGGGTCCCTATTTTACCGGTAGGTTAATATAATTTGCTAAAACGGATGTTCCTGTCACCGTCATCGTTTCGTGTAATTATATAAAATTACATCAATAATGCTCCCATACGTTGTAATTAAACATTATTTAGTTAATTCGTGTATGATATTTTAATATTTATGGATGAACCATATTAGCGTTAATTATTGTAAATGTCAAAGAGTTTATAATGTTTTTTTTTTATGTTATAAAATTGGTAACTTCAGATTTAGTGTATCTTTTTAATGCACAAAAAAAATGTAGCGGAGACAAAACAGTGTATATTATATAGTGATAAGACGCACCATCCATTTTCGGTATATTCATATATTTTTTATATTGCGTTGTGTTTTTACCTCAGTTCCCCATGCTCAAACGAGCATGGAAATAATATGATATCAAAGTATTATTTTCAAAATTAATTATTATTAATAAATTAAAGCTATGACTAAAACATAATTAGGTAGGATATTGTTTTTTTTTATAGGAAATTGCATAGATTTTATTTTAGCTTTAAGCTATACCCCCATGGGAAGGGAGAGGGAGCCTAGTTAAGACACTCCGCTTTCCACTTTCCACTTTCTGTAGGCATCGATTTCTGTAGGCGTTGAATGTTAAGTGGGGAAGCTCAACGCTGCGCTTTTTGCCTTGAACCCAGAGCGAAGAGATTACATATAAAACATTTCATTTCCTTGAGTGTAGATCAAAAGAGTAAAACGGGGTCCTATTACTGAGACTCCGCTGTCCGTGCTCTGTCACCAGGCTGAATCTCATGAACTGTGATAGACTCTTAATTTTTTTTACTGATGGTGTATTTCCGTTGCCGGTTTAACGATACACAGAGCAACAAACAGACTAATATAAATATTTAAGATATGGGAGCCATACAAGAATAATAATTTTATTGGTCCTTTTTATAGGTAATGGTAAACCTAACCCTTTGTGCACTAATCCAACTCGAAATTTTATATTTATGCTCATATACATTTTGTCTTTAAACACACATAACAAATATATATTTCACTTCAAATATTTATATTTGGTGTTTGTAGACGTTCCTTGACAAAATATTATATAGATTAGTTGGTTAATGGACTATTCGAAACTAGATGAGAGACTCTTGATGTTGAAACTGTATCAGTATTTAGAACGCTTAATTGTACGCTCTTCAGAATATTGTGGTTAAATTGAAGTTTGATCGAGTTGAAAAGTTTTAACAATATTGTTTCCAGCTTTTGTGTTAATAAAAAAGTAATATAAGAAAAGGGTCTATTTTTGCATTTATCTCGAGATAGCTTAGGTATGGAGAAAGTAATGGATGAAATTAATATCAAATATTCAAATTTACGGTCCCTTGGAGAACAGAAAAATAAAGCTTCTAAGCTAACACAATCAAGTATTAATCATTACGCTTATTAAACTTTGTACGAAGTAATAATTTACCATACAAATAAGAGGAAAAAATCCTTTACAAACTTATGCATATGCCCACAAATTTAAGTTTGTTGACTTTATTAGCCGCATAATCGAAACTTATAAGGTAGATTTACAATTATGAAAGTTGCCAAGAAGTGAGAACTTGCAGTGGAAATTAAGAAAAAATATTTATTTGTAGTTAATTTCAGGCGAAATGAACGCGCCTGTAGGCTAAGTTTGTCAACTTTCATTAGCTGTACTTCCTATTAACCTACAATCCTGAAATTGGTTCAGAAACTTCGATGGGCGATTCCGACACGCACTTTTCCGGTTTTTTTTTTAGACTTTGACGGCTGCCCTGAGAATTAAAGCGATTATTGTGTGATTTTTGCTCTGCGTTTTTATAAAAAAATAAACAATTATAATTTTTAGATTCGTTCGAGTCAGATCTGTAAAAAAAACAAGACAACTGTATTAAAATTATGATTACAATACCTACTTTACTTAAAACAAAAATAAAATATTCTATCCTGAGATAGGTACTGATACTTTTAACATCACTACACACAGAGTGGCTACAAGGAAACTGGAGATGTTTTTGTGGCCCCATAACACGAAAACGATGTACTGAAGTAACTCGACGATAATCGCTCACTATCAAATAAAGGACTAAATTACAATTATTTGGTCTTGACTAGGTTTTCTTTGCTTATACTATGCTACAGGGGGAAAATGTGAAGCTTAATCTGTACTAGAAACCTATGACTTTTTTTTGCTGATCAAAATAGTTGTTACACCGAAATACAATTACAATTTTGTTTAATTCACTACAAAACTTAGACCCATTAGATATGCCATATAAATTCTGCACAATATCCATATATAAAAGAAAACTTCAAGTGATAATATACACTTATACCATACTTTCATCAATCTTATCAATTATCTTTAGTAGTCGTGGATTTTTTATAAAACTTCCTAAAGAGATGCTGACATCATAAATAAGTTGTAACAAGTGAATAAAAATTTTAACATAGCTTGATTATATGTATATATTTTGTATGCCTGTGTGGTGGTGGTGAGTTTCCAAGAGGCACAAACTCCAATTCCACTATTGCCAAATTTTATGTTCTCTAAAATATATTTTGTTAGGTCTTGTACGCTTGGCGTAAATCTGACACGACGGACCCTGAATTCATAGAGAGAAGGCGGGCAGGACTTGAAAATTTCTTACTAAGGGTAGCTTCACATCCTAGATTGTGTTTCGACGATCAGTTCATTAATTTTCTTCAACAAGAACACGGATGGAGGGAAACTATTACAGATAGTGGTGAGTTTATTCTTTTATTTTGAAAATATATAAACAAAGTGAGGCAAAATTCTTCCAATGAACATATAAAAAAAGGTACCACCGGTTCGGAAGGCAGTTCTGCTGAGAAGAGCCGCCAAGAAACTAAAAAGTTGCTCTTTCCAATGTCAATGGTATAATTTTATTATTACATAAACCAGTAGCTATCCTTCATTACATTCAATAGACATTAATTCCATACAACTTTATCCTGTAAATATTCTTGAACAACATTTTAACTTCAACTTCAACAACAAATATTTCAACTATACTTATTTACATTTAACATTAGATTGTTAAACTGAAACCAACGAAAAATTTGCAATGATGCACTATGCATTCACTCTACATAGCTTATTTTATTCCTGTCCACTTTGAATATTAAAGAGGTACCATGTGCGAAAAATACAATATCATATAGGTTCTTCACATGTAAAGGCAGATTGTTAATATAAAGAAGAAATAAAAAGTGAATAGATCCTTGTGGAACGTCCATCCTTAGAGGAGATCCAGATGATTTTACATTATGTATACTAACCTTCTGGATTCTTTGATTTGGTTGTGGGTTCGATCCCCACTCGAGGGAATGTATTATTATTTCTTCATATTTTGATTTCTTCGCTCTGGCAACAAGGCAAAAAGACGGCGTTGATTTCCGCCACTCAACTCACTCACCCTTGCGAACGGAAAGTTTTGACAATAGGTTCCTTCTGCCTACCCTGCTGTGTGCGGGATACAGCGTGAAGTTGATTTATTTTTTACGAACTACATAACGAATGATCTGTATAATTTTACTATATACATATATGCTTTTTTTTGTATATATTTTTTTCTTCATTTGTATTACTCATTGTTTGTCATGATAATTTTATGAAGCTATAAGTCCAACCATTATAATTAAATCATAATAACGTTCGTCGTTAAAAAGTGGATTAAAATATGTATAGAACTATAACACGAAAGCATTTATGTAGGTTTCTATTGCGTGGTTCTAGGGCTTAGGATTTATTTTTTTATGAGTTTTTTCTTGATGAACAATTAAGCTACATCAAATATTACTTTTTATATAAATTACTTTCTTAGTTTTAGTTTAGTGAAATAAATAAAATCAATCAATAATATAAAAAAACAAGCTTATGAAAAAATGGCATCTATAGAAGTATATGTATATACTTGTATGTTCACTTCTGTCTTACATTTGTTTTGTGTTTATTTTTAGCATCACGCTGTATTTAGCATATAACAGGGAAGGCAGAGGAAGCCTAATGTTAAGACACTGTTCCCCGTTTGCTGTCGAATTCTGGAGGTATTGCATGTTGAGTTGTGGAATCCAACCCCGTCGGTATTTGTTCTTACCCATTTTAAGAAACATCCAATCTTATATCTATATAAATAAAAAAACACAATTTACAGGTTATCTTTTACACGCGGAAAATAAACTGAAATCATTCTCAGTTTCGATCAGACTTAAGAAACCCGATCCTGAAATAGATGGTGTCAAGAACTATGGGAGGCTACTTGAAACTAATATAGGCAATTTTCTGTATACCAGGTATTATTTGTATTGTATTTAGTTTAATTATTTTTTTTTTAGCTTCACGCTTTATCCCATATATAGCAATGTAGACACAGGGAACCTAATGTTAAGATACTTTGTTACCCAATTGTCGCAGAGTACCGCGCTTTGTCTTTGTCGCGTTTGTACCTGGGCGAGGATATGCAACTATTCAATAATTCATTACCCCGAAAATGAAACCCACAACCGTCGCAGTTTACAGTCACACGCTTGTGCCACTGCGCCAAGACGGCACTTTACTATTTTAATTAACTTGTTATTGTTGTTTTAATTAGGTTCAAGTGTTATACCACAATCAGTAGAACGTGTGAAATAAATATATTTTTACTGATAAACCATATGTAATTTTTAATAATTGTTAAATTTGTTACAAATAAATCAAATAAAATCTATCAGCTTTACGCTGTATCCCGTACACAGCACGGTAGGCAGAGGGAATCAAGTGTTAAGGGAACACTTCGTTTCCCACTTTCTGGCGAATTTTGGAGGCAAAGCGTGTTGAGTGGCAGAACTCAACGCCGCGCTTTGCCTCGGCACCAGAGCGAAGAAATGGAAATATAAATTTAACTAAATATTTCATCTCCTCGAATGGGGATCGAACCCACAACCAGTCGGTTTCCCACTTTGTATTGATGAAATGGAAAAGTAAGTGGTAAGAGAAGTAGGGTAGGGGTAGAGGTGACCTTCAATAACACAATAGTAAAGATATTGGAGGAATGTCACGTAAAAAGTATGAGGAACGCCCGAAAGGCATGTATGAAGACGTTGATGACAGTGGACGAGGCGAAAGAGGTATGTTGAGACCGTAGCGTTTGGCGCTCCATTCCCTCTGACTCCCCTGCTAGGGATAAAGCGTGAAGTTAAGTTGATTATTGATGAATATATTTAAATTCAACTTATAGAAATATGTATTTTTAATGCTGTATATTTTATTAGGAACCGAACCCTTAACAACTAATGTATATATATATTTTTTTTTAGGTCAAAAATAATAGAAAAAAATTACGCTCTTTGCAAATTACACGCCAACTATGGAAAGTTATTCAGTGAGTGGAGCGTCATTGAGAAGGAGATGGGCGATGGATTGCAGAAGGCAGGGCATTATTTTGGTAAGATTTAATTAATCATTTGAACTTACTACATTATATACTTTTTATATAATACAAAGTAAATTGATGAAAAAGAAACGCTCGTTCTTCTTTTAATAATAGGCCGTGGTGGTAAATTAAGGAATGAATTATATTTTCATTTACTCACTCTTGTAATAAGGCGAAAAGCGATGTTGAATTACGTAATTCAGAGGAAAATAGGGAAGGGAGTGTCTTAGCACTAGGTTCCCTCTGCCTATCCTGCTATATCAACGAAGCTACAGATTATTCGTTCCACAACTTTATTTCATCATCTTGTATATGTATATTTTTTATTCCTGTCAAATATCCGTACAAATATACTTTAACAATAATAAGGCACTACAAAAAACCACGAAGGTTAATATTTACGACATAATATTGGTGGCTGTTCCTTTTTTAAAAAAAAATATATCTATTTTATAGATTCAATAGCAGACTCCATAGAATCAGTAGCGGAAGACGAGGAGCAGTTAGCGGACCAACTGAAAGAGTACCTGTTCTACGCTGAAGCGCTGCAACATTTGTGCGCCAACCACGAAGCCTTGCAATGGGCGCTGGAGACAGCGCATGAAGCGCTTAATAGCCGGTACTTTGTTTTTTGTAAATGGTATTAGTGTTGATGTTAATTGAAAGTTGTTGATGTTAATGCAAACGTTGGTTGTGAGTTTAAATCCTTACAAGGGGATTTTTTTTCAGCTTTACGCTGTAGCCTGCAAATAGCAATGTACGCGGGGGGAACCTGGTGTTAAGACACTCCGATTTTCACTTTTCCCCGAATTCTGAAGGCATTACGTGTCGAGTGGCAGAACTCAACGCCGCGCTTTTGTCTCGGTACCAGAACGATGAAAATAAAAATAGCAAAATATTTGATTTCCTTGAGTGGGAATCGTACCCATAACCTGTCGCGTTTACAGTCTTAGCTTGTGCCACTGCGCCACAACTAGATATTTGTTTAATTATTAATAATAATTTTGAAGTTCAATGTCAATGTCAAATGCGTTTGTGTGGGCAATTTGTTAGGCTTTCGATTTTAAGGAGAATATTACTGTTAACAATCAAATATGCCTTTTTGAGGGTCGTTTTTTTAAAATTTTAATATTGATTATCCGAATCAAGTAAAAAAATATTTAGTTTGATTCGGACCAAAAGTATAAAATAGTATAAAACATGTAAATGTTTACAGAGATGTGTAAACATATTTAAAGCTACATTTAAATATATATATTTCTCAAATAACTACTTTCTTTTGAATTTACCAAATTAGTTATTAATTTTTCATTAATATATCAACTGTTGACCAAGTTAAATACTCAGAATACATAAATTATATTACAGGATAGCAGAAAGAAATCGTGCTGCAGCTGGAAAATCGGGTATCATGTCGAGAATATTCGGCACTACCGATCCAGACATAGTAAGAGACCAAAGCACTCGTCTATTAGATTCCAAAATACAAGCGGACAAAGAGGCCATTGAGAAAGCTAGAAGTGATTTGGAGTGAGTATTCAAAAATAAGTAAATCAGCTCCACGCTGTATCCTGCTCACAGCGCGGTATATTAAGGGAACCTAGTGTTTAGACTCTCCTTCAATTTCCTCCGAGGTTTTCGAAGTATTCCATGTTTAGCAGCGGTACTCAAACCTTAGTGCCAGAGCGCAGAAATTAAAATATTAATAAATAATCATTCATTCCCTCGATTGGCGATCGAACCCACAACAATCGCGTTACAGTCACACCGTTGTGGCCCTGCGCCACGAACGGGCCTTATACTGACGGTGAGTATTATTGAAATAGTATTATATTCTATTCCAATATTTATTTCTTTTTTTTTCAGAGACTTCACCAAGAAAGCTACGGTTGAAATAGAGCAGTTTCAAAAGCAAAAAGACAAAGACCTACACGAGTCGCTCGTAGCGTTTATCACTTTGCAAGTTAAAGCTGCGAAAAAGGTTTGTTTTTACACTCTTTAGGCAAGGTTGGCAGAGGAAATCCGGGAACCTAGTGTTAAGATACTTAACTCCCCTTTAGGACACTCCTGTTTCCCACTTTCCGCCGAAATCTTGAGCTATTGCGTGTTGCCTGGCGGAACTTAACGCCTCGCATTACCTCGTTACCAGATCGAAAAAATTAAAATTAAAAATATTTTATTACTCATGTGGGGATCGAACCCACTACCTTCGCGTTTACATTGACACTTTGTGCCTCTGCATCACTTTGTAAATACAAACATTTATTGTCAATGGACTATACAAGTGTTTTACCATACAAGTATGTTAAATGGAACTAATCCATTGTTTTGCAGATTGTGGGTTCAATTCTCACTCGAGAAATTGAAATATTTGATATTTTTATTTCTTTACACTGCTGTCGTTGTAAAGCGCGGCGTTGAATTCTGCCACTCAACACACTTTGCCTCCAGAATTCGCCGTCCTTTGTCTACCCCGCGACATGCGGGTTACAGCGTGAAGCAAAGAAACTGTCTCCTTAACCAAATGTTTTATTTTCAGAATCTTCAAGCGTGGACGCAAATAAAAGAATGTATTCAAAACATGCCATAGGCGAAGACCAAAATTATTATAATAATATACCTATTAATAATATTAATATACAGTTTTATATCACTTAATAGTTACGTGAGTGTTTACACTTTTGTTATTATATTATATTATTATCGATCTCCATTATTGTTAGTATTGATAACTTGTAACATATTATTATTATTATTTTACATATATTTATTTGTTTTATTTTTTATGTTCTATGTTTATTAGATAAAAACTGTATCCCGCACATAGCAGGGTAGGCAAATGGAACCTGTTAGCTTAGTGTTAAGACACTCCGTTATCCACATTTCGCCGAAATCGTGAGACATAGTAATTTCAGTGGCGGAACTCAACGACGCGCTTTGCCTCATTACCAGAGCGAGGTAATGAAAATATTTCATTCGCTCAAGTGGGAATTGAACCCACAACCGTCGCGCTTACAATTACCTGCTTGTGCCATTGTAAGCGCGACGCATGCACCACGTCGCACGTGTGCTTTTTCCACTTCCATGCAAAAATTACTGAACGAATTTAGATAAAACTTTTTAGTAATATATCCGTCCGCATTTGGATTTTCTTGGACATGTCGGTTGGTATGATCAAATAAAACATAAAGTATGTGATATATATTTATTTATAAAATTATTTGAATTTGAAGCTATAATTAATCATTATCACATACACTCAAAAAGTGTGGAGTTAATTTTTTTACTCTAATATGTACATATACATTGAAACTTTTACCATTGTACCAAAGTTTTTTTTTTGTTTTTGAAAGTAAATATTTTATATTAGTTATCAATATTAATAGTAATTATATTAAGATTTATTATTAAAAAAACCAAAATCTATTTTCGCTTGTGTAGTTTCGAAGACGTAATACTTGCTTGACCGCACAGATGGCGCTAGTCTCTATGTATCAAATGTATTTATATATATATATTTAAAGTTCATATAACACGTACATAGCTGCGGGGGGACTTACTGTTAAGTCATAACATTCCCCACTGAGACACTTCCGTTTTCGACTTTCCTCCAAATTGAGCAGTCATTGTGTTTTGTTAAGTGGCGGAACTTAACTACGCGCTTTGCCTCGTTACTAAATTAAAATTAAAAAAATTAAATTAGCTTCACGCTATATCCCGCATACAGCAGGGTAGGCAGAGGGAACCTAGTGTTAAGACACTCCGTTCCCCACTTTCTGCCGAATTCTGGAGGCATTGCGTGTTGAGTGGCAGAACTCAACGCCGCGCTTAACCTCGACACCAGAGCGAAGAAATGGAAATATAAATTTAAGTAAATATTTCATCTCTTCGAGTGGGGATCGAACCCACAGCCAGTCGGTTTACAGTCACACTTCGTGCCGCTGCGCCACGACTGGCCTCGTTACTAGAGTGAGCAAATGTATATATTAAATATTTCAGTCCCCCGATTGGTAATTAATATCAATAATTTTGGTAAATATTTCGACATATTATTCTGTGGATGACTAATATTAATTGTAATTTTTACTATTACTTCTATTTTTTTTTCAAAAAAAAACGATACTACAGGAAAACAAATATGTTTAATTTTCATATAAATATTGTAAATATAGCGTGATTTGATCTAGGTCCTCATATGTGACGAACCTATATATTTTCTCATACCACTTACAAAATGTTGTATGGTTATAATGGTTTTTGCTATTGACAAATAGATTCATTTTACCAGAGAATTTTATTTAAAAAAAATTTAACGATTCAAATATTATATATATATTTTATAATTAAATATGATACTTTTTAATCTTAAGTAGTTTCCATGAGATTATTTAACTTTTTAATGAGACATTACCTTACAGATTAAAAAAAAAGTATCTATGTTTTATATTTGAATGTTAGCGCCATTCATAATTTATTAATTATTCGCGAGTCACACTACTTAGTACTGTACAGTTTCAAAATGTAAATTTTTATATCATAAAATTATTTAAATATATATGTGGTTGTTTTATTTTTTAACCTATTTCTTCAAATACCTATATAAATTACCTTAGGTTTCTTCTTTATCTTCTATCCAATAGTTATTTAGAAAGTTCTAGATATTGTGATCACACAAGTTTTGCCTATCACAAAATATAAATAACGTTTTTTTTCAGCAAAGTTAAATTTATCCCTAGCAAGGTATAGAAGACGAGCATATGTGATTTGATCACATGACACATGTTATTGCACATCTACACCTTTGATATCACTTTTTCCCATGTTATCACAGATCCACAGATGTGATGACAGATTCGCACATGTGATGACAGATCCACACTTGTGATGACAGATTCGAACATGTGATGATCAGGTCCACACGTGATTACACAAGTAATCACAGAACAACATATACCTACGATGTCAGATTCACACATGAGATTAGATCTACATGTATGTCACATACAAGCTGTGTGTGACTGTAAACGGTTGTGGGTTCGATCACCACGTCGTTGGTGTTCGCTCTGGTGTCGAGGCAAAGCGCAGCGTTGAGTTTCGCCCCTCAATAATAATGCCTTCAAAATGCGGCGGAAAGTGGGGAGCTGAGTGTCTTAATACAAGGTTCCCTCTGCCTACCCTGCTGTGTGCGGAATATAGCGTGAAGCTGATTTATGTCACATACAAATATGATTTCACATAGGATCATCAAAAATTTGTTTTCCTTTACCTCAAAGCATTCCGTGTCTTCGTCTTTATGCCCAATATTCCAGACGAGCTCACCCGAATAAGAATTGAACCAAATACTTAATATAGAAGAAACAGTCACTGAAAAAATTACTATGACCGCGAGTGATACTTTCAGGGTAGGTAATGCTAGGCTTCGCCCGCTTATTTGCACCTTTAGGGGTGAATTCTAAAAAAAACTAAGAAACACGTGTTCAATAAAATATTTTTAATAGTCTGAATTAAAATTTTTATAAAAATCGGTGACGATTTAAAGATTTTTTCATATATACTTTTAACCCCTTATTTGAACGCTTAGGGGGTGAATTCTAAAAAAACCATGAAACACGTGTTCAATTAAATATTTTTAAGACTCTGAGTTTCAAATTTTATAAAAATCAGTGCCGATTTAATTTATTTTCCAAACAAACTTGCAACCCCTATTTCATCCCTTTAGAGTAAAAATTTTTCAAAGTCCCTTCTTAGTGGATGTCCAGATTACAAAAATAAACATCTTCCCAAATTTCACGTTTCTACGCACAGCGGTTACGGCTGTGCGTGCGTCTTAGCTCAGTCGGTCAGGTGCATGTCCTTTTATATATGGACCGTTTATTTTGAAAGTGGTGTAAGTCGAATTTCTTTTGTTTCGAGAAAATTAAAGGTTAGTATATATGTTGATTTAAAAATACAGGCAAATCATATGAGGTCTGGCATTGTTTCTATTGTTTTATCAACATTTAATTTGTTTATATATATTTGTTTTTTGCTAATTCCACTACAATAACACATATTTCTGCTCTGTAAATGGACTTACACCACTTTCAAAATTAGACAATTGTAAAAATAGTTTAATTTCAGTTTCGAAAAATCAAATATCGCTTAAAATGTACCTCATTTTAATATTATTTTGTTTACAAATACGCACAACAAGAAATAAAATTTTATTACAAGATACTGATTACAAGAATTTACTTATTCTCCGCATGTGGTAGTGTTTCCAAATATGTATGACGCACCGAAGGTATAGTAGCTGCTTCTTGTCTTTATAGTTTTCAGTTTTTTAGTACAAAGGTTCCAGGGCGATTTTTTCAAATTTTACCGGTCTTCCAGGACTTAGAGGTAATAAATTGATAATTATAAATTCTGCGTCCGTCATCGTTCTTTTATAAAAAATGGTATATGGTGTAATTTTGAGAAACCTCAACCAATATATTTGCAACCAATTGACCTGTTCCCCTTTAGTTTATTTTATCTGTTTTTTTTTTCTCTCATACAGCCTTGTCGTATTTATTTTCTTCTCACAGGTTATGCGCTGTACATTTTCTAATACATTTCTCTATTTTTTAATATATATCTTTTAACTTACGAGTATTAAGACACGGAGGGGAAACAATGGAATCGTCCGCGGGTGAAACCGCGGGACAAGGCTAGTATAAAATAAATGAAAAATAACAAAACACTGATCGGCGTCCATCTGTTATGCCACCTACCTCTGTCAATTGGACTTACACCACTTTCATAATCGATGATTGAGCAATTTCATTTACCGACCGATTTTAAATTGTACAAAACATGGGACTTTTTTAAAAATTAAACACGGACTAGTTATATATATAAAAAATACATTAAATTAAGCATGAATTACGTGATAGCTAATTTTTCTAAAAAATGGACTTTCACCACTTTCAAAATAAACGGTCCATATATAGATGACTTAGACTGAGACTGATTTGGCTCAATAATATATTTATTTCCATAGCTACATTTCTTTACAAAAAAAAGGTAGATAGGATTCTGTACTTATTTGTTTCTGCGAAAACAGTCTTAATTATTTTAGTAGCAAAAGACGGAGTTGATTTTAAAATGTAATTTATTAAAATTTATCGATTGTATGTATATTATTGTTTAAATACTTCAAGAGTAAAGTAAGCAGGAGCTTTAATTAACTTCGATAAAATAATTAAAATAATATTTTTTACTGCAATTTACTATAAATGCCACTGACTTATTTAATATAAATGTGTAAAATATAAATGATTTAATAAGTTTTGATATTTTTTATAAAAATCTGTTATTTAAACCTCAAACTGTGTAGTACTCACTATATTGATTCATATCAATTTAGTTCTTTGTTAAATAGAAATATAAAGCTTTCGTGTCCTAAGCTTTCTACTTAGCATATTGTCATTGTCACACGCTATAATTTCCTGTTTTCTATTGATTTCTTAATGTCATATATCGGAAACTAATGGTATAAAGATAAAAAATAAAAAGATTTGTGGCTTAATTGGTAATTCTATTTTTACTTCTTCGTTTTTATTTTCTGTTTATCAAATAAACATAGCGTTATTGGTAGCGGAAGCCAATGCCGTTTTTTGTAACGAAAATTCTCCAGTTTGGAAGTTTATTGTGTTTACTGTTCACATATCTAATATTGACGTTGACATATCTTAATGGTATTTGTTTTCTTTCCCAATCAACATAGAAGACATTGAATAGAATCACATTAAAGTATATAGTAAAACTAGCGGCCCACTCGCGGTTTCGCCCGCATTCCACCTATAATTATTTTATTATGCAGAATTTGCCAACAGATACATCCATACAATATATATATTCAATCATTTTTATAATTCTGAGAAAGTGCAAGCACTACGTGGCGTACTTGAGAGGATGTCATCTAGAGTAAGGGCGCCCCCCGAAGGACTCAAGCCTAGGCTTGAGTACTTCGGCCGTAAACAGAGCGTTGAATTATTTAATTTTATATTTTCTAAAAAGTATACGATTAAATTACATACTTTACAGCTAAAGCTTATATTCATGTTTCATTTACATTTCACGTTACTAACTAAGAATTAAACTGTAATGTTATATAGCGTATAGCACTCCTGAAGAATGTAGCTTTGATAGAAAACAAAAAAATCCAACCAGTTGTTTCAGAGATCTTAGCGTTGAAACTAACAAATTTATCCGCTTTATTATATTAGTATAGATAAAAAAAGTAATTGTTCATACGATCAGGCTTTACAACCCCTGCAACATGAATAATTTGTTCATGGTGTCGACTTTGAATCGATAGGAAGTAGGTCATTTCTAATAGACACCACTCATAATAATACACGTATGTATACGTGTTACTATCTTTTTAGTCAAATAAAATAAAAAAAATATATATATTAAAAAGATATGGATTTTAGCTATAGATTTTAATTTATTATAAAGAATTATGAAATTTAATACATAGATAAAATCCGTAAAAAACGTAATTTACATATTATATAATATTCTTTCCCATAATTATTAGAAAGTGATTTTTCAAGCAAGAACATGAAACATCAGCAAGTAAGTGTGGATTACTGGGCGATGGCCAAAACGATGTTCACGTACGGTGCACTGACAGCACTGTGTTGGATTATGTTACGGCTGTTTCACGCCGTGTTTACATTGCCACGAAAATTGAGGTCGCAGCAGGAGAACGTTCAGAATACCTTGCAGGAGCTTCAGGTAACTATATATTTTTCATCAATATTTTTTTTCCCGGCTGCAAAGGAAAGGTTACGTTTTTCGCTCGTATCTTGTATGTGTATATATACGTAATATTTTTTATTACTTCATATCTCCAGAACTGCTGAACGGTTTTACATAATTGAGGTATCGGTAACGATTGGGCTGCTAAGACAAGTCTAAATTTGTATTTGCAGTCCAAATACTCTTAGGTAGGTGACGTTAACAAAACAACATAGCGTACGATACCATTGTATTTAGTAAAAAAAAGCCGCTATATAGATATCAAATTAAAGAGCAAAACACAAGGATTTAAAAAAAAGTTACTTGATTCTCATTATCGTAATACTGAAAACGTATCGTAATAAGTAAGAAATTCCATTTCCCACGCCGCCGAATTCTGGAGGTCATCCCTGGGCTGGTGCACCCCAGTACCAGCTTGAACCATTTGATCGCATACAACGTAGAGCCACTCGAATCATTGGGGACCCAATAATCTCTGAAGGGCTTGATACTTGAGCTTTGCGTAGAGACCGGCGGCGCACCTGTAGCTCCTCTGGTGTTGCACGGGGCCGTGGGCGGCGGTAATCACTTACCATCAGGTGACCCGAACCCTCGTTTGCCGTGTCCTTTTCCATAGAAAAAAAGAGTGGCGGAACTCAACGTTGCGCTTTGCCTCGACACCAGAACGACGAAGTTAAAATATGAATTTAAATAAATATTTAATTTTCTCAAGTGGGGATCAAACGCAATCGAGTCGCATTTACCGTCACACTTTGTACCCCTGCGCCACGACTGGCGATCATCAACAATAATACAATGAAAAAATTAAAAAATATAGATACGCGAGGATAGTAGCAGTGATGGCCTTTTCTTGTGAACTGTGAAAGCATGTTCAAAGCTAAAGATCTTAGCAAAAAAGTGTAAAATAAAAAATAATTAGAAAAATATGTATGATACAACAACAAATATGTATAAAATAAAAAAAATCGAGTCCAAATGCGAGTCTAACTCATATTTGACTAGTTTTTTTAATTATAAGTATTTTTTAAATACATTTCTTGTATTGATTAATTCATATAATTATAATAGACAGAACATTTATACATGTATTCTCCAAGACTGTCGTGGCGCAATGGCACAATTTACCCACTCAATTATCGCTCATGAGAAATGATTTTTAGGATTCTGTTTCTCAACAGGAAAAAACGAAACCCTTATAGGATCACTTTATCCATCTGTCAAGATCATTTATATCGACATCACGTGGAGGTATCTATGGCTAATAAGTCAGATTTACGTACACAGTCCCTTAGAGCACATAAATAAATTAAAATCAAGCTTCTAAGTCAACGCAATCAAAATCTAAACAAACCTATTCTCCTTTCTTATCTGAATATTGTTGTTAGTTCTGAGTAATTGTCCTGTTTACTTTACACATAGAAATTATTGATAAGACCGCACGGAGCACTGACTGCCAGTTATAAATATTTAATTATTTTGTGCTACTCGTTCTATATGGCGTAGGCTATTCGTTGATCAGATCAGGATATGTCTGGCCACTTTTTTAATCTGTAGAACTTCGAGATTTGACCTCCCATATTGGGATGCATACCAATAAACAGCGACAGGTGTTTCATCGACCTTTTTTTTTCTTTCCAAAATCCTTTATTTTCATACATAGGAACCTCGCACTATCGGTGCTTTCAGGATCAAATTTATCCAATTTTATCGAACCCACAGCCATCAAGTGCAGCCGCTTGGATTACATTAATTACAGAATAAGAATAACGTGTCATATATTTAAATTTACAGAAACGGTTTCCTGATTTGAATATCACTGAAGAGGACTTAAAGAACGCTGAAAAGGAACTAGAGGAGTTCATTAAAGAAGAAGATGAAAAGAAAGAGAAGGAAGAAAAAACAGGATTAGATGAGAATAAAACGGAAGCCGATGTTAACATTGAAAATGTCACAGATGAGGATAAAAAAACTAATTAGACTTATACCGCATAATTTTTTTTAGGTAAATATTGAAGCACTAATAAATTCGGATTCATAAGTTTCATATTTTTATTTTAACTTCACACTGTATCCCGCATATTGCAGGATACGCAGTTCATACCTGGTTTTAAGACACTCCGTTCCCCACTTTCCGCCTAAGTTTCGAGATATTGTGTGTAAAGTGGTGAAACTCAACGTCGCGCTCTCTTCTGTTCTAAGAACGAAAAAATTTAAATAATTCATTCCCCGAATGGAAATCGAACCCACATCCGTCGCGTTCACTTATTAATAATTTTATCTATACATAACAGCTGCACTCAAAGATGTATATCAGCGTTTAGCTGTTATTGATATTATACAAATATATATATTTGTAGTTTTTTTTAGCTTCACGCTGTATCCTGCACTCAGCGGAGTAGGCAAAGGAAACCTAGTGTTAAGACACTCCGTTCCTCATTTTTGTCCTCCTGTTAGTTAATTTAACCATCATGCGTTTGTGCTGGTTAAATAAAGATAAACATTATTTTACATTTAAACTCGGCATCATAAATGTTCACGCTGTACAACAATGTTTGATGCGTAATAACTAAGTTTTTTATTAAAGCAATATTGTATTCCAAATAATCGCAGGTTCCAATCTCACTCTATAGAAATTTATAAATAGGACCCTCGCGCCGCATTAGGGCAGAGTCTGATTGTAAATGCGATGGTTATATATTCGATTCCCATGAGAATTTTTTTTCGTTTGCCCGCACTGATATACAGTTTCTAATTTTAGATGCAATGTCTCCAAAATTTTTTTTGTTTGTTGTTGTTGTTATCGTTTCTTATTTTGCTAAGCACGGGAAAAAAATATTATAAAAGGAGTATATAACATGCGAAATTTGTAATTTTGTTCATTAAAGAAATTTGAATAATGATTTTAGTATATGCTATATATAGGATACAGTGTGAAGCTACAAAAAGATATATTAACGGAGTGAAAATACACATTTTCTTCTAGAGTTTTAAATAAGCAATAATTAATATCCCCGAGTGGGAATCGAACACATAACCGACTACAGTCACACGTGTGCCACCTCAATAATATATTTAATATTAATTGAAAAAATATACACACGCTCCAACTACCGTGTAATGTATCACTTACATTGTACATACATACTAACTACACAACTGAGCTTAATAAAGTTTCACATTAGTTCCAAAATGTCCTAAGAGATGGCGCTAAAAAAAGTTATTTTAAAAGCTCGCGTGGACCAGAGGCGTGGTGCCGAGCTTTCACCCCGGCTTAATATTATTGATCGTCACCCCGTAAACACATTTAAAAGCTGTTTTCGGCTTCACCTTATCAATCGGTCGATGCTCTTCAATAGATATCTCTTATCTAGTATGAATAAAAAGTCAACAAAGCAGTTGTCAGTACGTTTTGTCATATGTTAGACGTGTGTTGATTGTTAGTTATAAGTGCATAGGTTGTGCGAAATGACCAGATCGAGCTATCGGCCTCTTGTACCGAGATCGTCTAATAATTCGCTCGAGAACCACGAAATTGGGTAAGTTTTGTCAGTATGTTTTTTTTTTCACTTACTCTTTGAATCTTATCGGTTTGGGTATTTAGTGTTGAGTAGTATAATTTTAAAGTGATTGATTGGAGTGTAATGAACTCTTTATTAAATTGATTTCTTGTTTTAAACTGGCTACGCCACCTGCATTTTACTACCTTTTACGGCTAATGTTGTCGCCAAAACTTATTTAAGGGATCAGTCAGTGGTTAAAACCTTTTTTAGTTAACTTTTCATATAGTTATATTAATTAAATTGTATATTGATACAGAACATAGACTTCTAGTTTTCTATTACAATAATCACTGGTTGTTTAAAGGTGTAATTTATTTTATTTATTTATTTAATTTGATTTACGTACGCCGCGTTGAGTTCCGCCACTTAATATGGAATATCTCGAAAATTTTGTGGAAAACGGGGGGAACGGTGTGTCTTAACACTAGGTTCTCTGCCTATCCAAGAAAAAATGTTCAAAGTTGTCACTAGTTTTTCGTCTTTCCTCAAACGTTTAGTAAGTAAAGGACATTTCTTTTCACAACACAAATGAGTCGTTTTTGGGGGCAAATAACTATGTTTGCGCGGCGTTTAGTTCGATCAAAACGTACACAATCTCTCAAAATTTTGGCGGAAAAAGAGAACCGAGGTCACTAGGTTCCCTCTGCCTACCCTGCTCTGTGCAGAATACAGCGGGAAGTTAAAAAACATAATAGAAATATAAATTTGTCACAATACGAAAAGTATAATTGTGAGGCCGGTCGTGGCGCAGTGGCACAAAGTGTGACTGTAAACCGACTGGTTGTGGGTTCGATCCCCACTCGAGGAGATGAAATATTTACTTAAATTTATATTTCCATTTCTTCGCTCTGGTGTCGAGGTGAAGCGCGGCGTTGAGTTCTGCCACTTAACACGCAATGCCTCCGTAATTCGGCAGAAAGTGGGGAACGGAGTGTCTTTCACTACGTTCCCTCTGCCTACCCTGCAGTGTGCGGGATACAGCGTGAAGCTGATTTTTTATAATTGTATTATCTTTTCATAAACACTTGTCGTCTCATATCAAACATAAGAATAAACTTTAAAATAAAACCACTGATATTTTTAAATGAACACATAAACCTGTAAATCGCCACTTAAGAGACAGAACAAACTCTAATAATAATCAAAAAACAATAATTTTGATTGGGAATCAAACCTAAAGCCTTTGGCTTCCTAAAATTATTAACCACTTTACCCACAGTGTGCCATCAAACAACGTATAAAAAATTAATAATCTCTACTAACTACATATATTCTACAATTTCCTGTATGTCTGCGCGCACCACTCGAGAGCGGCTAGACAGAGTTAATGACGTTTCTTTTTTTTCTGTATCATATAGTGATGATGATAGCTGGTTTCTATAAATCTTGTTTTATAAGTACAGTTTCATAGGAAATATTTTGCTTATTTTAAAAAATATTTTGCTTCGATATTATAAGAATATTTTTTTAGCTTCACACTGTATCTCGCAACTATAGCAGTATAGGCAAAGGGAACATGGGAACTTAGTGTTAAGGCACTCCGTTCCCATTAAGACATTTCTGTTCCACACATTCCGACGAATTTTTATAAATTTATAAAATAAACTAGCGCCGCCTCGCAGCTTTGCCTACAAACCACCTATAATATTTTTATTACGCTGTATTTGACAGATTGATACATCCAACCATGAACAACTTGGTTTCATAATTCAGAGAAAGTACGAGCACTACGTCTCTGCTTGAGTGTATGTCAGTGGTAAAGACGCCCCCCGCGGGACTCGAACTTAGGCTGTAATCAAAGCGTTGAACTATTTTAATATTCTCGAAATGTATACATCCAAACTACATACTATTAAAGTCAAAGCTTATCTTCATAAGATTTCCTTAATGATAGAATAGATTTTTTTCATAAGTTTTAATATCCATGTCAAATATAAAACGATGAAATATCACCTTGCAATTTTCAATTATTTGCTATCACAAAATACCTTATTGGAGTGTGTTGGAGTGTAATAAAATATATAATATTTGCCTGACTTAATACGTATATTTTACACACGCGGTGTAAGCAATTCGATGGCGTTCATAATTTTTATTATTTCGTTATAAGAGGCTAACTAAAACTTAAACCGTGATGTTATATAGCATATAGTACTCACGAAAAATGTAACTTTCATACAAATTAAAAAGAAAGTAAATCGGGCCAATAGATCTACAAATACATACAAACAGACAGACAGACAAAAAATAAAAAAAAGGTTCTTTTTAAGTGTCAATTTCAGTCAGAAAATACTAAATGTACAGACAACATATTTGTACTGTTTTATTATATTATATAAAAAATCTGTATAGATTAGTTAAAATTTTAATTTTCTATATTTTTCTAAATTTGCCTAAATGGGTAGCAACAGTGAAATCAATGATTACGTTAATTAATAATTACGAATATTTATCTATAACGTTATCTTTATGTTATATTGATAAACATAATTACTCCTTAAAATAAGAAAAAGTAGAAGTGATTCGATATAGGACATAGATTGTAAGAAAATACAAATGTATGACTGTCAATGCGATGGTTAAGGGATCGATTCCCACTCGGAGAAATTAATTATTTATGCTTAATATTTTCATTTCCCCGCCCTGGTAAAAGGACAAAGCTCGTTGTTAAGTTACACCACTCAACACTCAATATCTCGAAAATTCGGTAGAAAATGGGTAATAGAGTGTCTTTAAACTAGATTCTGTCTGTCTCTAATGCTATATGCAAGATACAGCGTGAAACTAAAAAAAAGTGAAAGGCCCCAGACCATTATGATTTATAGCGTTTGTAGGACAATTATTGATATACCTACCTAACATTAAGATAATTAAATTCTCGATACTAATTGGTATCGAGAATTTAATTATTTTAATGTTAAGTAGGTATATCAATAATTTATCAAGTTGAATTCAACATATGGAAAATTACAAAATATATATTATGAAAAGCTCCCCACTTTAGTCCAAAAATAAAAATTACATAAACATTATAAAATGTATCTCCGTTTCAGTTAAAGATCTCATAAAAGCTTTGAGAGTGTTCGTAAAAAATCTAGGCTGAACGATATAAATTCAGTAAAAGCTTCAGAATTGTGTCAATTGAGTTCTATTTTGGTATTTTTTGCTTCACATATATGATTAGAGAATCGGTTATACTAAAAATGTTATATGATATGGCCCAGTAACTCTTTTATAGTCGTCAGGTTCAAAAGAACCCGGTTTTTAGGAATGCTTGCATGGGGAGATCCCTCACAGAATGTCACCTTTTTACTTATTGTGATTTTACTTAACATAAAATAAATCAGCTGTATTGCATACAGTGTAGGCAGAGAGAACCTAGTGTTAAGATACTTTGTACCCCACTTTCTGCCAGATTGTGAAGGCACTGCGTGTTGACTGGCAGAACTCAACACGCCTTTTGCCTCAACACCAGAGGAGGAATCGAAATAAAATTTAAGTAAATATTTATCTCCTCGATGGGACGAACCCACAACCAGTCGGTTTTACAGTCACACTTTGTACCCCTGCGCCACAACTGGCCTCTTTTATTTTACTTACCATACTTACTATTATTCTGGGATCCATGTCCATCCGTCCAACCATCCATGAGTAACAAAGGCAAAGGCAATTGCCCAGAGAATGTCGTTGGATAATACGTAGAAAATATAGGAAATAAGGAAAACTAAATATAGATTTGGATTGGAGTGATCTTTATTGTAGGAGACAACCACTTCGCCTGTCTATTAACGTGGATAAACGTAAAATAAATATCCTGTACTTCCGTTCTCGTAGATTCAGATTTTTAGCCACTACACTTTCGACTTACATTTTCAACTTAATAGGTTCAGAACAGAAGAGTTTTATATTAGTATTAAATTATATAGTTATTATTAACTATGAAAGTTTGTATCGACGGATGAATATTTATCTCACTTTTCTTAATGCATTAACAACAAAACGGATTTGGATGAAACTTTATAGTATATAGTAATCTATATTGTAGCCTGTGTGCTATTCTAATACATAATGGCATATATCAGAATAGCAAAAACGCTACAATTTATGTCAAGATTATTTATTATTATTTACGTATAATTTGGTTATTATTCATAACAATAAATTTATTTAAAAGGCGAAGCGAAGCGAAGGGATGCAATCTGAAACCTGAATATTAAAACTGTGACAAAATTTCCTTATTATTTTTTTTTTACCAGAGGCTTACTTGAATGTACTTAAAATATGTTTTACAATAATATCTAATACAGCATTTGTTACATTAAAACTCTTTAAATATTGTATAAATCAAATCACTAATCTACTTATTAAGAAACTTTGTGTATATAATCATATTTTTTTTTCACTTTCAATTTCTTATCACGATCGCCATTGAAGTTGTATTTATTGCAAAGACAGTATTCTTACCCTTTGAAGCGAGGACGTAATCGTTACATCTTCCATTTGACCCCATAGACATGGCTTAACCCAAATAATCTGTATCGGGGACGGCCTCAATTGAGAAGTGATTTACTTAAATACTTATTCCTTTGCTCTGTATTCCGTTGTGTTTATATAAGAAATGTAAAGAAAAATGATATAATTATTACATTTATTTATAAAAACTAATAAAGTACACTATAGTTCTGTTTTGTTCTTAGGAGTGCCTCGACACTTGGTTCTCTTTTTTTTATTTTTTTTATGGAAAAGACACGGCAAACGAGCGCTCGGGTCACTCGATGGTAAGTGGTTACCGCCGCCCACGGCCCCATGCAACACCAGAGGAGCTACAAGTGCGTTGCCGGCCTTTAAGATGGGTTGGGCTCTGGAGCTCGGCATTACCTGATGCGAAACGCAGTGGCATAAAGCTACTACTTCACGCCGGTTTTAAATGCCGGGGGCGGTAATGATCCGGTCGAGTCTGCCCATGCGTGTTTCCATTGCTGGTGACGTAACTCTACCACACGTACTTTAGTCGCCTCTTACGACATCACCAGTACCAGGATGATCCTATTCTAGGCCGCGATCATACGGCAAAAGAGTCTCTGGCTGCTTCTAGTAAATGCAGAATAACGCTAAAATAGTCCTGTGTCAGTACATACAGTAAACGACAAAAGAAATATTGATTTATCTATTCTTTAAAATATATATATTTTTTAATGTTATATTTTAGACAATTTAAAACAAATACTAAAACCGAAATATAATTCGGATATTGATGTAATTATTTTCATACAAGCCTTTAGTGCAAAATAAAATGGAACTTAAGTTTCACGTACCTCCACTCTTAATCTACGTGAACCAATTCAAATTCGTGCTCAATTTTGTATAATATAAGCTTGCGTTGTTTAGACGTTAAAAAAATTTACTTAAATAGAAACTCTATATCGATCTAAAACTATAGTATTTTCTTGTAAAGTTGGATAATAGCCAAGAAAACAGCGACTCCATGTATTTACTACTGTTGCTCAGGTCAGGGTTACCTGCTCGCTATTTGACCTTTGTAGATATTTCGCAGATAAAACACTTGATGGATTGACTACGGATACTCCTACTATTTCTTCTATTAAAATTAAAACTGATGTATGGCTTAGTAAAGTAAAGTTGCATATTTATTATTGAAAAGCTGTCTTCATTGTTTTCTTTTTCTTTAAAAAAATTTTTATACTAAAATAGATTATTTCGTTTTGTTTATGATTCAAGTTCGATTTCTATACAATTGAATTTAGGATCTTGAAAAATTAGTATTAAGGCACTTCGACTTCGTTCTCATTAAAATAATTCTCCCGTTCCACAAATTAATAGCATAAAATCCCATGTTGAGTGGCAACGCTACGTCTTGCATCGATACTAAAGCGAGGAAATATTAAGCATATCATTAATTTCCCTGATTGGGAATTGAACCCTACAACCGTCGCGGTAACAGTTGCACATTTGTGCCATCGTGTGTGCTGAACCACGAAGGCCTCAGATCTATATATTAGTTATTGGTTATTTAAAAGTACTACAGAAATAAAACTATAAATGTAGGTATAGAGGGAATGCAAAAATAAAGACTATAAAAGTATGATTTGAAAACTCAGTCTGCTGTTACGCCTGAATCGCAGTGGAAAATGTGAGGGACTAAAAATAGACTTTTTCTATTTAAAACATATCCATACTGTTGCCTTTGTAGCGTATTCCGGGCGTGTTTTATTAAAATTTGTATAGTATTTGTGAGTTCATATCACAACAATATAATTGAAGCAAAACTTTTAGAATGTGCATTTTTCCATATGTGATTTTGAAATTCATAATATATCTTTTAATTTTATTTTTTACAATTTTTTGTGTCGTCGAATGAATATAAAGCTAGCGCCGATTTCAAAGTGATTTCCGCTTAGAAGAACCCGCAAGAAACTTAAGAGTTGCTCTTGTATATGCTAATGCTATAATTTTATTAATTTATACAATTACGGCAAAATTAAAGTTCGCTATCATCCGTTGACGTTGTGTGGGTATAAACATATCTATGTTTGACGCTAGCTTGTCTCTACGTCGGTTGACATAAGAAATGTAAAGGTCCTCTTATATCTAAAATTCACGCTGCATTACAGCAGGATGGGCAAGAACTGAATTGAGTGGCGGAATTCAACGCCGCACTTTGCCTCGACACCAGAACGAACGATCACAACACAAGCCCCAATAATTGGAAAACAGATCTATATCTTTTATGTTTATAGTCTGTATATTCAAGTGTATTTTTAAAATGTGACATATCATACACGCTATTGATTCAATAGGAGGCTGTTCAGTGAGTTTTCCATTTCCCGATACACGATATGAGAGTGCTCGTACTGGGAAATGATATTACGGTACCAACGAATGTACGCCCCTTCTGAACAAATAAAAGTTATTTTTGGTATTTTTTCGTATATGTTATTTACTAGAAAATAATATATTTTTTATTGATTTTTCTTTATATTTTCTTTTATTTTCTATACCCATATGTATATTAAAGTGTCCATAAATTGAATATTTAAATACCTACTTGCTTATATAGTGGTTTCTGTTTTTCACTGTTCCGAATACACCCGAGGCCGAAGGGTTCATTTCTGTCTGTACGTAGCATATATTATATCTCTATATATATTATAAAATAGAAACGCTTTTTTTTCTCTGTCTGGCCTTTCAAAGTCTTCATCTTCTGAACCAACCAACGGATTTTGATGCGGTTTTCACCATTAGGTAGAGTATTTCTCAAGGAAGGTTTATATATAGTTTATTATATGTATATTTTAATGTAATTTGACATAAATATGAGAAATGTGTATGAAGTCCTACCCGTTGAGACACTCACGCATGTGCTGCTTTAATGGTAAGTCCCACATAAAAACAATGTACTAGAGTATTATTTCTCTTAATAAAATCTACAAAAAAGTCAGCGAGAGCATATTCGTATCTTCTAAGGATAACATACAGTGAGCATTTTTCTGTCTAAAAATAGTAATTTGAATATATTTTTTTATTCTGAGGGATGTTTATCCATAATGGTATCAATCCTTATTCTTTTAAATACTTTATTAATTTTTTACGTTAAACGAAGAAAAAATTTGCTCTTTACATTAATTAGAAATTACGAATAGTTTTAGAGAAAAACGCTTTTAATTGTTGGCACATCACGCCGGCTATATACCGCAGATTTGGCTCATGTTTCATTTATCTCTTACTCATAAAGCATATAAATCAGTATATTAGTTACGTTGGCAATTTAATGTAAATTAATACTGTCTTTTACTGTTTTTCATTTAATTAAGTACTTCAGAAGTTGTTACAATATCAAAAAATCCTTGCTGCGAAACGGCTCGCCACACGCCATGTCCCCTCGCGCCCCGCGACGTTTTGCTTATAGAAATGGATCCGCCGCATCCGCCTGGCATAAGAGAATAGTAAGTAGTCTGTTTTTTTTAAACAATTGGAACATCCTTATTGGAACTACGAAAATGCGAGTTGCATAGTTTAAAGCAGGCCAATGCGAGTTGCATAGTTAAAGCAGGCGAAGCCGCGAGCGGGTCGCTAGTTATATATATATTTGTAATTTAAAGTGATCTGTGACAAATTATTAATCATTAAATATGAGTATTCTTATAAGTTGATAATTTTAATCTATTAATAGCATTATTGATTTATACTCATTTAGAAAACGTAAAAAAACTTGAACGTCAGACCAGGTCAGTTTCCAGGAGGCAGGGGTTTGAGTCCCGCTACGTTCAAATTTTTATAAAATCAGCTTTACGCTGTATCCCGCACACCTACTAGTTTCAACCGAATTCCTACCGAATTCTGGAGGCATTGCGAGTTGAGTGGCAGAACTCAACGCCGCGCTTAGCCTCGATAAATGGAAATATAAATTTAAGTAAATATTTCATCTCCTCGAGTGGGGATCGAGCCCAGAACCAGTTGGTTTTACAGTCGCACTTTCTGCCGCTGCGCCACGACTGGCCTCTAAAACAAACATACTCACTGTACTTTACCATTTTAAAAAAGAAGGCAAAATAAATGTAAATAAATAAATCTGATTAAAGTCTGGGAGATTACATATGAAACTCACGTTCTCACGTTGCTTTGATATCAAGATAATAGTGTATTTGCACTTTTTTATCGACATATAAATATATGAATCAACCTTTCAAAAAAGTATTCCGAACTCTTATATTTTAAGATGTGCTCAATATATGTCAATAGATCTATATTATGTCAAAGGCTTCATCGTCAAGTTCTTCAGTTAATCCTTCTTTAATCTTCATACATTTCTTTGAATTTTGCGGCGTCAGCGAAATGATAGAGTAAAAAGATTTTGCTATTTATAATGTCTGCTCTTTTACTACTAGGTCATTGAATTGATTACATATTTTTTGTAATTAAATAAAATTATGTATATAATAAGCCTTGAGGCCAGTTGTGACGCAAAGTGTGCTGTGCGATCCGAAATCGAGGAAATGAAATATTTATTTGAATTTATATTTTCATTTCTTTGCTCTGGTGTCAAGTGCGGTGTTGAGTACCGCCACGTAATACACAATGCTTTCAGAATTTGGAAATTGGGGAACGGAGTGCCTTAACACTAGGTTACCTCTGCCTACCTTCGCTTCTGCTTCGTACGTGATACAGCGTAAAGCTGATTAAATTTAATTTTAATTTGATTTAAATAAATCATGACAATTTTATTCCTTAATCGCCTTGAAAATATAACATAATGATAAATATAAAATAAAAAAACGGTTAGGTGCGAGTTGGACTCGCATACTGAGGCTTCCGTACCAATTTCGGTATAGTAAGTAAACAGGAACTACAACTTATAAAAGTAGACAAATTTAAAATTGTGGGAATAAACACTCATATTGTATGAAATTAACTACAAATATAATTTTGTTTTTTCAAAAAATTCTTCGTGTCAAATTTCCTAACTGTAAGTCCACAAGAAGTATTTTATAGATTTTAATCCATATAAAATACAGCAAAGTCAATGCTAAATGATCGTATATTTTCATTGCTTTGAGTTGGAATGTTTGAGGTTAATTTTAGTTTAATATTTTCACGGGTTCTCGAGATAAATCTTGAGGCCTTGACAGACGAACAGATGGACAACAGAGTGATCCTATAAGGTTGCCGTTTTTACCTTTTGAGCTACGGAACCCAAAAAAATAAATTGTAATAAGTTATAAAAATTGTAATAAATTTTCTAATAGTTACTGTGAAACAATGCCTTGATATGTTCCAATATGTAATATGCTGTAATAAATAATTGTGGCAATTATAAGATTTCCAAATCAAATAAGCAATATTTTTGCTTTATACTTCTTATCTTATCGTGTGTGTACCTACTTGTAAAAATATATGCGATAAATGTTGTCATCAAGGACAAAAAATAATGTGTGATAAGTTTCTTACTATATAATGTAAAATAATAGTATTTACCAATTTGCGGTTTTTATCATTATATAATCAACGTCTTAAAATGTTACGGAGAGCTGAAAACACTACAGAATAAGACCAAAATTCTAACTAACTATAACATAATTTCTTCAATAAATTGATGAAAGTAGAAATTGCAGATTCAAATATAAATCAGGTAACCAATCAATCATGATTAAAAAAAAGAAACTTTGCTTGCTTAGTCTAAGAACAAGTATACTAGTATACTACCTCGCTTTTTCTATATATCTTGTCAAAATGCAGGAAAATGTTGGCAAAAAATCAATATAACAGCTGCACAATCTCTAATCTAGTAGTGACTATCGTCGTGTAGTCGGATATGGTCTTACTGAAACGGATTAAACGCGAAGTCGTGGGTTCGACAGCCGCTCAGCTTGCCGGCTTTATTTACTTCACCTTATAGCTGAAAAAAAATGTAGTTAAAGTATATACAAGAAAATTCTTATTTAAATTTGTTACTGTACTTTGTCATAACAAGCTCATTTGTCTTATCGTACACACGAGCTGAGATGACCATTAGGAACAAGATAACTGCAATTAATATTTCACTGTAGTTATAATTAACCAAGATAAATAGCCAATTACAGTAGAAATAGTATTTGCTTTAAAATTACCTTTTAAATTACAAAAAAATCCATAGTAATAATAAAAAAAGCTTTAAATTGGTCTGTGCGTTATTGATTTCGATTAATTATTTATATACAAGAATGTAGGTACTTAGGTAAGTGTGTTCAGTAGTGAATAAATGTTGATTAAATGTTTTCTTTCTGTGGCTGTCGTGGCTGAGTAGTGTAGCATCAGTCTATAAACAAGGCGGTGGTGGTGGATTCGATTACTACTACTATACTATATGAATTATTTAAATTTCCTCGCTCTTGTACTAGGCTAACTTGAGTAGGCTTGAGTAGGAAATATTTTTCTTTGTTTTGTATTATTCAAATAGCTACAAATTATGTAACTGCATATTTTAAAGCTATTTATGTTAAATGTACTGTAGGACCTTTACACTAAATGTGGGGTAAAATACCAAATGAAAATACCTCGAGTGGTAATCGAACCCACAACTTCTCGCGCTTAGACATTATAGAGGCACAAGCGATACGACTGGCCTCTAATAATAAATATATATTTTTTTATTTAGGTATTCTAATCTATTTCTAACGTAACTTCTAAAATAAAATCTTAATAGTCCCAAGCTTTAGCTCTCTTCTGCATAATAAAGGAAGTTGACCGCACGCTTATGCCGCACAACGCGCAAGTAGCCGCGAGTGTTACATAAATTACCTTTGCATGTTTATATAATGCTTGTATAATGTCAATATATTTTATGATTTGAGCTTATAAAATAATATCTTCAATGGTAGTGGATTCGTTTCTCGCTCGAGGGAATGTTTTTATTATTATTCCCCCGGTTCGCTGAGACTGAGTCAATAAGGAGTTTATAGGATTTGGACAGAAAATGAAGTACAGAGTGTCGTCTTAACACTAGTTTCTCTTTGCCTAGGCTCCTTTAACTGTGCAAAACTATATATAAAATTTTCTATATTCCATTTTAATCTTCTAGTACTACAGAATGCAAGAAAGATAAAGCGAAACTGTCTAGCCGGCACTATTTTAGGTACCTTTATCAAAAAAAATTAAGCCGAGGTCCCTCAGTGGAATACTTTTTTTATTATTAACGCTAACAAAGAGGCCAGAATGTGAAACCACACACATTTTTCTTAATAATTTAATAAACAGCCTTCATTTTTTTTATTTTATTAAACTTACCGACGTACATTACACTATAATTGCTTAAAGTAATTTTATCTTTTGGAAAACTGGAAAAGATGCGGCTTAAAAATTAAAAACGAATATTTAAGCCACTTAAGATTTGCAGATGACCTAGTATTGCTATCCGAGTCAAGCTCAGAATTACAAGGCATGATAAAATCACTCAACGAAGCAAGTAAAAAAGTTGGTCTGGAAATGAACAAAACTAAAACCATGTTAATGACAAACAGTACAAAAACAGATATAACAGTGGAAGGTATACTGCTCAAATATACAGAACAGTATATATATCTTGGCAAACAAATTGGTTTTGAGCGAATAAGTAACGATCAGGAGGTGGAACGTCGAGTACAGCTTACGTGGAACAAGTATTGGGCCTTAAAAGAAATATTTAAGAGCAAAATGTCAGTAGAAGTTAAAACACATGTCCTGAACACCTGTCTTTTGCCATGCTTATTATATGCTTGCCAGACCTGGAAATTTAATACAAAAACAAAAAGAAAAATATCAACTTGCCAACGAGGTATCGAGCGCAGCATGTTAAGCATCAAGAAAATACAAAAGATAAGACATACAAAAATTAGAAATTTAACAAAATCCACAGATGGGCTAGTTAAAGCACTAATACAGAAATGGAAATGGGCCGGACATGTCGCGCGTCTACAAGACCAAAGGTGGACGAAAAAAGTAACAATTTGGCCGGGACCTCACGGACAGCGTAAAAAAGGGAGACCCCACGCTAGGTGGGAAGATGACATAATCAAGATAGCTGGAACAAAATGGACACAAAAAGCCCAGTCAAGGGACGACTGGGCATCTTTGGAGGAGGCCTTCACCTGCACAGGGGTTCTTGCCTAATACAAACACAAATAAAATACACAAAAATAAATAAATAAAAACAATTACGTAAATTTAAAAAAAAAAAAATAAATAAATAAAAAAAAAAAAATAATAATAATAAAATAAAATAAATAAATAAATGGAAAGAAATGGAAAAAAAAATGGATAAATAAATAAATGATTTTGGAAAATAAACGCAAAAAAAAAAAAACCATAAACCTAACTACTATATGCTAATAATAATAATAATAACACTAACCGTGAAACTTGTATATTTATTTTATGAAATGTAACTACTAACCAAAAACGCAAGAAATAAAAGGCTTTTTATTTTATTTTTTATTTTTATTTTATTTATTTTATTAATTTTATCTTTTAGATTAAAATAAATATTGAACTACTACTTTTAGGTAGACACAACATGCAAGACTAAATAAAAACGTCTATAATTATTTTGAGAATATGAAAAACTATAAGGACTATATTAAAACTATAGTTAGGATGGTAAGGAGCTGTAGGGATGGTAATTAAATGAATTTGTTGGTATATTGATTTCTAATAGTGTGTCATTTTAATGAAATGTTGTATCAAAAATTATTAAAATATATTTTTTTTTACTTTTTTTATCAGCAATTACGGTGTACCTCGTTTTTAGCAGGGTAGGCAGAGATCAACTAGTGTGGAAACTATCTATTCCACACTCTTGCGCCCCTGCGTTACGACGCTCTTCTTTTTTAATTAGGTTTTGCATACCAAATTCACGCGCATTTGCATTTGCGCATGCTTTGCTTTAAATAAAAAATATTATCACCTCAATTTAATTATTACAAAATTTATTAGGAGTAGGATATAGCCCCGTTTAAATTTTTAACTACAACTTCTTATATTTACATATATATCTTATAGCAACTAAATATGAGAACAAAAATTATAATAAATTTATAAGAACTAATGAACTATTTTTAATACTTTTATAAACATCCGAAAAAACATACTCGGCCCCGATAAATTCGTGTTTCGTGGAAAACGACGATGGACACCTGCTTCTCTTTAACGCAACATCAAAAATATACTTTAGTAATTATTTGTACAACATTTTTAATGATGGAAAAGAAAACCAAAATGATCTGTGCAGTTATTTTCCTGTAATTAAATATAATTGTTCCCTATATATGTATGTATTTTTAAGCAATTTTAGCTTCACGTTGTATTCCTCATGTAGGGTAAAACCAGGATAGGTGCCCTATTTTTGAAAATAGCCTCCTAGTTTAAGAAGTGGAAACTTCTTTTCTGTAAATCGATAGATGTCTTCCTATATGGATTGTTGCTTCACTGTAAAAACACTAGGAACTATGGCCATATGTTGTGAAAATGAAAAATCTTATCAAATGTATGAGGTCAAATTTACTTACTTTTTTTAATTCTTGGATTGTTATGATAGAAAAAGAAATTAAGAGTAACGTTAGAATATAATTGAATTTTGCCTTTTATTGATGATTTTCCTAAATTTACTTTTAAATGTCTATAATTCTTTTTATCACATAAATCAGCTAGATCGTGTTCACCATTTTTATTAAAATAATGATTACTTTCTATAATCGTGTTATGATATTCTTTCTTAAATTCTCTGTTTTCTTTTTTTTCTTTAAAACAAGATTAGGAGCTGACATTCCATTTTACGTGTTAATTATTGATTTCAGATTGGTGAAGAGGTTTTATAATTCAGTTTTCTATTCACAATTTTAATTTTTATTTGAATTTCATAAATTTTATTCTCATATTACTTTATAGGGTGAGTTCTGCAATCATGAATTTCCTGCCAAATGGAACCGGATCTTTTACAAGGTTTGCGTGGAGATACAGATCCAATAGGTTAATAGTACCTTTCCATAACGTAGTTTTTACCAGCCAGTGAACGAATGAATTAAGCACTTACCCACATTTTACATCTACCTGCAAATATATTCCATATAAAGTAACAAAGCAATCAATATTTATATTTTAAATGGTCAAGCATTTTTAGCGTCCTCTGCAAATATATTCGCTCTACATTCGACTATGTTCAAAAGAGTGGTGGGCGCATTTTGAACGTATTTGTAAAATTCAGAAATTTTAGAAAGTGAGGCGCCTATTCTATTGGGGCATCTATCCTGGTTTTACCCTGGCAGGGTAGGGGCAGAAAGAATCTAATTTCAAGGAGTTCCATTCTCCTTAAGACCGTTTCCTTTTTGAACTTCACGCTATAACCCGCATATAGCCGGATGGGCAGATGAAACCTAGTATTATGTGACTCCGTTCCCCATATTCCGCTGAATTTTCTAGATATCTTATCAGTTTATGCAAAAGAATTTATATTACAACAATATCAAATAATACATTTAAAATTCTAATAAAAGTCAAATATGTCAGGAAGAGAACAAACAGATAGCGGTATTTTTATACTGTCAACGAAAATTATATAGCGATTAGCTTACTTGTTTACGATAGGACCGCGTCTACGTTTAAAATGAATTGAGTCTTTGTTTTGACTCTACGACGGCGTTGCTTTGTTTTTGTTATATTCAAGTCATTTTTGTATAGGGAAAATATGGAGAAATAATGTAGTAAAAATCACTACTTCCAAAATTTTGTCGCTTGTATTGTGGACATTGTGGGTTAGATCTTCAAAATTATAATTACATTTTTTTTATTTCAGCCTGCATCCGTGGCTACAGTAGGTAGCTGGTATCAAGACGCTTCGTTCTATATTTTTTAGCTTAATGCGTTAAGATAGAGCATATGCTGTTGAGTGGCGAAATTTAACGCCGCCATCTGTCTTACCAGAACGGGGGAATTGAAATAATTTGTTCCCCCGAATCAGATATTAACCTGGGATGTCCACAGTACTGTAGAACAAGAAAATAGTCATATTATAGACTTAAAAACTAATGTATTAAAATAAATAACAAATCTCCGGCATTTTTTAAGAATATTGAAACAACTAGTATTCTTTTAATGGTTTCTATTAATAGAGAATTTCTTTAAGTAGTGAAATACAACACTGATTTATGCGGAGAGGGGAGTGTCTTGACACCGGGTCACTTTGTTATAGGGAATATTTCTAAATAGTGATTGTTTATATAACGTTTAAGGTAGGTTACAGTAAGTACTTAGTTAAGACGATTAGCTTGACTTCTACAATTATTTTCGTATAGTATTCGGATTACGCGTAGAGCTTCTCGTTTGGTGTCGTTTTACGAAACCTTATACAGAGTGTAAAGTTCAAACTCACTAAATTAGTTATTGTTAGATCTTATTTATATATAAAATTTTATGTCACGTATTTAGGACTCAAGGTGCTTACATATCTAAGGCACAAATCTGCGACTATGAACGCGACAGGTGATTTGTTCGATTCTCATTTGCGGAAATCATTTATTTATTAAATATTTTCATTTTTCTCCCTCTGGTAATGAGCTCTATTCAATAGAACTGCAGTGTTTTAATAGGAATGGAGTGTCTAAGGCACTCCGCAATTGGGTTTTCGGGTTTTCCCTGCCTACCCTGCGCGATACAGCGTAAAGGTAAAAAAATAATCATTTCGTCAGTGGAAGAAGAATCTAATGAATACTTTTTGTATATTAAATGATTTTCAATGAATGTTTTTTAAAAATTTTTTTGTATCAATATTTTTACATCCTATTAGTGTAACTACTATATAGAAAAAATGTTAAAAATTAGACTCCAGTAACCAAACGTCTACCAGCGCAATTTGTTAAATGACCGAGAAATTGAAAACGGAGCAGCTTAATATCATATGATGTGTAAGATGACAAATTATGTCAACATGTAAAATTGATAGTGTAAAAAATATATATTAACATTTTCTTGAAATTTTTTAATGAGCTAATTTAACGATGCTCCCCAAGTTTTCATTCATCTCCTATAACTTCCATAGTTCTTCTTTAAAAAATAAATCTCCGATGACTGGCGATATTATGATAATAGACACGATCATTTTCTTTCTTAAGTGTGAAATAACACTTTAAAATGTTAAAAATAGATACTATCACCTAGAATTAAATGAGGCCGAAATAACACCAAAAACTTTTTCAACTAAATACAACAAAAAATCTTTTATTACAACAATATTGCATCACTATTTTCCATACAATACGAACCTTTCATTCTTTGACGATGAACACATCATGAGCACCAAAATATACTATTTCACTTGACAAGTAAAACAACGAGGGACTCCTTTATTTTGGATTATTTCTATTTATTCTTTTTTTTCAAATGCATTAAGCAACATTACAAGATATGTAAAGATTTACCAAATCCAGAAAACGTAGCCCAGTTATCAACTAATTGATATGCATCGAATCAAAGATGTTTAAAATATGACTCAGAGGAGCTTAAATACTGATGCTATTAGAGACTATATTGGGACGAAGTCTAACAGTATTGCGTTATTATGGGATATCTTGAATCCTGGAGGTGAGTGAAAAACCGAGCCTTTAACATTTTCTTTCTCTTAGTATATGTGAAGGAGTAGAGTAGAGTAGAGAGAGTAGAGTGAAGAGCTAGAGGAAACTTAGCATAATTTAATAGAAGACATAGTTAAAAAGGAATATATATTACATCCAAAAGATTCATATAAAAAAGTTGCAAGATATAAAGTACTAAAAAATATTTTTAATAATATTTATATATTAAGTTAAAAGAAAAGTAAAGTAAAAGTTTAATCAATACTACACACCTACTTCTGGCAAGAGCATACACGTGTGAGTCGCCACTACAAATATCGCACGTGCGGTACGTTTTTGTATATAAGACGTCTATTTACTGACCTATTTAAGAGGATTCACGTTGAGTAATACTCCATTCTACTATATATTTATTATATACATACTATAGCATTAGTAGTGCAGTTTAACGCCGTCGTTATTTAATCACAATAGGAAAAATTAAAAAATTACGGGAATATCAAATACCCACATACACATAACATATTCCCGTATGAGAATCGAACTCCAAAACACCTTGTTTGAGTCACGAACGATGACTCAAATATAGAGGAATAAAGGATGATCTGAGTGTAAATTCAGTATCAGTACATTAGATTCCCACTTGGAGGAATGAATATATTTTTTTTCTCTGGCAATAAAAAAAAGCATGGCATTGAGTTCCACTACTCAACGCTCAATATCTGGAAAATTGGGAAGAATGTGACCGAAGTGTCTTCAAACTTGGTTTCCTCTACCGAGCTTGCTAAAAAAATATTTTTAAATATACATACAAATTACCTACTTGGTATCACTTCAGAAGTACAGACCAGAAAGCAGATTGTGCCGTGTGATCCCGGCCTGTGCCGTGTGATCCCGGCCTAGAATAGGATCATCCTGGTACTGGTGGTGTCGTAAGATGCGACTAAAGTACGTGTGGTAGAGTCACGTCGCCAGCAATGGCAACACGCATGGGCACACTCGACCGGATCATTACCACCCCCGGCATCTAAAACCGGCGTGAAGTAGTGGCTGTATGCCACTACGTTTCGCATCTGGTAATGCAGGGCCCCGGCGCCCAACCCACCTTAAAGGCCGGCAACGCACCTGTAACTCCTCTGGGGTTGCACGGAGCCGTGGGCGGCGGTAATCACTTACCATCAGGTGACCTGCACGCTCGTTTTCCGTGTCTTTTCCATAAAAAAAAAAAGATATTTAACGAGATCAACTTAAATTTTTTTTTTTTTACCAAAAGAACATTTTAAGAGTCTTTACAGTCGCAACCTAGAACTTATGTGCCACGACTAGCCTAAAAGCCTACTCCGTAAAGAAATAAATAAATAAACTCATATTAAATTATATTTTTTGTCAATAGCTCTTTTTCTCGAAGCATTACGTTAAATACAAAAAGTACTATATATAGTATTTCAGTTCGGAACGACTACGACGTACACAAGAATTTACCTCTACATGATAGCGGAAAAGATTTAAAAGTTTTCTGAGAGAAACGTTTATTCATGACATTCAGCATCGTCGGCCATGTTGGAGGGCCGCCAAGTTCCAAAGTTGTGAGCCATTGTGATTCATATTACGATTGCGTAGTGTTAAGAAATTATATTAGTTTTTTATTGTTTAACAGTTACATATTTAGAGAAGGAACTAAAGATTAGAATTAAAAGTTAGAGAAAGGAATATCTAGGCAAAATAAAGCCGTTGGGGCGCAGGGTGTCGTTTATTAATATTTTCATTTCTTCACTCTGACACCAAGGCAAAAGCCTTCTAAATGAGGAATGGAGTGTCTTAACACTCGTTTAGAGAAAACCCTTAAAATTATATGTATAGAAAATAATAACTAGTGAAGTATTATAAACTTAAAAAAAAATGTTAATAATTTCGATTTCATACTTTCTGCCTTTCCGCCTTTTCCTTTTAAGAATTATTTTATTTTCTTTTGAACCATATAGCAATTTCATAAATTGATTATAAATAAACTAATGTTACTAATATTATAACTGTGTATAATAAAAAATATTTAAAGTATAATTTAAAGAAATTATAAAAAAATATTTAAAGTATAAGTATTGGCCCATCTCATTGGTCAAAGGGCTGACGATACAAGGTCGATGAGCCTTACTGACGAATGGTACTAAGGAACTCTTTAAGAGAGTCCGACACAATCCACTAAAACGATCTTCATTACCTTACCTAGCCCAGATTTTAAATATATATTGTGTCAATGTATTCAAAAGTTCAATTGCTTACAACTATAGACAAATAAGAGTTTAATATTATATAATGTAAACTATACTAGTATTAAAATGCCATTATTTTCATTTTGTCTTCTAAATCTAAGCAACTACTGTAACAGATAACAGTAAAAGTTTTATTTTTAATATCTATTTGGGTTTAAAATCACCTTAGTCTACGCAATCTGACATCACATCTTGATAGCCCCAACCAGTGTTAAATTCTTTTTAAAGATATTTATCCATGCGATTCTGATTATTCTTGCGATATATATCTAGAGATATTTTCTAGGGAGGGCCTGGAATTTAACTTTTAATAGATGTGTTCATATTACGATTGCGTTTTTTATTGTTTAACAGTTACATATTTAGAGAAGGAACTAAAGATTAGAATTATAAGTTAGAGAAAGGAATGTCTAGGCAAAATAAAGCCGTTGGGGCGCAGGGTGTCGTTTATTAATATTTTCATTTCTTCACTCTGACACCAAGGCAAAAGCCTTCTAAATGAGGAATGGAGAGTCTTAACACTAGTTTAGAGAAAACCCTTAAAATTATATATAAAAAATAATAACTAGTGAAGTATTAAAAAGGTAAAGGTTTTAAAGTTACACTAGTATAAGAACATCAGATAAAAAAGGAAATTTATAGTAAGGAAAACTTAAAATATCCGGGCCATGTAAAAATATATGGTGAGATTGAACGTTTCACGTTCAAAGGTGTTGTTGAAATCGTTCTTTGCTGTCGGAACTGAATATAAAATCGTGAATTCATGGTTACTTTTAACGTTATAATAAGTATTCTTTGTATGTTTCTTGTTTATATAAATCGTTTTGTTGGTTTATTTTTTGAATTGACGTAAGGGTCCAGTTGGAACTTATCGCACAACCCAAGGGGAAAAACCTACTTTAAAATTTTGATAGAGTTAAGAATATTTTTAAAATTATAAAATTAAAGAACTTAGAATATAGAAGGAATAAAACATTTTTATATATATTTAAACTAGTAGTTTTTATAGTTTCTTAATCCTCATTTATTGATCCGTATACTTTTTTACACGTAGGTATCTAATTTACAATGTTTCAAAACCAAACCCTGCGTGTTACTTTATGTATATAAAAAAAATCTAAATACAAAGTCTGTATATAAATAAAATTGTTACAATTATTATATTTAAAATCATTATTATTAGTATACCTTTATTCTTTTTATTATTTTTTCTCTTTCTTTTATAAAAAATCTTAATTATATTTAGTTGGTGGATAGCTGATTAAGCGACTAATAACGTTGGTAGGCTACCCCGTATTTAAAGTCACTCTGTGAGGAAGTATCCTCTAACAGATGGACTGAAGGTCGTCCGGAACATTTAAATATGATTAATCCAGATTGGAGGTTCTTGGGAAGGCCAATGAAGGAAGAGGGCAGCGGGGCCTCTGAAAGGACGACCAAATATTTTTTTGTATATTTTATTTATTTGTCTTTATCTTAAATAGCTTGCTTTGTGGTTCATTTTAGTTTATTCAAATTACTTTATAAAACGATACTTGTCCTTGTATGCTGTTTTATAATTGGGCTGATAGCTGCGACAGATTGAAAGTCATGTAGTTAATATCGTTTTAACTCTCATTACTAATATCCCACTTACCAACAAGTTACGCGTAAGTTCGTATGTTTGTTCATAATCCCATGTAGTTCATAATCCCATATTTATTTCTTTGAGAATTAGAGCCCACAGTAGACTTCGATGTTATCATCAACATTTATCCCCGTTAATGTTATCATAACCGGGGATAAATGTTAAACATACTTTATAGTTCATAGTAACAGATAGCAAACAAATGTACATATGATATATTGTTGTGATGATATTTGTCTTTCTGGAAACAACCAACAACAAAACAGACAAACCGCAAGCAGACAAAAAAAATCATTGTTTTGAAGTAACCACTATTTACATACATAAATGCACCAAATAGTAGATCTTCTCACAAATCCACCATGGACAGACAGCCATTTTTTTATGTCTCCTTTTTTCTTCTTCTTGGCATTAATCTTTAGGCATTTACAAGAAGTAACCACTGAACCATTTTTATATGCATCTATAAATATTCATCACAGGGTTCAGGTCACCATCTCAATACTTTAATCTTTGTCATATAATGATAAACTCTTACGTCATTCTCATATAATGCTCGTATATAAATAGTGCACACTCTCGTCCACGTGGCACCGAGGTTGTTGACTTGTTCGACATACGAGGTGTTTATTTTAAGTCCAACCACAGGCTTCATTATACTGTTGAGATGCAAGATATTTTTAAAAAGGACCTAATAAATGTTTTTTTTAGCTTTTCATTGTTAAAATAATGCTAGAATTCGTGGTGCAGTGGCACAGTTTCTGGCTTTAGACACGACGTTTGTGGGTTTGACATCCATTTGAAGGAATCACTTTTTTTGTTCCGTCTGATATATGAAATAACGCGGCGCTGAGTTTCAACAGTCAACACGCAATATCTAGAAAAACGGCGGAGTGTCTTTTCACTAGGTTCTTTGTGCCTACCTGTAACATAAGAGGTACAGCGTAGAGCTGTTATAAAAGCATGAATGTGTATATATTTTTGTCCACTTTACTTGTGACATTGGTGTCGATTATTTATAATATCTGATGATTCCCACAATCCTAACCTGAATTTTATTATATTTGATTGCGATGATTCAGTATTCCGTTCCACAAAACTTTACTGAATGTGTCATGTGACGAATTTAAGTGTGAATTAAACGAAATACAAAACTGCTTCCGATGTAGGATGGATTTAAATTATTTTTGAAGCTGACGAACGAGGTTTTAAGGACATTTATCTCCTTCCAAGGGTATCGCCTCCAATATATTATGTTTATTTGTATTATTTAAATCTAAAATCCAATATTTTTGTAAAAATAGCCAAACAATAAGAAAAACTACTCTTGATTTCTTATTTAACGTCGGTAACAACGCAAAGCGAGGCTTTGAGTTCCACGACTCAACACGCAATGCCTTCAGCTTTGGCGAAACGTAGTATCATCAGAGAATCTCTACTAGGTTCCCAGGTTAACTCTGCCTACCCTACTAATGCGCGGGATATAACATAGAACTAAATTATGCTAGTATTACTCTATAAGGAATTATTATGATTCCCCTGGTTAATATAAATAGTGCTACATGATTGTGTGGAACAAGTCTGAAAAATACTTATAGTGAAGACAATGTTCCAAGGTTACGAAGTCCATCTTTTTGTTATTGACAGGTGTAAATCTTCTCTTGTCACCTGCTGTATATAAAAAGTTCATTTTTGACATCAATGTGAATTTTCAAGGTCAGTATCGATAACATAATAAGTACCTGTTGTTCCACTTATAGGATGACTATAGGGCGCGCGCGGCTTCGCCCGCTTATTTGCACCTTTAAGGGTGAATTCAAAAAAAACCACGAAACACGTGTTCAATAAAATATTTTTAACAGTCTGAATTTAACTTTTTATTAAAGTCGGTGGCGATATAAAGATTTTTCTATATAAACTTTCAACCCCTTATAAACGTGTTCAATGAAATTTTTTTAAGAGTCTGAATTAAAAATTTTATAGAAATTGGTGATTTATTTTTTTTTTCCATACAGACTTTCAACCCCTATTTCATCCCTTTAAGGTTAAAATTTTTCAGAATCCCTTTTTAGTGGATGTCCAGATTATGCAAATAAACATCTGTCCTAATTTCACGTCCATCAGCGGTTACGGCTGTTCGTGCGTCTTACCTCAGTCAGTCAGGTACATGTCCTTTTATATATATATATATATATATATATATATATATATATATATATATATATATATATATATATATATATATATATATATATATATATAGATAGATAGATAGTAAATAACGAAGCTTAATTTAATATAATTCCATGTCAATATTTAGTACATAACAGATAGCCTAAATTTATAGAGCGACATTTTTGACATTGAAATGATTTAATGAGAATATTTTACTTTGAAACCTAGATGGATGGCAATTTTATTCTGATTTTATTTCATAATTAAAGAATTTTCAAAATACATTATTTTATAATATAATATTATTATATTAGAGGCTTGTCGTAGCCCGGAGGCATGCGACTGTAAACTCGACACGCTGTGGATTCTTATGCGAGGAAATGAAATATTTAATTTTCCTAGCTCTCGTAACAAAGCAAAGCGAGGCGTCGAGTTCCGCAACACAACACGCAATATCTCAAAAATACGGCGAAAAAATCAGGGGAAGGAGTGTCGCAACACTAGGTTATCTCAGAAAAGAACTATTAAATATTAAGTATATGCTAAATAAAAGTATGACTTTTAAGATGCGCGACAACATCTTCAATACATCATCTCTACATCTCTAATATTATACATTGAATTAAAATTTATATAACTATGAAGTCCTCTTTAACCTTTTAACTTTTGGGTATATTTTAAAAAATAAACAATGTAACATCCATTCATAAAAGGCTGTTCAACTTGCCCTTTTAAAAATGTATCATAATTTACAAGTAAATCTCATCTCTTTCATTAGGCCGTCGACATTTTAATCGTATTAAATTTATATCTCTTCCCTCCCACATTCTCTAACAAATAATAGAATGGTACTAATTTAAACAAATTCTAAAAGAGCATTACATACTCCTACTGTGATCTAAAAATATTTCTTATAAAATCAGCTTCATGTTATGTGCACACAGTAGGGTAGGCAGAAGGAACCTAGAGTTAAGGTACGCCGTTCCCCATTTTCCACAGAATTCTGAAGGCATTGCATGATGGAACTCAACGCTGCGCTTTTGCCTCGACATCAGAGCTAAGAAGTGAAAATATAAATTTCGATAAATATTTCATTACCTAGAGTGGGAATTGAACCCACAATCAGTCTTCTTCTTGTGGCCTTGCGCCACGACTGGCCTCATTTATACTTGTTAGAACGAAATTATCGATTTCAAAGGAATATTCAATATTCTTTATGAAAAATTTAAAAAGATTTTGAAAGGGATAAAGGATTTCATTTTCCAATAATAATATCCTTTTCATATTCATACAATGTTGTTGTTGTATACTATAATTATTTTGATTGTATTTTTTCGTATTCGTTTTTATCTATAGATACAATTGTAATGTCATAGTTATTTTTATAATACTGTGGATTTAACTTGTATTTATATTTTATATAATTGCTTCAAAATATTAATTTATTATATCATTATATCATTTCAAAACATTAATATACTAATTATATAGATACATAATTGGCCAAATAAATAAGGGCCAAAAAATCTAAATGAAAAGTAACTAATATTATATATTTTTGTACCTATTTATAGCAATCTGTTTTTACCTTATCAATTTTAATTATATAAAATACGATATAATGTTATGTACTATGTTGTTATGTTTGCTGCGGCTATAAAATATTATACTTTATTGAATAGCGAGGAAATCAGCAAGTATCTGAATTCTTCTATTCTTAAGCATTGTTTTCTGACGTACCTGGTCTCCAAGATCTCATTGTGCTAATGTAATCGACCCAATATACTAGTTTGTGCCTGTTTCCATTACAAGTAAAAGTCATATAAAATAAAATCTAAACTTTATCGTTTATTTCGTAACGAAAAACAGCATTTTTTATTTAAAAATAAAAAGGACAACTGTACTTTTTCTAAGTATCTTTTATTTAATGATTACTTAATTCATATTATTACAATCATTTTGATTATTAAAATCGAATAGAAATCTTTAAATAAGATATTATATATATGTATAGATATTTAATTCTCATATTAAATTATACTTATCAAATCCATAACTATTTTTAAGAAACGTATTTTTGATAATTGTTGCCATACTGACGGAGTATACTGCCAATAGACGCTCGTGATGTAACTACGTACGAGCAGAGTAAACAGCTTTGTTTTATCTCTTGGATGCGGATTGAAAGCTTGCCTTTGGTTCAGTAAATGACTTGTTTTTCCAAACAAATATTTTCAAAATGAAATATTGTTTGAAAATAAGTTATTTATTTAGGATTTCTATTTTAAATGAACCGTGTAACTAATATTTTTGTTGTTCTATTTTATTTTTTTATATTTACGTGTTATCTACAATGGTATAGGCAGGAATTGTAAGTAAACAAATGCTAATATCACGTATAAAATAATTCCCTAAAACGTAATTTAAGTCATAAAAGCGTTTCCTATCAAATTCATTTCTAGTGTATTGTAACATTAATTATCTTTTATTTCTTCAGCTACAACCCGGTTCCCAATGAAGGATGAAAGGGTGTAGTCTAGTGTTAAGACTCTTTTCCTCACTTTCCGCCAAATTCTGTGTTCACTGTTGGTTATTTGACTGCGTGTTAAGGAAATGAAAATATAAAATATTTCATTTCCTCGAGTGGTAATCGAACCCGCAACCTGTCGCGTTACAGTCGTACACCTGCACCACGAAGGCCTCTAAGTTCATTTCTACTGCAACGGAAAGACGTGAGAGTCTATCAAATACTCTATTATAACATTAATAATTTCTCCAAATGTCGTTTGCTGTAAACTTATTAAATGGTTATGACGGTACCGGTTATTTAGTTTTGAGACTCGACAAACAACTTTCCATAGTATGTCGGTGGGCTCTGTTAGATTTCGAGTTAGTGATAATTTCTGCTTCCTCAATCAATTTGTCTACTGCGCCAAGTAGGATTTTTGTATTTCTTTCATTTTTTTTGGAATAGGATAGGAAGACGGAACTTGGCAACCTAGAGCTAAGATACTACCCACTACTCTCCCCAATTTCCGCGGAATTCTAGAAGCATTGCGTGTTGGGTGGAGGAAATTAACGCCGCGTTTTGCGACCTTATCAGAGCGATATAATATAATATTTTTCATTCCTTCAGGTGGCAATCGAACTCACAACCTGTAAACGATTATGCCCTTGCGCCACATTATTAATCTTTTTTATTTTCTATATAACTTTATATAACATATACAAATACGATAGAAATTGTATAGCGTTGTTGCAGTAATAATTATATTAAAACAATGTTACAATGTTATTTAATCGATTAGAAGTATTAAATGTATGACGCAAGACTGTATAGTAAGGGAGGAAGGGGGAGATATATTTGACCTTTGTATACACGGTGTAGATATAGAAGGAAGGTCGTGTACACAGATCCCTTAGAGGGCTTGAATAAAAACTGTTTGCTCATGATTTCTACCTGTAACTCATTTAATATCAAATCAGTAATAATAAATGGGTGTAAGGTACATATTTTTATTTTATGGAAAAGACAAGGCAAACGAGCGTTCGGGTCACCTGATGGTAAGTGACTACCGCCGCCCACGACTCCGTGCAACACCAGAGGAGCTACAGGTGCGTTGCCTGCCTGTAAAGTGGGTTGGGCGCCGGAGGCCGGCATTATTACCTGATCAAACGGATCATACGGCAAAAGATTTTACTTAACTATCGCCGTTTTGGCACAGTAGTTTTTGGTTTGAATCTCTTTTGTGAGAATGAAATGTTTTCGTTTCTTTATTCTGAATTTAGGCGGAATGTGGAGAATGGACAGATTTAACACCAAGTTTCTCCCGCCAGTTATGCAAGAAAGAACGTCAAGAAGAAAACTTTTACTAACGGTTATTGAATACTGCAACTTTGGACATATAATGTGGTAAATTGCTTCCACTTCTTAATAACTACGGAAGAACTTGCGTACTAGTCCGTATATTACAGACTGATTATTCGAATAAAAAAAATATTTTTTGTACACAATTATTCCACTCTACAAGACTCATGATCTACAAGATTATGGAAATTTCTTATAAAACGTTTTTTTTTTCGGCATCACATTATAAATTTACAAATTGTTCATATTTTTGCCTTTAATCTAACATACATATATAAATATATAATACATATGAAAACCAGTCCAGTCGAGGTGCAGGAGCACAAAGTGTGACTGTAAAATCGACTGGTTGTAGGTTCGATCCCTGCTCGAGGCTATGAAATATTTATTTAAAATTATATTTCCATTTCTTCACTCTGGTGTCGAGGCAGAAAGCGGCGTTGAGTTCTGCTACTCAACACGCAATTCCTTCAGAATTCGGCGGAAAGTGGGGAACGGAGTGTCTCAACAATAGGGTTCCTCTGCCTACCCTGATAAATAAAAACTTATGAAAACTATTTTCCATAATCATATTAGATTGATTGATGTTAATTTGATTGGTTCATTGTGATTTCCACTAATAGAATAGTGAAAAACACATTAAAAGCCGTCGCATAGATAATACATGTAGGGCTATATAAATTTATATTAGGTAGTTTTATTTTATGTAAATATTTAATATGAGGGCAGTTGTGGCGCAGAGGCACAAAGTGTGACTGTAAAATCGACTGGTTGTGGATTCGAGGACGTGAAATATTTACTAACATTTATAATTTCATTTCTGCGTTTTGGTAAGTTTTGGTAAGTTGCTAAGTACCCTACGCATACACTGCTGTGTGCGGGATACAGCGTGACGCTGATTTAATAAAAAATTTCGTTTTATTTTATGGAAATATGTACATATATATACATTAGAATAAATTTATTATTGACTTCGTTTATTTTAACAGTGTTCGATGGTTCAAGAGTTGCTTTGAAGCTCGCTTGTTAAAACTTTAAATCACTTCTCACTTCAGTGTTTTCTTAAATTGAAAACGGATACATGAATTTTAATATGTTTGAAATGCCATCTCAATTTTATATTGTCATGTCGTTTTAAAAATTGTAAGCTTTCAATATTTTAATACAACATTTAGTGTTATAAATCCGTTTATATAAGTATATGTTGATATGTTAAAGTCTTCCTAGCGCAAAGTCACATGCATGACTCTGTAAACGTTGGTTTTGGGTTCGATTCCTACTCGAGGAAATGAAATATTTAATACTTTCATTGGTATCGAGACAGGGCAAGGCGTTAAGTTTCGCCACTCAATACGAGATGCTTCCAGTTTGGAATTTACAACAGTAAATAAATTAATTAATTCTTATATAGAAAACATTCTTCAAATATACTATTTAAGTAATTAATATTAATTAGAAGGAAGCCCTATTCTTATTAATTAAGTTAAAGTATCAATTGGTACGAAATATCAAAACATCACAAATTACAGGGAATCCGTACAAAATAAGTAAAACGACGAATAAAATATAAAATTTTTCAGTCAAAATTATTACTTTTCAACCATTTGTTTTATTTAAGTTTTACATGGCCATATAAAGCTACTTAATTAATTTTTTTAATATATATATTTTTTTACCTTACTTACCACTTTATCCGATAATCCATTCCCCCTTGTCCTCCTAATTTTCAAGACATTATATGTTAAAGAAACTTAACGCCTAGCTTTGTCTTGTTATAAAAGCGATGAAATAAAAATAGTAGGAATCCAACCCACAATCGTCATGTTTATAGTATGACATAGTGCCGCTGATTCACGACGGCCAGTATAAGAATTCAATAGATAAAAATAATAGTCTCACTGAAAGCCCAAGAGCTTTCAGATTTATGCGTACACGCGACACAGGAGAGAAAGTGGAGGGAATCTGGGCATCTAGTGTTAAAACACACCGTTCTCCTTTAAGATACTAATTCTCAACTTGCCCATAAATTCTAGCGGCATTGCGTATTGAGTGGCAGATTTCAATGCTGGCTTTGTCCCTTTATGAGAGCAAGGAAATGAAAATATTATTATTTTCTCATTCTTTAATCCCACCAGTGGGACTCGAACCCACCATGGTCCCGTTTAAACTCCTTGCCCGTTTAAACTCCCACGCTTGTGCTCCTGCGCCACGACAGCCTTTACTCGTACCTACATAGCGAAGTTTACCTATTTGTCATAGCTTATAGAGTTCTGTAGACGATATACTCGTATCGATCGTCACAGCCAGAAACGTGACCAAGGAAATGAAAAATTCCAAAATATTTTTATTTTCTGGTTTATTTAAAGCATAGCGTTGCTTTTTAACCCATAAATCTTAATTACTACAAAAACACAGCAGGACAGTAGGGGGCAGAGTGATGTATCACTATCACAAATCAATTACTAGATGATAATAAGGATAATATGTAGAAATATGTGAATCAGATTTTATTTCTCCTTATTTTTTACAAACTGTATACAACAACTATATTCTACAGAACCCATCGTAACATAAACAAATAATAAATGTAGAGAACACATATGTATGTTATTCTGGGAAAAGCAGTTGATTTAGTATTTTTTTCTTAAGTTTTTCCTTTTCCTCGGTTTTTGATATTTTAAGATGTGAGTATGATAATTTTAAGATATACAGTCAGATCATGTGTTGCGTAATCTGCGAGATCGTTGTGGGTTCAATTCGCACTCATTGGAACGAATTATAACGCTCTAGCAACAACAAACAGCGACGCGACGTTAAGTTCTGTCACTTAAAATGTAATATCTCGAAAATTCTCGGATCGTGGGAAACAGCGTCCCCTTGCACTAGGTTCCCAGGATAGTGTCATCCAAAAGAAAATATGTTAGGTATATCACTGACATAAGTGGTGAAAAATAGCAAATAAATATTCTTGAAATTATTATAATGTGTATTTTTAAATTGTGAAGACTTATGAAAGAAAAGAAGAAAACGTATAAAAATGCCTGTTTTTAATATTTACACGTTTTCTAAAGTAAAAAAAAAATTATATAAAAATTCCATGTACAACAATGTATTGAAGCTGAACTATAAAATGTATTGCTCATTCTGATAATTAAGAAACTGCACTAAAATGAAGATGAAGCGTTGGTGACATTTTTGTCAAAAATTTCTTATATTTATAAGAAATTTTTGAAAAAATGTCACCAATACTATAGAATTGCTTGAGATTTCAATATCTGATTTTCCTAAAGGAAAATGCTTTCGTGGAAAATGCGTATTTGATAAACCATACTGCGCGACCACGCATAAATGTATTTCATCAATATATAATCTACATATATCTATCTATATATGTGAAAAGAATTTAATAATACAACGGTACGTATATTAATCCACAGATACAAGTATGAATTTTAATATATTTTCTTTATAAATCAGTTTTTTTTATCCAAACACAAAAAAAATTATATTCCGTCCTCCAATTTTGAGTGTTGCCGAATTCGAACCCATGACTATCGTTTTGAGTCATTTTCTTTACCTATGACGTGTCACTTCATAAAATACCAATTTATTTATTACATACTTTATTATTAAATAGATAGTCAATAGTTCCAAAAAAATTTTTTTCAATAAATGGATTATCTCGAAAACACATACATAATATATACATTCAAGTGAACGTCAGATACACTAATAGCGATCTCTCCAATTCATGTAGAGTTCACTATACTAAATTAAAAATATCCAATTTGTGGTAGTCATATTATATGTAATTTTTGTGTGATTTTGTGTGTAAAGTGACCGTATCCTATTATTTATACGAATGCCCGCACATGTGCCCGCAGCATCCTAGGAAATGCGCCTACTTACTTTCCTCCGCATCTCATTTTACATATCGATTCTAACGGATGTAAACACCGACTCCCACCAACTCAACTACAACCCTATTTCTTTACTATAAAGTTCAATTTACAACAAAAACGTATATATAGATCACTCTTAGCCGTACTACGGCGCTACTTCGGCCCGTCAGCTAGTCGTACGTTGACTGTAGAGCGGTGAGGTCGTGTGTCGTGGAATTTAACAATATTCGTGTTCAGTGATAAAGATGAACGGTGTTGGTGAATTTATAAGTGTATAAGGTGATGCACTGGTGCTTGGACCCCGTGATGAAAGGGCAACCGGTCTGGTAAGCATCACCAAGCTTATTTAACTCCTTCTATTAGAGAAAATAGAATACGGCAGTATAAACTGTAGACTTGGAAGTTTTTTTTTGTTCTTGCGGTGTTTTTTTGGTAATACTATTATAAAAACGTTTTAATAAGATAAGTTGACGTTTTCATATATTATAAGAAATTAGAATTTGAATCGTATATATTGATTTAAGATAAAAAAAATATAAATAACCTTAAAGTGCCTTGGTGTTATTTTTGACGTGTCGTCCAACAGCTTAGACTTTAGAGATGCAGACATTGAAAATAGCATCTTAGTATACTTTCTTTTACATATTTTATGTAGTGAAACAATAATCTTAAATCTCAATATATATTTATTAAAATAATTGGTTATTTTGATTTTTTTAGTTTAAATGTAAATAATGTAACTATTATTTGATAATTATGTTATGATAAATTCTTATATTACCATAATATATTTTTTATCAGAACACAAAATACATACGACAGGTAAGATAAGGCGGAAGTTGGAAGTTACTGGTTCGTAATCTAAGGTTAATCTACGTTTAATCTTTGGTGCCTCTCGCAAGCAACAAAAAAATGAGAATATATTTTATTATTTCGTAATTAGGTGTTGGTACTAATCTTAAAAACCACCGAAAAAATTGTATAAGGTAAGTTATCTATATATAAATGATGCGTGTATTCATAATAACAATATTATAGTATTTCAAGCGAATACTGTTGAGGTGATGAATGTAACAGAATAGGATACAAACCCACAGGTTTTATAATGGCACAAAAATATATTAAAACCTATATATATATATATATATATATATATATATATATATATATATATATATATATATATATATATATATATATATATATATATATATATATATATTAATCTACTTAAAATATATGCAGATTTAAATAATTTAATTAACATACGTTCGGCTGATAATGATTCACCCATCCCATGTGCTTATATTCGCTAATTAAACTGACTATATTTTATCGTCCAGCTCATATCATATTAATTAATTTATAAAAAAAGTTATGGCTGCCATGACATTATGCTATTAATTAATAAAAAAAAATGATATAGAAATAATTACCATAAAACCGGCTGCAAACGTGAGCTTCTATGAATAAAATTGCATTATTAGATTCTCTACAATAAATAAAACATATTTTAATTTTCGTATTCACGGCTATTTTTAAATTTATAAAGTACGAATTACTACTTCAAAATCATTTTAACAAAACATATTATTATGATTAATATTAATTCACTAATTGTAAACGTGACGCTTGTGCGTTCAATTCGCGCTCGAGGGTACTAATGAATTCTCGTTCTGACAATAAGATAAAACGCGGCGTTCAACTCCATCATTTAACACGCCTATATGGGGGATACAGTGTAAATATTTTTTTTTGGTCCATTCCACAACGGCCTAATAAAAAAATTACATGTATTTATTGATATACATATGTGTCCGACGGTACAATATTTTCATAGGATGCATGTCCTGTTATATCTCCTTTGCACTGTTTTGTTGTATTGATATTTAGTTTCAGAATATCATCAGCTATGTGTTAGTACATTTGCGATCTTCTTATTTTCCTCAGGTACGTAAAAAAAGGGTAAATTTTTAATGCACCTTACGAATTCTTCTTATGAATGTTGTATTTATTCTATATAATTAATTTGAATCGTTCTCGGTTAAAAGTTTATAAAACCATTTATGTTTCTAAAGGAATGTACACAACCTTTACAAATTAATTTAAATTTCATTGACCTCATTTGTTATTTTTTTCTTTAATAAAAATTGTTTTTTTATAAAAAAAATTACCATCGTGGTGTGATTAACTGAACGTGATGGTTGTAGGTTCAAATCTAACTCTATATAACATTTATATTTGAAATATCTTCGTTTCTACTAATTAGTTCTGCTAATTAAGCAAAAAAAGTTAACGATACAGTCGAACTAGAAAAAAGTTAAATAAATTATAAAATAACGATGAAATATCAACTAACTTTCTAAAATGGGACAATTTTAAGCGGTAGAGTTTAACTCTAACCATTTTTAACTGTCGTTATTTTATAATGTGTTGCGGAAGGACTTATTAACGTATTATTAGATTAAGGATGTCTGAATCAGATGGTTAAGCATGTTATTTTTAGACCCGTACATTGATGGGTGACCGTTTCGTGTGACCCTTTGGCGGCATAACAAATCTTGACCTAATATATCGTTATAATTGTATTTATATTACTTAAGCCAGACCAGTCACGGTTGTGACTGTAAACGTGACCGGTTGTGGATTCGATTCTCATTCGAGGAAATATATTTTTTTATATTTTCATTTCTTCGCTCTGTTGTCGAGGCAAAGCGTTCCGCTACTCAACACGCTATACCTCGAAAAATTCTACGGAAGGTGGGGAACTGAGTGTATTATCACTAGATTCCCTCTGTCTCTATGTGGGATACAGCGTGAAGCTGATTCAATTTGATTTTTTTGATAAAATTGTGTAAATTTCTTTTCCTTGACGAATATGTGATCTTTGATCCTGCCTTTGAAATTGTACTTGGAGTGAAATAATTCGTTTATATAACCTCATTTAAAATTGGCTGAGTGCCTGTTTTTTCCAGAAACAAGAAAAAGATTAATTTTGAATAAAATTTCCTTATTATATTTTTTATTTTTACGTATCACCCGTGTCATGATGAATAAATAAAGACAACCTAGTGATACAATTGGATATTCTCTAATTTATATTTACGTTTCTGTTAATATATATTTAAATATGCTGAATTGAGTCCACCACTCGACACGTAATGCCGTATGCCGTATGCACGTATGGAAACGGAGTGTCCTAACACTAGCTTCGCAGTGTTTCCTGCTATGTAAGCGATACTGCGTGAATCTAAAAAAATATATATAATGAACTTTAATAATAGTTTATAAGGATTATTCTTCTAGAAAAAAATCTACGTACTTTACATGATTCTTTTTCGTAGATTTAGTCTAAAGTGAATTATTTCTTATACCGCAAATCAAAAGAGAACGTAAAGTAAAATTTATCGAATGATGATTACCATACATCTTCATAATACGGTTTCATTATTCTTGTTCCATTTTCCTACATCTATAATTATCACCTAGTGATTCAGTACAAAAGGCTTAAATAAACTTTATAACCCGAATTTCAGAGGCGATTGAACCAACGCCTAATTAGAAACGGTTTGTTTAACGGTACGGTCTTATATATACAGCTAGTTACAACTGCGTACTGTAAAATTGTAATAATACGTCAGATCATAATCATTGAGTGACCTAGCTGAGCTATTTAAAAAAAAAGATGTTAAATATATTTTTTTGTCTTTAACCGTCCTGCTGGGGCATAAACGCTATATGTTGTGAGTTCTACTCCCAATCGAACAATTGTATTGTATTATTTAATATTGTAATGTATTATTTAATATTTTTATTTCCTCTGCTTGATATATATATATTTGCTGCTTGATGTATAGTTGTAAATATCTATATGTATTTTTATGTAAATATTAAAATTAAAATATTATCAATTATTCAATGAAATTATAAATAAATTATTAAATTTAAATTTTGACATTTCCTTTGGCACATTATCATCAAGGTGTTTAACGCGAAATAAATAATTACTATTAAAATTAATTATTTTTAATAAATTAAAATTAAAATCAGAATAAACAGTGCTTTGAATAATGAATAATTCATAATTTTCACTTTTATTTTTATTGGTTTTGCCACTAAAAACAGTGTAAACATATGGTGGCCCAGATACGGCCATAGACTCATGAGTCGACGAATTTCTCAATTTTCTGGGTCACGACAAGAACACTAACTGATCAATCGATTTGAACTCGACACTTCCCTGCCTTTGCAACTTTCTTTTTTCTTATCTCGTACAATGGTAAAGTAGGAAGGAATAGAAATATAACTTAACTTAGAAAGTAAACCTGTAATTGACGTAACAAGCGAGTGTGATGATAGTAATATTTATTAAGACGCTATCTTTGCGTAATTAACATTAGTAGAATTAAAACTATTGTCGGCGGTGTTGAGTTCCGCCATTCAACACGCAATGCTCGTAAATTTCAGCGGAAAATGGGGAACGAAGTGTCTAGCATTAGATTCCCTCTGTATTCCTGCTGTGTGCGAAATGTAGCCTGAATCTATAAATAAAAATATTCTCTTTTTTTCCTCTACGCTGTATATCTATCAAACATCGAGAATTCGGTAAAGTTTTTTAAGTATAATATTTTTTAGTAAATATTTTTCTCGATATACTGAATAAAATAAATAAATATATCAGCTTCACGCTGTATCCAGCATACAGCAGGGTGGGCAGAGGGAACCTAGTATTAATTCTGGAGACATTGCGTGTAGAGTGGCGGAATTCAACGTCCCACTTTGCTTCGACACTAGAGCGAAGAAAGGAATATATAAATTTAAGTAAAAATTTAATTAGATCGAGTGGATGTCGAACCCATAACAAGTCGCATATACACTCAAATCCACGAAAACCTCAATTTTATTATGCCTCAACGCCACGAATAGCCTCAATTTTATTATGGCGAATTTTTACCGTAGCAAGGGAATTAAAAACATAAAATATGTTCAATATGCCGAATAGGAATAGAATCCACGATCATCGCGTTTACAGTAACATACTTGTACCACGGGGGAGAAATATGTAAAATATATTCACATTATATTATAGCACAGTAAAGTTAACAATGGTAAGCATTTGTAATATGATGTCATAACAACTTATTGTGCATTTCCCACCGAAATTAAACATATGTACATCACGCTGCTTCGCTCGTGCAGAACGCCCGTTTTTATATAAATACAAACGATTATAGCTCGTAAGTGAAAAACCAGATTCGATATTAGAGGTTACTGAACGTCGTTTTTAGGCACCATCGATTCTTGTTAAGTATTTGCGGCCAGGTAGAATTATATTACTAACTAAAGCTTAAATATTATCGCGTCTACCGTACTTTGTACCGTACTTTTATATCGCTTTGATTTTAATACTAGAACGTATTGTATTACGAAAATAATCGAAATAAATAATAACAATAGTAACAATAACAGCTTCATAAAAGGTTTTTTTATATGAAATAATTCCTTGGGATATTGATCCTAGTAACATTATAAACTAATCACAAATTGTTGCGATCGTCATCGTATTATATCAGTGTCTGTATTTATAGTATTATATATAATTTCTGAAAAACATAGTTTTTTTTGTCTTATTGGCTGAGCATTTGTTGACGCCAATCTCAAAATCGGTTTAACTAATATAATTGCAATTTTTACTATTGTATTTTGGCTAGCTTCCCTTAAAATTTAGTGTTTGCTTTTAATTCAATCCGCTTATTAAAATAAAAAGTTATACCATTTTAATTTGTTCGATAAAATGGCTATTAATAACTGTTTTATTGGCTGAAAGCGCGCCGAGTGCGGCGGGTCAATGCAACTCTACTATTTTAGTTATTTAAAAAAAACTTAGTTATAAATATTTATTACAGCTAGTTTAGGAGCTAGCTACCTAGAACCATTTTTTAATTCATAATTTCATAATATCCAATGATGTAGAATATTAATTATGTTATATTATAAGATACTAATTATACTATTAAAAAAATAAGTAAAGAAATTTAAAACAATTCAAAATCCTAAGTCATTGAAAGTGTATGAAACAGCTTCTCCATACGCACGTATATAATTTAAAAATTGCCTATTATGTAACTTTATAATGAATTCAGCTTCACGCTTTATTCCGAACACAGCAAGGTAGTCAGAGGGAACCTTGTGTTAGGACACCTCGTTCCTCACTTTCCGCCGAATTTTGGAGGCATAGCGTGTTGAGTTGATGTAACTATATATTATGACGAAACTAGATTTTTTATATTATAGTGGTTCTTATCACGCCACTGAGAATAAAATCGTGATACTTCCTATCTATGTGTACGTATGCATGTGAAAGTTGTCAATTTGTGAAAAAAAGTTGTTTCGTTTAAGTTCTCAATATAACTTACAGTAAACAAAATATTATGTTTTATTTTTTTTAAATAAAATATTTATATATATTAGAAGTGGAATATTGATATTTCTGAATTACAGAATTCAGGCAAAGTTTTCAGTTTATATTCGTAAAGTCGGTCCGTACATAACTCCAAACGGTGAAGGATACGAGGATATAAAAGAAATAAAAAATCTATTATTCAATTTCTAAATTTTAATATATATTTTTGTATTTTTATTATAAAATATAAACTAATTATGGTACGAATCATATTTTAAGAACTACTGACATACGAACTTCCTTTTACGATATTCACTTTGTGCATGAAGTATGCAAAATCACGAGCACTTTATATGTTAAGTACAATAGTTACGTATTAAATTTAAATATATTTGCATGTATCATGTATCGCGATATCATGATTTATGATTCTATTATATATTTTTATGGATTTACTACCAGCGGCTAGAGGAAGCTACTTGAGTTAAGTATGGGAAACGAATTTCAACCATTATATATGTATCATAATATATATACATGTATATAGGTGAATAGCTTATAATTTTTTCTTCACTATCCCGTATACAGCAGAGCAGTATACTGCGGGTAGGCAGAAAGAACCTAGTGTTAAACTCCGTTGTCCATCTCTCATCGAATTTTCGAGGCATTGCGTGTTTTATTTATACTAAATATATTCTATTAATTGACAATTTACCACACTTCTTTCGATGTTATTTACACTTTACTAGAAACGCGTTGCCATAGACAAAATATATAATTAAACTTTTGTATATTCTGTAATAATTGTGACGCGATCTTTATTTGGATAAAAGCCAGCTCATTTTATATATGGCCTGGATTATGTACTACATTTGAGTGTGTAATATATTTCTTATATTATCTATCTTTTTGCCTATAGACGTTTTTTTCGTCCAAGACTTATTTGCCGTAAGTCATATAAATCGTAGTGACTTGTCACTTACATTCTTCATAAATGTAGCTTGTGAATTATTAAATAATAAGTTTTTATAAAGAATTTGTAATTAAAACTAAATATATGTGCAGTTCGATCTTTGTTTCATGTTTGTAGAGAAAAAAATATAGATAATTTAAATTATAAGCCAGCTGCTAATTTTGTTACACTTCTGTGTATTTAATAATAAAAAAAACCTACGTAACGAAGGAAAAAGAAAAAAAATTGAAATCCATCCAGTACTTTTTGCGTCAACTGTGAACAACATCGGTCGTCTATCATTTTATTTTTACTCTTTGGCTGTTTGTACATAAATTAATGTCAAATTAAGGTTGTCTTACTACCAACATTACTGATCAAGTATTTAGATATTTTGTCGAAATTTTATTGCTGTATTAATATTTACATGATTTATTTATTAAAGAAAATTGTTGTTAAAAAGTTATGGTTGTCATAATAGGTACTTAATTCTGTTTTAAGTCTGAACAGTGTCTCACCTATCCGTCCGAATGATGATAGTGTTATATTCGAACCTAGTCTCAAATTTTCAACATATTCAAGTCTACGCTTTGAGTCCGAATTACTATAATATTATACCAGAGCTAGAAGATAAAAATAATCGTTTTCCTCGAGTGGGACTCGAACCCGCAACTGTTACGGTTACAGTCACACACTATGACACGCGCGCGCCACGTCGGCCTCGTCATAAATAAACATTTTAATATCGTTTTTCAATCACAATTTTACTTTAATAAAACCAAATATATATTATAAACATTTTTGCCGATCTGCAAACTAAACTATGAGGCGCGCTCCACTTCATATTATGCGAGCGTATAAAAGTATGAATATTACACATAACAATATTTAAACGCGAGCAATTTTAATACGAATCGAGCACTTGGTATGCATAAATCCGCGCTAGTTAAAAATAAACAATTACGGTATTTTATTTAGTAGGTTTATATCGAAAATAATACGAGAATTGGCCATCGCTCTAATGACGAAGTAAAAAGGTGGCGTTGAGTTACGCCAGTCAACACAATGCCTTCAGAAGTTAACACTAGGTTTCCAGGTTCCCTATGCCTACCCTGCTATGTGTGGGATACAAAGTGAAGCTAAAAATATATATAATATATTCGTATTTTTTTTAACACAATTTTTTTTAAAGTGTGTGCCTTTTCCGTTTCCGTGTTTTTCGTAATTAAGTTATTGGATTTCTGTGAAGTGAACATTAATCTATCAAAAAAAAAATTTTTGAGAATCTTTGCTTTCATGAGGACCACCCTCACCTCCCTCACTAGGACTGTTCTCATAATGATATTGATGTGATCCTATTAGATGTTAGGGGGTTTGCCGTACCAGTAGAGCTCTTCCAACATAGCGTCTAAATAATACTAAATACAGACTTATTGAACAGTTTTAAATATTCTGTACCAAGAATTTTATTATTAATAATTTTTTTTTAATATAAAATAGGTCAGCCATAAAAAGGTAAATTGAAAAGCACAATACCAGAATATGATATGAATCTCGTTTATTATATTGCGTACACTCATAAAAAATTGTATACTCACGTTGAATTATACATATTATATATATATATATATATATATCCATATAATTTATATGGATATATATATGTTTATTATTATTGATTCAAAAACATCTTTCAGATATTCATTGATTGCGTATTCTTTGATGCTGTCGTGGCGCAGGGGCACAAGCGTGAGACTGTAACGCGACGGTTGTGGGCTCGATCCCCACTCAAATGAATTAATTATTTTTTATTAATATTTTAATTTCTTCGCTCTGGCATCAAGGCAAAATGCCCCGCGTTGAGTTAGCCACTCGACCGCAACGCCTCGAAAAATTCAGTAGATAGTAGGAACTCCGTTGTTTTAACACAAGGTTCCCTCTGCCTGCTCTAGTATACACGGGATACAGCGTGAAGCAGATTTTCTGAAAAAAAAAAACAAAATTATGCGGAAGTCAAGTCTCTATAATTTAAATGTAGGCTACCTTCAAGATATTGGAATGTACCTATATAATTCTACCACACAATAGGATCTTATACTTGTACCTTAACTTAAAAATTACTCAAAAGAATATACAAAGTTTTTTATAATATATATAGTTTTAAAGATTTAACTACACTACAACACATCCCAATAATTTAAAATATTTCTTATATCTATGTATAATACACCTTTTTTCGCAATGAAATCGAACTGCGTAATATAAAAAGAATAAATATTGAAGCTTGCATTGTTAAATTTTACCTAATTTATCACAAGTTTACTTCTAACGTACATACGAGCTTATCTAGACTGTTATCTCATTTACGTATTAATTAGTAAATTCACTTAAATTAGCGAAATGTAAACAAAGCAGTTTTAAACGAGGAAGTCAACGTGATTGGTTATTATAATTTTTTTCATAATCAGAATTGTTCACACAAAATGGCGTTGAATTTGGCGTAGAAAGGAGAACGGTGTGTCTTAACACTAGGTTCCAACTTACTTAGCTACCTTACTGCGTGCAGGATACGGTGTAACGCTAAAATATATGCATTTACTTAATTATTATTATTATTAGTACTTCCTGTTAAATGACGATGTATTTATTGAAATTTGCGTTTATATTTTTCGAATATTTTTTACTTTAAAATAATGAAATATGTTTTTCGGAATTTTTTTTTTTTTTTTTAATTTTAATTAATTGAATGTCTCTGATGTATACAGGACGGTCTAAGTTTGAATCTTATAAGTTCATTTTCCATAAGATAATTAGTACTCCACCAATTGAATATATAATAACCATTTATTGTACACATCTTACACTACTAACGTCAACTCATTGCTAAACAAACGGAGAAAAACGGAGATACTTGTTTCTATATGTATAGATTCTATATGTATAGAAACAAGTATCTCTATCAAAAAAAAATATTTATTCATAAAAATCAGCTTCACGCTATATCCCGTACACAGCAGCGTAGCCAGGGGGAACCTTGGGAACCCCCGCTCCCCACTTTCCACGGAATTCTGGAGCTCGACACCAAAGCGAAGAAAGTATAAATTAAATTATTTATTTATCATAATTCTAGTCTCATTAAAAATATTTAATTGAATTGTAAATACATAATTATATTTTGTTTTGTACGATTAACGGTCACATCGCAGGCTGTCACGGCTTCGACCTTCGCCTACAGTTAATAGGAAAATGGCTAATTTCAGTCGCACGACACTAACTGTTCCTTTTGCACGCTACGTCTCTTCACTCTATTACAGATAAACATGCACAAGTTTTAGAAAGTTTTTGGTAATAAGAGGTTAAAGAAATCTGATTCTCGCTTTTCACGCTTAGCAGGGTAGAACCTAGTTGAACCTAATTTTGAGATATTCCGTTCACTGCTGTCTAATTTAAAGACATTGAGGGTTAGGTGGCGAAATACCCCGCTTTGTCATCAGAGCAGGGAAATAAAAATTATTTAAAATTAACATCGAACCCACAACCATTGCGCTCACGTACAATTGTAAAAAAAATCATTTAACGTTTGGCAGCTTTATTATTTAATACATAATTACAATTTCAGCTGTTAACCTTTAGTTATAAATATAATTCTAGTTTCAAATGATAGGTAGAACAGGTGTTAACAGAATTTAATTCTAATTTGGACATTCGGATAGCGTGATTATCATCGACCTATTTTAGTGTCGTTCACACGAATTATTAATTTTTATACACCTGAAAAAATAACTGTGGCGCAGAGGCACAAAGTATGACAGTAAATCCACTGGTTGTGAGGTTGATCCTTTATATTGCCATTTATATTTTCATTTCTTCACACTGGTGTCGAGGCAAAGCGAGGCGTTGAGTTCCGCTACTTATATATATATATACATATAAATTGATATGAATATGAAATTATGTAGTAAGTAGTATATTAATATATACAATAAGTTATTAAATAAAATCGAGTACTATTTAGAATATTTTTGTTTTAGTGATCAAATAAAAAAAATCCTTCATATTATATTTGAATAACTATTTATAGTAGGAAGTGGTGAAATATCTATAAATAAATAGATTCACTCTGCCCATCCCCTAAAAATAGAAACATACTTAACATACAACCACATTATTTATCTATATACGTTATATCCAAACTAACACAGACAATAACAACAATATAAGCAAATATATATAATAATTCTTACTTCTGGTAGCATTCATTAGAGCTAACCCCTTATAAATGTCAAGTACTAGTCATCAGTGCGCTTTACAATAGATCCTATCAACGAATTTGCATGAATAATAAATTCGGTTGCACAAAAGTATTGGAAAAAAAAATGTGAAGCAAAACAATGAAAGAAAATCCTCATGAATTTATTGATTTTGTCTCAAATACATTTGCTTATATAATGTTTAAACATTTCCTCGGAGATTTAAATTTTATATTTACCTTTCTTCGTTCTGATATTGATCGAGGTAAAGCGCGGCGTTAAGTTCCGCCACTCAGCACGCATTAAATCAAGATTTAGGCAGGAAATGAGGAACGGAGTGTCTTGAAACTAGGTTCACTTTGCTAACCCCGCCGCGTCCGGGATACAGTATGAAGCTGATGTATTTTTTCGAGAAAATTTAATCACACTCAGAGATGTCCATTACGATTGACCTTACATTAAATCTATACTAGTTATCACTTTAAGTTAAAAAGTCACTTTAAATAAAAGTTTACTATATCAAGACACAAGTAAATTTTTCATTTTAATAATACTGAAATGTCAGTCTCGAGTGGATAACCAATTTCGAAGATCAAACGTTACCCGCTATAGATGAATTTGAATAAGAAGCGTTGGACCATTTCCAATAGTTAAATTGTATGTAATAAACAACTCGTGCTTTAGTTAAAATAAACAGAACTCTGAAGCGAAATATCATTTCTTTCATGGAAACGTAATAAATCAACTTCACGATGTATCCCGCACACAGCAGGGTAGGCAGAGGGAACCTAGTGTTAAGACACTCCGTTCCCCACTTTCTGCCGAATTCTGGAGGCATTGCGTGTTGAATGGCATAATTATCATAAATAATAATTAATTAGTAAAAAATTGTAATAAAAAATGACATTTGCATAATATAGCAATATTCCACACTTAGGAAAGAAAAATACTTATTTAGAAAACGCAGGTTCAAGTCCCGTTACGTTCAAATTTTTATTTCAATTCCGTAATGATGTGCGTACATTTTGCACTAACACACAGAAAATTCATATTTTAAATAACATTCATTTGTAATTTAAATCTTTATACCGAAATTCCCTTGAATAACGAGCTTCGTAAATTAGAAGACCGAGGTTGTCTTATCACGACAGGACCCGGCCCTGTATTAAATTACTAAATCGAATGGCCATTTCGTATTAATGATGTTAAATCCCATAGATTTAATGTAATTATCGTTTTAGTTAATTGACAAATAATATTCTTTTTACTTCTTTGTCTTTCTATTTTATATTAAAAAATATGTGAGTAGTTTTTGTACAACACCGGATGAAATCTAAAATATATTGTATTAAATAGGAGGAAGCACTGTCGCAAGTGTTGTAATAAAAAAATACATTATTGTCCATCAATTTTTTTTTATTTTACCATTACAGCAAACAAAGCGAGTCAGTTATTCAATGTGTTTTGTTTAGTTTTACGCTGATTCACGCCTATAGCAGGGTAGTCTGAAAGGAAACTTAGTGATAAGACCGGAGTGTCTTAACACCAGGGTCCCTTTCCCCATTTTCCGCCAAAATCTAGGCATTGCGTGTCTTGCGGCTAGTCAGCCGAACTTAACGCCACATTTTGCCGAAAAAATATTAAAAACGAAAAAATATTAAATCAAGAATCAAACCCAATCGTCCCATTTACAGTTAGGTACACGCTTGTGCACCTGCGCGACGGTGACTGCCTTTATATAGTTTTCAAAATATATATTTATTTATAAAATATATTTATGTATCAAATAAATGATACGTTAATGTAGGTCACTGACTTTCATCTGCCTACTTTATATAAAGCGTGATCCACTCAAAGAAAAAAACCTAAACAAATACATATGTAATTATGTATAAATATACTTTTAATAGAAATTTAGAAGTAAAATATCAATTGACCTTTTCCTGTATAAAAACACGTCATAAAAAATGTAGTTGAAGATTTAATATAGAAATGGACTCCAATATAGTGTACTTTTTTATTACATTGCCGAGATAACGCCACTATAAAACGATACACGTAAAAGTTTAAAAGCTTTCTGTCGAAAAGTACTTCTTTTATTGGAACGGAAACAAAATTGGGAATCCTAAATTATTATTTTCGTTCCAATAAAATAATATTCTAATAATTATTAAAAATGAATTATATATGCCAATTAGTCAGTATTCGAGGCCAGTCGTAACGCAGGGGCACAAAGTGGGACTGTAAAATCCACTGGTTGTGGGGACGATCCTAACTCGAGGAAATGAAATATTTATTTACATTTATAATTGCCTCCAGAACTCGGCGGAAAGTGGGAAACGAAGTGTCTTAACACTAGGTTCCCTCTGCCTACTCTAGTATGTCCGGAATACAGCATGAAGCCGATTTAATTTAATTGAATTTTATTTAATTTTATATAGTGTATAGACAGATAGTACCTATTTCAAACATACTAATATGTATTTTAACCTATATTCAGATCACGTTTGGATGAGCTAAAGCCAATATTAAATTATAAATAGCTGACCAGCTCATTGATTTTTTCATGACTAGACTACGTTCTCCATTAGGAGTGGTGGAACACAACTCTTAATTTATCCATCAAAGCGGAAAATGAAAATAATTTATTAATACTTTTTAGAAAACAGGATGAACGGCTCAGACGGTTTCCTAAAGGCACAAGTTCTAATCCCGCTACGTTCAAATTTATATATGTTTTTTAAAAGGTATTTTTTCCAATACAGCTTAACACTGTGTCACAACAATATCAAAAAAGTCCGAAGTAATCCACATTCCATTATATTTGTTATTTGTTTCATTCTAAATCCTCCAAATGAGATAGCAAGGCAACACGTTATATAACAACGCTAGCTCTGACAGGGGTTACGATGTAAATCTTATCAGAATTTGACCCTATATATAGATACTGTTAGGTACAAATTGGTTTTTGTCAATAAGTACCTACGATATTTGTAAATATAAAAGTTTGTGAAGATGGATGATTGTTCCACTTTCACGTAAAATTTATTGAACAGATTTAGATGAAACTTTTTAGTTATATAGGTTTATATATATCAGAATAAAAGATTGATAAGTAAACAGGGTGGAAGAGGCAGCGCTCCTTTTACGGAAACAGCATGTAGGGTAAACCATTTGAAATTCATACCTAAAGAAATCAATCAAGATGCCTCAACAGTTTGGACGTGAGATTTTTTTTATGGCCGATATACATAGCAATCCTAGGGGTTTACTTTACTATACTAAAATGACATAAAAATTTTACAAAATTGTAAATAAAATATAAGTATTTTTTTAATCACTGCAATTTGAGACCAAGCGCGTGTTCACAAAGACATTATTGACAGCAGAATCTAGCAACTATTTCAAGGACGAACTACACGGCTTCAGAAGTCGGACAATATATCAGCGTTGAACACGGTCAAGTTGCTACGAACTAATAGGATTTCCAATGTTTCGAGGCCCCTTCTATCTCTTACTAATTAGTGAGTATAATTTAATAAAACAAGAAAAACAATTTTTTCATATATATAGTTGTACTTTGTTAGTATTTTCTTCAAGTTCACATATCGTATGTGCACGTGACTAACTTACTTAAGGTGTACTAACTAGGCTTAGGCTTAAATATGGAGATTGATTTGAGATGGCTTTGATTTGAGATAAAATAAAGATTTTATTGTAGATATTGTGATATGGAGCTCAGACAACCCGAAAATACGAATAAAACGTTTGCATGATAAAATAGGATATATATATTTTTAAAATAACATACATTTATTTGAAAAACGCCAACGTAAAGTACTTTTCAGAATTTTAAAAGCGTTAAGCTGAATACTAGCACATAGGCGTATAACGCTCTCTTTAATGTCCGCCATCACCGACCATTATATTAATGGGGGTTTTAGAGCGAAAAATCCAACATTCCAAGAGAAATTTCTTTAAACGTTCATACGCTTTTGGATCGGATCTAAACTTTGATACCCAGCAAATAACGGAGAAAATAGAGATTTCATCAATAACAGCATCATGTTTGGGCATTTGGTTTCAACGAATATAATACGTCAGTCAATCTATTATTTATTATTCTTATTGATTTGATTGAAATTGTCACGCAGTTAATTTTTTTTTTAATTTTCTTATCTTCTATATTTTGCATAGTAATTAGAAAGATTGTGGTAACTTATAAGCACGTTACAATGTATTTTATTATGTAAGAGGAAGAAAATTTACATTTTTAAATGTAAATTAATATAAAAAGGAAATATATATAAATAAATAATTAAAAACCAATGAATTTTGAATTTAATAATTTCATTATTCAAATAGCACTCATATGTCTAAAAGATAGAAAATAGAATAAATAATACAACGTGTGAGAACACTGCGTAATCTCAAAATTGCAGAACCTTCCACTAAATAAAGTTCTTTTCCACTTCGTCGCAACTCAGGTTATATGTGCATGTGATTTTATTTTACACTGTATTTCGCATACAGCATGGTGAGCCGAAGGAACCTGGGAACCTAGAGTTCCATTAACCATTATCCGCCACATTCTCGAGGCATTGCGTGTTAAATAGTGAAACTCAACGCTGCGCTTTTATCTCTTTCCCATACTGAAGATATTAAAATATTAACTATTTCATTCTCGAACGGCAATCGACCCCAAAATTGTCGCGTATACAGTCGCACGTTTGTGCCCCTGCACCACTACGGTCTCAATGTGCATGTGATAACAATATAATCTATTTTTTTTTATCTTTACACTTTTATTCCGCGTACAAATTAAAGAAATAAGACAAAGTATGGCGTTCTAGTACAAAATGGATGGATTTTGGTAGAAAGTTCTCCATGGAGTGTCCTAATACTAGTTGTTTTCTACCTTCCATACAATGCAGGATATTATATTATATAATATAAATCAGCTTCACGCTGTATCTCGCACACAGCAGGATAAGCAGAGGGAACCTAGTGTTAAGCCACTCCGTTCCTCAAATTTACATACATACTATTTAATCTAAATACCAAGCGCATTCTCAGTAAATGTTCTTCATCCTAGCATAAAGTGAATAACTTCATTAACCCTTTTCACGTTGAAATACAGGAAATTTCTCCCTAATGCCGTAATGCTAGGTAATAATTTGGTTAGAAAATAATTTTGACTATTTGTATGTTTTTTTTTAAATATTTTTTATTCACTATTTTGATATAAAGAGATCTAGAGCTCGGTAGATCGTCGGTTAGATCGGTGAGATCTATTTTCATTTTCCATTAATTAAAGAATATTAGAGATAGATATAGAAATAAGCTTTTGCACGCATTAGAGATAAATACAGAAAGGAACCTTATTTTTTTCCAATCCTACAATAAAATATATATCTTGCAAATTTAAACTCTTCATTATTTTTAAATACAGCACTTACTTACTAAGCCTACTCTCAATTAGACCACAATGACGTTAATTGTAAAATTTTTTCAGCTTCACGCTATATCCCGCAAACAGTAGCTTAGGCAGAGGGAACGTAATGTGTGTTCCATTCCGTTCCCCATTTTCCGCGGCGTTCTGGAGGCATTGCGTGTTGAATGGCGGAACTTAACGCCACGCTTTGCCTCGACAACAGATCAAAGAAATGAAAATAAATATTTCACTTCCTCGAGTGGGGATCGAACTCACAACCGTGGTCTTCACAGTCATATGACTTGTGCCACTTCAAAATGGTATCAAAACTTTACGTAACCAACACCATATTAACAATTCATAGCCCTTTCTAAATAATACGTATAAATTTTAACTTTTCAATATAAAATGGTCCACAGGCCATTTAAATGTCAACAATCCTATAGAAATTGGAACGTTTGTGCGGACTTCAAAGTACGTCGTTGAATAAAGTTTGCCTCTTCTCGCCGCACATAGTGCCCTCATTGAATATATTAATTAATTGAGGCAGATATTACGTAGTTCAATACTTCATTATTGAGGAAATGAAATATTTATTTACATTTATATTTTCATTTCTTCGCTCTGGTGTCGAAGGAAAGCGCGGCGTTGAGTTCCGCCACTCAACACACAATGCCTCCAGATATCGTCGGAAAATGGGGAACGGTGTGTCTTAACACTAGGTTCCCGCTGCCTACCCTGCTGTGTGCGAGATACGTGAAGCTGAATGAATAAACTATCTAATTCAATACTTCATTATACTATCTTAGTTGATGTCATAATATTACTTATGTAATCGAATTGTAAATATTGTATTTATCTTATAATAAACACGATATGATGATTTAAGAGTTCGGATTCTAAGGGAAACCAGTGTTAAAGCACTCCTTTTCACATTTTTTTTATAATTTTAGAAAATTTGATTATTGAGTGACGGAACTTAACGCCGCGCTTTGTCTTGTTATTAGGGGGAAAATGTAACTAGCTCATTAATCCGAATGGAAATCGAACCCACAATCGTCACGGTTACAACAGCTACCCAGCAACTTATTATTTCGAGTATAATAAAAATAATAATTTGTTGCGTAGTTAGAAAAAAATCACTAAGTTCTTTCTAGTTATCTTGCAAAACACGGAAAACGTTCTATATATTTCTATATAGATACCGGCTTCGTTAGAAAGTGAAACAATAGTATTTGAAATATATCCTGTAAGATAAGACAAAGACAAAACGTTTAATGTATGCGGTATGTGTAATACAATATATAGGTATTTCCTTGATCTTATTGGTAATTATGTATGAAATAAGATCGAGGTAGATATTTATATTTTTTTTGTAAATTAATTAGTTGTTGTTTTTATATTTTTATTGATAAAAAAAAATCAGCAATCTGTATCGCTGTATGGCACAGAGAAGCGTAGACAGAGGAAACATAGTATTAAGACACTTCGTTGCTCATTTTTAGCCGAATTATGCAGGCTTTGCAAGTTGAGTCGCGGAACTCAACGCCGCGCTTTGCTTCGACACCAGAACGAAGGAACGAAAACATAAATTTGTATATATATTTTATTTCCTCGAGTGGGGATCGAATCCACATCCAGTCAGGCTTCAATTATATTGTTAGTTTTTTCTGTTTTTTTTTATTTAAAGCGTAGTAAATCACGATAAAAAGTGTACCTGGGTAGCAACTCGCTCCGTAGCAGCGATCTTGACCCCAGAGCTATTTATGCAGCCACTTAAGCTTTACTTTGGCGTATACAGTTTCACAACACAAGTAAGACAAAAATATCTTTCCTTATACGTTACTTCTATACAGATGAAAAAGAATATGCAAAATGAAGTAAGTGATTTTTTTTCTATTTTCCACAAATTTTAAAGAAATAACGTGTTACACAAATAGGAAAACCTAACGCCGTAGTTCATCTAAAGGAATTCAGCCTTCAGTTAAAGGAATCCAAAATTTATTTAAAAAAAAAACAAAAATTCTAGAGGAATAATCAAATATATATTTATTTTCTATCTCCAGAAAAAAAAACAAAAACAGATAATGATGCTCTTTATACAGTAAACGGCTCCCGTGTGCTGCAATCATTTTAATGAACTGGAAGTCCCCATTAGCGGAGATGAGCGGATATTTTGCGTGCGCGTCGCCATTTTATATATCACATTTACGCGGGACACGAGCGATTAAAATGTCATTTGGATGTCATTGTTTTTCTCTTCTAATTTTTGAATCTTGAAAAATATAGTTATAGTCTTACCAAGAAGTTTTAGTGCTTGTGGCGGTGGGAGCACAAGCGTGTGACTGTAAGTGCGATTTGAGAAAATGATACAGTAACACTGGAAAGCGCAGCGTTGAGTTCCACTACTTAACCTGCAAAGCCACCAGAGTACCGCGGAATGTTGAGAACTAAAAGGTCTTAACGTGAACGATGTACCTTAACGTACCATGCTATGTGTGGGATACAGCGTGAAGCAAATAAGAAAAAAGATTTTAATATTCTATCTATTATATGTAAAATATTGTTAGTTCTCAGGCTTGCTTAAAAAGTGGTCAAGGTAATGGTCACTAAATACGTAAATATAACCGACATTATTTTAACTACGAGTTTCTTTCTAAATATTTCATTTAAAAACTGAAATAAATAAATAATAAGATTAGTAACAATTAACCAACAATACACGAGAAGAACATTTGAAAATATACATACATGCAAATATTTTATATACATTTAAAATTATTTAAAAAAAATACAACACAGTGTGTTCATAATACGCCATGTTATATGCGTAATATACAGCGTGTTCTCTTACTCGTATATTCATGTCACGTTGAGCTAATAACATTCTTAGTGGTAAATCGTATGAACTTTGGTTTTAGTGATTTGTAATCCTCTTATAAAACACGTGGACACGTGCTGATCTTGGCATCACCTACTTACTTCGCGTCATCGAAATGTTTGTCGCTATTATTGTCTTTTGAAAAAATATGGTTATCAAAGCTTGTTTTTGTTATATTAAATGTGAATCTACAACTAGTAGCTTCAAATTGTAAAAAAATAGTTAAATTAAATTAAATCAAATATATATAATATTATTATCAGCTTCATGTATTCCGCATATAGCAGGGTAGGTAGAGAGAACCTATTGTTAAGACACTCCGTTCCCCACTTTAAGCCGAATTTTTCGAGACATTGCGTGTTGAGTGTCGGAACTCAATACTGGGCTTGTAATAAATAATAACTCACTCCCTCGAGTGGGATCGAACCCACAACCGTCGCGTCACAACATCTTGCCTTGCTCCACGACGAAAAGAAAATAATAATATTTGTAATAATAATAACTAAATCACGTAATTACACTTTAATATATTTCTAAAGAGAGCGGAAAATCAGCAGATATTTAAAAAATGGCTTTTTAAGTTTATATAAGTTTATCTTGGGTTAATTAAACTAATCTAATTCTAATTCAGCGTCACGCTGTATCCCGCACACAGCAGGGTAGGCAGGGGGAACCTAGGGTTAAGACACTCCGTTGCCCACTTTCTGCCGAATTCTGAAGGTATTGCGTGTTGAGTGTCAGAACTCAACGCCGTGCTTTACCTCGACACCAGAGCGAAGAAATGGAAATATAAATTTAATTAAATATTTCATCTCCTCGAGTGGGGATCGAACCCACAACCAGTCGGTTTTGCAGCCACACTTTGTCCCACTACGCCGCGACTAGCTTATGACTAATGAAATATGAAATATTAAATGAAAATATTAGTAAAAAATTTTATTTATAATTAGATATTATATTAGCCTCTTTAAGGGAGTATATAATTTTAGTTTAACCTATAATTGGATATTTCAAATTGTAGGCTAAACTATAATAAAATATATTCTCTAAATGAAAACATAGTGACGCATGAATCTGATATTAGGCTGGGAACTAAAAATAACACGGATGTCAATAATTTATTTTAACTCGTATTATATATAGATCGGTTTAAGCTACTTTAGTTAAGTATTTGTCTACTATCGTCCTTGCATACTTCGTCCAGTATTTATCCATAATAAATTCTTCTTACAAACAAACATAAAAAATGTTTGTATCCGTCAGAATACATAAAAATTGATAGCATCATATCGCGTTAGTATTAATTAATTAACATTTACATTTTTAAGGCCCTATTACTTAAAATAATTATGTATGTAGTACTAATAACACTAAGTACTGAATGGAGGTCTTCACCTTGTATTAATAAATAACAGAGTTAGAGCTATTTTATTATTTTGAGAAATAAGTCCCTTTTATTCGTTCCTACCATGCAATAAGACAGAACTTGGTGAAAATTCACTTTGATTTTCACTGTCTTTATATTTAAAATGATTACGTATATGAGGCCAGTCGTGGCGCAGGGGCACTAAGTGTGACTGTACAATCGACTGGTTGTGGATTCGATCCCCACTCGAGGAGATGAAATATTTCCTTAAATTTATATTTCCATTTCTTCGCTCTGGTGTCGAGGCAAAGCGAGGCGTTGAGTTCTGCCGCTCAACACGCAATGCCTCCAGAATTCCCCAGAAAGTGGGGGACGGAGGGTTTTAACATTAGGTTCCCTTTGCCTACCCTACTGTGAGCGTGAAGCTGCTTTGATTTTATTTACGTATAAGACGGTAGCAACTAAAGCATTAGTATTTGTTTTGATATACATATATTAATAATTGTGTTTGAAGTGGTTCATTAATGATTTCAAATCTTTATGTTAAAGTGTTTAGGAGGACCGGAGGAGTCTCCTAGGGATCGATTTGGTTTTCATTTAGAGGAATGACTAGTTATTCCAGAAGTCCTATCCTGTTGCTTCTTTCTTCTCCCTTTTTTTTATGTTTCTATCAAAAGTTTTAGTTTTTCTAGAGGATAAATTAAAAATATTTTTAACAACAACAGTGGAATTAGATCTTCAAGCATTATGTGTAATTTCACACGTTTTAACAATGCGTGACGCTGTTAAATAATAATAAAAAATATAACAATACAAACAAAAGTGACTCTACAATTACACTTATGGATACGTCATTTGACAAAATTCTGTATATAACATTAACAAGTTATAGATAAAAATGAAACAAATTTAAGAAGCAAATACGTTGTCGAGATGACATAGTTATACATTACTAAATAATAATAATAATTTCATTTTCAGCTATTAGGTGGCGAAATCAAACGCCGCACTTTGCCCCGATGCCAGAGTATCGAAATTAGAATATTAAATATTTTACTCTAGTAGATTAGTATCTATTATATTTATATATATATGCGCTGACAAATATAAATCAGCTTCACGCTGTATCCCGCACACAGCAGGGTAGGCAGAGGGAATCTAGTGTTAAGACACTCCGTTCCCCACTTTCTGCCGAATTCTGGAGGCATTGCGTGCTAAGTACTACTTCGCTGACAAATAATAAATATATATAATATAATATTTATCTCATATTGGTTTTCGATGTCCCAGCGGTTGTTAGAGTGGTTACCTAACCACTCTAACAACCGCTTCCGTAAAATGAACTATTAATAGATAGCGTAAAGCTATAAAAAAAAATAAACTGGTTATTTTTAAATGGAGAACGGAATGTCTTAACACTAAGTTCACTCTATCTACCCTGCTGTGTGCGTGATACAGCGTGAAGCTGTTTTTTTAATATTATATATGTAATGGGCACATGTGTATAATATATTTAATTTCATACAACAGTAATTCAAATCTACTTTGTAATTTAAATCATTGTTTAAGTTGAAGCTATAAGTTCTGATCTAAGTTTCGAATTGTGAAAGTTTTCGACAATAGCTCCGAGTGCAGTTATCGAACAAAGCAACTTGGACAGCACAACAAATAAATTTTCAGGACTACATCATATTTATAGTATTTACTTTTAAAACAATGGTTTTTTTTTATTTTGACACGTCAGGCATTGCAGCGTTGAATTTCGCTTCTCAACTCTCGATGTCTTCAGAATTTAACGGAAAATGAAGTACGAAGTTTCTTAATAGGGTAGGTTCCCTTTCTTAGGTTCCCTCTGCCTAGTGTGGATATAGCATAAAGTTGAAAAAAAAAACGAATAAAATAAAATATATACATTATATTAAAAGCTTTTTACATTAATTTGGTGATTATATATAATCGAAAAGAAAATCTAATCACCTATATAATACAAAAATTGCAAATATACAAAATCAATGTTAGCAGTTTCAGTTTAAAATATATATACCTCAGCGATTCCAACGCAGTCTACCAGTCAATTAAATGAAATCGAAAACCTCGAGAAAAACGTCTACGCCTTTTAAAAAATGCTCTTCGTCGACCCTGTTCCAATTTGCTCAGCGTCTAAAAGTGCCCTATTTCTTTTCATAGCATAGGATATGACAATATGAAAGAGATATGTGACCTAACTTTTGTCACACGTGTTAGTTAATTAACTATTTCTTTACGGAGAATAATAAAAAAAATCTGTTAATATAAGAAAAAGGAGGATCCCCAATATTGTTGATAGGCGAAATTCAAACCAAGGATTTACATATATACTATAACTATCATATACATTATTTAACAAAAATCTAACAAATAATCTATTTAGAAGCTCAGCTGGTACTAATCCTGTATAGCAAGATAGCCATCTGACCTCTGCATTGCGACTAGAGCGGCCTTAGACTTAAATATAAATTATTTACTTTAAACTAGAGCCCTAACTTACTGAGTTTAAATCAATTAGTTAAAAATTCATAGAAGAAGCCTCGTTGAATGCTTTTAAACTTAAATGACAGTAGGTAGTACGATACAAAAGAAGTCCTTAAGTCAGTAAGTTTTAGTTTTGTAACAATAGTTTTATTTACGATACTTCTTACGATACGGTCTTAGTATAGTTAAAATGTTTTTATTTCTGCATAAAATCAGTACGGGCTCAAATTTTGCCGTGTGATCCCGGCCTAGAATAGGATCATCCTGGTACTGGTGGTGTCGTAAGAGGCGACTAAAGTACGTGTGGTAGAGTCACGTCGCCAGCAATGGCAACACGCATGGGCATACTCGACCGGTTCATTACCACCCCCGGCATTTAAAACCGGCGGGAAGTAGTGGCTTTATGCCACTGCGCTTCGCATCAGGTAATGCCGGGCCCCGGCGCCCAACCTATCTTAAAGGCCGGCAACGCACCTGTAGCTCCTCTGGGGTTGCACGGGGTCGTGGGCGGTGGTAATCACTTACCATCAGGTGACCTGCACGCTCGTTTGCCGTGTCTTTTCCATAAAAAAAAAATCACTATATAATATATCTTTGATACTGCTACTTAATAATAATAATAATATAGTTTTACTTTGAACTAAAATACTATTTATATATAGAATGGAACTAATATATAGATCAGATATGCAATATTGATTGCGCCGAAAATTAAAATCCCATCAAAAACATAAATGTGAAGTGAGAGCCAAGTTATATGTTAAGTAAAACGTCGTTCTTGATTTCATCGAAAAAAAGAGCGATCTGTATGGTTGCCGAGTTTTGTGTGCACTCGGGATAAAAATTGAAGCTCAATCTTAATATATTTCATGGTAATTCTAAAAATAATCTAACAAACTAACATAAACATGAGCTAACTGACCTCATATAGTAAATAAGATTTAAATCAGCTTCACGCTGTATCCCGCATACAGCAGGGTAGGCAGAGGGAACCTAGTGTTAAGACACTCCGTTCCCCACTTTCTGCCGAATTCTGGAGGCATTGCGTGTTGAGTGGCAGAACTCAACGCCGCGCTTATCCTCGACATCAGAGCGAAGAAATGGAAATATAAATTTAAGTAAATATTTCATCTCCTCGAGTGGGGATCGAACCCACAACCAATCGGTTTTACAGTCACACTTCGTGCCGCTGCGCCACGACCGGCCTCTAAATAAGATTTAAATCAAAGATTGATTTAAATCAACGTTGCAGTGGGCAGTACTGTATTTATGCAATATGGCAGTTGCGTTTGCGATGTATTAATCTACTATCTGCCCTAGATTACGAGAGATGAGGGAATATAGGACACACTTATATGAAAAAAGTTTTATGTAGACTTAAAAATATCTCGGCCTATATAATACGTTATAGAATAGTTAACTATCATGTCATATGGCTTCGTGTATCGTTTATCATGGAAATTCCAACACAAAAAGTTTTGTTTTCAATTCAGATCAGTTCCTGAGCTTAGTGCGTTCAAACAAACCATCTTTCAGCTTTATCATATTAGTATTCTTATAAAGCATAAATTATATTTTTATATAAATATTTTAGTAATTTTCATTGACCAACTAGAATATTTAAGGAAAATATTTCTATACAGAAAATATAATTACATAAAATCTAGGCCAGACGTATTTGTAGAATAATATCAAACTGCTGAGTGCTTGAATATTTTTAGACATCGCAACCTATTTATAACGTTTTGCCCTATTAGGCCAACAATAATAAACATGACTGGTGGAGTCATCTCGTTTGAATATAATCCTTATTGATATATTATATGCATTTATATAAACCAGTTTCACCCTGTATTCCGTACACAGTAGAGTAGGCAGAGAGAACTTAGTGTTAATACACTCCGTTCCCCACTTTCCGCCGAATTCTGGACGTATAGCACAAATACATAAGCCAATACAAACGTACGTAACGCATTAATTCAAAATAATCCTTGGAGACCTTGATGTAGCGAATGTCGGATACAAATGCCTTGCTATATCAGTCCCTGGAGTGATACCTCCTGGAGAAGCTCGTTGAATGTCGTGATGCATGAGAGCCAATGGTCAAACCACTGATGACGCTTAAAACGTGCTAAGGTGACGAAGATTGAATAAAAAGGCAGAATCTGGTAAAAGCCAAAGAAAAAAAACATAAGCTAATACAAATATAAGGATTAATAAAATTCATTAATTATGTTTAACTGTAACAATATAACATAAAAAATATTTTCCATTTAGTAAACAAATTTTTTCCTAATGATTCTCGTATCTTACATCTTTAATGAGTCGTCAATGAGTCCTTAACGACGCCATTATGTTAACAGGACGAAAGCTGTCTGCTTTTTTTATTTATTAATGATATTAAAAAGGAAAATATACGGAATTTAATTACATTCGACAGATACAAAATAAAGGTACAAATATAAGTTAATTTTATATTGTCACATATTTAAGCCAATTAGATCTAGATATAATATGAGAAATTTTATTGTTTTGTTTAAGTAGGTTTGAACAATTACCATTTATATTTTAAAACGGCGTCAATACGCCGTCGTGGCGCAGTATTCGCAGTGTCTGACTGTAAACGCGAATGTTGTGGGTTCGGGAAAGCTAGGCAGGCGGAAAGCGGGAAACGGAGTGACTTTACTCTACGTCCCAATGCCTATCCGCTATGTAACGTGAATTTAAAGATAAATATAATAAACAAAGAAAAAAACCAATAGCAGAAATTTAAAACAAAGTGACATTTATCGTAGATCGTAGCCATATAGATGCCATTATACAAACTCACCGGAAATGCCTTTATCGAGTCACTGTGTAAAACAAACGACTTCAAACCTTATTATGCATTCTTGATTACATCGTTCATTTTACATACAAGTATTCGTTTTTATTGTTATTATTATTATTTATCGCATTAGTGAAGACCACGTGATCTGTAACTATTTGAACTTTTGCTTATATAAAACAGTTCTTATTAAATAAATACTGTTTAAGATTTCAGGAAAGAATCATGGTAATATAAGGATTACATTGTTTTTCATTTTATTCTGTAATTTGTAAAGTAAATATAAAAGAAATACTGGGTAAAATGGTTGAATATTTAAATAAGTAAAGAAGATATGTAATAGGTAGCTAAAGTACATCTCCATATCATATTGTTAGAATCTAATTATTTATACAATACAAATTGAATTCGCCATGAAATATAAAAACATAGCATAGAAAATAATAAATATTCATATAATACATCTCTTATAAAATATAAAACCAAATCCTTTTGTCTGCATACAAACGAGATATCTAACAAGCTTTTATCCACCTTAAGCTTTCGAAACACTTAAAAACATTCCATCCCTTTCTAACTCCATAGTAAAACATAATGCGTTTCACTCGCACGCGGCAGTACAATGAACCTGTTCTTGCTCCGCTCCGGCGCAGCTATTCGTTACGGGTTTTGTTCACCATAGCCTCATTAACTTGGTGCATTCAGTTAAATAAAATATAAAATTTTACTTTTAATTAACCTATATTTTGAATGATACTCCTTTTAATTATTGAAAAAGTGCAGTTGAGTTATTTTAATTTATTATTTTATAATTTTCTGTGATACAAAAAATAAACTAATGTGAGTAAATTAGATGTTTTTTAGATAATCTTATATTATTAAATTGAACTTTTTGGATAGATCCATGGAATTTTCTTCCCTATCTAAGTTTGTCGGTATTCTACCTTATTTTATATTTCTTACGGAATAAGCGTGCGTAGGGATAGGTAATTACATAACCAATTCATAAAATTGTCTGATTGTAGTAATATATTACAATAAAATAAATATACTATACGATAAATAGGGTAATAGGAGGCGTGTCAGGAGGAGGCGAGGCTGTCGTGGCGCAGGGACACAAAGTGTGACCGTAAAACCGACTGGTTGTGGGTTCGACTCCCATTCGAGGAGATGAAATATTTATAGAAATTTATATTGAAAATATATATTATTTATATTAGGATAGACCTAGTTTTTTTTCATAAATGTGGAATAAAATTTTGAAAAAAAATAAAAAATACTATAATCATTTTACGTACTTTGGATATTCCTTTTACAATATTCAAAATCATTTGCGGCGTTTTTGCGGAATCCGATTACATATGAGACATTTTCATTGTATTATTTAAACAAACATATTATATGGCCGAGGAAGAACGTCCAAATATCAAGATTATTTCATAATTTCAAAGTTAGTATTACGTACGTGTATTGTTCACTTTATTATTATTATTATCTAAAAGAAGATTATTGTACTGACGTAACTTATTACAAGATTGACAATGGACATACCAAAGTATATAGAATTTATATTATATAATATACAATAATAAAATGAAACTAAGCTTCACGCTGTTTCCGTAGCTGGGTAGTCAGAGAGAACGGAGCGACAAACGGTACGGTCTCTGGATACCTCTTTCACCTCGTCCACTGTCATCAACCTCTTCATACAAGCTCTTCAGGTGGTCCGCATGCTTTATACGTGACCTTCCTCCAGTATCTTTGATTCGGTTTGCGAAGGTCAACCGAGGTTTAACCCTAAATAAATACAACGATGTATTTTATTATATTAGAAAGATGAATTAAAGTGAGGTAGACACACAGTCTGTTTTTATTTTATGTTTATCTTTTGATTTGTTAAAATTTTACTCTATACTACACCAAGGTTTTCTCGCTTTTTCCCGCATAACACGCATAGCAAGAAGAAACTTATTTTCAGTTATTAAGACACTCCGTTTTCCACTTTCTGTCCAATTGCCGGGACTCACGTGGACCAAACGTTTCCAATTATTATTAATTGGAAATTATTAATTTAAATAAATATTACATCTCCTTTTTAATAAAGATAATAATATAAACACTAAAAATTATTACTAAATTGCTTTCAATAAAATCTTTTTATATGCACAATCTCTATATTTAGACGGGTTATGCAAGCAATCATCAGTTTAACGGAGATAAGCCATAACTCTTCATTAAATATGTGAACAGCCCGCTATAAGGAAGCTCCCTTGCAAACATTTTAAGTGTAGATACTATTCAAATATTTGTTGTGTTTTATGTAAAATTTGTTTAAATGTATAGTAATATTTACTTTAACGAATTGTTAGAGGTTATTTTTTCTTTTTTTTACCTTCATTTTACCTTTAATTTATATATAATATTTTTTTCTAAGGGAAAAATAAGAATAAAGTTACAAACTAAAGTTTTTGAACCCAAAATATATAAGGATAATTTCTTTTTTATAGACGAGAATCTGATCTTAAGAATGATATAAAACAATTCGTTAACTATAAAATAATATAGGAGGCCATTGTGGCAAACTTGTGACTTTAACGTGACAGTCGTGGCTTCGATCTCCACTCGGGGAAAAAAATATTATTAATCAACATTTTCATTTCATCGCTCTGGCACCAAAGCAAAAGCGCGGCGTTAAATACCACAATGCCTCGAAAATTCGACGGAAAGTGGCATCTTAACACAAGGTACCCTCTACCTAGCCTGTTATAAACGGAATATACGTGGGGAGCCAAAAACGTCATTCGTCAGCACTGCCACAGTATATATTGATTTTTAATTGAAAGTTAGCCATTACGCCATTTTAAAATAGATAGTTTTTTTTTTAATTAAATAGGTAAAGGCCTTATAGTGAAAAGTATCACAAATATTTGGTTTAAAAAATCGTAAAAGCTCGTAGTTCGTTAAGATTAACAATGTAAAATATTTTTCTTGCAATATGCGTATTGTGAATTGACTTTGTTCTAGTGTTAATACATCTCGTTTGCTATTTTCCACTCAATTTTCGAGACATTGTGTGTTGAATGGTGTACTTTAACCGCGATTTGTCTACCATGGAACTGAAAATAATTTAAATATAATTTTTCCTCCAAGTGGAGTTTGAACTCACAACTATCGCGTTTACAGTCAAGTGCTGCCCTGCTGCCTGCACAGTGCGGGAAATGTTTCTCAATTCTTCTTTCCCTTTTCCTTCAATATTTTAGCCCAATTAACTCTAAAGGTAAGATTACACTAGAAACATAGCTGATTCTAAAAAAATAAATATAAAAATACATCTCACCTCGCCTTAACAAAACAGGATACATTTGTTGATCGCGTCCTCCGCCACTCGGTGTGGGGGACGGTCTATTTTGAAATCGTCCCCTCTTTCGCTAATGATAGTAAATTGGCCCCCACTGGCAAACAGTTATTTGTATGACAATGTTATTTTTACAACTAACCTACATATAATTATATAACATTATATTTATTTACTTATTTAGAAAACGTATAAAAAATTGAACGTAGCGGGTCTCGAACCTGCGCCTCTTATAAACCGACCAGGTTCGAGTCCCGCTACGTTCAAATTGTTATACGATTTCTAACTAAGTATTTTTCTTTCCTAAGTGTGGAATAACGCTTTAAAAATGTTTATAAATATTATAATTATATTTTAATTTTAGTAACAGACAATATCTAACTTCAATTGGATGTATGTTGCTAGCAAAGAAAATAAAAAATAATATAAACATTAAATAATATAAATAATAAAATTTATGCACAATTTTAATGTCTGTTATCTACTAAATAAGAATAAACTGTAATTTATAAAAAAAAATACATTTAAATATTGATATTGATCTTCATTGTAATTATTTATGAAAATAGATCGAAATAGATGAACCAAAAGTTTAATTATAGGATAAATAAAAGCTAAAAGAAAGAAAGGAATATGAAATGGGCCTCGTCTATACTCTATTTAATTGCTATCTATTATTCACGATATAATTAATTTGTCTGACGCTTTCACTTCATGTCGTCGATGTAGCCGTACATGCTATTATTATTGCTTAATATTGAGGGAGGGCTGTGTGTAGCTGAAGTTATTTAAATATGATTTTGGTACAACTTTTTTTTAGCTTCACGATGTATCCCACACATAGCAGGGTAGGCAGAGGGAACCCGGGAAGTTAATGTTAAGACACTTCATTCCCATTGAGATACATGCGTTTTCTACTTTCCGCTGGATTCTGCTTGCGTGTGCCGTGGGTTGCCTGGGTGTTGCCCGGGTGGTTGCCTCAATCCCAGAGCTAGCTAATAAAAATATTAAGTATATAATTTCCTCGATTGAGAATTGAACCCACAATCTGTCACGTTTACTGACGCATGCGTGTGTCCGTGCGTCACGACTGGCCTTATTTTATAGATTTTTATTTTTAATACGTACCTATAATTCTGAGTGTCTCGCTAGGACTAACTCTATGGCTATCATGCTATGTGCGTAGTATAGTAGAGGAAAGCTGAAAGTAAAGAAGGAAATGTCTTAGCTCTAAAAAAAGTAATGCGTAAAACGAAAGTAACAGTTTTAATAAAATAAAAGGTCAGTCGTAGATCAGAGGCATAAAGTGTGAAATCTGTAAAATCGAAAGATTGTGGGTTCGATCCCCACTCGAGGTGATGAAACATTCATTAAAAATTTATATTTTCATTTCTTCTCCCTGTTATCGAGGCAAAGCGCGGCGTTGGTTCCGCCACTCCACACGCAATGCCTCTAGATATCGGGGGAAAATGGGGAATGGAGTGTCATAGCACTAGGTTCCTTCTGCCTACTCTGCTGTGTGCGGGATGTAGGGGGAAGCTGATTTTGACAACATATTTAAAAAAATATAGACATACATAAGGTAAGTATAAATAAAAAAGTAGTTTTTTTAATAATTTATCGTCATTTTCAAAACCTTGATAAGTAGTCAACTCAAATGACACGCTACAATAGAGCGGATCTCTGGACATTTGTCAGTAATCACTGGATCGGAAACACTACGGTAAATCGACGCCATTGGCTCGTACGGTTATGTTGGCAAGCCCGTTTACATTACGATATTAATATATTTTATAGTATAAATGTAAAGTGTTTGCGAAATTAAGAAACTCTTAATAAATAAACAATTTTTTTTATGTTCTTTTCATAGTCCATTTTCTTTGAAAAACTTTACTTCGAACTTACAACATGTCTAAAGAAATTTCAAATGTAAGTTTGGGTAAAAAAGAAAAAATATGAGTACTAAGAAAGTACTGATATTTTTGACATACACTAAATATTTTCAAAATATCACTTCTTTCATTATTATATATTTGCGAATTTATATAAAAAAAATTAGGTTGACCTTGTCTTTGATATTCACAGAGAATGTATTACAAAATAAAGATAATAAAGATAATTTAAATTCCATTCACCCCACTTATTTACGCGAGGCTCTCTGTCGGATTGGAACAATGTAAACGCGTTAACACTCAGCCCTAATGGACGATAAAATATAAGAGCGCCATAACATTGGAATTGACCAAAATAAATATTGATCATAAATTCTTATTATCACATACCAATTCTGTTAGAAGCTTCACATGGATTATGGATTAGTATTTTTATTTATTATATGAGAAGAAACTACTTAGAGGTCAGTGGTGGCGCAGGAGCCCAAAGAGTGACTATAACCACGACAGGTTGTGGGTTCAATTCCCTTTCGAGAATTGAAATACTTAATATATTCATTTCTTCGCTATAGTATCGAGGCAAAACGTGGCGTTGAGTACCGCCGCTGAACACGTATTCCGCCTCTAGTAATCGACGGAAAATAGAGAACCCAACCCTGCTATATGCGGCAAATACGTGAGGTTAAAAAGCTTGCTAAGAAGCTTCCATGGATTTACATTTCGGCTGTTGGTCAGAGCAATGTCTAGGACTGAAGTCCCAAGTGTAGATTTAAAAACAGTCTGAGCTCCTCTCTCTGTGGAAACCAAATTAGAAATGACTATTAGTATCACCTTTGAAGTACGTTCTAGAAATTAATTATTAACAGTTTATTAATTTAAACAATAATACAAGAAAAAAAAATCTATAGTCTTAAAGAAAATAAATCCTAGTATTCGATAGTTAACTAACAATATTCAGTTCTACTGACGCTCTTTAATTAACTATGTAATTACTACTGCATTAAGGTATTCAATAGTCCCGATTAGATTAAAGCTCGAGATACGGATCGATGTTAATTGCTTTCTATCCTAGTGGATATCAGTCGGGATTTATTGATAATAAGATATTAATACAATCCGGTTGTGGCATTCTCTATTGTATTGTATTGTATTGTATTGTATTGTATTATAGTACCGATCTATGAGGCCAGTCGTGGCGCAGGGGCACAAATTGTGACTGAAAACACTATAGGTTATGGGTTCGATTCCAACTCGAGTAAATGAAATATTTTTTTTCGTTCTAATCCAGGGAAAGCGCGGCGTTGAGTTTTGCCACTTAACACTCAATGCCTCCGGAGTGCGGCGAAAAATGGGGAACGGATGAAGACGAAACCTAATGTTTAGGTACTCCATTCCTCAATTACCGCCCACGTTTTGAGACGTTGCGTGCGCAGTGGCGTAGTTCAACGCCGCGCATTATTTTGATCCTAAAGCAAGCAAATGAAAATAATGTTTTCCTTGGAGTGAATATTTAATCTGCAAAAGTTGCGGTTATATTTAAATAAAGGAAGCTTTATAATGCAGCATACCGTACAGGGAATACAAATATTTTTTTTTCTCTATATAAGATAATATACTGGTTTAACTGGTTAATGTCTTAAATATAGAATTTTAATATGTTTTTTAGTTGAAGCTATTGTAATAGTCAATAATTATATATGCTTTCTAATTGATTATATTAGAGTTACTAAAAAATTATATTGTAATATTTTATAATATTCTCTAATAACAGAAAAAAATATATATTACTTTGAAATATTGTGATAGTTAAGGGTAGATGAATGAATGAAAAACGATACAAGTGCTTAATATTCTGGTAACGTTTCTTAGTATTCCATATCATTGACGTCGAAGATTAGACCGGAAGAACTATTTATTGTATTGAAAGAACTTCCTTTAAAAAATCACACAACGTTGGCTTCGTAATGAATTTAAATATAAACGGACGTTAGTACATATTGCGGTTAATGTAAATAGATACATGACTCGTGGCGCAGTGGCATAAGCGTGTGACTTTAAACGCGACGATTGTGGGTTCAAGTATCACTCGCGGGGATTAGTTATTATTTATTAATATTTCGATTTCCTCGTTCTGGTAACAAGACAAAGAGCGGAGCAGTGTTCCGCCTCTCAACGCGCAATGCGTCATACGACGGAAAGTTGGGAAAGAAGTGTCTAAGCACTAGGTTCCCTCTGCCCATCCTGCTATAGGCGAGATATCCTGCTATAGGCGAGATACAATGTGAAACTAAATAGATTAATTTTTATTAACAAAGTGAATCTAAATGTTTGTAAATCGACTGTTTAATTCGATATTGAAAAAGTTGATTTATAAAAATCAGAACGTAACCACAGTACCACGAAGGTGTCAACTCTATTTCTAACAACCTATACATATACTTATATTGTGAAACTTTCCTCTCAAACAAATGTTAAATGTCGTTAGCTAACGACGAGACGTATAAAGTATTGCTAAAATTAAATAAAAGTATCGGATTTATTTGGGACAAGTCGACGCCCGTGACTTTTGAGATGTGAAAAATCTAATATTTTCTAATATTAATTTTGAGAAATTCCCATTTAGCGTTCACCTCCATTCCCTAACCAACGTTCATAGATGCGTCTGCGCGTTGCCCGTTGTCAATTATTTACAGAATAACAATGAGATATCTAATATATGTGAGGAAAAATATTTTTATATGTATATGTGCAATGCACCTTTGTGCAATATTTGGAATAAAAATTAATTGCACTTACATATATATATATATATATATATATATATATATATATATATATATATATATATATATATATATGTGTGTGTGTATATATATATATATATATATATATATTATAATATTATGGTAGGTTCAATTCCTTTTAAGTCGTAGGCTTAGTTTCTTAAATGTTTTGATGTTGTCGATTTAGCTAGAATTTAACATAAGATGGAGAACGATACAAAGAGTATTTAACTCAATATAGTATGCCGATATTTTTTTTAATCTATGCCCTTTATTGATATATGGTTATCATATAAACGTATTTGGCACCTATTGTATTATAATTTTATTCTTTATATGTACAAGTATAGGTACGCTCGTTGATTACTAATTATTGTATTGAATAATCGATTCTCATACAGTAGTCTGACCACAATAACATTGAATGTAGTTGAATTATTTCAACAAAAAACTTGACTAAAACGTTTTGCTTAATATGGTTATCATACAAACGTCGTGGGTTCAATCCAACAGTTGAGCAACAAATACTAAGTTACTAACAAAATATTTTCGGTATAGTAAAAATAATATAATCTTATATCTACGTAATTCAATGTATCATATATATTCTTTTCCATCGGTTATTTCCCATCATTAAGTATTAAACTAAATATCGATTTTTGGAGATCGAGGCGATAAAGTTATAACAATATTTTGTTTGAATAACTCATAAATGAACTTGTAATTTAAATTTTTATCCATTTCCGCCTAGTGAATGTCTTGCGTAAGTGTCTTGATCAATATTGTTACCTAAATTATAATGACGCCAATCGTAGCACAGGGGCACAAGTGTGTGACTGTGACGGCCAATAGTTGTGGGTTCGATCCCCACTCGAGGAAATGAAATATTTATTTAAATGTATATTTTCATTTCTTCGCTCTGGCATCGAACACGCGATTCCTCTACGCAATGCTTTGAGTTTTCGGCAGAAAACGGGAAATGGAATTTCTTAAAACTAAGTTACCTCTACCTACACAGAAGGGTGTGTGTGAAATAGAGCGTAATGCTGACTTTTTTCGTTACCTATATATACTTTCTAATAAAATAAAAATTCTGGTATTATTGCTGCACAAAATGCAATTTTCATTTGTTTAGCTCTTCGAAAAATTTTGTATGGAAATGAAATTTTCAACGAACTGGACTTCTTTTTAAGTGTAACGAGTGTGCTCAATAACTCAGCCTCGCAGTCCAGCCGTTAAGTTTTAAAGCGGAAAGGAATATAATTTTTTGTCAAAATATTCACGCTCCTATACATTTATCCTTCAAGTTGTTGTAGCGTTATCATTTCTTTTGTTCGTTTAAGTTTAAACAATATCCAATTAGAATAAACAAAATATTGTTTTTTTTTTCAATATAAATATATTTTTATATATTTTAAATTTGGATATCAATATATATATATATATATATATATATATATTTTAATAGCAATAAATTCAGTATTTATCACCAAATAATGGAAAATAACGGATTAGGATAATGTAATATCAATTGACATAATCAATTGTGGTAATAATATATGTACATACATACATACGTAAAGTTTAAGAAGCACCGCGTATTAAGTTACATAACTTTATTTTTAGAAAAGATTTAATAATTTGAAGGAATCAGGGCTCGAACCTGTGCTTCTTGGAGACTATCCAAGTCCAAAAGAAACTATTTGCTTCGCTTATTTTTTGGTTTAGAGAGATCACTTTTAATTAATTTAATAACTATTATTATTCTTTATTTTTTTTAATAAAACTCCTTTGTCCGGTCAAGTTTTATACTAAGTTCCTTTACAACGCACGATATAGGGAAGCGTCATTTTACATTATAAAATTATTTATCACACCACATATACAAATGTGATAAACATTTCTATTTATTTGTTTATTTCCTCTATTCTGGTTTCAGTTAGTTTGACATTAACGAGCCCTGACGTTTTTATAACATCCGCTTGTTTGTTTTTTTGTTTTTGCCTGCGTTTTGTAACAATATTCCTTGGTTTTCGTGTTGCGTGTCTAGTAATGTGTTGATAAATACTTACATTTTTCGTTGTTAATTTTTTATGGGTTACATATTAATAGTTATTTTAATATAATTTAGTAATTTCAGATATAATCCAAATGATTCATTTGGATTCTTATTGGGTTCATTTGAAATGACTTATGATCACCTTTAAGCTATTGTTCTGCTATATTATACTTTTACTTATTTATTGGTTTGGTTCTTTGATTATGGCGTTCCGAGTGTGCAAGTAGAGCACCTATCACTTCGCCAATGTCACGTTGTATGGAGTACTTATTTATACCTTTATAATGATTAAGCATTATATAGAATATAGAGAATATAGAACTGTTAGTTGTAAAAAAAACAATGTTAATATCTATTCAACGGGATTACCAATTTAACTAGCTGGTTACCCTTAAAGCTGCGGATCCCTGGAAGACCATAATAAAACAGTCATGTCCTCCTCTATAGTCCTAGTACCGAGTCCTTTTTTTTGAGCTTTTTGGTGGATAACTGGCGTCACTTAGATATATATATTTTTATGACTATATGACGCCGATCGTGGCGCAGGGGCACAAAGTGTGAAGTAAAATCGACTGGTTGTGGGTTCAATCCTCACTCGAGGAAATGAAATATTTATTTACATTAATATTATTATACATTTCTTCGCTCTGGTGTCGAGACAAAGCGCGGCGTTGAGCCCCGCCACACTACACGCAGTATCCCCAAAACTCGGTTGAACGTACGGAATGGAGTTTCTTAATACTAGATTCCCTCTGCCTACCTTGCTTTGTGCAGGATACAGCTGACGGTGTGAAGCTGATTTAATTTTGATTTTTAATTTTAGATCTTAAAAATTTATAAATTTCTCAGAGATCCGTATAAACTTTTCAAACACAGCTGAATTTCAATCCACTATTGATAATTTTTCTATTTACATTAAAATTACTGTTTTATTTGCTTATTTATACGAAGCTATTTCCGTTTTATCATTATTTAGTGAAACGACGACGCATTACAGTCGTGATGTCTCCCAATATATTTAGCACTCTTGTTACTAACCACAAAATTTTTGTTCTCTCTCATGCACTATAAACGTGACATGGTTCACGTGACTGATATTTGAGTAAAAAAATACATATTTATAAAATTGCTTTTAATATAATTTCTTTTTTATTTGCCTTTTAATTTAGTTAAATATATTTCTTAGTGCTTTAGAATCATAGCTCAAAATTAAATAAAAACACTAATTTGATTGCGATAAAAGATTTTTTAAGTGAAAGAGTCCCTGTTTCATCTTAGCCAATAATATTTATGGTGTAGTTTCCTATCCTCAACACATGTTTTAAAATTAAACTATAAGTAAACGATATGTGATGTTTAAAATATATATACTTATGTATATAACGTATATATAACGTATTTTTATGTAAGTGCCAGTGATGCCAGTCGTGGCGCAGCGTGCAACTGTAAACACGACAGGTTGTGGGTACGATACTCGAGGAAATTAAATATTTAATATTTTCTCTTTTTCGCTCTGGTAACGAATCAAAGTGCAGCGTTAAGTTCCGCCACTTTACACGCAATGCCTCCAAAATTCGGCGTAAAGTCGGAAACGGAGTGTTTTAACACAAGGTTCCCCCTGCCTACCCTGCTCTATGCGGAATACAGCGAATTCCATATACAAATATATTTCAATTCTTTTATATATATTTTAGTTATTAAAATAAAAGGAACAAAACAAATGTCTGCTACTTTTCGCAGAATGCAGATAACATATAATTTTCTGTGCCATGGGAAAAAGTGGTCGACACATAAGAAGAAGTATATTCATAATAATAGCATGGTATTAAAATTTAATACGTTTCCATTATATGTCAGAGTTCTCACGACTTTAATAATTAATTGTGGGTCAGATTTTATACAAACAGTGCAATTTTTATATTTTTTATGTATTAAAATTTGGATTAAAAGTATAAAATGGGAACTTATATTAAGAATATATGATTTATATTAAATATTTAAATTCATGTACTACTTTGTATTAAAATCGATTTTTATTGATCAATCCTGAGCCAATTCTTCAGGCCAGTCGTCGCGCGAGGTATGACTGTAAGCTTGACAGGTTGTGGATTCGTTTTCCAGTCTAAACAGTAGGTGCCCAGGTTCCCTCGGTCTAACCTGCAACGTGCAAAATACAGCATGAAACTAAAATAAATCTAAGAAACGAATCGTATGATGCAATTATATTAGGAGTAGGTACTATATTTTTATCATGGATTACGTTATTGGTGACGTATACCGTAACGTTAGTTTTGTTGATAGAATTACCCATTTAAAGATAATAGAATTAATTATAAAAAAATAAAAGTTGATAGAAAAACGCTTTAATACACAATGAGATCACTAAATCTTAAGGTTTGAGTGCTTATTGACGCACGAGAATATATGTATGTATAAGACGTTAAAAAAATTTAAACAAAATTATTATACAATTAATAGCAAATATTCTTGTATTATATGTTTATATTTCTTGTATTATATATTTATATTTGAAAAGGTGACTGACTCCTCTACCTCGAAGTATTATAAATTTGGACCTCAGGTTTGGCATGTAGACCAAAAGCTAGCTGAACAACAGCCAAGAAACTGTACATTTGAAGTTCAAACTGAATAGAGGTGAAAACTGTATCAAAACATATATTTAAGACGCTGTTCTGAGCTATCATTAAAATGTGATAATATATTTGTATCATTAATCGTCTTTACCTCATTACCACTTACATTTTCAACGAATCACTGAAATATTTATATACCTAAAATTTATATAAAAAAGTTAGCTAGGTACTGTATATTTATTCTGATATTCAATACAATATTTCTTCAAAAGTTTTAGTGAAAATATACTGTATGAAATAAATGTAATGTATGAAACCTTTTAGAACTAAGATAATTTACGATGATGTACATTTTTACTTCTTAACAGTGAATCCTACTCTATAAAATAAATCATACAAACAGCCTCCCATAAATCAATCATCGTATAACAACTAAGAAATCGTAAAAGTGCCAATTTTATTTTTACGAAACAATGTGTGGATAGCACGAAAATATCTTTCACTATGGACCAAGGCTGACTAAATCACTACTGAGTCAACCGTAGTTATATATGTGCTTTGGAAACGATGGATTTAATACTATCTCATAGAAATTGTTAAGTGTTGGTTTAGATTAATCAATTTTAATTTTAAAAGTGATGTAGTGTCGTAATCTTCCACCTTACCTAGATTGTACAGAATTATAGATATTTTCTTTTTAATTGTAGTCTAAGTTGATGTTAATTTTAAAAGCTATTGTAATGTTGAATTTCTTTTTGGTGTTAAGAGCCGAAATATATTGCTTATAAATATTGATAAGATATCTTTGTATGTAAGTGATTACTAAAAACTAATTTTGCAATAAATGATTATATATTTCTTACAGTGGTTTCCAACCTGGCGGCCATTGGAATATTACGTATCTTTTTTTTCTATTTCTACTTAGAGAGCATGACTAAGACATAGTTACAATCAGCCAATTTAATTAAATAATCAATCAATCATAAAGCAATTAATGGATCTCAGCAATTTATTTACATATAGGTACTGACTGATCGAGTTCAATATACCCGTGGGATTTAAAAAAAAACATACATATTTTAAAACATAAAAATGTAGCAACATTATCTAAATAAACATTTATTTAGATAATATGAAAACGGAACAAAGCGAATGGTATCATCATTGAATTGCGGCATTTCTCTAAAATTAAATTTCGAATGTCAGGCCTCCGTCATGCCATTGTCCGTACAAGTCTTTATGCAATTTCCTGTGAACAAGTTTATTGTTGTGTTTCGCTTCACTTATATGTCGATGCTCACAAATGGTGTATTTTTTATATCTTCAAAACTACTTCTGCACTTATTATATCACTTATTATACATTATAATAAATACATTTATCAAAGGAGAGCGAGAGAATTTAGTATCGGGACACTCTATTCTTTGCTATTTTTCTTTCTTAAGCTTTTTTTTTTTTTTTCTTATCTACACTTAATTGGGTGACCTTTGGTAATTCAAACTTCAACTTAATATTGACAAAGCGATCAAAATTTCTTTACATCTTTAGTCTTGAAGTTAATGTATAAAAAAATATAATTTTAGCTTAACGCTATAACCCACATATGGTAAGGTAAGCAAAGTGATTCTAGTGTTAAGACACTCTGTACCTCAATTACTGCTCAATCTCGAAGAACTGATCAAAACTTTGTCTATTTACCACCACTCCACATTATTTGGGGCAAGGAAATAAAAACAGAACAATCCCAAATGGGAACCCAAATCCAAATGACTTGACCGCTGCGCCACTACGGCCTAAAAAATAATCAATTACTACATTACTTTTACATAATTAACTCAACATTTTATCGTTACAGGACAACGTCTCCCCCAGGAGAGCCGCTAGTCCGCGCTCCGGCGGGCAAGCCACGATGTCCGCCAGCCATATCACGACTGAGGGTGGAGAAGGTGGAGGGTGGGCTGGCGGTCGCTGGTGTGGTGGTGGCCGCGAACTGTCAAATCATCCTGCCTATATTCGGGTTCCTGTTCATGCTGGTCGGATGCGTGCTTACTGGTAAAATTATATTTTTTACTCTAATCTTGGTAGATGTTTTTCCATAGATTCTTCTTTATTTTTATGCTGTATCCTGGATGTAGTAGGGGAGACAGAAGGAGCGTAGTGTTAAGACACTCCACTCGACATTTTCCACCGAATTCTGGAGGCATTGCTTGTTGAGTGGCGGAACCTAAAGCTGTGCTTTGCCTCGTTACCACAGTGAAGAAATTAAAATGTTTAAAATTTCATATCCTCCAATGGAAATCAAATCCACAACCTGTTGCTTTTGGCTTCATGGAATATAATTAAGCATGTAGATATTTTTGAACTTCTTAAGTTTTAATTAAAATAAATCAATCTCATACTTATTGCCTTATATTATGACAACGCATATTTATTTTCTTGAGACTACCTTTTTCTTACAATAAGCAAAAGAAGCTACCACCCATAGATATATTGTAATTTAAAAAATATATTAGAAAATTCTTATCAATTACAGCAATGGGCCAAACATATCTACTTAAATGATATGCACGGGGGAACTTTCCATATTAACATGTGGGTGTTGCATTAGTTTCAATTCATTATTTTAATTTATAATAATGTATATTACGTTGATCATACATTTAAATCACTTCTTATGACTGAACTATCCGTCTCTCATATCTACTAATATAATCCTGAAGATTTTGTTTGGTTGAGCGCGCTTATCTCATTAACTCAATCCTTTTCTAATGTATTTTTCTAATGTATAATGTAGTCCATATCTTGTAACGATATAGGCTATATTACACGTTAGTCATATCTCTTTAACCCACTGTACTTAAGGTCAGAGTTATCTTCAGTAAGTAGAACGTATCACAATACGTAGTTACTTCCATTTGATAACAAGTAAAAACAAAAAAAAAAAACAAAAAATCAGCTTCACGCTGTATCCCGCACATAGCAGGCTAGGCACAGGGAACCTAATGTTAAGACACTCCATTCCCCACTTTCTGCCGAATTCTTGAAGCATTGCACGCCACGCTTTTCCAGGACAGAGCGAAGAAATGGAAACATAAATTAAAATAAATATATCATATCCTTGAATGGGGATCGAACCCACGACCAGTCGCATTTACAGTCACACTTTTTGCCCTTGCGCCACGACTAGCCTCTGTCTATCGAAAACTAGTTATTCACAAATTTCGTATTAAGTCCTGCAAACATTATACAATAATCGAATGAACAACATTGGATTATTTAATCGAGCTTTCGAATTGCACTTTCAACAGTTATTGACAGAGTACTGAATAATCGAATTGATTTTAACCAATTCGTATTGTTAATTTAATTTTGATTGTATGAAAGTGGTTTTGTATCACATATTGGTGTAACGTGTGATTATAATTATTGTTTTAGTTTCAAATTAAATTTCTCTTTGTTATAGACATTATATGTATAGAGTAGAAAGATTTTTTTATTTATTACAGAAATATTTATTAATAAGACATTTTTTAAAATATATTTTAGCTTGACTCTGTATATCGCATATAGCAGGATAGAGGGAACGTAATGTTAAGACACTACGTTCCCCACCTGCCTCCCAATTTTAGAGACATTGCGTGTTAAGTGACTCCCAACTTCACGCTTTGTCTTGTTACTGTCACCAGAACGAGGAAATGAAAATAATTCATTCCCTCAAATGTAAATGGAATCTACTAGCGAAACCTATACCGACGCTTCACCCATGCGCAACGATCGTCGCTTTTTATTATCAAAAGTAAATCAGCTTCACGCTGTATCCCGGGTGGGCAGAGGGAACCTAGTGTTGTTTTAACACTAGGTTCCTACGCTACGCTTTACCTCGACACCAGAGCGAAGAATGAAAATATAAATTTAAATAAATATTTCATGTTCTCGAGTTGGAATTGAACCCAGAACCAATCAATTTTGCAGTCATACTTTGTGCCTCTGCGCCACGATTGGGCTTAAAATTCTTATTATCTTCTTATTATCACAATTAATATTATATGCTTCCCTGCGATTTATTGAAATGATATCATATCTAATCAATCAATGTAAAAATCTAAATCTTCACATCTCAAATTCGAATGGAAACATGACGGATTATGAAAGCCTCATCAATCTTATTTATACATATCGTTCTGGCGGACTGAAATCTTACTGTACTGCACACAAATTGAATCAATACAAAAAGCTTTAGAGCACATATATGATGATATGGATTTTTTTTTCAATTTCACGCTGTATCCTGACACTGTAGGCGGAGGGAACCTAGTGTTAAGACACTGGGTTCCCCATTCTTCGCTGAATTATGGCGGTATTGCCGCGACACCAGAGCGAAAAAATGAAAATATTAAATATTTCATTTCCGCGAATAGAGATTGAACCCACAGCCAGTCACATTTACAGTCGCACCTTTTGCCCGAGCGCCATAACTGGCCTCCCGATTGATTTTCATAACAACATATTCATTTCACAACAGTAGGTTTAAGTACACATAGAAAACCTCGTGTTTTTTGTTAGTTCTTGGATCAGGTTGCTATTAGAGTGCATAATATTTTGAAAATAGGAAGTGTTTTGAAAATTGTAGGTTTCTAATTAAATCATGATTCAACTAAATGTTTGTGGATTTATCATTTTATTTAGGGGAGATTAGTTATGTTATTTGGCATGCAATGTATGGTGTGTGATATGAAAACTAGCTTTAGTGATTTTGTGTAGCTTCACTCTCAAAAAGGACATAGTGTTAAGACAGTTTGTTCTCCGCTTCCCCCCCTAGTCCAGTGGTGGTATGGCAGTAGGGTGGAGAAATAAAAATAATGAATTCCCCTAAGTGGGCAGCAAACCTACAACCATCGCGTTTATAGTCAGGCACTGATGAGACCTTATAACCTCTTATTATTATTTTCTATTAAAAAATATCCAAATTGTTAAGTTCCATAGCCGTTTTAATATAATAAATTATTAAGCTCTACGAAATATGTCTCTATATAAAAGATACAGTATAACCGTTAAACCGTTATATAGCATAATTTACATTTGTGATAATACGTAAGAACGAAATCTTGGCTGTGTTTAATAAATACCAAAAGTATATAGAGAACAATGATTCCATTCTTAATTCTGACTTTTTTCATACAAAAGATCTTTAGAAATGTACCTAACATATAATATTTTTTCCTAACATATAATACCGTTTCTTTTTTAAAATATATTTTTAAAACATTTCATCTTGTGGATTTTTATAAAAGAATGTCATTTGTGTTATACTTCACTGTATAAGATTGACTTTTATTTGTATACGAGTCGTAGTCCGCAAGTTCATTTCTGTGGACTATAAAACGTAAAATCCTGTTTATTTCGTTTCTGTTAAAAAATTAAGGAAATTTTTAGTGCCCAAAAAAAAGAGTTTTATATAATATAGAGATTTTATACATTTATTGATATTTTACTACGTTATTCTTAATTAATATTTTGACCTGATAATTTTTTACCTGGTAACAGAATAAGCAGAATGAACTTAGTGTTAAGACACTATTATCCACTTCCCGCCCAATTTCAATGAATTCGCGTAATTAGTGACAGACTTCAACACCGATAAAATAATAAATAATGAATTTTCCTGCAACCGTAAAAAAAAAATTCTTTATCATACTAGACTTATATCTGTTATACATATATTTAATGTAACTAAATACCCATGCATGTATATTACAGCTGCGTCGTACCGAGGTTGCGGTGAGAACGAGGAGCCTGACCACTACGCCGCAAGGATCGCGTTCACGGGCAACTCGCGGGTCCTTGGGCCTGTTTGTATCGTCGCTGGCGCTCTTATGACTATAGCTGGTGAGTTATCTAATAATATTATAGATGTGAAAATTTGTAAGTATGTATGTTTCACTTTTATGCAAAAACTACTGAATCGGATTAGATGAAACTTTACAGTAATATATGTAGCTTATACGTCAGAATAACACACATAGGCTTAAGCGGGTAACTATAAACGTAAGTCACGTTTGGGTCGCTGGTCTTAAATACAAAATAATCAGCTTCACGCTGTATCCCACACACAGCAGGGTAGGTAGGGGAACCTAGTGTTAAGACACTCCGTTCCCCACTTTCTGCCGAATTGTGGAGGCTTTGCGTGTTGAGTGGCAAAACTCGCCGCGCTTTGCGTCGACACCAGAGTGAAGAAATGGAAACATAAATTAAACTAAATATTTCATCTCCTCGAGTGGGGATCGGACCCACAAGCAGTCGGTTTTACAGCCACACTTTATGCCGCTGCGCCACGACTGGCCTCATATAATAATATAATATATATATAAGATAATATAATCATTATTAAGGTAAATTGATCGCTATTAAGCTTGGTAAATAAACTTTTTGAAATTTAATTTAAAAAAAATCACAAGCTTACTTAACAACAACTCTTACTTAGAGAAAAGCTTATCGATAGTACCTACGTGTTTATAGATATATGTATATTAGATAAATCTTCTGGACACAAAATATGACAGATGAGCGAAGTTAGGGAAACTACGACATCGTCGCGCTAAAACATGCCTTTAATAATACTCTCAAACTAAAATATACGTATTTTGTATACAGTATACTATATACTACTGTATAGTAGTATATAGTATACTGTATACAAAATACGTATACTACTATATGCAGAATTCATGTAAAATAAGTATACTATATAAGAGGTATATGAATTCTGCATATAGTAGGTATACAGAGGGAATATCTCTCTGTATTAAATATATTTATCTTTCGTTCTAAGCTTTCCGCCCAAGATTCCCTATTTTACTCAAAATTTTCGATATATTGCGTCTTTATCTTGTTACTAGAGCGAAAAAAAAATTAATAATTCACTCTCCAAAGTGGAGTAGAACTCACAAGCATCGAGTTTACAGTCACACACTGCGCCGCGACGGCATCAAATGTATAAAACACTATTATTATGTCTCACGCCACGAAACTTGTACATTTAAAAAATATACAGGTATATTTTTGCTTATTTTTTGTCCTGTCATTTTAAATTCCGTTGGTATTGATGCACATTTAAATAACATTAAATGTAATGCGATTGGTCCTAAGAAAGAGGCGTAATATTACCAGTCTTGAAAGATAATGAGGTGGTTTCGGTATATAACAATCTTGCTTCGGATTACAACAGATATGGTACTTCGAGGAAAAGATGCATAAAATCAGAGCCGCTGAGCCATATTATAAAGCACTTAATATTTTATTTAGATTTAACTAAATTATTATTATTATACTAGAGGCCAGTCGCGGCGCAGGGGCACAAAGTGTGACTGCCAAACCGACTGGTTATGGGTTCGATCCCCATTCGAGGAGATGATATACTTAATTAAATTTATATTTCCATTTTTTCGCTCTGGTGTCTAGGCAAAGCGGGGCGATGACTCTCCGACTCCGACTCAACACGCAATGCCTCAAAAATTCACCAGACAGTGAGGAACGGAGTGTCTTAGCACTACGTTTTCTCTGCCAATTTTCTATACACAGGATACAGCGTAAAGCTGAAAAAAATAGTTTTTTGCTGCATAATATATTTTTTACGTCAGAATTTTTAAATAACGTATGACATCACCACAGTTGGGTGTGACGGTAATTTGTATTCGATATCCCGGATCTGTGGGAATAGAGTGCAGCTTCGGGTTTTATTATCTAAAACGCAAAAAAATGTGTGCCCACTACACACACAAAAACACACACAAAAAGTATTATATATGATATTTTTATTGAATAAAAGCGAATTCACTTTGGATTATCTGGTTCGCAAACAAAATATGATTTTATATATAGGATTTTCCGTTTAAGTCCCAAATCAGAAGATAATTACTTTTCTTCATCGAGCAAATTCCATCCTGAAATCAAGAAGGACTCTCATAGAGGACTTTTAACACTTTAAATAATAATATAAAATTTCTTTGTTTACATTTATAAGTAGGTCATTTGCTTTTTATTACATTATATCTTTTAAGAGCCAGATTCACTGATGGCTAATAAAGTCTCTGAAATCCTTATATGCCAGATAGATTACTATTTTTGATGTGTTAGGTCTCGGATAGCAATATCTAGTACAGACAGTGTCGCTATCAGCTGATTGAAGTGACTGATATGGTTGTTACTTAAACAAAAATTATTTGACTTCTCTGGAGACGACTTCGACAAATATCTCAAGCGTTTTACGCGATATCGTAGGTATTGAATATTAATTAATTTAAATCGACTAAAAATAATAACGAAATAAATAAAAACCTTTTGGAGCAAACTAATTAATTTAAAGTGAGGACTGTCGTAGCGCAGCGGCACGAAGTGTGCCTGTATGACCGGCTGGTTGTGGGTTCAATCCCCACTCGAGGAGATGAAATATTTACTTAAATTTATATATTTATATTTATATACCAGTTCTTCGCTCTGGTGTCGAGACTAAGCGCGGCGTTGAGTTCCACTCAACACGCAATGCCTCCAGAATATGGCAGAAAGTGGGGAACGGAGTGTCTTAAGACTTGGTTCCATCTGCTTACCCTACAGTGTGCGGGATATAGCGTGAAGCTGATTTAATTCTGATTTAATTTTAATTTTACTAAATTAAAGTAGTAACCCACACAAAATAATATCAATAAACGCAGTCTGATTACTATCTGAAACTTTATTCGTAACTGTTGAAACTGTTCCCAAGTGGTACAATAATAGTTAATAGTTATATCAATTTGTTGATGATATCTGAACTATTTAATATAAGGTTTGGGATGTAAAGTTATGAACTCCTTCAGGTTTAATTAAGTTTCTAACGAGTTTAACCCACATCTAAAAGTTATGATATAAAACCGAATATTATCTTAACTGAAATACGCTTCGCATCTATCGATGTTCATAGAATTTACTTTTTTACAATTGAAGAGTTATGGCTAGACTTCGCGGCTTGATGCATTTTTTTTAATAATTACTGAAATATTGTTTCCTGAATATCATTGTTGTTTTCATCTTCACGCTGTATATAGCTGGATAGGTAGAGGGAGCAACTTTCTGCCGATTTCTGGAGGCACTACGTGTTGAGTGGCGAAACTCACACGCCTTCCTCGTAACCAGAGCAAGAAAACGAAAATATTAAATATTTGATTCCCTCGAGTGAGAATCGAACTCACAACCTACCGCGCTTACAGTCGCACGCTCATATCCAAGCGCTACAACTGGCCTCTATTTATTACTTTTCGTTTATAAATATATTTTGTGGGTCGGATCAAATAAACTAGGTACTATTTTGAAATCCATCCATCACTACACATATGGATAGGTGATATCAACAATAAATAATAATTATAATTTTATAATATAATATAATTATAAAATTTATCTTTTTTACAATAATAAAAAATATTTTACAGTTTTACTATTTACAGTAATATAGAGTTAAAAGGTCGCACACGTTTATACCATTAACCTATTTAACAAAGTTTATCAAAACATTTTGCTGAATGGTGCTCATTTACATATCAATTGCTGTTAATTAGGTCGCGATAAGTTCATTGCATCCATGTGTACGTTTTAGTATAAATATTATATTGAAATATTATTTTTAAGGAATTATAGAAAGTGTAATTGAGGAAAGGAGTGCCTTAACAGTAGGTTCCCTCTGCCTTCCCTGCTATGTGCGGTATACAACGTAATTGTTAGCCATTGCCTATATACTTAATACGCTTAAGACCTAATGAAGAAATATTCTGAAATATAAACTTAACGAGTATACATAGATTCTTAAAATAAGTAAAATATATTTTAAAATTGTAATGGTTTTAAAAATGTATTATTTTTCCCCTAGCAGGATTCTGACCAGAATCACTCAGGGTTCAATAGCCACTCAGTGTTCAGAGCCACTGGGCCAAGATGGCTTCAATCAAAGACTCTTTTTTCGATTTCCCTATATAATATATTATAATATCTAGGAGAGTGACTCGGAAGTATAATATGTATTACTAAGTTTAAAAGTTTATATATTTAGTTTACATCACTATCATTTTACGTTACAGGTATCGTACTATGTATGTTGATGCGAGCGGCGCAACGCAGACAACGCAGGCTGGCCTTCCATTGTCCCATTCACGGTGATTTTTATCCGTTGAGTCCACAAAATAGCAGGAAATACTCAAGTGAGTAATAATTACAAGTAAACATTGTCACAAAAAAAACTATAGTTAGTTCTTTGATTTTCATGATTATAACACATTTTGAATGAAACTTACCTACTTATAGATTTTTGGAAACCCGACATTTCGAAAACTTTGCAATAGTCCGTGGTTACGTGTAGACTACCCGTATAGTACCAATTGTAAGCGATTAATCCGGTTAAATCCGGGTAAATAGTTTCATTTAAACACTATAGGGTGAAGAAAGTTAAATATACATTTAAGTAAATATTTAATCTCCTCGAGTGGGGGTCGAACCCACTACCAGTCGGCTTTACAGTCACACTTCGTGCCGCTGTGCCACGACTGGCCTCAAAATACTTATCAGAAAACGTATAAAAATTAAACGTAGCAGGGCTCGAACCCGTGCCTCCTGGAAACCGAACAGGCGCTCTGACTACTGAACCATACGTTCAATTTAACGTTCAATTTGCTACGTTAAAATTTTTATATAATACGTTTTCTAATAAGTATAGATTATAAAAATGCTTAATATTTATGATGATTTCATATATTTTATTAATATAAACTTTGTATAAAAATTATTTTATCAACCTTATCTTAATGAACTCTACAATATGACAGCAATACCAATAGTAAATTACGTTTAGGTATAGCAAATACATTTTATTTTTCTGACATTAAAATTAAAAAAAAAAACATATTTTTTACCCTTCAGATAGTCCGACTGGCCTATACCGCTGGCTACGCGGCTGGCTGGGCATGATAGAGGAAGGCGAGAGTCCGCGGTGCCCGCGCTCAGCGGAGCCTGCCTCACCTGCGCGAGCTGACGCACCGTGCCCACCGCCTTTACCTTTCTTAGTTCCCAGTGATTCTGTTGTGTAAGTCATTTTTTTTTGCTTATGTATTTACTTTCAAAGCATTTACAATAAATCATTTAAATTATAAAATAAATACAATTTTTGCTCCGAGTTCTTAAAAAAGGCCCTGAATGGTATTTATAAAAAAAGTCACACCTACGTTATAAAAAAAGCTTATTAGATAAAAAGATTTTTTTTTTTTCATTTTTCATAAGTCGATGAAAGATTTTCTATCATAACATTAATTACACCAGCTCGATTAATTTTAATTAATCGATTAATTTTAATTAATCGATTAATTTTAATTAATCGAGCTGGTTTAATTAATGTTATAATAAAAACATCTTTCTCGATTAATTTATTTCATTATATTTTATTGAAACATGCTTATTAAGCCAGCTCCTCCTTTTCACGGTTTGGTTCAGACACAGGGCGTTGAGTTCCACTACTCAACACGACAAAAAAATTACCTTGTAGCGATAATACATAGTAATCACAATCAAAATAAATACTTTACCTTTGATTACAGTGGCATGGCGTCAGTACTCGGAGCGCCGTTAAGCCCCGAGCAAACTTTCGGATCCATAAAATCGCTGGCGATATCTCGAGAAGTCGCTAGCTTCCCCTTATCTAGGTCACCTACACCGCCTCCGTTAAGGTAACAGTTAATTATACTTTCAATGTTTTAATAATTTTAAATTGTTTTTATTTTTTTATTATCATTGAAATAGGAACTCAATTTGGTACAAATTGTGGATTTAATCCCATTGAAAATAATATATGTTTTATCAGTTGCCTGATCAATATATTATGAAATTTGCCTAATTAGGGTAGCCGAACGAAAATTGTCGCAAAATAAAATGTACGATACATAATACCTAGTTACAGAGTTTGTTTGTTGAAACATTTCTATTTCTATAAATTTAGACAATGTATGATAATATTTTTAATTCTATGCGTTTCTTTTCAGTTATCCGTCGTTCAAAGACGAAACAAAAATAATCGAGAATATACCGAACTCCGTTCCACATTCGGACTTTGACTGTGGCACGATAAACTATCGAGTTGTAGAATGTAAGCTCACGACCACAGATGAAATAAAAACACACAGTGCGCCCCACCCTAGTATACACACAGACAATAAATATATAGATAACAAATGCACAGATACAATAGAAAAACAGAGACCTTCAACAGTGTGCATCGTTATACCCGACGGCAAGGGCTAATGATTGTATGAAAGTGTTCATGTTGTGGCAAATGATTGGTGTTTTATAAAAGTTTGTAGTGCTAGACGACTAGTTTATTTAAGGTCGTCCAAAGAGACCATTCCATGGATGTGTGGTTTATTTTTTTTATTAATGGCTATTTCCGATCTGCTCAATCACGTTGGTCTTCCGCTATCGCTTTCTGAATTCAAAATTGTTGTATCAATTTGATATTGCACTACAGGTTTGTTAGGAATTTTTGACAATGCATTTATTTCTAAGCTATTTTCGATGCACTTTGATTGATCAAGCCACGTGCATAGATTGTTCAAGTATTAATTGATTGAATGAATAGACACGTTTTATATCAGCTTTATCCAAACACAGAAGTAGTTCGAATGTCTTATGCGAACTGTACTACACTTTTACAAATTAAAATCATCTATTTTTCAATATAAACAATTTTTGTAAAAGCACATTTCAATTTACAATTTCAATACTAAATTAGAAAACCTTTAATATTTTCAATAATCTGTGTTGAAGTTACCTATTATTAAATTAAATCAAGCACTACAATATACTACTACACTAGTCTACTGGTTAAATTTAACTTCAACAGAACTGCACTAACACCTAATCCTAGACTGACAATATTTTAATTTATGACATATAAATATTTAATTATTAGTCATACATATTGTATCTCACGTAGGGTATATTCTTTTTGCAATTATGTTGTCAGTCAAGTCAGTAGCGCTTAATGTTGTGATTCTGTAAAACACTGTTCTTGTAAATGGTCTCGTACGATTTTTGGCTCAGTAGGATAATGTTGTTCCTAATTTAAATATGTTAGTATCTATTTTCATTTATTGTCGTCTAAAATGTACTGTTGTTGCTAGATATAAACGAGCGATCAAAGGACACCAAAAAATAAAAATACCAAGCTATTTATTGTATACTGTTTAATATGAGATTTGTAATATTGTTAAGTGTCTTAATATTACCGGCTCAATCTAGCAACATCTGATAAATTATTTAGATAAATATAATATTCGTCTTACTGTAAGAGTAGAAACGATCATACTATATATATAGATATAGACCCGAATTGTGATATTTTTGTTTACGTTAGCATTACTAACTCTGTCATTGATTCATTTTCTATAGTTTATGGCATGTTTAATTTGATAATTAAAAAAACCTGTTTTCTCATTTAATTTGGGGAAGGAGCCAAAAATGTTGCCAAATTGCATTGTTCACGTCCTTGAATACCTTTTTGTATTTTTTAAGAGATGAGCACATATGAATGATATTAATGATTAATTATTTAAAAAATCCATAAAAACATTAACCATCGTTAATCGTTATATATATTTTTAATCTTTAAACTTAAATATATTAATATAAAATCGTTTGATTTTAATCGATTTTGATATCATTCTTATATGCCCATCCCTAGTTTTATTAAATAATATCATGCTCACAAAAGACAATGTTACGAATGTGTTTAGATGTAGACGTACGTATATATAAGCGTAGATACCTAGGCTAGATATTTAAACAATTTTGTTTTTGTGATGATGGCATTTATTGGCCGAGTTAATGGAGATTAAGGTTTTTTATAATAAATAGTTAAGTGCCACGCCTAAGTAATCTACTATATTATATACATAATTAAGCTTATTTAATATTGTTATAGTGGTAAGAAAGTGAAAATACAAATTTGGTTTAAAACTGAGTTTATGATTTATTCTGTCCTACAATCTAAAATATTCACAATAAATACATTAAAAACTACTAAAGCTAAAGATGTTTATCATAGAAGAGTTTTAAAGGTATCCTTTACATTATTAATAGTTATACAAAATCAGCTTCACGCTGTATCCCGAATGTAGCAGGGTAGGCAGAGGAAATCTAGTGTTAGAAAACTCCATTTCCCATTTTTCGCCGAATTCTGGTGGCGTTTCGTATTGAGTGGCGAAAACAAACGCCGCATTTTGTACACCAGAGCGAAGCAAGGATATTTAATTTCCTCGAATAAGGCTCGAACCCACAACCAGTCGCATTTACAGTCACACACATGGGCCACTGCGCCACGAATGGCCTTATACGTACATAATTATTACATATCTATTAAATTAGAAACAGTAATGACAAAATCAAGCAAAAAATGACTGCAGTTTAATATCTTAATAAATCTTCGTAATTTGTCCACTAGTGGCGCTGTACTCGTTTCACTCCAACTTTTATGTCATTTACCTAGAAAAATATCTGTCCGTGTGAATTATACTCAAATTACAAAATACAGGTTAAGTGGGATGGAGCTCGCTCACCGAGGCTTTGGCAACAATTTTAGGTTATCTATCTATTTTAAATTGACAAATATCGGTTTATAAAACGTGATCTATTGTTATTTAGATATGATTTATTGTTATTTGATTAAAAATGACGTTCAAATCTTTAAAATGCTAAATTTATGTCTACCCATTTCATACACAGCCTAAAGTATAATCTCCTGTTGAAATAAAAGTCACTGGGTTTTGTTGATTACAAAAAACATGAAGCAAATTCAGGTTTTTAATAAGAATAAATATTAGATGATGAATATTTAACTATCATCACCGCGGGTGCGTAGTGTGTCACTCGTAGTGTTAAACATAACACTCACTCAACACTCACACTTTACCAAATTCGTGGTATTCACTGGACCGAACAAATTTCGAATATCCACCTTCGTAAACAAGGCCGAGGACCTGATTATATACCAAAGCAGGCAATGGACTGGAATCCTGAATCGGTGACGCTTAGTTTTAGACGAGGCGAAGAAGATTGGTAAAACATTAAACGAAAAGCTCAAGATCGTGCCAAATGGCGAGACTCTGTGGCTGCCCTCTGCCCCTCAACATTAGCACATAACAATATAAATCACTGAAGTATATTTATATCAGATGCTTGATTGAAATCATGGAACCTGTTTGTCTTTTATAAAAAGGAGATTTGATAAAAATATATACTATCGACTACGACCACCTCTATCAATCGTATCTACAAGCTCAAGAGATAGAAAATAAAAAAAATATATATTTGTGAGGTTGGGCAAAATAATAAAAGAACGAAATCTTTTTTTTATTCTTTCATGTCAACAGATGGTGCTATACCACATGCTCTATATTTACATGTCATAATAAAACTTATAAAAGCAACTAATAAGTAGTTTTTTTTAAATAATTTCAAATTTAAATACAATAAATCTTTGGTTTGAAATTAGCTTTTCAGTTTATTTGAAAATTTCATGTTATCAAAAATATACGATTCTGACAAGGAAATATTTCTATGGTAACGAGACAAATGGCGGCGTTAGGTTCTATCTGACAACACATACACGCCTTAAGAATTCGGCGATAAGTGGGAAACCGGGGTTTCTTAATAGGAATGAAGTGAAGAAGTTTTTTTAAAAAATATCAAAATATAAAATAAAGCTTATGAAAATATTTTTTAAAATAGTTTAACTTGTATTTTATACTTTTTAAGTATGTATTTACATTATTAAAAACTTACTCTATATTACTTTTAATAAAACCGAATACCTTATGCGCCATCACATTCTCGACGTGCGCCAACATAGGTAACTGCGTCTGCTAATTCAAATTGTCTATTTACAAATCCAGTAAATACTTGCCAAAACAATATAACGTTTATAATCATGATTATGTTTTCCCATATTAAACTTACCTTTATCACGTTGCCAGTCTTAAGCAAGAGCACCAACGTGTGACTGTAAGCGCTACAGGTTGTGGGTTCGATTCCCATCTGAGAAAATAAAATATTAAATATTTTCATTTCTTCGCTCTGGTGGAAACGAGTGTCTTAACACTAGGCTCCCTCTGGCTCTCTGAGAGCTGAAAAAAAGCTATATGCCTACATAGAATATCATCCAGAGGAAGTTTATATGATTTCCTGATCTGTGAAACAAAACTGTATATTGAAATCTGTCATGTTATTATATTTTTTTTTATGTGCTCATAACATTATTCCACTCTTCTCTCTTTATTCTTTTATTTAGTCTTTTATTTTCATCAAAGGTCGCCTGTGAGAGATAGCTTGAAGCAATAAGCAGCCTTTGCATAATTTAATTTATTTATTTCTTTTCTGTGCTATTTTTATTTTTCTTTTTATTATTTGTGTGCAAACTTATATTATACATCCAAAAGTGAAATTTGTTATTTACTCAAAAGTATTTGCGTGTTGCGCTTTTAAGATAAAAATAAATTGAAATTAATATTTTATTGTGCAATGAAGTTGATTCTTCGTTTTGCTCAAGTATATGTTACTTCCAATGCTAAAAGTCCAACAAAATAAAATCGTTGGATTTGAGTACAAATCCAACGATTAGTAAAAAGGTACTAAATATATTATTTATAAAAAAAAATGTCTTAAGTACATCTTAAGACAGCGTTCCAACCTCCAAATAAGTGAAGTGATGTTTTTACCATCAACTTTAACATACTACAATAAAAAAAAACCTACAAAGTTAATGAACAAAGGAAAACATATTATTATTAAAAGTATACCCAACATTAAGAACCAGCACGACGAATATGTAGAAGTTTTCTTACCAATTATTCTGGTTCAAGATAAGCTATTTATTTCAGTTCAGTTTAGGAATCCAGTGTCAAGACACGTTCTTATTACGACGCTTCTGTTTCCATATTTCTGCCAAATTCTCGAATCATAGTATGTTCAGTGGCGGAACTCGACGCGCGACTGGGAATCGAACCCACAATCGTCTCGTTTACGGTCACACGCTTGTGCTCCCGAGCCACATGGGCCTCACCTACCGGCTAATGTATAGCTTATTTGATGTTGTTGTTACCAATAAGAACATTATATTCGCCAAGCACACATACAACCGAAATATTTGATTTTCTTGTCTGATTGCATAAAATACAGCATTAGGTTTACCGCCCAGGATGCTATGTTATTTAGTGAAATACAGGAAATTCGTTATAAGTACATATTGATTATGACGTACGTATAACTTTTAGTTGACGCTTGTTGAGCCTGAATTCTTAAAAAACTTGGGGCAAAAAATAGAGTTATGCATATCGAAATCTCACATACATATTAAAGTATCCCGTCATTGACCCAGTGTGAAACCATAGTTTCCTGAGTTCCATCAACCCCAAATCCCGAGTGCGTTCAGGCGAATCACACACCACGCCAACCGGCGACTGAAAACTAAAAATAACTGTACGCTGTTCAGTACCGCCGTAACAGTCGCGCGCGACACCCGCGCAACACGCGTATCGCAACCATGGCGGAGACTATCGAAGAAACTTACGAGACCGCGGTCACCCGCAAGGTGGTCCGCAAGAGCCTCAAGATAGAGGAGGTGAGGACATGACTGTTTTATGTAACCGATGACACAAATAGCCTGCGCACGCGCAACCGACGCCAGGCGCGCACCTGCTCACATAACAGATTACACATTTGACAGTGAACAGGGACGTAAACACTGCCGTTATCCTGTACTCGCTGTACGCTTCTAACAGTCCAAAAATACGATCCCTAAAATTATATCCGATAGCTTCTCTCCGACGGTAAAACGACCGGTCCTCGTCCGGTAACTATTCCGGGAATACGGGTTGAAAGCCAGTCGTAAACTTCGATTACGAACTCCGCCCGCGAGGGTTCGAACGCCGTACGTCAGTGGAGGAAGTGCGCGCGATGCGCCACTTATAATTTGTGGTGATGTAAATAGAACTGGCGGTTGAATGAAAATTTCCGTACCCACCTTGACGCGTGAGCATCGACCTGTCTCGTGATATGGACAATGACCACGTGTGACCTTCCGACACAAACAAACATCACTGATACAGAATGAACACCACCACAAAGTTAGGTACACACACACTTTCTTTACCACCTGACCTCTTGTTACAAACCTGGAGCATACGAACAAAGCCGGTCTTAGTTATGCAACAGTTATTCTTTAAAAAATATGATACGTTAAACGAAAATAAAGAGAGAACATCATAAGATAAGACCACAATTTGTAGAGAGTTGTGCCAGAATCATATCGTTATCACATTCTATCTGCAAACTAACAATGGGTATCTGAGGGTACTGATGTCGGTTTCCAAAGCGCAAAATCCAATGGAAAAACGCGCGTGGCATATTTTCGTCTTGGCTCCCATCCTAGTTTATCTACATTACGATGTTTATTCACAATACGAATGTGTACTTTAATGTGTGCGTTTGAGGCACTTGTGTTTAGGTCTCCGAAACTCAAAGGCTAGCTAAAATACATATATCGATGAGAATCGAGTCTTCAAGGTGATCTTTGATTGGTTTAGGGAAATGCGTAATTCATTGTATACTAAGAATACACTCGCTAGGAGTTTGTAATGCAAATATATACATATGTAGATATAATATTGTTGAAACTTGAAAGCACAGAGGATGCCAAATTATTAGTTTGTTTATTTGGCACCAACAGGTTTGTCCTGCGCAAGAGTGCGCTTATCTTTCTCAGCTTTATTACAGAAAGTTATAAAAGCAAATGGAGATTTTATGATCTTAAATTTTTACTGTTCATTATTTTTAAGCTCTGAGTGATGTAAGTACCTAATACATTAAAGTTGACATTTAAAAAAATCGCAGAACAGTATTAGTACATCCTGTATATACATATGTAGTGTAACAGTGTCTTGAACGACGTTAAACTTAAATAAAATACATTATAATATAAATATTAAAAAATGATAAAATTTACGTATTGTATCTTTACTATGAGCGCTTTTTTGCAATAAAATATCAAAAAGTTCATATGTATAATTTACATTTTTAAGTAGAGATATATTTTAAAATAAAAATATAACAATTATTAAAACTTGTTGTTTACCAACATTTCAACAACCATCTATTAGTTTTAAAATTATCTAGCTATCTTGAATAACTTTAGATTTTAAATTCCATCCAAATTAGCATTTTATTTACTTTTTGATGTCTGTAGGAAGATAAGATGAAGGTATTGTGTGTTGCATGATTTGTGGGAAAATATTATATTAATATTTCATTTCCCCAAGTGGGAATCGAATCCACAACCGTCGCGTTAACAGTCCCACGTCAGTGCTCCTGCGCCATGATGGCCAATATTAAGTAATAATATAAAAATATCTGATTGAATTATAATATGAGTAAAAATTAAAGACCCTAGTGTATGCAAAAAATATGTAGTATTCGTGTTTAATCACTATTCTGTTTATGTTACATTGGTAATATTAAAAACAATTAAACGCCCACGTTAAGGTATTATCGTCGTTAATGTATTTCTGGCAAAAAAAAATTGTTGCGACATAACATTGTCGTCGAAAAGAGCTCACTCTCTCCTTTCTTATTGAATCGTTTATTTAGTTAGGCTAAAGGGAGTTATTAAGAAACGTATAACAATTTTGTTTTTTTTCTTTTCTGTGTGTGGTCATTTATTATATTTTTATTATGAAACTCTTTAATTTTTTATTAATTATTGGAAAATATTAATTTAATATAAATATTGTTAGAAATCGGAAGCGGTTATAGTTTTTTAAAATACACGATAAATACACACATCGTCTATATGTTCTGTCCCCCGATTGACACAATTCTACTGCTTTTATAATTATTTTCACCTAAATCTACCCTCTTTTATACTAGTACGCTAACACGGCCTCTCCTGACGGGCAGGCGCGAGGGCCTGTTCAAACCTGCCGCCGGGAGCGGCATAACCTCTAATTTAAACTGGTCACAACCTCTAATTGTGGAAACAATTTTTATTTTTATTTAGTACAGGTTTACAATTTACATGAATTGTTTTAACATTTAAATGATAAGTCTTAGTCACTCCTACGCTCATATTGGTCTCTCGGTACCCACATACACGCACACAATAACTTAATTTTATAAATTGAAAATTCAAATTCAATAAGGAGTCAAAATTATAATAAATCTTATACTATGGCGACATCTTATAAATACGGTGGTGTAACCATGTCACCCCGACGCCCGTTAGTTAACGAGTCTAACACGAGTCTTTTCTAGGTACCGACATACACGCACACAATAACTTAATTTTATAAATTGAAAATTCAAATTCAATAAGGAGTCAAAATAGTAAAATATGGTTAACTTACTCTCGAAGCATCATGCACAGACCTGTATTTTCGCTCGGTCTAACCTGACAGTTGCTTATTATTTGTCCTCGATTCGATCCATTTTCGAGTCTTTATGAAACCACAATAAAATTACTAAAACAATAAAATTATTAGTAAAGTAGTCTTATTTTTCGATTATAATTTAAAACACAGTAAAGATTTTATAATAAGAAATAGTTTTTAATTCTTAGAATACCAAACTTTCAATCCAAATTACCAATTGGGCGAAGATACGCACAAAGATATGAAAGCTTCATGCGTATCCCACTTCTGATGTTAGAAATCAGAAGCGGTTATAGTTTTTAAAATACACGATAAATACACACATCGTCTATATGTTTTGAAATTATTTGGAAAGGCATACCAAGTAATTTGCAATAGGTGATATGTATCACCTACTAACAATACTTCACACTAGTTTCCTTCCAATAGGGACCGTCACTTACACGCAACTGTCCTCCGATTGACACAATTCTACTGCTTTTATAATTATTTTCACCTAAATCTACTCTCTTTTATACTAGTACGCTAACAGTATAATAATCTATCACTTCGCTAACTTTCCTTTAGACCGTCAATTTAGTACCAATTGAAAAACGAGGTTTAGTATAACTAATTATCACATTTACTTAATTTTTATCAGCTTCACGCTCTATCCCGCATTAGCAGTGTATTAGCCTAGTGTTTTCGTAATCCGCTCGCCACTTTCTATCGATTTCTGAAGGCATTGCGTGTTATAATTTTTAATATATTAATGTATATATTTGCTATTTTCTTTTTATTATATCTGCTTGCTTTTAATTTTAATGTTGATATTGAATTTATTAATTTTAGTGTTAATATTGAATTACGTACATTTTTAAGAAGCCATCGGCAACAAAACAAATCAGTCAAACAAAACTATTTTCCACAGAATTATAGCCGGATGTATATGCAGATAGAAATAATATAGTGTTGCCACATTTAAAATAATACATTCGTTTACATGACGTAAATATTAACACAAGGCCACAGCATCATGTATTCTTCGATATATCTAAACGGCTTAACGATTAAAAATCATATTATTTATATTAACTATTTATATTATAGTACCTATAATAAAACGTTTAAGTAAATATAATTATAACTAATGTACTATTGAAAACTTTGTTTTATAATTTTTCCAATTTAATGTAATTATTATATTTTTATCCGACTGGGCCACACAAAAAAGGGAAAAATGTTTATGTTTATGTACGTAGATATTATCCTATGTGGCGTTGTAGAACCCTTGGTCGATTTGATTACGTCAATAAATTCGTTTAATAGTAATTAAAATCCATCATAACCACAACTAGTAACCATATTGTCAAAATAAAAAAATCCGTAAGAAAATCACGCTACGCTAAGTGAGGTATTGTTGAATGGCTATTTAAAAATAATTATTAAGTTCCTTTCATGGTTTTTATTACTGCCCTTGGTCATGTTAAGTAACAATTTAACATACATAACGATTTGATGTAGTTTTAACAATCATTCTTGCATTTTTTTTTACTTAGTGTTCAAACCTACGTTTTTTGAAGATTTTTTAAGATTGCGAAATTTTCCGTCTTATAATTTCAAATCCTAATAACAAAGCTCAGGAACAAAAAAGTGTGAAATAAAAAATCTATTATAAAAAAATTGACTGTACAAAACTACAAAGAAGAAAAAACCAACCCGAATACTTCATTAGGATTAACAGTCAGGATTATAATTCTGCGAGCCCGGTAAACTTTAAATGGAGCCCGACTGTTAATCCTAATAAACTATTGGGCTTGTTAATTATTCTATGTACTTTATGCAGTCGGATTTTGTATTTATAATATATAAAATATATAATAAAAGAAAAACCAAATTATATAATAAAAGAATAATCAATACAAACTAACTGTATCCATTTAGACAAGGCTTGCTTATAAATGGAATGTTTCCTGTTCAATCAAGATGAAACTAAAAGTGATAATTTGAATGATTTTTATATATTCATAAGCGTGATAGTTATGTCTTAAAGTATTGGTCATATTTTCATTTTTGTAATTTTTTTATAGGTTTGCTGCTGCATAACAAAAGCACGGCATTAAATTTTTAAACCCAACACACAGTGTCCCAAATACGCGCAGAGATAGGGAAATGGAGAGAAACACGAGAAACAGCGTAAATTTATATCAGAATTTCAAATCTTACAGCAGAAAAAAAAATAGTTATGCACAACATTAATTACACTTTGTTATCAAAAACAACCGAAATAGACAAATAAACAATTTATATTTAATATACAGTATTAAAATATATAATTAAAAATTAAATTAGCTTGACACTGTATCCCGCACACAGCAGGGTAGGAAGAGGGAACCTAGTGTTAAGACACTCCGTTCCCAACATTTGAAATATAATTCAACAAAAAATCGTTTTAAGAACTAACAAGTGTTAATGAACACTACACGTGCGAATATTTTTAATAATAATCTTTTTCGTTACAAAATCTTAGTTTTATATACCATCAAATTCATATATGATATAATAATGAAACATAAAAACGTTGTAAAACAATTTATAATAAAGTTATGTATATTGAATATGAATACAGCGTAGAAATTGCCATTCAATTAGAGGATTTGGCGAAGTTCCCGAGCTCTCGTAGTATGAAATAGAATTACAGTTTGTATTGTACATACATACATATTAATAAATATAAATACTTTATCTATATACAATACTCACTACGATGACGAGTATTACTTAGAAAGTTTAATTTAGTTTTCTTAAAAGTAATAACGTGACGTCAATTCACATCATGTCCCCTTGTTGTTAAAAATATTTTAAATTGTAGTTTTTCGGATGCATTTTCTTCTGAGTGGTAAAATAAGAAATTATATGTAGTATAAACCTTCCCATTAACTAGACCATGATGAAATATCTATAAATCTTTAAAATAATATTAACGTATAAATCTCTTTTTTACCGTATATAAGCTTATTCGGGTCTTCTCCATACAACGTGGCATTGGCGAATTGATATGTACTGAACTGGCACGCTTGGAACACTATAATCAAAGAACCATACCATACCAACTTAGGTACTACAAAGAGCTATAAAGAAAAGCTTTATATAGTTCCTAAGCATATATTAACAACACGCAGATATCAGCATTGTAATTCTAGAAATATAAAAAAATCTGTAGGCACTAACTATTCTTTCACAATTTTTTTTTTCAATTTAAAAGTAAATGACAACAATAAATTAACATACATTTTCTAGCAACTACACGCGTTTTCCTAATTGCAAGATAGACGCAGAGAAGCGTTTCCAACATTTAGACTAATTCCAAGACATTCCGTGTTGAGTGGCGAAACTCAACGCTTTCTTATGTCTTCCAGAAAACCACAACCACACAGTATTCAGTCTGACACTGTTCCATTGCTCCTTATTTCCTATACATAGTATTTGAACATACATTTTGCTACTATTGTTTTACACGAACTGCTTATTCACATTCTAGACCAGACGTGTAGGTGTCAAAAAATTGTCCCCAATATGTTTGTCTTCATGTGACATTTGTAATGTAAAACTGTTTTCTTTTCATCTTTAATCCACAACTAAGGTAAAATTGGCAAGAGCACTAAAATAATTTGCTAATAATCTAATAGTTTAGTAGTATTACTAATGCGGATGCAATTTTAATCTCTTTTTATGCAATCACTGAACCGTTATGTCTAATTTTTATAAGATTTAACATAAAATTCGTTAAATATAAAAAAATCAAGAATTATTTCTTAGTGATAAAACAGTTCGACAGATACAAAAATATAAAAAAAAAATAATTTAAAAGGAACGTTTTTAAGAATTGAGTAATGAGTTCCAAAAAATCGAAAAATTTTGGTCATGCATTTTCTACCTTAAGTAAAAAAAAATCAAATCAATCAGCTTCACGTATGTATTTCCCATATAGCAGGGTATACAACACAGATGGAATCTTATGTTAAGATATTCCGCCCCTTCCGCCATTTTTTTCGAAAATTCGCCTGTTGAATATCGGGACTCAACGCCGGACTTTTGCCTTAGCGAAGAAATTAAAATATTAATAAATCGTAATTCATTTCCCCGAGTGGCAATGGGTTGTGGGTTCCCCAACTATCCTCTATTTACTAGGCGAGTTTAATAAAAGCTATATTTTTTCATCTTTCTCTCCAAAATTAATTAGAAATTTTCCAAATTTACTGTCACATATTTGTGTATGTACGTAACACTTTGTTCCTTACGCCTGAAGCTTTACCGTATCACCTAAATACACAGTTGGATATTGGCAGCATACATCGACAGCAACCTTGGTAAAAAACATACTAATAAAGTTCAATACAATTGACTTTTAACATTCCCTTAAATATGTTAATTGTAGCTGAGAATAAAAATGACGCAAGATTACAGTCAAGTTCATTTGACGTTAGGCATTTATTTATATAAAAAAAATGGGGAACGGAGTGTCTTAACACTCCCAGGTCCTCTGCCTACGCTGCTGTGTGCGGGATACAGCGTGAAGCTGATTGTTTATAAACAAATTAAAAAAATACACTAAAAGGTAATTTATTTGTTAATATATATTTATTCAGGATTTGAAAATTCATTTTCATATTAGTTTTTTATTGTTTGTTTATATGCATTTATTATATATTTTAAATTAAATATTAATAATAAACTAAGATGAGTATCTGTTCTGACACACGCAGGTTACACACTCGTTTCGCTGCAATAAATCACTTTACTCATACTCCTACGTATAATTCTACAATATTGCAATTCATTGCTTCATAATTACAATAAAAGACAATCAATACGACTGTAAACAAAAATCAACAACACATATATATGAAGACGCTAACATGAAATTATCGCATAAAATTAAATATAAAATAAAATTAAATAAAAATAACGTAATGTTTTTAAATTCAATTTTCCTCCACATAACACACCAGATTCATTCTCTGTATTCGTCCTAATTCAATACATTTTGTGACATTGCAAGTAACAGAACACAATACCGCACTTTATTTTTTAAGAAATGAAATAGTTCATTTTCATGATTGAGAATCGAACCCACAACCATCGCATTTACAGAGAGACACTGTGAAAAATAGTGTCTTATCACTACATTTTATTACAAGAACACTGAAATCTGTAAGACAAAAGAGAATTTAGTCGTTCAATTTCGATATATCCATATAAGGACATGCGTCTTGCAGACCAGAACATCAGTAGTCTGGGAAGTCTGCCAAGAGTGCGATTTTGCCTAATTGACGACCGGTAACGTCCCGTTTGATCGCCCTCCAGCTCTGCTATTAACTCACGTATAAAGCTACTCTCGCGTATTTATTTTATTCTCATTGTTGTTTGAATGTATTTGTTGTTTACATTTGTTGTTTATTGTTGCGATTATATTGTAATATTTATTTAAGTAATAATCTGCAGCATATGATATTTATATGGGAAATTATTGTAAGAGAATCAATACGTATATTTTTTTTCCAGCTTCACACTATATCCCGTACGTAACAGGGTAGGCAATGGGAACCTAGTGCTAAGACACTCCGCTCTCCATCTACCACCGAATTCTGGAGGCGTGTTGATTGTCTGAACTCAACGTCACGCTTTGATAGAAGTATTGATTAAGTAAATAAAAATCAGCACTATTTAGAGGTGTATATATGTATATATATTGTAAATATTCTTCTTCTTATGAATGTAATGAATGAATGATTGTAATATAATCGATGATCGTCGTCTGAAATATTAAATATATTATTTCCTCGAGCGGGAATCGAACCGCGTTGTACCGCCGCGTGTACAGTCACACACTTGTACCGAGACTCATAAAGTTTTCTAATACAAGATATTAATATTGAAAGCAAGACTACGCAGTAGTTTTTGTTTTATATATTTTAGCTGACTACAATTCATATGATTTTGAGGCATTGACATTTATAAGCGAAAATTTCAATTTCATAAAATCAGCTTCACGCTGTATCCCGCACACAGCACGGTAGGCAGAGGGAACCTAGTGTTAAGACACTCCGTTTTCCATTTCTGCCGATTTCTGGAGGCATTGCGTGTTGAATGGCAGAACTCAACGCCTTGGCACCAGTGCCAAGAAATGGAAATATAAGCTTAAGTAAATATTTCATCTCCTCGAGTGGGGATCGAACCCACAACCAGCCGGTTCTAGTCACACTTCGTGCCACTGCGCCACGACTGGCCTCAATGTTTCTTTATTTTAATTTCAAATAATTGCTTACTAATTCCAACATTCACGTATATTTTAATATTTTATATAATAAACTATTTTTCACTATAAATTTGAAGTAATTAAAAACTCGGTGAGTGGTAACATCCTTGATCTGAATGTACGATGTTCGATTTTTCAACGTTGCGGTCGCGATGCAATTTTGCAATGTTAATTACCGTGCGTTCGCATTTTCAATGAAATATTTAGATTTTAGACGAGACGGTCTTGGTACTATATAGATACTATATACTTATAGATTATATTATTTAGATCAGTAGTTTTTATAAAATTTTAATAGTTTTTATGCATAATAGGTATTATATATTAGGTATTTCTTTATGTTAATACTAATAACAACAACTCAACACGCAATGCTGGTGTCTTCCTTATGTTTTCCATCGACCAGTTCTCTATTCCAGCAAGTTAATACGGTAGTACAGTACGGTAGTAAGTACAGCGGGCCAGACAGGTAGAATCGGGGAACGTAGTGTTAAGACACTCCGTTCCCCATTTTCCACTGAGTTCTGCATTGCGTGTTGAGTGGCAAAACTCAACGCCGCGCCTTGCCTCGATCAACCAGAGCGACGAAATAAAAATATATATATTTTAACCAATATTTCGTTTGGGGATCCCTCGAATAAGGATCGAACTCACAACCACTCGCGTTTACAGCCCACCACTTATGCCTCTGCACCACGACTGGCCTCAATTAGACACAATCTTATAATAGTTATACGATATTGCAACACAAAGGCTTACCGATCAGCCATCACGTCAATTCGACAGCCGCTATCATTCAGCGTCAGATCGCGGAAGCCCGTAACGTTTTTCGGCGATGCGAAAATGGGACGGAGCCGGAGCGGATATAATTAAATACGGACGGACGGACAATATCTTGGCGCGAAATATATCACGAATACCGCCGCCTATCGCTTCACGAATTGATGGTTTAATGGCTTTACGATGTGGACGATGACCCTTTTATACATTACTGTATAATGGAAATACTGAAGTGTGTAGTCGGGGCGCAGTGGAATAATTTGTAATTGTAAATAAGACAATTGTGAGTTCAGTTCCCACATAGAGAAATGCTTTTCGATTTTGTAAATAAGCAAAGACGGCGTTGAGTTCCAAGTTTCATTACAATCTCTTGAAATTGTGAGGTGCGTGGGGAACATAGTCTTAGAAGCAAGGGACTCTGTGCTAGGTTTAGGCCCTTAACAAGCGAAGAAAAAAAAATTAGTCAGACTTCTTTAAAATGCATATGACCTTTTCTTGGGTTCCTGGTTTCCTGAAAACTTACCCTAACGAACGTGGCTGTGTGCTGTAGTCCGTGGTCACTCCGTGGTAGACTGAGTACAAAGTGTTCGAAACATCGGGTTTCCAAAATGTATAATCTTAAATATAGACGATTAATCCGGTTAAAATAGTTTTATTTAAAATAGAATCTTAACTTTTGTTTTTTATGGGTGATATATCACAAATTAGTAATTTCATAGAAATGTGAAAAAGCAAAGAGATGTGATGCCACTAGTTGTGCTCGTACGTCAATATGAAATAATTCAACCAAAATAAAACACCAGTACCTAATGAAATATGGTTACATACGAGTACATCACGTTTGCCCCAGTTTATTAACATTTTACGCAAGTCACAGAAAAATTAGGTACTGTTAGCGTACTCGTGTAAAAGAGGGTAGATTTAGTTGAAAATAATTATAAAAGCAGTAGAATTGTGTCAATCGGGGTACAGTTACGTGTAAGCTACGGCCCCTATTGGAAGGAAACTAGTGTGAAGTATTGTTCGGTGATACATATCACCTATTGCAATTACATAGTATATCTTTCAAAATAGTTTAGAATCATATAAGCGATATGTGTTTTTATCGTAATTTTTTAAAAACGTTAACCGCTTCTGATTTCTAACAATACATTGATAATAATAATAATATACAAATTATTACAATAGAGGCCGTTGTAACCCAGAGTCACAAGTGTGTGGCTGTAACGCGTCGGTTGTAGGTGGTTAGAAGCTGATTTTTTTTAATGTGTAAATATTGTCTAATCGCCATCGATATTCAGTCGAAAATTAGACGGAAAATGGGTTTAGGAAAAAAGAGTAAAGTTCTTTATTTACATTTATATTTTTAGAATTCCTCAAACAAATATTATGAAGTTAGTGACAATTATTAAAATTACATATTTAGCGGTTTTGTTAGTAGTACATAGTACATAGGTAGTTACAGATCAACAAAGTTTCTTAGTAAAAATAATGCAAAGAGCAGCTTAGATATTAACTATAAAGAAAATGTTGACAGTCAGTATTTCCTTATTTATTTACTTCTAGGAAGTAATCATTCTAACTTACTGAGATATATGCTGCAACATATTATAACGCTAATGTGTTTTGACATAATAGATGCATTCTAGTAGAGTAGTTGGAAAGCGGCATACTTCGGCCATGTTGGTGTAGGTTCGATTTTTAATAGAAGAAACACTCATACTGTAGAGGTGATTGTGAGGCCAGATTAAATATATATTTATGTATGAGGATACATGTCTAATTTGAAGTTAAATAAACGAACTTTCTTTACTAAGCTTCACGCTGTCTCTCGCACTTAGCAGGGCAGGCGGAGACAATCTGGAAACCTAATTTTAAGATACTCCGTAGCCTATTAAGACACTAATTCGTCACTCACAATGCGCATGCACTATTAAATTATAATGAATTTATATATCGTTTCTTATACCAAATATAATAATAATAGATATTATTAATTAACATTTTCTTGCCAACTGTGCAAGCTATGGTGATTACATTATGTTACATTTCCGTCGTAGTCATACGCGGTTTTCGTTTTAAATTATGTTAATGTTTATAAACCATGAAATGTCATTCCTGTTATAAATTATATAGTACTAGTATATTTAGAATTAATTATTCTACGTTTAGTTGTAAGGCCGCCATTGAGCCTTCATATTAATGGAAAGGTAAAATTTTGCGTCTGCAATATATTATTTACTTATAAGAAAAGTGACCATAGTGGCCAGCCAGCGTTACAGCCTCTGACTGTAAACACGACATTTATGGTTAATTTTTCTCAGTCTAGTAAAAACAGCAAACGCTGCGTTGAGTTCTGCCACTCAACACTCAATATCTCGAAAATTGAGCGGAAAAAAGGAAAGACATTCTCTTCACAACAATATTATAAATTATGACCTATATGCGGGTACGGCGTTAACCTATGAAAAAGTATAAAAACAATAAGCAAAAAGCTATACCTTCTTGCACAAAGCCAAAAATATATTTTATAAACATTTCATATTCCAAGAGAAGTAACAATAGTATTTTTAATTCCACAACGTCTAATTTTTTCCAAACGATATTAGTTCTTATTTTCATTAGAATTTAAAATTAATTTAAGAAGTAGAAAAACATACAAAAAAATATTAAAAAAATGGAAATATATAACCTAGGCCATAAGGCATATTTTTGAATAACTAAGTAAATAATAATACTCTCTTTTCTAACTTAAAAAATAATAAATCTCCATACATTTATTATAAAATATTATGTACACATCGTTAAATCTATATAAACACAAACACAATGATTCACAACAACAATTCTAAAATGTTAATAGGTTCTTTGACTCGATAAAGCTTTTTTCAATGTCGTTGAAAATCTGTTCAAGTATTTGTTTTTTTCTTAAATACTTTCACATCCTGTCGGTTATTTTGTGTTTAATATACAAATGTGTCAGTCTTAAGAGAGACATTCCCTGAATGAAGAAAATGAGAAGAGATTTTAAAACGAATGTTATTTAACGTCATGGTTTTAAAAATCTCACATATAAGAATTGGAGGAAGGACCCATATTGCTCTTATCTGAACATTTTCACCCATTTTAGACAGTTAACCCAAAGCTGCACTTAGAAATATTCCACAATGAAGCAACTAAAATACTCTATTTATAAACATTTACCCCCTTTGAGGCATTCAGGGTTGAGTGGCGGAACTCAACACCGCACTTTTCTTTTATACCAGAGCAAAAAAAATTACATATTAATAATAATAAATTCCCCCAAGTGGGAATCGAACCCATAACTGATGCGTTTACTCGCTTGTTCCGCCAATATTAGGTTCAAATCCTAGTCTAAAGGTTTACAAACGCATCATTAAGTTTTGCAACTTAAAAATACTAATATATTTTAGTATAAATGATATTAACTAAAATATATCAGTATTTGTATTTAAATTGAACTGAAAATAGATTAAATGGCAACGCGCATGTTATTTATAAGGCACGTAAATTTAATGCATTAGAGGCAGTTGTATCACTAGAAGCTCTATATCATCTAGAAAATCGTGAGTTAATTATACTATGTTTACAATATGTAATATTACATTTACACAGAGCGAACAAAGGCAACTTTGTAAGTACTTATTTTATTTTGACTTATATGTCATATTTTCCACACCAGAGAGAAGCTTGAGCTTCAGGCAGTCGCAGTATAAACGTGCAACAGTAAACGCGACACGTGTTGGGTTCAATTCCCACTCAGGGGAATAAAATGTTTAATAAATTTCATTTCTAGGCTCTGGTAAGGACGTAATAACGCGGCGTTGAGTTCCGCCACTTAATGCAGTGAAGAATTCGCCAGAAAATGGGATTCCCAGATTTCTCTGCGTACCTTGCTAAGGTGTAAGGCTATGTCTTATATTCAAAATTAATAAGTAAATTAGAGGCCAGTCGTGGCGCAGCGGCACAAAGTGTGACTGTAAAACCGACTGGTTGTGGGTTCGATCCCCACTCGAGGAGATGAAATATTTACTGAAATGTATATTTCTATTTCTTCGCTCTCGTGTCGAGGTAAATCGCGGCGTTGAGTTCTGCCACTCAACACGCAATGCCTCCAGAATCCGGCGGAAAATGGGGAACGGAATGTCTTAACACTAGGTTCTCTCTGCCTACTCTGCTGTGTGCGGGATACAGCGTGAAACTGATTAATTTTTTGATTATTTAATTAATATTCAACATTATAAATTTGCCAGGCAAAGTTGTAACTATTGTTTACGAATATCTTTTGTCATGCACGATGAATAAGATGAAAAACGGTGCGGCAACGCGAACAGAAATAGCGCGTCGCGACGCTCGGGCCGCCAATGTCGAGGTGATCTGCTTGCATTGGGACTGGCTTGGGTAATCATTTAAGCAAATATTTAACAATATATTCATGTTTTTAATGTTTGTTATTTAATATATATTTAATATATAAGGATTTTTTTTATTATATTAAAATATCACAAATTCTCTGATGTATGTGCAGAAGCTTAAAGTTATATTTAACGATTTGACGCCACTGTAGCGCAATTGGAACGCGTCTTTATATCGTCATATGCCACTAGTTGCAAGTTTTATAGGAAAAAATGTTAATTAACATTGTTTTTCTTAAAATCAGCTTCACGCTGTACACCACACACAACAGGGTAAACAGAGGGAACCTAGTGTTAAGACATTCCGTTCCCTACTTTACGCCGAATTCGTGGAGGCATTGCGTGCTGAGTGGCGGAACTCAACGCCGCGTTTTGCCTCGACACCAGAGCGAAGAAATTTTTTTTTTTCCTTTTATTCTATTTTTACGATTTACACAATTTTTATTACATATATCTTGTAACATCATCTCCCACAAAAGATACTTACCGCGACATATCTGCCACCTTCGACAGCCTGTTCTTACATGAAGTAAAACTTAACTATAAATATTTTAATTCGATTGGTAATGAACGTTACGTTCAGGTTTAGCCCTCTGCGGATGAATTTGGACTCCCGCGGCCCCGCGCTCACCTGCGAGGAGACACTGGGGTGGGTTTAGTCGGTAAGAGTCCGGCACGCCCCTCCGTCTTTCCCTAGACGGAGGTAGTCCATGCGGATTTCCCCCCATTAAAAAAAAGGGCTTAGCTCTAATATATGATCCCAAATATGCTACAATTATATTCTCAAATCATCATACATCTAACTTTCAATATAGATTAACATATTTATTTATTGAGGCCGTCATGGTACAGTGGGACAAGTTTGTAACTGTAACGAGACGATTGTGGGTTCGATCCCCATTAGGTAAAAACCCAGCGTTGAACTCCGCCACCCAAAATGGGCAACGCAGTGTCTTGACACTGGGCTCCCTCTACCTATCCTGCTGTATGCGGAATACAGCGTGAATCAGATTTATTATAACACCTAATAAATAGTTAACACCTGTCAAAGCCGTGCGCTACTTTAACTAGAGCTTCCTAATCCTAAACTTAGCCATTTGCCAGTCGGATTAAATCCAGATTAAATGTACATTCAAATCTAATTAGTTAATTGTCTTAATTAGTCTAAGACGCAATATTAATTGGCTGTGGAAATTCAATATCAACCTACTTTATATAAATAGTTGCCAAGTAAATTTAATTACAAGCAGCAAAAAATGATTTTTTTATTAATTCTTAATTTATTTTTTAATTTGACCACACGAGCCTTCGTCCATAATAAAATCTAATAACAAAAACTAAGAGACACGTGAAATTTTGTTAATATTCGAAGTAACTCCGACCATCAGTCGTTACAGTATGTTATATCTCCTCAATAAATGGACTATAATACGGAATTTTTTAAAACTCAAACCAGCAGTTTCGGAGTTTTGCGCGATCAAACACACAAACCGTTCAGCTTTATAATATTAGTATAGATATCAATTCTAAGGTATCGTCGAAGTCATTTGGGGTATACCTATATAGATATTTACATATATTTTGGTGGTGGATTTAGATTATACGATTCGATACATAGGATAAAAATTTATCCATTTTTTATATTAATAATTTTGCAAATCTTGAGAATAGTGTATGTAAGTCACGGTAAAATATACTTACAACTGCATGATACTGACTTCTACGAATTTAACCACTTGACTGCAATGAAGCATTTAGATTCGTAGAAGCATCGTTTCCAGTAGTCAGCTCAGCACTCAAAAACTTAGAAATGCTGTCACTATTCTTTTAGATTTAAGTTCCTTCAAATGACAACAAAAACTATCTAAATCAAAAAATCAGAACTTTTTAAAAAAGATGATAAAACATAAGGAATGCTAAAAACTAAACTTAATAAAGCACTTTAAATTCTATATAAAACACCATTTTTTGCTCTTTTATCGAATGTAGAGCAATATGAATTATAACGGGGTCCAAAGCCATGGTAGCGTCTCAATCAGACCGAGACAATTACATGGTTTAGCATTCACCCTCACTATTAACTTCTTATGATATTTAAAATACTTGTTATCTTCTTCGGCATTTGGGTTACAATATTTTTTTTATCTTTAACTTCTTCGAAATTAGAAAAATAATCGATTTTCGTGTTTTTTTTTTAATCAAAATAATCGCGTATATTTATATTTATACATTTTACAAAATCCGAAGATGTGGATGTTTTGAACACTTTACAGCAGTAGCCGGTGGTGGTCACTGATATTTTTTTCTCATTATTCTAACCGTTTATTTTGTGAAAATATTGCGTATATTTTGGCGAACTTGAACACCGCACTTTTTTTTCGATTCACAATAAACGTGATTAATCATAAGGTTAATACGGTTATCCTATATCTAACTACAATAAAATATATTTTTTAAATTATTAATTATACCATTAAATACCATTGTATCATTTAAAAAAATTTATTATACCATTATATCATTTAAAATTTTTAAACAATATGTGATGAGAATGGAGTGTGTTGACACTAGGTTCTTATTGCGTATCCTGCTGTAGGTTAGAACGTTGTAGAAAATTAATATGTCGGGATCCAAGAAGCACAACTAATTCGACAGCAGAGTGACTCGGAGGTCAATGACATATATGACTAACTTCCTTCCTTAGGATTGCATTCTAAAAATACAATTTAAACAGATGTAAAACGAAAAAAAAATAGACCAATCTCCCAATGTAGCGTTACAAATTTAATTTGAGAAACTGGAACGACGCTTCGAGTTTTAATTTGCTATAAATATTTATACTACTAAGATATATGGTTTATTAAATAACCGCTATATCAGTTTCGAAGCTTTTTTTGTTTCCTTAACTCTTATTTTCATAATATTTCTTTCACGTATTGATATATGACACAGGCAAAGAAATTCTGGGAATTGGATCATGTTTCTCATTATTCATTCTTTTTTTTTTCAATTCTTTTCTCCAATATCCACTGAGTCAGACAGAAAGACAGAAAGAAACGATATTATTTTCAAATATACTTACGTACTTCAGATTTTTTTCTTTATTTGTAAAAGACTTTATTATAAAATTATAAAAGAAATGAGAACTTACAAGTTCTCATTTCTTTTACAAGTAAAGAAAATCATTATAAAATTATAAAAGAAATGAGAACTTACAAGTTCTCATTTCTTTTATAATTTTATAATGATCGGTCATTTTAGATATTTGATTATTTTCAACCAGATAACTTGCTGGATGTTCTTTGCCAGAAGGAGGAAAAAATTTTTTTTCTATCTTTTTTCTCCATTTTTTATTTGAAATGGAAGCATAGAAAAGCAATCAGCATTTATACAACGTTTTTGACTGCATAAATTTCATTCAAATTGAGTGACAAACTAAACATGATCTACTATATTCGCCGCGTAATCATATATGATATTTCCCAAAGAACTACAAGTATAAAATTTAGAAAGAGTGAAAACTTTTTGCAGATAGAATATATTACAAAATGAGTACGTACGCCGCAAATTTAAGTTTGTCTACTTTTATAAGTTGTATTACCCGTTGACCTACAATCCTGAAATTGGCACGGAACCCTCAGTGGGCGAGTCCCAATCGCACTTAATAGATTTTTTTCTTTTGGGTCACGAAACCCTAAAGAATCCAAAAAGTACTTCGTCTTCTTTCTTTTCATTATGAATATATATGTCTTCGAAAAAAAAAGTTTTATTTCAGATTAAATTTATTTTTATTAAAGATTTTATTTTATACGTTTTATAGCCATTTTATATATTCTTTATTTTTTTATTATAATTATCTCGAGAAGTTTAATATTTGAAGCTTTTATCCCTGTTTCTCTGTAGCATGGAGAACGCGTCACAGACGTCGTTATAGCAATTTTACGTTCGACCTAAATGTACGGGATTAGTCACCGGCCAATGTACTTATTCGTATAGTGAAAAAAAATATGACAAATTCTTTGTTAATAATAATGGAGTTTTACATTTTTTTATTGAAACAAAAATAATTATATATAATTATTTTAACAAACAAAAAAATATATATATAATTATTTTTGTTTGAATCATTGCTATATATATATAGCAATGATTCAATCATTTGTAAAAAAAGAATGTTGAAAAAAATTAAAAATTCGATCTTATCCTCTGTATCCCGCACATAGCACTCCGTTTCCATTAAGATACGTCATTCTTTCATTGTCCACTTTCCGCGGAAGACTTGAAGCTTTGTGTGTCGAGTGGCACGGATCTCAACGCCGTTCTTTACCTGACTGCCAGAGCTAAATGAAAAAATTAAATATTTCATTTCTTCGAATGGAAACAAACACAATTCAATTAAAAGTTCTATATGAAAACATAGATATATTTGCATGTCCTTATATAGACATTCTATGTACATTCCACTAGAGTTACCGATTCGATTCTCGAATTGATATTTGCTAAAATACTCAAATTTGAATTATTTTCGCTCATGTTTTTTAAGATAGAACGGGAATGCTTTTATAATTACTCTAGACTAAAAGAAAATAAAGCATTGAGTCACGGTTATGTATTCTGCCTTCGTAACAAAATAACATGACATGTGAAGGTGAAAATGAAATTCAGTCAATTATTAAAATTCATCTTATATAATATCTAAAACTGGTTTTTTTTATTGGTTGCACGCTGTATCTCTTACACAGCTGGGTAGGCAGATATATATATATCCACACCACCTGGATACGTGGCAATCTACTACTGTGCGGTTTCGTAGGAACTTCCTTCCACGCGCCACTGAACTGTGGAATGGCCTACCCGCGGCAGTGTTTCCAGGTCGATATGACATGGGTACCTCCAATAAGCGCGTCTATTTCCACCTTAAAGGCCGGCAACGCACCTGTAGCTCCTCTGGTGTTGCACGGGGCCGTGGGCGGCGGTATTCACTTACCATCAGGTGACCCGAACGCTCGTTTGCCTTGTCCTTTTCCATAAAAAAAAAAAGGAACCTAGTGTTAAGACACTCCGCTCTCCATTTTCCACAGGATTCTGTTGGCATTCGCCTTTGCTTCGTAACCAGAGCGAAGAAATGAAAATAATAAATATTACACTTTCTCTGAATCTGAATGTGGATCGAATTCACAACCAGTCGCGTTTAAAGTCACACACATGTGCCCCTGCGCCACGACTGGCCTCAAGTCTGGACTAGCCTTAAAAAAAATTGTATATACAAACAAAACTCTTTGTTAAAACCATTAAAATGATCGTCGCTGGTGACATAAATGTGCAATAAATCGCGTTGACGAAACTTTTGAATGATGAAACGAACTATCAAAGGCCTATTTATAAAATCGGTCGGTTTATTCGCGACGTGTTGCATAACGATAGTCTTATACTAATTATATTATGAGAATTGCTCACCCGTGACTACTCTAGTCTAGTTTGTTATACGGTTTAAATCGTTTAGCATTTTTTTTTGTATTGACGTTAAAAATAATTTATTAAATATGAGATAGATATATTTTTCATTTTTAGAATCAGGTAATCTTTCCAAATATACGTATTGCATAAAAAAAGAAACAATATAAGAAGCCTTTCTTATATTATTTCTTTCTTATTTCTTTCTTAAGTCTTTCTTATATTCTTTTTTTCTTTCTATATGAAAAAATAAATAAAAAATACGACTTGGTATTATATAATTTGATTTACACAAGAACAAGGCCGTCATTTGAGGCCATCATGGAGGAACATGCATGTAACGCGTTAATACGACGGGTGCGGGTCCATTTACTCTAATTAAGGCGCAAAGCGTGGCGTTAAGTTCTGCCAATCAATACACAATGCATGGAAATTTTGGCGGTAAATGACAGAAATCAATCAGAGTATCTTATATTAGGGTCCATTTGCCTTACCTGCTATATCGGGATACACCAGGCTCCACATTCCCATGCCTATATATGTATGAAAGAAGTAAGACAATAAGGAAATCCTAGACTCTTTCTCTCTCTTTCACCAGGAGTTCAACCACGAAATTGTTGATTATTACTTAGTTTTGTATTGTATATGTACGAAACCTATAAAACACGTCCCTCGGACGTATTTTGTTTTATAAATTTCTTAAATATTCTTCACATTTTTCGCTTGCGATATAAAGCTTAAGCCGACAGTTGTAAATAAAGATAATAAAATGAAATCGCTACAATAATAATAATAATAAAAATGCTGAAAAGATAAAGTTTGTGTCGTAATTTCCACAAAATCTCTCTGTTTTCTGGAATACGATATTTATTGTTGCTCCAGCTGTTGCAAGTTGTGGATGAATGTGGACTCCCGCGGCCCCGCGCTCACGTGCGAGGAGACACCGGGGTGGTTTTAGCCGGTAAGAGTCCGGCACGCCCCTCCGTCTTTCCCCGGGCGGAGGCAGTCCATGAGGATTTCCCCCCGTAGAAAAAAAAAAAAAAAAGCTGTTGCAAGTTGTGCTTTCAAAGCGCAGTTGGCATGCATTAATAGGGCGTAATAGTTGTAGATTTGAGTTCAAATCATATTAATAATATAAGCAGAATTCTTAATTTTTGAGCCCGTCGTGGTGAACGACTGTAACGCGACGGTTGTGAGTTCGATTCCTACTCGGGGGAATCAATTATTGTTAATATTTTAAATTCTTCGTTTTGGTACCAAGGCAAAAGCGTGAAATGTTTCGAAGATTCAGCGGAAGAGGGAAAAATGTTCACAAGTCCATACTGCTTACATCTGCTATGTGCGGGATAAAAGCATGAAGATAAGAGAATAAGATCACAATTTGTCTACCGGAGAGAGGAAAAAAAAATGAATTTGATTTAATATTTTTTTTCTTTATTTAATTATTTATAATTTACAATTTTATAACTTTTTACACCCATTTTTTTTTATTTTACATACAAAATTATGAATTGCATACGGATTTAAATGAAAAATCAATAACTCTGAGCCTATTCTCATTTTATATATTATACTACAACAAGACATACGTACGAAGTTACACACGGTACGATTTTATCTTATTTTAATCAGAAAAAAAATATTTTATATAGTTTTTATGATTTTTTAAAAATTGCACAGTGGTTTGATCCCCCCACCATGTGCATGAGAAGCCTTTGTTATATGATAGAAAGGTGACAGGCGCGTCAAATAATCAGTTATAATTTCTAATTTTAAGCTTCTCTCTCATGTTGTGTTTTGGCAAACAATAGTATTGTTTAAGTGAGTAACGTGTGACGTAGTGTGGACAGTGATGACGTGACGTCTTTGTCAAATCTTCCCACAACGCACAAAAATACGTGCAGTGCACGTAAATATTCAAATGTGAAGGTCGTATACTGTCTTTGTCTCGAGAACAATTAAGCAATTCTTACAGCTAAATATTATATCTAAGAATAACTTCTCTCAATTTAATAGAGACGCGTGTATAAATATAGAAATATACTTAAAAAAATCAGCTTCACGCTCTATCCCGCACTAAGCAGGGTCGGCAGAGGGAACCTAGTGTTAAGACCCTCCGTTCTCCACTTTCCACCGAATCTGGAGCCATTGCGTGTTGAATGGCGGAGCTCAACGCCGCGCTTTGCCTAAGCACCAGAGCGAATAAATAGAAGCATAAATTTAAATAAATATTTCATTTCTCGAGTGGAGTTTGAACCCACAGCTTTGAATAGTATCCTCTTATCAATTTTTGTATAATTGAATTATATAGAAATTGATAAGAGTATACCGTTAACTAGGTAAAAAAATACTTGTTAATGTTCCTCAGTATCCTGAATAAATCAGTTATAAAGGTGGACAGTATTACATAAATGAATTTAGGAGACGGTGTTTAGTATATGTAGGTGCAATGCAAGATTTACTATTTGTTTAACATAGCATTTTAACATATATATACAATATATAATAGATAATAAAAATAATATTGACGTACGTAGAAACCAGTGCTGCCAAACATATCGCCTCTTATAAAAATAAACAAACGTATTTTTTTCAGCGTAACTCTGTATCCCGCACATAGCAGGGTAGGCAGAAGGAACCTAGTGTTAAGACACTCCGTTCACATATTTTCACCGAATTCTAGAGACTTTTCTCTTTGCCTCGACAGAGCTTTTCAGATCCACTGACGTTACACATACTCGTAAGCTTAGGGCATTAAAGCCTTTAAAGAAGATTTTCAAGATAAAAATGCAATTTTATTGGGCATTAACCTCTTAATCCGTTGGATATTTGTGAGAATGCATTTTTGCGGTCGGTACAACGAAACGGATTTAATAAAAAACTTACAGCATATAAAACAACACCTACAATATAAATACAAAAACATACAATACAAATACAAAAATTTACAGTATTCTACAGTCCGGTTGAAATTGTCTGAGAAAAACGGTTACTCGACATGGCGTGCTTTCGCTTAAACCGTAAAGCCCACTTCGATTTAAATAGAATTAATCTCATTTTGCAGTAGTGCGACCAAGAGCTAGCTAGTTTTCCTTTCGGTTATTATTTTTTTACTTTTTGCAGTTTCACGTGTAATTTCGAATAACATAGTAGAAAGAATGAACCCAGTTTTGAGACATTCCATTGACTATTCACAGTTTCCAATTTTTGGATTAAGTTTGGATTGCGTGTTAAGTAGAGAAAAACGACATTTTGTTTTTTGTATACCGCCCATAGCAGTATAGGCAGAGAGAACGTGGGAACCTAGTTTTAAGATATTCCGTTGACCTTTACATCGAGTCCAAAGCGAGGAATTGAAAATATTAAATATTTCATTCCCCCGGTTTTGAATCGAACCTACAACCGTCGCGTTTACAGTCCTACGGACGTACCGCCGCGCCACGACAGACTCGATTATTTAATCATTATATCAGATATTTTTTTATTTATTTGTATATTAAACTAAAACTATTTTGAAAAATTATAAACTCATATGTTATAAAGTTGATTGCGTACATGAACGAAATATATGTCAATAGTTTCGGGACTTTGTTACGACATTACTACTAAATACGTTTTAGGGCGTGTCGATGCCCTGATTGATGAGACATGAAAGGTTATTGGCACCTTCTCTTGGCCACGTGCTTTTATTGTAGTGAAATAATGCTTTCCAATAAAAGGTCAACCGAAATACCGATATAAACATTAACTAATTAATTATATAAAATATTTTATAGCTACTTTAGTTGCTTAATTATATACATTACTGCATTTACATCAATATCATTGTATAAAAAATATGAAAAATTCCTAACTTTCAGTCATTGCCATAGAGATCAGCTGAAATCACGAAGAACTGTGTCTAAATAGAGCGGCAGAATCGAAATAGAGTTAAAACAAACATAAGGTGTATGCGTAATTCTACTCGAGAATCAGTTTCTCGAGTGGGACTCAAACTCACAACAATTGCCTTCAGTTAAATACGTTCTAAATGCGTCACTGCATCATGAAATATCACTATTTGAGTTACATATTACATTCTACACGCGTATTTGCGTTTTTGCGTTAATTAGGTATTGGGGCCAGTCGTGGCACAGGAAGCAACCGGTTGTAGGTTCGATTCCCAGTCGGGGAAATGAAATGTTTAATATTTTTATTCCCTTGCTAACGAGACAAAGCGCAGTGTAGAGTTCCGCTCGTATTCAACATGTAATGCCAACAGTGAGGTTTTTATATTCATCTCATAAAAAAAATCATGCTGGAAAATTAAGTTACCTGTATAAGCAAAACGAATTATCCTACAAAATATTAAAAATTTTATTATATAAGTATTTAATAAAAGAAATTCATATATGTTGAAATTTGCGTAAAATTGAAAAATTTTGCGACTATAAGCTGAAATATTTCACTTTAAACCTAGTGTCCTAAATTCAATGCTTTCTATTTCAAAATCGGAACATAAATCAATTGACTTTTGACATCTTATCTAATTTTATTAGATTCAACGTTTTTGAGGCCAACAACTCACTTTCTTTTTAGATAGGGGTGTTACTCTCCTAACCCAGTGGCACAGTGCCATAACAGTAATCATAAATTATAAAAAATATCATATATATTTTGTCATTTGATTATAACTGACAACTAGCTCTAGTATTTACTAAGAAGTTTGACAGAAGCATACTTAGCTTCACGTTCTAAAGGAATAAATCATAGATCTCCCACGCAATATTTCGACTCAAACCATTGAAATCCTAAATCCACACGGTAGATGGCGCCACGTTGACCTAAGTAGACTAAAATATAAAAACTGTAAAAATAATGAAGAAATAAAATATATTCAAAAAATGATTTCAAGATTCAGAAAATTTTAATATAATATTTTTATATTTTATTTTTTCAAATTTAAGAAATATTACTTTTGTATAGGTCTTGATTCATTTACTTACGTAATAGCAAACACATTTTTTTTTCTTTATATTCTTTCTCAGTCTTCACAATAAAATTTTTATTTATTATCTTTTTTCGTTTTTTATAAAAATCATATGAAAAAAAAAGATTCCCAAGAGCCTATATTACAGTACGGTCAATAGGTCGTGGCCGCCTTGAAGTTAGTATGCATAGATATTTAAGTAGACACAATTTTGGAACAATATATACAGGTGAGACCAGTCGCGGAGCAGTGGTACAAATTGTTACTGTAAAACCTACTGGTTGTGAGTTCGATCCCCACTCGAGGAGATAAAATATTTACTTAAATTTATATATCCATTTCTTCGCTCTGGTGTCGAGGTAAAGCGCGGCGTTGATTTCTGCCACTCAACACGCAATGCCTCCAAAATTTGGCAGAAAGTGGGGAGTGTCTTAGCTCTAGGGTCACTCTGCCTACTCTGCTGTGTGCGGGATACAGCGTTAAGCTAATTTAATTTAATTTTATTTAATATATACAGGTACAGGGCAGTGGATAAAAGTATATTTTTTATTTAAATCGAGATTCATCGTTTCTACCTACTACCATTAAAACTAATCAAAAATATATACATCAACACGTTACTTTTATTTTTAATTGTTTTTTTTGTTTACTTTTAATCGTTTTTTCATAAATCAAACCAAAAAAAAAGCTAAAATCTCTCAGGTTATATTTTTTTTTTGGAAAACAGAATATATCTCAATTCCAATATACAAGCTAGTAAAAAAATGACCGCCATTGACGATAACAATGCGATGATAGCTTCAGTTTATTACTCCTGCGCAACAATTAATTTAAACGCTCGTAAATCTGCCGAGGGATTAGCCAACTCATAACTAAAACTAATATATCATGCCAAACTATCTACGTATATATGAAGTTGCTTTTAGGAAAGCCTTGTAATTGATTTTTTTGCTTCAGCTTCACGCTGTATTCCGCACACAGCAGGGTAGGTAGAGAGAACCTAGTGTAAGACACTCCGTTTCCCACTTCTCGTCGAGTTCTGGAAGCATTTCGCGCTGGCGGAACTCAACGCCGCGACTTGCCTTGACACTGAGCGAAGAAATGAAAATATTAGCTACATATTTAATTTTATAGAGTGGCAATCGAACCCACAACCTGTTGTAATTGCAGTCACACTTTTGTGCCTCTCCGCCAGGACTGCCCTCTGATTATTGATTCGATTTTAAATTTTCGCGTAAAGTGTATTTTTTGATTGTTGATTTCTGCTGTCTAGAAGCTAATGTTTATTTTGCTGTTTATGTTTAATTTCTTAGCTAAATCGAGTGACTAAATCGAATGATCGACACTAGGTTTTTAGGTTCCCGCTGTCTACCCTGGTATGTGTGGGATACAGCGAGACGCAAACAATTTTTTTCAATTGTTTCCTCAATAAATAGAATAACACAATAAAAAATCAATTTGAGCCAGTAGTTGCTAAGATTAAAGCGTTCAGCCAAAGTAACGTAAATAATTTGTACCAACTATGATGCACGCAATTCGCGGTAAATTAACACTATACGTGCCATATTAAAATTTAAATGAAATGAAAAGGGTTACAAACGTATAATATATTGACAATACCGTGATGCCACCGATTTAGAGCCAAGTGAATTATTCACGGTAATCATAACTGCAAACGAAATAGCCAAGTCATTCTCTAAACTATGCCAGAGAAAAATAAAGCGCAATTGCAACATTATTACTTCTTGCGGATACGGTAACAAGATAATTTTTTTTCCAATAACTTCTTTAAGGAAAGAAAGTACTTCATTTATAACAATGTCGAGGTATAAATTCTTAATTTTAGAACCGGATGAAAAAAAATTGGCGTTGAGTTTCGCACACGCAATGTATCGAAAATTAAGAAATAAATTGGGGAACTGAGTGAACATTAGGATGTCTGTACCTACTCTACTATAATTATACAGCGTAAAAAAATCTTTAGGAGTTTTGTTTTGTTACGATGGATTCGCGCTTGACCGTATATATTATTCCTAGTCTGCATGACACTAAAATTTTAAAAAAATTGGCGTCCTGTCAAAAACTACAGCAGCACAGTAATTGAAATAAATTAGAACATGTTATTATTTTTATTTTGGACCCTAAAATAAATGATTAAGATCACATCAGTAAAAATTCATATGGAACGACGAAAGCTGTTATTTTTATATATTTATTTACTCAAAAGAAACTAATTGTAATCATGCCAGATATTATACGGAATGTTGTAGGTATTTTGAGCGTCCAATGTCACTTCGTATTTTACGACGCCCTATTTTGATAATACTATTTCCTCAATTTAATTCAATTTTTTTATTGTAATACACTTGTAAACATCTTGTATCGATTTAAAATAAATATTTGTATAATAACCATTCTATTATGTTCAAATTGCAATAAAAAGTTTAATTTAACATAAAATACCACTAAATAATGTTATAAGTCATTTTTAGGGTTCCGTACCTCAAAACCGAAAAACGGAACCCTTATAGGATCACTTTATTTTCCGTCAGTCCATCAGTCAAGACCATTTATCCTCGAGAGTAATCAAAAGATGTGAGCGTTTGTGCGTCATTATCCCTGCTTGTATCAAATTTGCCGCGTAATCAACTACAATTATAAAATTTTTCTTGTAAAATTTTATAATTGTAGGTCCAGTCAGTCATCAGTCAGTGTGCTAAAAATTAAAGAAAAAAAGTGAAAATTTATCGATGTTTCATAGAAAAAAAAACTGTACAGACATATAATTGAAGTTCATTTGATACAAAATGAATGCATACGTATATTACAAACATAAGTTTTAGTTTTAGCTAAAAAAATTCAACTTTTATGAGCTATTTATATAAACTTACATAAATCCCATTGAAAAATGGAAACTTTGCTCTGGACGGAGAGTAAAATTATGTATTGACATTTCAATCGGCCGTTCTACAAAACAACACTCACATGCACGTTATGGTGTTGATAGAAATCAGTACATTTTCTATTCAAGTGAAAAGTTGTGAATATTGATGTTACCTAATATTACGTACCAATGCGTTACTTTTCTTTCTACTGACTGTATAGTTGACAAATGAAAAATTCATGAATATTTTATATAATGAGGCTAGTTGTAGAGCAGGGGCACAAAGTGTGACTATAAAATCGACTGGTTGTGAGTTCGATCCCCACTCGAGGAGATGAAATATTTATTTAAATTTATATTTCCATTTCTTCGCTCTGGTGTCGAGGCAAAGCGCGGCGTTGAGTTCCCCCATTCGTCACGCAATGACTCCAATTTCGTGGCGACACAGTCGAAACAGAGTGTCTTAACACTACCTTGTGTCTTAATCCTCTGCCTAGACTGCTATATGCGTGATAAAGCGTTAAACAGAAAAAAATATGCAGAACTGAGTGTCTCAGCACTAGAGCTCTTCTACCTACCATATTATCCGGGAAATGACATGAAGACGCTAAGATTTTCCAAAGAACACAAACAACATCAGTCCGACAACAAAAACAAAAATCCTATACTAAAAGTAATGTATTCGAAATACTTACAAATATTTTTCTTAACATTGGTTGGGTCAATGTCAGTTACTATTTCTATTTTCCGACGATACTCACATCCGCTAATCTTGATTTTGATTGCAGGTAAGTCACCTTGGATGACGTCGCTAGCTCACTACGAACGTCAAAATAAGATGTGAATATGATTTCGGCTAAATGTATCACAGGTAATAACCATTAATGTTATGGTCTTAGATATATCTTGATTTTAGATGTATTAAATACTATAACCAAATATATAGATTGAGAGAAAGAAGCCAAAGGAGAAATAGATAGACTTCCATTTTTGCACAGATACATACATCAAAAAAATATAACATTGAACATGTCGTGAACAAAACACAAAAAAAAATGTTGACATATATAATATGGAAACTTTTGTATTTTAATTGAATTCTGGATTTAAAATACTAGATATTGGTTTTTTAGCAAATAAATGGATTGAATACTAATAGCAGTGTAATACAATAGTAGTAAGTACTACGTATTTCAACTTTCCAATTGCTTCCAGCGATGATTATTTGGTTGCTTCATACTAATCTATTGTATATGTGCTTACGATTAGGATGTATATAAAGAGTATTGGAAACTATTCTAAGGAAAGCGTTATATAGTAGCGTCTTAAAAATTATTATAGAACTTCCAAAAATGACAAAAATCATTACGTTTTTACAGTACCTTAGACTGTGCTTAAACTTGGTTTTCTTGGAACCTTGTACCCACAAAGAAATTACTTTTTTAACTATCCAAAATATCTATATATTACTATATATTACACAGTTATTACAAAGTAGCCCGTCTAATTCTTCCAGAAGATATCAAATATGCACACCAGATGACATATTTTGTATAAATCAAAGAACCAAATGACTAATAATGTCGTTCACCACTTTTGTAAGTATACGAATTTGCAAAACTAAATCTAAACACATTTATTTTAAATTTAATAGTTTTATTATTATTGGCGTGTCAGAAGAGAGCGTGAGAATAGAAAATAAAACATTCATTTTAAGTCGCCCTTCCATTTTCGCCTACCATCTGGTGATCGGTATCCACACTCAATATGAGAAGGATTTCCAAACGACTAGTTGCTTAATCGTTTATAAAAAATTAAAATACGGCAGATATGACCCATATCAGTCGGCTTTTATAAATTTTCCACTCTAACGGAAAGTTAACAAGATGCAATTTTCTGTTACACAAAACCGTTACTAGGAAATCTTATAATTTAAATAACTTATTGCACGCTATACGCGACTTTATTAATAAGGTAGTAAAACAGAATGTTGCATGGAGGTAAATGGTAAATGTGGTACAGATTTATCGCGGAGTATTAGGAGAGCCGCGTATTTATATTAAGTGGAAAAGCTGTCGGCTCCTACGCCGACGCCTCTTTGGGATGGCTACATACAAGAATGATGTGGACCCAATTTTTAATCAACTGCAAAACAATATATTTTACTAACACACGAAACAAATATTTAGACTGGAAATTGACGCTACTACATCTGTTAAAAGTGGTTTCAATTTATAACTAAAATATTAACAGAAATTACCAGTAGAAAATAAAAAAATGTCTCCAGTGAGTAGTAGAGTTTCATTTACTCAAATTTTCTTTGTTTAGTAGAGTCCAATAAAGGCGGATATGATATTGCTTTCTATTATCTTCACCCTCAAAGTTTCACTCATCAGAACAAAAGCGCAGCACCACATCCAAACTTGGTTTTTATAAATAAAAAAAACACTAAATATCAAGGTGCTATGAGAATCGTAGCGACACTTCACGCTTTCGGCTAGATCGTCCAACTAATAATAATCGCGCATGTGAAATGTTTTGGCTGGTGCTTTTTGTTCGCCGCGGTTATTTCAGTTTTCCAGTAGGTTTCTGAGCAAGATCAACTGTGGCCGTCTCCGCAGTGCAGCTGTTACGGATACTAAGCCTGTTATTTTCTCCCGCAAATTGACCAAGTACTAGAATATGAAGATTAACGGCGTAAAAGGATTTAACGATAGTGCGATTTAAAAATTCTGGACTAATGTGTCCTTAGTGGTTCATCTGGTAATGCAGTGTGTGATCGTCTAGGTTAAGTGAAAGCATATTCAAATATGACGGAATTTTTTGGTTCTTGGAGCGGCAAGAACGAAGATGGAGAGATTGAGTCAATGGAAACTGTTGAAACAGTTACCACCACCACAACCACAACAAGGAGAAAAACACATACACCAGACGTAAGTTCAACCTGAGCTTTGTACTGCGAAATCCAAGCTACACGCCCTTGATCGTGACTTGCGCAGGTATTTTTGCCACAACCATTTATTTGCATTGCGTTCTCGATTCCGACGATAATTTCCAGTCTACCTGACTTTGATCTTTGAGAATCCTGCCCGCATCACGTTCGAACGCTCGGCGTCAAACGTTCTAATTTAGGTATCGCTATGATTGTTAAGGTGTTTATTTTGGACAGATGTGGATGTCACGGGCGATGTCAATCCAGCCGTGATACTAACCAGCCGCGTCAAGGTGAAGGAAATACGTGGATTTCACCAACATATACTTTATAAATCAACTGACGCACCGAGTCTAAGCTCTAAAAATACTTACATTTCTCATTTAAAATACTCTTCTGCTCGTATACAATATTTTTATTTCATAAGAAAACTCCAACCGTTGTCTAATATTATGTTTCAGAGTTCTTATAATTTCAGAGTGCTGGCGATTAATTGTTTTCACAGATAACGTAACGCCTAATAGTATTACTGTTTCGTTTTGACAATGACATATGTTCCTATTGTTTTGCCAGAAACAATGTGTTTGTCATTAGAAATTAAATTGATAACGTTGTTTAGGTATTGATAAGTAATCTTGTTCGGTTTTAGATTATCATTATCTTCTAGAACAAGTAAAATAAATATTATTCAAAGAAATAACCAAGTCCGTGTCACCTGGCACAATCCTACATTGAAATAATAAAAATAATATTTTTCATTTATATTTCAGTACTTAGCAGCTCATGAAATTGTAATTGTTCCGTAAAAAGATCAAAGCACTTTTACAAGAAACAGGACGAGTGTAATTTTCCTTAATTTTTTTTTAAATCGTATTCTCAGATATATTAAGTAGAAAAAAACTGCAACAATTAGTCGCTTGCTTGGCTTTAAATGATGCGGTAGCTCAGAATTTTAATTTTTCTAAGAACATTATTAATATTTTGTATTGCATTATATTAATTACATATTACAGATAATGTTGACAATAGTGTAACCATTTTTCTAGCAAAATTTGTAAAAACTACAATACCAAAAACGACTGGGGGAAAATACCATAGTAAATTTTTCTCTTGTGGCAACTTAACTTTTTTTATGTTCTATTATAAATATTAAAATACATCAATATAATGAAATCATAACATAATATTATTTAAGGGTCTAATTTGTGTGTTAAATAAATTATTTTAAGTAGTAATATAAATATACGTAATTTTGAAGAGCTTTTCATCTGATGTTTCACTTTTGTGGTCAGTCGGAATTAACTAAGAGCTGCGTTTGACACATGGATACATTCTGTGTTCCTGAGGTTATCCTGACCTGAAGACAGTGGTGTTTACCTAAAAACAAAAAGCGTGATCTAATATGGCCTATAGCCTTTCCTTAATAAATAACTATCCAAGATAAGAATTTCGTAATTCAAGCAGTAGTTCCTGAGATTAGCGCATTCAACCATACGAAAGTATAAATATGGATGTAGTCCAGTTGGTAGTCAGTAATTGCCTCGTCTACGTGTAGTACACAGGCGTGATGTGGAAGTCGTGCGTTCGTTCGTTCGTGACTTTAGTTTAAATGCTGAATACATCGCTTCCTTGAGATATCTATATAGCTTGCATTTACAATATTTTTATTTTATCGATTAAATATTATCGCCGCTTCACGCTGTATCCCTGCACACAGCAAGGTATTCAGAGGGAACCTAATGTTAAGACACTCCATTCACCATTATCCGTTGAATTCTGAAGGTATATCGTGTTAAGTGGCGCAACTTGACGTAGTGCTTTGACTCGACACCAGAGCGAAGAAATAAAAATATAAATTTAAATAAATATTCCATATCTTCGAGGGGGGATCGAACCCACAACCAATTGCGCTTACAGTCACACACTTGTGCCCCTGCGCAGTTATACTAATGAACTTGTCGTGTAAAGCTTATGGCATAATTCTACTACAAGTGTAAAATTAAGGAAGTCACAAATTCCATTATTACAAAAATAAAATATTGCTCCATAAAGAAATATTAAAATTAAAGACAAATAACAATGAATAAATGGAGTTCTGACTCGGTTATTGAATAAATTAATTAATTATACATTTAAATTCCGCTTCGCCCAAGTTTTTTCGCCCCTTTTATTTTCACACTATATCGCGTGCATAGCAGAATAATAGAGGGTTCCTGGGAACCTAGTGTTTCCACCTCCACCAAATTCTTGAGGTATTGTATCGCGGAACTCAACATTCTAAATGCCCGATTTAACTCTGACCTCAGGTGAACATTGAAATAATCAACGTGATTTAATATAAATCTAGCATACATCGATACATGGATCTAACCAACAAGAAAAATGTTCCTGAGATTAGCGCGTCCAAGTAAAAAAACTGTTCAGATTTATAAATATTTATTAGTTATGGATTCCACTCGTAGGATTGTTGGTTTTTTTAACGTCATGCTGTGTCCCACATATGCCATGGTAGGCAGAATTTGGTGTTAAATCACTCCATTCCACACTTCCTTAAACTTCCTTAGACAGCGCATGAAGTGAGTAAATGAAAAAAATCCTTTTCCCCGAGTGAGAATCGAACAGACAACCGCCGGGTTTATAATCCGACGCTGTGTTCCTGCAACATGACGGTACCAAATAATAATAATATATTATATCTATGATAGAGGCCAGTCGTGGCGCAGCAGCACAACGTGTGACTGTAAAATCGACTGGTTGTGTGTTTGATCCCACTTAGGAGGAAATTTAATATTTATTTAAATTCATATTTCCATTTCTTCACTCTGGTATCGTGTTTGAATTACACTATTCAACACACAATGCCTTCAGAATTCGGCGAAAGGTGGGAAACGGAGTGTCTTAACACTAGGTTCCCTTTGCCTACCCTGCTGTGGGCGCGATACAGTATGAAGCTAATTTATTCTTTTTTATATTATATGATACGACTACTAGTAGGATATCTTTGCAACCATATGAAAACACAAAATAATGTTCAAATACAATACATAACCTAGAAATTTAGTGAAATTGGTTTGAAAACAAAAGTTTTCCCATGACACTAATATATATCTGTCGTTAAATATGCTTAGAGACCTCCATTGTTATTATGTATAATGGAGTGTATAAATTCAAATTGTTGTCTCTTGTTGTCTCTATAAAGTAATATCGCTTTAGACGTAACAATGAGAAGTCTTCCCAGTATTCAGTTTTATGATCTATTCAACGGTCACTCGTATCAACTTCTACGATTCACATGCATAAGGTAAAGTTCGTGTTAATAATTCCGTGAACAAAAATAACGTTGTTTCATAAGTTATGACATTTATGTTAATGTAAGACAAACGCCAAGTACTAAAATTATTTTAGCAGGGTAGATCACGAGAAAATTATTCATTGTTCCAAACAAGTCGATACGAAACGACGCGACATCCTGGCGAGATATATAAGAAAAATACTTAAATCTACGTCTAATAGATATACAACTTATCCTATATAATGAACCACATGAAAAGCAACGAATTTCCATCGGACTGTTAAAAAAATCGATCTTTTATTTCTTTCTTTTCTTGTCTTTCCATATCTTTTTTTTTCACATATACCTATATATATTAATTAAGAAGGGCTTTCGCTTCAACGTGACCGTGACTCAGTATGTTTGAGAGCTATTCACGTACCTGCTGACGGCATTTCGGTACTACACGCTACATCCTTTCTTAAGTTTTACTGTTTTATAGGTGTGTAGAGAACGGAATGTTACATTCTGTTCTCCACTTTCCGCTGATTTTTTGAGACATTGCGTGTTGAGTGGCGGGACTCAACGCCGCACTTTGCTTATTGGTAACAAAGCAAAGAAATGAAAATATTAATAAATAATTATTCATTCACCTTGCGTTGGAGTTATATCCACAACCATTGCGCTTATTGTGCCCCTGCACCATGATGACCTCCATTAGTGATAGATTAATCTTTTATAATGTTTTCCTCACTTATTGCGATATAAAACCTAAAAAGACTGTGAACGGCTTTTCACAGTCCGCTATAATAAATATTACGTAGTAAGTAGCGTAACTTATCTTAGCGCACCTTATCTTATCTCCATCTTAAACCAGAGAAGTTTTTTTTTTAAATAAACACAAATATTATCATAAGTAGGATTCGATCCCGCAACCATCACTTAACGGAACCATAACATTTAACGGAATCCATGCCATAGCTTGAAAAAGCAAGACGGCGCTAGATAATTTGATGAAACGCTACGCAATTACAACAATGATCAATTTGTACTGCACTCCATATTTATTAACAATTCTGAAGACTTTATACGTGAAACTCAAAAAAATATGTAGTTAAGCCCCATAAACAGAACGGCTTCCCTAGGTTCCCTTGGAAACCCTAACCTGACCTACCCTGCTATAATTTATCCTGAACAACGTGAGGCTTCATTCTGCCTTATACATATTATTTACCGCTCGTATTTTCAAAATTTAAAGTATTATAGTTACTAATTTAATCCCACATTTATTGTTAATTTCTAAACTTTCAAAACTTTGTTGTGGTAAACGCTGAACATCTATTCTAAAAGCGTATTTGATGTATGGAATCAGAGTAAACACAATATTTTGATTTATTGTACTAGTTGCTCCACTTTCTGAAACAGTGTTTCGTTCGTTTCCTTGACATGGTGCATACAATTATTATTTATGTTTATAGTTTATAATATTAAAAACGGAATATAAGAATAATCTTATTTTTTTATAGTGTTATATTCCTCATGGCTGCGCTTTTTTTTAAAAAATTCACAATTCGTTCTTTTTGGCACAAAGCAACCAGTCGCTTGACTGGTTGTGGATTCGATCCCCACTCGATTCACTCGATCGAGATGAAATATTTATTTAAATTTATATTTCTATTTCATCGCTCTGGTATTGAGGCAAAGCGCGGCGTTGAGTTCCGCCACTCTACACTCAATGCCTCCAGATTTTCAGAGCGTGAAGCTAATCTTTACTAAGATTATTAAAAAGTTTACCTTTGCGTATTATTGCATTGGGCGAAGTGAGGTGTGGAGCTTTCAAATTGTAAACATCACGTGTTTAGCCACACAAGCTTCAAATAACTGGCAACAATTTCTAGCGTGGGATTTGAACAGGTAGACCAACTGTACTTAATTTCACATTTTTTCACATCAGTATATAAACATCCTTTAAGTATCACAAAACACCTAATAACAATTACGCATCAACGCATTATGCGCTTTAATAGAAACGTTATAATATATTCGTGACTGGACTTTACAAAGTTGATATTTGCTAAATCGGCGTCCAAGTAACAATTAATTCCAGAGAATTTTATTCTAGAAGCTATTTCATATTTTTTTTCATATTTATGTTATTTTTGTATGCAACAAAATGCATATACACTTATTTTATTACTAACTTAAATTTGTAAATTTTTTGAAGTTGTACTTCTCGTTGACTAACAATGCTGAAAATAGTACGGTATCTTCTGCGAGCGAGTCCGACTCGAACTTGATAGATTTTTATTAAAATACAAAAAGAGCTATAAGTATAAGTGTAACATTATATTTAGCAGAGTAGGCAGAGTGAAAACGATTCATTCCCCCTATATCGACATCGAATCTATAACTGTCGCGACGCCGCTGCGGCAGGACGCGACGAACTGACTAAATACGAAAAAAAATACTAAACAACACTGTTTACTTAAAGCATACAAAGGTATACTTTCTATTATAATCGTCAACTAAGCTAAGATACAAATACATCTCACTAACAATTTGTTCTAGAAGCTATTTAATTAAAATCAGCTTCACGCTGTATCCCGCACACAGCAGGGTAGACAGAGGGAACCTAGTGTTAAGACACTCCGTTCCCCACTATCTGCCGAATTCTGGAGGCATTGCGTGTTGAGTGGTAGAACTCAACGCCGCGCTTAGCCTCGACACCAGAGCGAAGAAATGGAAATATAAATTTAAGTAAATATTTCATCTCCTTGAGTGGGGGTCGAACCCGCAATCAGTCGGTAGCAGTAGGTAGGTAGGTAGTCGGGGGCAGCTATTCAATTTATATTTTTTATTCGTAAGGAACTAAATAAATTCATTTACACGATTATATTTGAGGCCGTCGGGGCGCAGCGGGACAGTGTCTGACTTTAAAAATGCCACGATTGTGATTTTTATTTGACTAATCAGGGGACTGAAATACTTTTATTAGCTCGCTCTGGTACCGAGACGCGCGGCACTGTGTTCTGCCCCTTAACACACAATGTCTCGAAAATTAGGCAGAAAATAGAGAACAAAGTGTTTTAGATCCTGGTATAAGCGAGAGAGAGAGAGAGAGAAAAAAATATTATAATATAAAAGTTTTCATAATCATTAACGCTTTTAGGCTCGAATTTTCAAAAATCCTCTCAATTTTAAATTCTTTTCGTCCAATGATTGTCGGCACATGTAAATCTCAAAATAAAATTAAGTAAAAATATAAGAATTTAGTCCAGACTAAAATTAAGAAAAAAATATCACAATTTAGTCCAGACTAGCAATGGTAACCGGGTTCAACGCACCGACGCCCTCAAACCAATGTTTATATTTGTTGGGGAATAGCTAGAAATACAACGTCCCACCACTCCACTACGCTAACCTACATCGATTGTCTGACACTCGTCAGTACAAGTTCAAAGGTATTTCTCACCTGAGTGTCACGTTTTTGTGTGATTTCTGTTTCTAAATATATAAGCTCAAGGTGTGTTTTTTTGTCCTAATGCGTTTTTTCCTGTTATCTAAAAGATTAAAATAAGTTAAAATATATTTACAGAGTATTCTGTATTATATTATAAACTTAATTTTTCTTATCTTTCTTTGGCTTTCAATTGTTTTTATTGATATAGATAGAAACGGTTGTACTTTTTTTCCACGCAAGTATATGCCCAACGCTGCACTTGGCTTAACCAGACCATAATTTTAAAATTTACTTAGGACTGCGTATACAATAAATAATATATATAAATATTTATAAGTAGTAAAGATTTCCGTTTGACTCAGACTCTATATTATTATCTCAAGGATCTCAGGTTCAAAGGAACTCGGTGTTTTGAAAGGCTTACATTGGGACACGTAGAGGCGTCTTAGTGAATATAAGATATTCGACTGTGACGCATCAGCCTGGATCCATCTCCAGATATAGTCTTCGGCGTATGCGTAGAAACTAAAATGGAATTTTGATGAACTGGTTATTGGGGTATTCGATGGGACTAAACCGCCTTTTTAATAATCTTAAATTGAATAGTTGACTCGCTTCCAACTAGATAGGCGACGTAATGACTTGGGCGCAACACCAGTGTGGTCAGCTAAGGGTATGAAGAGGTGTGCACTGGTATCACCATCTCATGGATGGAGGATACAGTTTCCCCACTGTAAGCCAGATTGAGCACTTCCACCTTTTCTAGCATACAGCTCTTGCGCTCCATTCTGCCGGCCAACAGAGGCAAGCTAGAGACATTTCTCCTCCGGAGTTGTCAGATTTATAGGATCGCCACTCTCCAGCAGCTTATTATACCTAACCATCTTATTATATTGTATTAAAATATACTATTTCAATATATGTAGCTATCATACCATCAGCACCCTTGTAATTACCATATTATTTCATGTATTATAATATCATAACTTAAATCTACTTACATCAAACAAATCACTTCAATAAAATCTCAGGACACTAGATAAAGCTCACTCAGAGCTTTTACAAATTGCAAAACAAATTCACACCTGAAGTGACAAACGGTTAACATTTTAGTCTTCACGTCGAAATATCTTTAACTAACTACCACTTAGAACTATAATTGTCAACAAGACTTAGTGTACGACACTAACTCGTGGGCACAGTGGTCTCGGTGGGCATTGTATACGCAATAATGACGTTTTCGCCTCACGTAATATGGTCTATTTTTGTATGAATGGATTTGTATTTTTGGTTATACATCAAACGTTTTCGACAGAGGACGCAGCTTGATGACAGCCGACGGAAGTGTTAATTATCTACAAGCAAACTAAATACAAGTATAATGCGACTGGACCAAAATATGACGGTGTTTTACAATTTTTTGATTGCAGTCTTTTCATTTACTTAGATTTATATTGAAAATTTAGAAATTTATTTACTTTTTAATAGTTATTATATATTTTTCTTTAGAATTCCGTGGAAAATGGAGAATGGAGTGTCTTAAAACTAGGTTTCCATGTTCCCTCTGCCTTCCTATGATATATATGGATACAGAGTGAACTAAAACAAAAATTTCAGCTTCATTTTTTTTTCACTTTCAGAGGCAGAGATTTTCTTTTAGCTTCGTTACATCCCGCACATATAATAGTGTAGGCCCATGGAACGTGGAAAAATTATGTTAAGGCACTCCAGTTTATATTCCGTTTCTCACTTTCGCTTGCTGGTGAAACTAACAACATACCTTATGGAACGCCAATAAAAATAAATAAAAAATAAACAAATCAATACATGTATGAGAATTACAGAATAATTCACCTTGCATCGTTCTTTATTTCTAATGCAGCTCAAATGCAGTGTCCGCTTTAAAATATATTCAAACTCCACTCTTGAGTCGTGATACCGAATGAGAAAAAAATCTGGAAAAAATACATGAAGGAATGTGGAGCTTGGCCAAAAATATAACTAACGTTAAGATGTTGTTATACTAAAGAATAAATTCTCTAAGACAATATACCATCAATAAACCGTTTAATAGCATCATAGTCTATAACAAAACGATGGGGTTGTAATTTTGGTTGATCTAATATAAGCTTAAAATCTTTATATGAAAGGCTATAGAGTTGAAAATTATTTGGCAAATCAATCTTCACTTATGTCTTTTCGGAATCCAGCACATTTAGCGTCTAAAATAGATCGCCCCGCTCTTCCCCGCGGGATAGGTACATTTTTGGATATCAAATAAAAGTATGCTATAAATATTTGAAACAAGGTTGCTTAAAAATAGTCGCGATAACAATTTCTTAGGATAAGGTCAATTGTACGTTTGTTTGTTGTAAAAATGGGAAAACTTACAATTTCGTTAGTGTAATTATTTATTTTGATATAATTTTTATAGAGGGAAAATCTAATTTTATTTGTTCACTAAGAACGCATTAACTCTATTTACGCTTCATTTTTATGGTACTTGGTTCTTTGAACATAATTTGAATATGTTCACTACGCCCTCAAATTTGGTCGCACTGCTTTTGAAAATTAAAAATGTGACCCAAATTTGAGGGCGTCGTGTCGCAGTGGTACCAGTGTGTGACAGTAAACACGATGGTTCCGGGTTTGATTCCCACTCGAGGGAATGAATTATTGTTTATTAATATTTCCATTTCGTTACTCTGGTAACAAGGCAAAGTGTAGCGTTGATTTCCGCCACTCAACAAGCTATGCCTAGAATATTCAACAGAAGGTGGGAAACAAAAGTGTCTTAGCACAGGGATTCTTCTGCGTACCTTACTTTATGCAGAATACAGCGTGAAGATGAAAAATGGTCATTCCACACCAAATACTACTTAGATTTCTTCATTTATTCGTTTATGCTATCAGTTATAATATGTGTTTGCTCAGAAATAAAGTAGAGATCAGAAATCAAATCAATTCAAAAACGTCTACTACTCAGAATATATACTCACCATTTATATTTTGATTATATACTACATTTTTAACCGCCTTCTATAAAAGAAGGAGGTCCTCATTCTCTTTGCGGGTAAGAACCGCACGACAAGAAATACGACTGAATATTATTATACACCTTAAATCTTTTGACATAAAAAAATCATGTTCTATATATATTATGAAAGTTACGATTAGAATGACTCAAACTATGAGTCAGTCGATCCATGGCCGCTAAAGCATCACTAAGTCAACAACACTGTATTTAAATATAATGTGTTTCATGTTATGTTTATGTTTATATAATGGAGATCAAAATAATTTTTAATCTGCCATTTCAAAAAAACTTGCAAAAAGTTTAGTCAAAATATTATTATTTGTTATTAATTAAAATGAATTTACTTGTATTGCATAATATCTTCAATGGACTGGCATTTTCATCACGTATCCGTCACGTCCGTCACAAAAAAGTGTTTTTTAGGGATCCGTATTTTTAAAGAAAAAAGGATCCCTTATAAGATCACTCTGCTGTCCGTCTGTCCGTCTGTCTGTCTCTCTGTCTGTCTGTCAAGACCCTTTATCTTAGGAATGCTTGGAGATATCGGGTTGTAATTCATACCATATACTCAGATCTACGGCCTCATGATTTTCTGATAAAAACATTTTTACATATATTTCGAAAAAAGACATGGCCGTAAAGATATATCGTAAAATTCCGAATAACCTAAAATTACGAAATTTGGCAGCTAGCATCTACAGGTAGTACTGGCTCATGAAAAAATTTGAAAACTATTATACATTTGTGGTTAAACCAACTTTAAAAAAATTTAAAATATTGCCTTAAAAGGAGGCAAAATTTGATATTAAAGCCGCTAGTTCAAGTGACGTATCAGATGAAAGGGCTCTGGCTAAGCTAATCTTGAATTTCAGGAAAAGCGCGAAAGCTCGAGATCTCCAATTTTTGTACGGAACCCTCGGTGGGCGAACCCGGCCTGGCCAATTTTTTTACTTCACGCTGTATCCCGCATTTGGTAGGGGACAGGGGCAGAGGGAACCTCGGAACCTAGTATTTAAGCACTCTGTTCTCATTAATTCAGAATTCAGGAGAAGTTGCGTGTTGAGTTACATGGTATTTAATATAATAAAAATACTTAAGCGTATAAAGTATGAATATATAATTTAGTTTTGTATAATTTAATAAATATAAATTATACTATGATTGTTTCAGTATTTTTGAATCATAGAAAGAACTTTGATTGAGCATTGAATTGAATGAAACTCAAAGAGGAATTTGATATTTAGTCAATAATTTAAAATTTAGACGAATTTGTTACTAGAACTCTTTGTATATTTTTTAAGATCATAAAAATAATATCAGCTTCAGCTTTTTCTCCCATTATTAACATAATAAATCAATTCCTCAAATAGTAATGTAGGTACATAACGGTCTAAATTATTTACTTTTATTACTTAATGCAGCCATAATAATAAACTCATAATTTTATCTAAGCTATTCTGAGACCGGAAGGCTTAAAGCATTCATAAAATTATGAAACATGTCGGATGTATGTAGTTGACGGCGTCGCGAATTTTCAGCATTGTAAATAATTTCGGCATTTATAAACATTAATTTTTATAATATTTTTTTATTGTATTATATTTACTTTTTTATATTTTTAGAGTTTCGTACTACAAAAGGTAAAAACTGACTCCTTATAAGATCACTTTGTTGATCGTCTGTACGTCTGACATGGCGAGGAGTTATCAAACTGAAAATTATATCATATATTAGGGATTATGTAAGAGCAATTACTGCCTTTTGAATGAAATTCACCACAGGATCAAAACATATAGGATACCTACTTTCAGTGAACCTACTGTTATCTGTTCTACAATTAAATACAGTTATGAAATTTGGTACGAGAACTTTGTCAATTTTTATAAATTGTACTTCCCGTTGACCTACAATTGGTATGGAACCCTCGGGCGAGTATGACTCGCACTTGACCGGTTTTTTTATAAAACATTGATATTTAATGAATATTTATTATTTATGAATCTATACGTAATAAATAAATAATACATAGAATTAAATTCTTTATTCAGGGAAAGTCAAACTTACAACCGTCGTCTACTTATTAGATAACCACACCTGTGAGCCACAAGTTAAAGGTCAAAGTAGTTCTTTTTATTACTGGATAAGCAGAGAAAGCTACTCTTTTGTTTACTTTCCGTCAAGTTTCTAGACAACACGTGTACGGTAATACGGTACTCGAGACAAGCCTTCGTGGTTTTTGGTACCTACTGCTTTATCATTATAAAAATATTTATACGTATATACGTATATAGGTTATATTTATGTGTTATGGTTAAAGCTAAGTATATATATAATATAATAATAGATAATAATAAATAAAAAACCGCGACACTGGAAACTCAACGTCGTACTTTATTTCACCCTGGACTTCATAAATTATCAAATATATTTACATTGCGTTTATATATTGACCACTTTTCAACAAGAACGTGAATTTTAATCTATGTCTATACTAATATTATAAAGCTGAATATTTTGACTGAAGGCCTGTCGTGGCGCAGTTGTGGTTGTGGGTTCGATCTCCACTCGAGGAGATTAAATATTTACTTAAATGTATATTTGCATTTCTTCGCTCTGGTCGAGGCAAAGCGCGCTTTTGAGTTCTGCCACTTAATACGCAATACCTCCAGATTTCGGCAGAAAGTGAGGAACGGAGCGTTTTAACACTAGGTTCCCTCAACCTACCCTGCTGTGTGCGAGATACAGCGTGATGCTGATTTAATTTTTTTTTTTTAGTTTGACTGAACTATTGGTCCTAGTTGAAAAATTATCTTTATTTGAATAGTCCAATTAACGAGGAAGGAACCAAGGAGGCTATATTATATTACCTGCCCGTATGCAATGTACCCGCAGTCTGAGCCGCCTCGGACACTTATAATGAGTCTATTGATTTATTTTAGAATTACTTATTTTAGAAAATGTATAAACATTTTAAACGTAGCGGGACTCGAACCCGCGCCTCCTGGAAACCCGCGTCGGTTTCCAGGAGGCCCGGGTTCTTAGCGGTTTTGGTTGTATATGACAACTCTCAATTCTTTCTATTTGTTCAATCTGAGACGACGTAGCCGTAACATTAAATCTTAAAATTTTAATTTAAATATATATTACACTAGCTTTCACCTGGAAGCGAATGTTGATGTTATGATTATGTTATTATGCGGCTGGTGGAGTTTCTAACTACAATTTCCTGGAGACCACGGTCTTATGTTAAAGTAACCTTAATAAATACATATATGGTAGTCAATATATATATGTTAATTAAAACAATAAATTGACTGTATGCTAAATTAAATTTAAATTTGCTCAGCCGTTTTTGCGTGACTCATCCACATATATATTATAATTAATATAATATAAATAAAAATGTTCTATATGTATATTTTTTTTATATTTATTAAATTAAAATTAAATAGTCCAAGGTTTAAATAAGTAAATAAATATTTATTGTTTTAATGAAAAGTCAAAGTGGATTTTTCCCGTGTAAAAAAATAAATGAAAACGTGAAAAACAGAATTGTTATTGAGAAATTTTACTACCACCAATCAACAGAACAGAATAATTTTGATGTCACATTTTTGATATGAAATATCTTTATATCTACCTAGACCTACATTTACTAGGAAATGAGTCAAAATATTTATTGTTTTGTTGTGGGCGTCGCGACCTTGCTTCGGCCGTATCAATGTCCACTGTATTCATTGTAATAACTTTATTTTGTATTGTCCTAAACTTAATATTGTACTAAGATAACATCTTATTACTTATAAAAGTAGTTTATACTCGTTTACTATCTTATATTCGACTATGGAAAATGTTTTAAATGTTCATATATGTGAAAACTTCTAACATCTTGCCAAAATAACCAGTTGACGTAAAAAAATATACCACTATTTTTTCCTTAGTTATGTAGTCTCTATATCTAAAACAGAATCTAAAATCACTGTATTATTGGTTTTGTTATCTAAAATACCTACATAGAAAAACGAAAAAAAATCTTATAAAAATTCATCTTATAAATCTTAATACACTTATGTACTTAGGCAGGTATATTGGCGAAACACGATAAGATAATAACCATTTCCATACATATTTTGGGATCAAACCTTCACAGTATATCTTCCCAAGAGTTCCTCGCTCACTCGTTTAAGCAATTAAGTTTTTTGTAGTTTAGCTCCACGCTGTAAACCACATATAGCAGGGCAAAGAGAACTAAGTTCCCTTGAGTGAGAATGGAACCCATTAACCTTCGCGTTTACAATCAAACGCTGTACTACGGCGTCGCAACGACATAAACACATATTTTTAGCTTCGCGCTGTATCCTGCACACAGCAGGGTAGACAGAGGAAATTTAATGTTAAGACACTCCGTTTCCCACTGCACGCCGCACAACGCCGCGCTTTGTCATTACACCTGAGCTAAGAAATCCAAGGCACAGCCAGTCACGTTTACAGTCACACTTTGCGCCACGACTGGCCACTTAATTTCATATTTACAACAAACAACTTCAAAGAACACAAATAAAAAGATATCACTCGTTTCTCTTTCTTGTCTTTTGAACATTTAAAATAAAGAATAATGAGCGAATCGTTTAAAACAAAAACATTAACATACATTGTAAGTAGGAGGAGACCGGGCTAAAATTATCACACGGTAGTATTTTCAACACAACACAACTTTGTGTAAAAATGTATGCTAAATTTTACTAATATGTAAGTAAAAAAAATGCAGAACCAACGTAAATTGTTTTTGCCTTGAAAAAATCTTAAACGTAGAAACGAGAAATATTACTATGAGTAATAATAAAATCGCCCTAATAAAAATTTTCTGAATGTCGTATCATGATATGAAAATTTTGATAGTCTGCATGATTTAAGCATATTATTTTGACAGTAAAATTTTTGGCAACTAAGCAGTTGCACCACCTGATATGAAATGTCTTGAAAATTGGACGCAAATTGAAGAACGAACAGGCCCAATATAATTTACTCTAGACAGTCTGCCTAGAGTGAGTTACTAGGAAGAACGGAAGGATAATGATAAGACCACCCGTTCTTATCGTTATCTTTTTGTTCTTCCAAGGTAGGCATCCTGCTTTATGATATGCGGGTAAATTAAGGTCTAATAAAGTAAAAGGCTAAATATTAATATATAATAATATAGTAATTGTATATTAAAATAACCCGCAGGATATACGTAATAACATTATAAACTGTGAAAGTTTTTAACGGTTTTAAAATGAATTAATTATATGGAAAATAAATGGTTTAATGTTATATGTGAAAATATATCACTACATTTTTTCTGAAATTAATGTATCTAATAAGTATAAAAACTAGAAAGCTTTAAATCCAAGAATAAATTTTATGATTAACTTTAGGTCGAAGTCTAAGATCTACATTGGTTTCAGCATCCAACCCTTTGATTAGAGGAGGATGGAGGTTAGTTAAATTATATGTGAAAAAGCGACGTTATAACGAGATTTCATACTTTGCTGTTCTTAAAATATAAAAATAAATATTAAATTGAGAAAATAAATTGTGCTCAGCACATTCTAATATCTCACGTGTAAAATGTAAACTAGGTTTGTAAAGCGTTCCACGACGAGACGAATCAATCCGACTTCGATATTTAAATTAACTCGATTGTTATAGAATCGACTATGAAATGCGATTTAGATATACGATTCTCACAATTAAAGCATTTTTTATGTTTATTTTTATACTATGAACATGATGTTGCAAGACTGGTCAGTCCCGCGGTGCTTGCAGAAATATTTTTTTCATACAGCTTCATCAAGCTCAGGTAAACAAAGTGCGGCGTTGAGTTCCGCCTGCTTCGCCGCCTGCTTCGGCGCCTTGGACTGCGATATTTAATATTTTAAAAGTCACTACTTTTAATAGGGTACATATTTAGTCATCTGCCATGTCCCACATATGTATAAAGCGTGAAGCTTAAAAAATATATATCTTGAACTGTCAATCATAACGTAAAAATGAGTATTCATTTTCCACATCAGAATATTAGCCAATACGACTTCGATACGCTATTTAAATCGTTGTTAGTAAACAAAAAATATTATCTAACAACAGTCTGCAACAAGTATTATTATATCGTTACTTTTTGTATAAATTTGAAATTATTAGAGTTTGATCGTAAATAGATTTCTTTATGTAACCTCTTATCGGTGAACATTAACAAGAAGCAAGAAATTTACCTGTTTTTACCGACCACTTTCCACTAAAACCGGAAATACTAGAATAGCTAGCTTTTTACCATAAATTTATTGCTGTTATTATTAGATCACCTGTAATTTTAAATTAATTTAGAATTTAAAAGTGATTTAACAATACCTAGCAACACTAAGAATCTGTGTAAAATTTTTAATTAAAAAAAAAGAGAAATAAGAAATCGGCTTATTAAGTTTTTGTCACAACGATGACTTTCCAAGATCGCACCGTTCGATAACGATTGAACCGGTTCTTCGAAACGGTACACTCGAATTATGCGGCTGTAAAATCGCAAACCTAGAACGCACTTAGTAACAATTTTACATGTGATTATAGGTTAGTTTTTCTTCCATAGTTTCGGTTACGGTTACGCTCCATATAACTATAATACTTAACCAATTATTTTTATTATAATATTATTTTTATATATAATAGTTGAAGTTAAGAGACTAGTTATTTTGAGAATAAATGTATTATTATTATAAAATTATCGTTAAATATTAACTTTACGCTACTTTTAAGATTAATTACAAAACCTACACCAAGTTAGACGTCAGTTAAAAACCTTAAAGGTGGACTATAGTCCACCTGCATTATAAATATAAATTAGCATTTAAACTCCGTACCATCTCATGTTTTCGACATTTCAAAGTCAAAATAAAAATTTATATTATAATATGCAACGTATAACTTATCACGTAACAGCGACTTCTTATAAACAGACAACATTACAAAGCTGTTCTGTTTGTTCTGTAACATTATATTGCAAGAGTTTATTTAATTATAGTTTTCGGGAAGTGAAATACTATAAGAACAATTAGGTGAGTTTTATTCTTATGTGTAAATTACTAAAATAGCATAAAGCAATTTTTTTTAGTTTATTTGTCAGCTTGTAAGCGGTTGTTGTAGGTTTAACTTTAAAATATCGATCGCTACATTTAAAAACATATATGCTACGAATCGGTGTAATGAAGAATTAATTAATATGTAACTAATCTACTATGTCTACTATGTTCGGAGGGAACTTGGGAAACTTGTGTCAATACTCCGTTCCCCATTGAAGGAATGCAAAATATGAAATATATAATTTCCTAGAGAGGGAGTCGAAGTCACAACCTGTCGCGTTTACAGTCGCACCTAGCACTTATGCCACTGCGATGCGACTGCCTTCAACAAAAGGAGCTAACTGAAGATAAAAATAATAATAAAAAAGGCGTGTAGGCTTTGTACAAGGAAAACAATTCTACGAAGCTATAAAACTTTCTTTCAAAAAATTTATTTCTCACGTTAATTTGCCAAACCGGTAGTTCTTCAAATTTGTAAACGAAATTAAGGAAGCAAGTCATTAAACGACCTAACGATGATATATCTATATAATATGTTTATAATGACAATATTAATGTATACGGCATACCTAATGTTTTCTTTTTTTTGGTTTCACGCTGTATTTTGCAAATAGCAGAATATTAACATAAATTTAATATCATAGTAAAAAAATCATAGTAAAATTTTTGGGACACCAGACTATTCTGGGGTGGGCACAGACCATCTGCCCCCCTCTTCCTACGGCCATGCTGACTATTCTGCTATTTGCGGGATGCAGTGTGAACCTAAAAAAACCATTAGGTATGCCGTATTTTAGGCCGAGAATTTTTGAAAATAACGTTTTACTCAAACATAATAATGTGATCCAAGGAAAAATCCAGTTAAAAATGATACAATTTTTTAAAAGTAGGCACTTCACTGAGGATCAGACAATGAAATTATTCCGTCACACGTTGACTTTGAACTCTCACACAACGTGTTCTCAAGAAAAGTAGACCTGACCTAATTGGGATCTGAAGCCCTACTTGGAGCTCATCTCAAAACATTAATTAAATGTAATTTGTGCGGTCGTTCAGAAGTTATGCGCGTATACATATTTCAACAATTCATTTTTACAGACTGATTTCGAATGCAAGAATATTTATTTGTTTATTCAACAACGATTTCAATATCATTACATAATTGTAATCGATTTAAATGTTAGTTTCCCAATTTAGAAATCAGGAAAACAATATGATTATAATATAAACGATTACGTTCAACGCTGCGTAATAATATACGCCTAACAAAGCGTGACGGGGTCAAACGTCTGTTTCTCAAGTCGAGACTTTTTAACCGACTTTTGTAAGAAAGAAGTTATCAATTCGATTACTTTTTTTGTTAAGTTTTTTACCTCAGCACTCCAGCAGCAGCAGCAGTCCCATTTCAATTTGATCCATTTTTGACTATGTTTACCATGAGTTGTTTTACTCATGGTTAACATAAGTCCTTAATGTGCATTAAGTATGTGCGCGTCAAATGGACGAATAATTCAATATCACACTATAACAGATTTTGATATTTTTTTAGGATTCCGTCCGTACCTTTAAAGGAATAAAGGAACCCTTATAAGATCACTTTGTTGTCCATCTGGAGGTCTGTCAAGAGCTTTTATCTCAAGATCGCCTAGATCTACGGCTTAAGAAAAAAAGATATGGCCGTTTATATAGCAAAAAACGTGTATTTCGACACTATAAAGGGAATTAAAATGGATAGGGTACATCCGGTTAACTTAGAATTATGAAGTTTGGAAACTAGCATCTACGGATAAAACTAGTTCAGGAAATATCTGAAAACTATACATTTTTGGTTAAATCCTAAAATATACTAGCCTTAAATAGCAAAAAAACCCGTATTTTAACACTATAAAGGAAATCAAAATTAATAGGGTACTTTCGGTTAACCTAGAATAATCAAATTTGGCATATTATACATACATATAGTTCATCAAATACAGATAGTCCATTCTTCATGAAAAAATCTGAAAATACTTTCATTGTGGTTAAATCCTCAAAAATAATAGCCGTTAAAGATGACAATCTTTAACGGCTATTATTTTGAGGATTAAAGCCGTTAGTTAACAGAGGTAACAGATGAAAAGGCTCTGGCGAAGTTAAGACTGAAATTTAGAATAATCTCAAGACCTCCAATTTTTGTACGGTACCCTCGGTAGGAGAGCCCAACTCTCACTTGTCCGGTTTTTGTAATCGGAAAGAGTACAAATTAATAGTAGTTTGATTACAAATTTTGTTTAGTACTTATTGTGGATTCCGGTGGAACTCGGATTTTTTTTGTTAAAAATGATAATTATTTACATATTGCAATTTGAAATTTTGCTTTTCTACGGTCCTGAAACTACTGGCAATTGTAATTTCAACGAACAAATAAACTAACGTATTTCAAAAAGGTAAGTACATACTTCGTGTTACGAAAAGGTACCTACGGCTCATATGGACCGTAGAACTAGCAGCCAGCGGGTGATAATTAGTAAGATAGCTCTTACGTAATAAGCATTAAGAACCATTCAATATAAAACCTAGTTCCAGTCACTAACGAGCTCTTTTCCTGTAATTAATTATGCGTAAGTGAATCGCGATTATACTGTTAAGTTTCTTGACGCTGCCATTTCATGAATAAATCATAAAACAGTCTTGTCTGAATGGCTTACCGGATTTTACGACTGTAATTATAATGTTGTATATATTATAAACGCGACCTAAACGCGACTTCGCCCGCCTTAACTTATATACAGCCAGTTTATAGAAAATGTTGACATAAATTATTATATACGAGTCTATATTTTAATCTGATGTATAAGCTATATTACTGTAAAGTTTCATTTAAATCAGTTCAGTAGTTTTTATATGAAAGTGGAACAAACATCCATCCTCACAAACTTTCGCATTTACTACAAGACAAGACTAGCGATGAGGCCAGTCGTGGCGCAGGGACACCGGTTATAGGGTTGATGCTCACCCGAGGAATTTAAATATTTAATATTTTCTTTCCTCGCTCTGGTAACGAGGCAAAGTGCGTCATTGAGTTCCGCCACTCAACACGCAATGTCTCCATATTTCAGCGGAAATTAAGTGTCTCAATGAGAAAGAAGTGTCTTAACACTAGATTCTCAAGTGCCCTCTTGCCTATCCTTCTATGTGTGGGATACAACGTGAAGCTAGAAAATAAAAAATATTATACTAGCTTTTACCCGTTGCTTTGCCCCCTTGATCAAATGGAAATAACTAAGAAGTTTGTTTGTCTCATGACATATTCAAAATTGGCAGCGCTGCCCTAAAGTAGGTTATAACGAAATGATTAACGTGATTTAATCTAGCTTTTGGCCTTTTTTTTTATGGAAAAGACACGGCAAACGAGCGTGCAGGTCACCTGATGATAAGTGATTACCGCCGCCTACGGCCCCGTGCAACCTCAGAGGAGCTACAGGTGCGTTGCCGGCCTTTAAGATGGGTTGGGCCTTCCACGATAAATGGAATATGCAGTACAAAAAGAATTTTTCAATTCAAATCTATACTAATTCTGAACCAAGATAACGAAGTCCTGATCGTTTTGAATTTTTTATCGCATATTTAATTCTAAATGAATAAAATATAAGTGGCAATAAATAAATTAATAATGTCGGGTATTAATTTGAGTAAGAATGGTAATATAGCAGGCTTTAATTCGACTTTAAATATCTTTTTTATTTTTATCCTCAGTGTACGTAATAGGCATGCAGCCCTAGAAAATTTAAATATTTTTTTATTTAATTTTTAATTGTTTACATGTATGTACGTACATTTTGACACGTTTTAAAATCATTAGTAAGACACTTCATTCTCCACTTTCCGCCGAGTCCTAGAGGCATTGCGTTAGTTGCGTGGCGGAACTCAGCGCCGCGCTTTTCCTCGACACCAGAGCATAGAAATGGAAATATAAATCTAAATAAAGATTTCACTTCCTCGAGTGGGGATCGAACCCACATCCAGTCGATTTTACATTCACACTTTGTGCCTCTGCGCTACGACTGGCATTATTTGTGGCTTACTTAATATACATAATTTTGTCAATAGCTAATTTAATGAATTGGAATTGGCAGTATGTAGGTGAACAACTTTTTAAGATATCAGCCGTAATTGGCTGTTGCCTAGATAACGAAAAATGTGGCTCTCGCTTGACTCCAAGTTTGCCGAAATCGATTCGATCGATCGATTGGTAGATATTGAATGAAAAAATATACAGATTAAAAATAAAATTAGTTATTATTCCATAATTAAAAATACGGTAATAACGTGTAAAGGACCTATAAAAGGCTAACCTTGCAAAATGATGGAGTTGCGCTATGATAAGTTTATGGTAAATGGTATAGATAAATAAAACACTACGTTTTTGGTAACAATACGAAATAGGTAGATGGTGCCTTCACAAAATATTTTGTTAATAATATCACAAAGGACCTATGACTTTAAAAAAACTTTAGAAATTCTGTTTCTAAAGTCATTTTTATTTATTTTAGTTATTTCAAACATTCAAAAAATAATAATGAAAAATATATACCTACAATATTAAAACTATAAATTGAAATCTGCAAACCGGGCCAAGTACAAAACATCAAATTGAATGGCAAAACAACGATACCATTGTTTCTAACTCTATCTCGATTCCCTTCAAGGCTGTTTCTATTGTTATACCCAATCAAGTTAATCGAAAGTTAATATTTAAAAAACATTGCATTATAACTTTTTTTTTCATATATTACGTTGTTCAGTTCAAATTAATGGACGAGGCAGGCACGTAGAACAGCCGAAGTAAGATCAATTATTTTTATCTTTTCGTTGTACCAAAGCGCGGCTTTGGGTTTACTTCTCAACATGCAATTTCTCGTAAATTGTGCAAATGATTTATTCTGTCAAATAGGTATTGAACCTAAAACCGTCATGTTTACAGTCATACTCTGTGCCGCTGCACCACGACGGCACATGGTGACATAAATGATGACCAGAGATATCTTTATTTCAATCTCTACCTTTACTCATCAAATGTAAATAAGAAAAATATTGACAATGTTTTCATATACCCATTTATTTATTATTAATCAGCGTCAGACGAAAAAAATATATTATTAAAAATTTACAAATTTTGAACCCGTATAAAAGCATATTACGAAATTTGAACTTTAACACCAAACCATTAGGTAAGAAGCAGCGGTGTAAATCAATTATGCCTTTTTATATCTCTATAATAGAAAGTTTCAAGATACCCATGTGATATTTCTGAAGTGTAAAACAACGTACAATAGTCAATAGCCATAATTACGATGTATAACACTATAGTGTGGTGAAAACCTTTTTGTAACTTTCGAGTTTCGCTTCGAAAGTGAACATCCATCTAAAGTCTAAACATGAAGATAAATTGTTACGTGATCTGAATATTTGTATAATATAATTTCATTGAAAGTATTGTATTTAGTTATGTTATGTTCAAAAATTTTTTAAAATATCATTTTATATTATTTTAGATTCGCAAAATAGATAATAAATTATTGTGGCAGAACAAACAGCATAAGATTTTTTTTTAACATTACGTTGTATCCAGCAGATAGCAGGATACACAGTGAGAACCTGGGAACCTAGTGTTAAGATACTTCCGTTTCCCATTTTCCAGTGAATTCTGAAGGCATTGCGTGTTGAGAGGCGGAACCCACCGTCGCCCACCGTTTAATGAAGTATCATTACCAAAGCGTGGATAGGAAAATATTCAATATTTCACTCTCTTGAGTTGGAATCAAACATACGTCGCGTTTAGCGTAATAAATTAAAAACCAACGCAGTTGTAAAATTTTTACATCTCCTCACTTTGTTGTAGGTCATATACCTACTTACTATTACTCTGCTCAAAATCCCACTATAGCAATTTTTTTATATAGTTATTTCAAGTGTTGCAGAAAATTGTATAGATAAATCTTAATCTATTTAGGCCGTACAAAATTAAAAGAAGTCCGTTAGTATCGAGAACTTAATATAATTTATTTAATTTGACATCGATGACGACGACGATTCCTAATTTAATTTTTAATAGTAAATTTATTTAAATAAATCGCCTGTTTCCAGAAGACGGACGTTTTCCTTTTCTTCCGCATCGATCTTAGCTTTTAATTTTGCCATTTCCCGATCTCTTATTATCTTTCTCTCTGCTTCCTCCTCCCGCCATGTAGCTTCCTTCGATTCATACACTTTTTGTTTAATACGACCGTATACAATTCCTGCAAGAAGCATTGCATATCTCATTCCTCTTATTAATGGTGATACAGGTACTGGTGGTCCATAAGGTAGTGACATAATTAAATTAAAATATTTTATTTTAATAATAAATATTAAAAGTTTACCGGCGGTCAAATTTTCACTTCAAATATTATTCGCAAATTTCATAATTTTGACATTTTATTGTAAATTGAAATTTGTCACAGATTAAAAATGTTTTATAGAATAAAAAACTCGCTTAACTTGTAACCTCAATTAATGAATTGCATTCTAGCACAACCCTATTTAATAGGTCAAGTGCGATTCGTAACAATAAAAATATTTTTTGTTCCGGAATTACATTTATATCGTTCGGAAGGCCAGTGGCCGAGAGTGCAGCTAATAATACCGTTTGTCTCTGGTGTGGCGACCACCAATTATAGCAGACTGGCGGCCCGCCAGCGATCGAGCTGGCGTTGCGTGGTCAACAGGAACAATCGTTTAACGAATCAATCATTATGCAGCAAAACTTTTTTAATGCAATAAAACACTCGACAAAAGGTTTCTGTGAACTTTATTATATTTTAAGCAAGCAATAATACTTGATTATAAAAGCGTAATGTTTTTCACTACATATAGATTAAATTTAAAAGATCGATAATTTGTAATCACACTTTATTAATAAACGTTGAAACATATTTTTGTAAAATACATTTTATAAATGAATGAAATACTTTATTCAGCTACTATTAATGACTGCCTTATTAAAAGGAAATTATTATGATAACTATCATGCATATAAGTATATATTATGACAAGTTATTTGAAGTTTAAATTTATCTTTAATACAAAATCACGAAAATATTAACATTAAGTACAAAATACAGGCACAGTGATGATGGTATCATAATCGCAACTTTCCCTCTCGACAATCTCGCTAAATAGTGTTAAATATTCTCGTATCTTTTATATCAAGTTATGCTAATATGAGAAAAGTAAAATTACTAACAATGATGCTTTGTTTCTGATGCAATTAACTCGGTATTCAAAATGTTAATAATCCTTCTTGTTAGGTGTTTCAAGCTTTTTAATAGTACACTTATTATAAAAAGTATATACTATATTTCTATATTCTATTATTTTTATATTATAGTCAGCTCAAAGGCAGAGGCAGAGGTAACCTATTAACCTAGTGTTAATAATGAATCTCTGTTCCCATTAAAACATATCTGTACCCCGCGTCCCACCGAATTCTGAGGCATTGCGTGTTAAGTAGCAGAATTAAGTCCTATCTTTTATTTTATCAGCTTCACGCTATATTTCACACACAACAGGGTAGCCACTTTCCGCCGAATTCTGAAGGCGTTGAGGAGTGGAACTCAACGCCTTACTTTGCCTGAACACCTCATCGATGAAATTAAAATATAAATTTAAATAAATATTTCTCCTTTTCTCTTTTCTCCTTTCCTCGAGTTCGAACCCACAACCAGTCGCACTTACAGTCACACTTTGTGCCCCAGCGCCGCCACTTAAGTCCTATTTTTTTTGTTTAAAATCAGTTATTTTTAAATTCAGTGTCAACCAAGAAAAAATAACATTATGATATAATTACTAAATACACCGAACAAAACTTTAATTTAAAAAAGATTTAAGAAAATACAGGCTTTAGAACTGACAAATATCTATCCAATGCAAAGGCCAGCCGTAACGAAATCCAGTGTTGTCGGGAGTCTATGATAGATCGTCTGAGCCTGGCAATTCAGGACGCCTTGGAATTGGGCGATGCCAATCTTGTCAGATTTAACGTTATCAAAACTCAGGCGTGCTTATTCTCTGCAAAACGGACCGCTTTCGGTTTTGCTCCGACTTTCCGAGATGTAGCCGTGCCGATAGCTGACTATCTTGAGCTTCTTGCTAGGAATCTTACGTCAGATTTGAACTTTGGACGTTATATCGGCTGTAGCTAAAAAACTAGGTGTCTTGTCAAAGATTAGGCACTATTTGACTCCAGCTTCTTGCGAGGGTGTGCAGCAGTGCTGCATCACCTAGTACCCTCTTCTCTTTTCCATCTGCAGGGCACTAGACGTAGGCTGGTATTTCACCCATATGTCGTCTACATAATTCCTTTTCATACGGAGTGTTTCGCACCACTATCTTAATGCGAATGGCTAAATAGTGGAACTCCCTGCCTGCTGAACTGTTTCCCGATAAAGCACAACTTGGACCTTTACAAGGCAGAGTGAATAGGCATTAGCAAAGTAAGCATGGTACACCATTGATCGCATCGTCACTTACCACCAGGTGAGATAGCGGACAAATACACACATACAATTTAAAAAAAGACTCAAAAATAACGTTATCGTTACGGCTTAGTTAATAAATAGGCTTATAATGGTTAGTAATTTCAATTTTTCTTTTTTGATTTTCCTTACTTTGCAGTACCTAATTAAAATATTAATTTTTAAAATTTACTTTTTGTTCGAATGCACAAAAAAGTATTTTCTAGAACAGAGTACCTTCTTCCCTCTCCCCCGGGTGTCGCTGTAAAACCCAATAAGGCTAACATCAATAACCTCAAGTTCCAAAAAAAAGTCTATATAATTTTGTAACACAAGAATTTTTTTAATTTCTTGTGTTACAAAAATATGTAAATAAAACCAATAAACTAATTTAAACCAATAAGAATTTTGCTTAAATATTTCGGCACTCTCATGCAAAATGCACATACATATATTGTACTATGCGCCATTGTGTAGTATAATAAGGCTCATGACGTCATTCTTTACTACAGTGAACGGCAAACGTAATTCTTAACTTAAAATCATCTTGTTAAGTTCAATAACAGCAAGCCATTAAGAAGGCGAGGCATGAAATAGACTATTGCGCAATCCTCCTATTGTAAAGAACATTATGACACATAAAATGTCACGACCTCGTGCAATAATGGTGATTAGTTTGAATGAGTCCTTCCGTCTATCAAGATAAAAATTGTATGCATATGAACGTAGTTATGGTTAATATAACCCTGATATATAAATCATAACGTTATAATAGGTGTAGTAAAATGTTTATTTAATAACGATATGATCTAAACCTAAAATAACTTATGTTAAAGAATGACATGTGAAAGAAGAGCTGTGAATATTAGGTATAATTATTATGCATTTCAAAATGTTTATAATAATATAGTATTAGTATATAAAATCATAAAATACTGAGAAAATAAATAATTGTACATTAAAAGTAATATAAAAAAAACATAATTTATCAATGTTTATTTTTTCTGAATACAATTTTATAGTGATTTCATCTATGTTTTTTGTTAGTAAAAAACATGATAAGAAACCGGTATCGATTCGATGTTTCGTCTTTCCAATGCATATATACAATGTGTACCCTTCCCTAGCCATTCTCTATCTCTTTCGCTCACGTCCATAATTTATGCTGTTCTCTTTCCTTTATTCGACTTTATTTTACACTTCCAGTTCCAGTCCGTATTTGTCGTTTGCTGTGGATACTTGGCTAGACATTATTTATAAAATTCGATCTATTATTTAAAAGTAAAGTATTACTAACTTCGGTTTTATATTATAGAATAGAATTACACGCTAACCGTCAACGTCAACGTAACTGTAATTATTTTGTCGTTAAAAATTTATCGATCAATTAACAACAGTGGGTGTGGTGTACAGAAACCTGTCAAATTCGAAGTTTTATCTGAATGCCCTTTGCTTTAAATTTCTTATGTAAAGGACTGGAGTGTTAAGTGTTGTGTATTGTTTTGCAGAAGTCGTCCACGACGAAGACGACGACCATGACGACGCCGGCCAAACTGTATGGGCGCGAGCTGTCCGCTTACGATGAAGTCGACGTTGACGAACTGCTAGCCAAGTTGTCGCAGGAAGAGCTTACTATGCTCGCTAAGGAGGTGGATCCAGATGTAAGTAAAGATATAGCTACCCTGTCATTGTTAATATAATTAATATTTAAACTTGCATATGTTAATAATGTAAATTATAGGAAAAATGATTTATGCATGTTTTATTTAGTTTACCATTTAGTAATATACCCAAAGACAAGAATTTAGCCCAATACTTTTAAAACAATTTGACTCATCTTGGTTCGAACTATAGAATACTTGTGAAGGCCAAACATTATTATACTGACTATACTAATTGTATTGTTAAATAAATGACCAAGTCCAAGAGTAGGTAAAAGTAAACATTGAACCTTGAAAATATCATTATAGAATTTTGTTTATGGGAAAATTTTACAAATTGTATTTACAAAATACAATTTATATAAGACAAAGTGTAGCACCTAACATCTTGTTTATGATAATATTCTAACATAATCCCATCAAGAGACAGAGGTAACTTAATGATATGGAGATATGGAATATGGAGTATGGTGGGTATGGTCCCTATACACAGAACTCAAAATCTTTTTACATGAGTGGAGAAATTAAAATAATTTATTCTCTGGCCAGGAATTGAACAGATGACCGATATGGTTTCAGTCACAGTATAACTGTGACTTTTTTCACCAATACCGTTTTTAGCCAATTTTATTTTACCAAGAAACTAAGTAAAATTCATCTCATTTCATTAATGAGTGAATTTTAATTAGTTTTGCACATACTCTGTTATCTAATTTATTTTTTATCAAATTTATATACATATCATATATATATACATGGCATAAAAAATTAAATTAGATAATAATATCTATCTACCATAAAATTATCTTAATATCAATCAATAAAAGATACAAGTGACCCAATAATTCCCCTGATCCCTATTTGGGAGCATTAAATATTTTTTCCTCATTCTGGTAGAGCTGAGTCTTGCCTCTCTCACACTCAATTGAATTTGGGTAGAAGAATGTTTGACATTAGGTTCTTTCAGTGTACTCTGTAACAAAGAACCTTTATGCAATATAAAGCATACAGCTATAAAAAAATAACTATTTTTAAATTTGATCAAGTATAGAAAAAATAATAATTTATGAGTACTGCTTCACTTTTATCACTTAACAAAATGCTTATCAATGATAATTATTGTTCCAATTTGAGTGTACTCATTTTGAATTAAACACCTTCAAGATAAGAAATTGTTGTGCAGCAATGCTAATTTAGAAAAAAGTATAATATAGATAAAATTTTGGCTAGATATTAAAATAAGGTTTTTTGAAATACTTATTTTTTTTAAGTAATATTTTTTTTATTTAATTCAATTTTTTTATTTATTGTATATGATTCCCCTTATTTAGTCATCCTACATCATTTGTACCAACAGTTATAATATGCTTATATATTGTATAAAGATCATTATTTAATATGCTATATCCTTGTCTGCGATAGCATAATTATAATTAATAATACTTATATTACAAAAGGAAATAACAATGCTATAAGGTTGATTATTGTTTTAAATACTATATTTTTAAATATTAAAGTATAAAAAATATTTTACTTTAATTTATCAAATTTTTATCTGGATCTCAAATATTTATTTAATATTTTAGTCCAATCATGGCACAGGGGTACAAAGTGTGACTATAAAAAAGCAACTGGTTGTGGGTTCGATTCGTAATCGGGGAAATGAAATATTTATTTTAATTTATATTTCCATTTTTTCGCTTTAGTGTAGCAAAGCAGGGTTTTGAGTTCGGTGGAAAGTGGGGTACGGAGTTTTTTAACACTGGGTGTCCTCTGCCTACCCTGCTGTGTACAGCTTCACACTGTAAGGCTGATCTAATTAAATTGTTTACCAACTATCTAACGATTAATAATAGGAATGCCTTTACCAAATTCTGTAGTAAATTTTCGATAAAAATTTTGATACATTCTTGCAATTTACAACCATAATATTACTTTTTTTAAAATCTACATTGTAATTTTGCCTCTTTTCGCCGAATTCTTCAGACAACACATGTTGAGTGGCTATTCTGCTCTTTGCCTCGTTATCAGAGCAGGGAAATATAAATATTATACATATATATTTCAGTCCTCCGAGTGGAAATCGAACCTACAGCAGCCGCAATGCACCATGACGATGGCTTGATTTTTTTTCAATAATATATATAATAACAGTATTTTATTATAGTAAATAATTTTTACTATAATAAATAATAATCTTTACATTTTTCCAGGACAATTTCCTTCCACCGTCCCAGCGTAACAACTACGCCTGCGAAAAAGACCCCACGGGTCCGCTCAATCGCAAGAAATTGATAGAGCACATTAACAAACAAGCCTTGGAGACACCAGATCGGCCGGAGGTCAAACCCTATGTTCCTGGTGTTATACGCGGTAAAAAGGTATGTATAAATTGATTTGTATGTTTGTACGTCCTTACTGACATTTCTTGAAGTAATCCACAACAATGATAAAGATGAATTACTAGATGGTGGAGAATGAATTGATGGGTACAAATGCGTCAATTTGTTATGAAATTAAAATGCATATGTTACTTTATACAATAGTGTACATTGTCTAACTTATGGTATGAATTATTTTATAAAAAAAAAATAACAAAAAAGGGTACAAAATTTATGTATTAATATATAATCTCTGAACAGAGTCACTTAGCTAGCTAAATTAATTTTATTCAATGCCCAGATCATTGTTAAAATTATATTATGCCACTCATATTTCTTCTTCAAAATAGTAGTTGAATAATTTTAGACATTATACATAATAAAAATTTAAAATAATGGAGAATTTACTTTTTCATGTAACAAAAATATCAAAATTCAATCTACCATAAAGTGTAAAGCCTTATGTTGTACATGAGTTTAAGAAACGTGTTCTCTTGTCTTTAATTACCAGTAAAGTATCATATACAATTTCTTATAATTAATATGTTATAACTTCTTAATCATGTGTGACATACTGATATCGACTGATTGATTATAGAGGTTAATCTTTAATTCCTTATAAATATCAAGTTATCGATAATATGTACAATACAAAAAGATACTTAAACTAACCAATTTAATTCCTGAATTGAGTAATATCAATTCAATATATAACTATAATTTGCCGTCGCGGCGGAGGGGCACAAGCGTTCGGTTGTAAACGCGACCTCTATAGATTCGATTTTCATTTGGGGGAATGAATTATTTCTATTTTCCTACTCTAGTTAGCAATTAAGGAAGCAAAACAAGGAACCCATTGTGTCGCTTAAATACGACATTAATTTGGATACCTACTTAGAGGAATGATTATATTTAAATTCTGTCTTTTATCCCTAATCTATTAAAACAAAACGCTGTGTTTAGCTCAGCCACTTAGTACGCCAGATATTCATGCCAAACTCGGAGAATAAAGCCTCTTTACTCTGTGTTTATACAATGATATATTTAATTACATTTTAAAAAGTTTTTTTTTTTCATATTACAGTGGATCCCGCCCCCGGTCCCAGAGAAGGTGCGTGACGCTGAAGAACAAATAACTATTGATCTTGGTGATGAATATGAACAGGCTTTAACCAGTGCCAGCCAGGAGGAGATTATAGATCTCGCTGGTGAGACAGGCTTTTGTAATTAACATATAATAAAATGGCTCTTACCTTAGGCCTTACTCCAATGGAGGATTAACTTGGAATTATAGAAGGTAACTGGTCCCAAGTATAGTGAGTGGGCTACATGGAAATGATCACCATATGATATAGCTTTCCATCAATAGACTATCCAACATAAAATATTTTTTCAGTTCCAATCATTAAGTGAGATTAGCATGTTCAACCAAACAAACTCTTCAGTTTTGTAATATTAGTATGGATATAAAATAAGGATAGAATGTATAAAAGAGAGATTTTTATAAATTTTGTTACTTTTATGTTTAAAATTAGGTAAAGAACTAATAAGTTAAATTGTTTTCATTTAATTAGATTGTACTTATCATCATCAATAATATTCAAATAAATGTATGATTATGGATCCATATCCTACCTGTGGATATTTATATATGTTTCTTTATTTAAAAAATATATTTTTATGGCTTTGTTTCAAGCATGCGAAAATAAAAAAATCCTAGGTTTTCTTTACTTAGCCATGACTCAAAATATACAAGATTTGCTTGTATATTTTGAGTTCACGTTGTAATTTGCATACAGTGGGCGAGAACGCTGCGCTTTGTGACCTTACTGGAGCGATGAAATGAAAACAATTCTTTCCTCCAAATGGGAATAGAACCCACAACCGTGGCGTTTACAGTCAGACGCTGCTCTGAATCTTTTATAGCTTAAACCACCACGCGAGCAGAATCTTTTATAGCTTAAACCACACAAAAAATATGCATATCGTTATCGTTATACAAGTTATAGTATAAAAGTCCTTTGTAATAATATTCAGTTGGAATTCGCGACTATTTGGCATGCGTCCACTTTCTTCTGATCTCGACATAAAAACAATCTTTTTCGATGTTTAGTACAAATTTCTGTGTTAGAATGATATAATATTTTCTAGAAAGTGGATTATTTTAATGTGGTTGTTATGAACATATCTTAAAAAGTTACTATTTCTTTTTTATTATTAACATTAATATAATGAGAAATTGAAATGGATGGGTTTGAATTAATAAAATAAGGGATCTTAATAGTATCTCTATGGTAAAAATATTTGTATAAACATAAAGTCAAATTAGAAAAATATATAAATTTTGTGGCCAAAGCCAGTTACGTAGTTTCGTTAAATAATATAGAAACTGGACAGGAAGGACTAGCTGCATTTTTTATGATATATGAATACAGTATATTGGTGGTGGACCTTCAACACCGCGCTTTGTCTTCTTACCAAAACAAAGAAATTTTAACAATTTTTATCCTCAAATGGGAATCAAACACACCATCTATATTTAATTTTTTATTTAAACTATTCCAGCTATTCTGGGTTTCCATTCAATGATGAATCAAGATCAGTACCACGCGTCTCTATTGAACAAAGGGCAACCCGTTGGACTCGGTTGGGACGGCATCACTAAAGCTACTAAACCAAAGGTAATATGAACGACTGAATCATAAAAGAATAAAATAGATAAAAAATGTAGTAAATTTCTATAAAACACTACATAAGGTTAACTTGATTAATTTTAAAGTGAATAGTTGTAGGTGATAGTGAAAATGATATATTGAAGTAAATACCATCTTGGTGCAGTGGGACTGTGTGACTGTAAATGCGATGGTTGTGGGCTCGATTCTCATGTGAGAGAATGAGAATTATTATAATTTTTATCAAAACGGAGTCAAATGTTAACACGTAATGTCTAGAATTTGGTGAAAAACTGAAAATAAAGCATCTAGGCAGTAGGGCTAGCTGCTATATGTGCGATACTGCTTTAAAAAAATATATCGTCTAACCTTTTACCTTATGTAATTTTTTTTGCCTCGACACCAGAGCGAAGAAATTTAAATTTAAATAAATATTTCATCTCATGTGAGGATCGAACCCACATCCAGTCGGTTTTACAGTCACACTTTGTGCCTCTGCGCCACTACTGGTGTCCTTATTTAAATATTACCTATATTGTTTTATACTATGTTTTCCAGGTATACCCCATGGACCCCCCTAACGACGCTGATCCTGACAAGGCCATCGACAGGGTTAAAGAGAACGACCAGTCGTTCATTGATCTCAATTGGAATAATATTAAGGTAATAATAATAAGTCTTTCTTGTTAAAATGACATAATTATTAAAGATTATAATTAAATATTGAAGATGTGTCCAACTAAGAAATGGTTTTGTGTTTGTTATTTTATAATTCTTTTAATAGATAAATTTGGTATTGGTAAATTAAATCTTCATTTTTTTATATGTATTCAACATTGAGCATATCTCAAAAATCACTTGGCCAATTCTAAGAGATTTAATAAAATATAGGCGGGATTATTATTTGGAAATACCTTATTTTGATGATACGGCGAATAAAGTAAATAAACTTAAATTTGCTTAGTATGATAAATGTATGTGATGTTTACCATTATACAAATGGAAAACTAAAGATTCAACCGTAATTCGTCGTAAAAACAGTCGTATAAAATAACTGTTATAGCAATAAGCAAATTTGTCGAAGTAAGTACTTTAAATTGCATTTTTTAATAAAACAAACCCTATATGCTAATGGAAGCTTCCAAACAGATTGAAAAGCACATTTCAATCTGTTGAGCCAATTCTGAGATTAGCGATAACAATCGCACAGGAAAAAAATCAAAAATTGTTGTTTTGGGTTTTACTACATTGAAGAAAAACCGTAACCGTACCGTATCGTGAAGGTAAAAAAATAAGACTAACTCCCCTACATACACTTAAAAATTACTGCTTGGTGAGATAATATATTTGTATTTAAAACAATAACAAATATACATTTTACAGAACATAAGCGACGAGAAATTCGAGAAGCTATTCGAGTCGTTAAAAACGAACACCCATCTAGAAGTGCTGTCTCTAGTCAACGTGGGCCTCAACGACCGCACCGCGCAGCTGCTGGCCGACGCCTTACAGGCGAACTCGGCTCTGCGCGTGGTCAATGTGGAGACCAACTTCATCAGCCCCGCCGGTGTGGTGCAGCTCGTGAAGGCCCTACTGGTCACCAATACTGTGGAGGAGTTCAGAGCTTCCAATCAGGTTAGTCGGTTTAGAGGTTAAGTTCTATAGGAAGTTTTGAATATTCTAAATGATCCATATTCAAAACTTGTTCATCTTGTCTCTAATGAATGTAGGTCTCAATAACCTAAGTTAGTTTGTTTTGTATTGGCAGGAGTAGAATTTTTTAAGGAATCTAGTGTGTATGAAAACGGGTCTTAATGACCCAAACAAGTCATATCCAGGTTTAAGTGGTTAGTTTAAATAATATTGATAATCAGGAATTAAGGTTGCCTAGAAGTCAATATGGGTCTTATAGTCTGCATCACGCAACTACGCTAAGGGTTAAAATGGATGAGTAAAAAACATTAATACAATAACCATTTACATATACAACTGTTGGTTAAATATTGTTTTAATACTGTTATTCTCCCACCAGCGTTCGCAAGTCCTCGGCAATAAAATCGAAATGGAGATCACTCGATTAGTTGAGCAGAACCCAACGTTACTGAGACTCGGCCTCCATCTCGAGTACAGTGACGCCCGCCACCGCGTAGCGTCGCATCTGCAACGCAATATCGATAGAAGTGAGTGTTGATTTTTTAAAATTTGATTAAAGTATATTGCTGTATATCTCATATATTGCAGGGTAAATAGAGGGAACCTAGTGTTTCACTCTTGTCCCTGTGTGTGCATCACCCAATTTTCGATTTCGAGATTTGGCGTGAAGTGGCGGAACTCAACGCCGCGCTTTATCTTGTTACCATTCCCTAAGTGGAAATCGAACGCACAACTGTCCCTGTTTACAGTCAGAGCCACAGTGATGTCATGATGGCCTCAAGGATCGTTATCAGATTTCGTGATATATTTATTAATCGATTTTAGTTGTAGAAATGAGTATTTGTAGAATGCCTTACAGAGACACCAATTCTAGATATACTATTGGTAATAGAAAAATTTTGAAATATTATTTGCAATAAAAGCTTAGGGATTAAATTAAATTATTTTATTTTTGTTTTCACTGTTATTATTCTGTAAGAGTTTTTATGATATTATTTTATGCAAAATTTTATTAGATATGGTTCTCATAAATGCAGAATATTACCATGACGTTCAAGGATTTCAAGAAGATTTGTTTCTTTAATAGCTATTTCATTTAATGGCATTATATAAAAAAAGAAAGAAAGAGAAGATTAATGCATACAAAATTAAAATATTTATACTATTTGAATATCAACAATTGTGCCGGAGGGATATGTTTGATATATATAATATTTAATTTTAATTTTATGTATATTATACAAATCATTCGACAACCATTTCAATTAGCCATACCATAAAAAAATCGATACATCTTTAAAGTCGACATACCATCAACAGCACATTATCAATACATTGCGGGAAAGAAGACCACTCCGGGCGCCGACATCACGCCAGTAAACACACTACTTTAAATATAACCGATCCGTAGATAACAATTAACAAATAATAGAACATTCATACAAAATAATCTAAAAAAGAAACAATGGAAAATCAACTTGACTGTCTGTTGATGCTATTTGACAACACGAAACATTGATATCGATATAGATTAATGATTTTGTTTCATAATATCGATATTATTAGTACATACCGAGAAAGAAGAGTACTCCAAACGCCTACTTTACAGTCACCAGTGATCATATTACATTACATATTCAACTTATAAGTAGAGATTGTCACCCTCGCTGATTAACACCAATGGAGCATTCATACAAAATCACCCAAAAAAAAACAAAAACTCTCCGTTGATAAAGTGACCGAAACATCGAGATGGAATCAAATAATGTCATCCTCGCTGATTAACATAAATTTAGCATTCATATCAAATTACGTAAGAAATAAACAATGGAAAATCCTATAAACTAACTGCCCGTTGATATACATTGACTCACTTCAATTGGGTGCAACTTCAACTAGTGACAGACGGACAGACAGACGAGCGCATGAACAGCGAAGTCTTAACGATAAAGTCCTGTTTAACCCTTTGGGGTCCTGTTTTACGGAATTCTAATAATTAGAGAATGAAACCTTCGTATATTATCAACCGGATTGATAGAAAATCACCAAAATAATCAACGACCAAAAATTTATTATACTTTCTGTTCATATATAGACTCAAACTATTCAGCTACACAAAGTATTGAGATGATATCGATATTATATGTTCATTGTGGAAAATAAGAGTATACTTGGTGCCGACTTTAGACTAGGTTATCACATTAACAAGCAACTCACTCTTAAATAATTATAATTAGAGAATGTCACCCTCGCATATTAACAATATTCTAGGGTTCATGCAAAATCGCCCAAAAAGAAACAACGGTAAATCTACTGGACTAGCTCCCCGTTGATACATTGGCTCAACTCATTTGGCGACACAAAACATCAAGATGGATGGATTAAATGATATCGATTCATAATATCGATATTGTCAGATTGCCGTTTGCAAAAGCGGGCTAGCGTGTCCCTAAGCTTGCGGCTGCCGCGCGGCCGCCCGCCCGCCGTCGGCGTGGACCCGCGCCTCCTGCTCACGCCGCCCAGCGCGGAGGCCGCGACGCCCACGGCCGACAGAAGGATTACCGACAAACCGATTATCGATACACAATCGATAGCGGACGGTTTCGTCATGGCGGAGCCCCCAGACATTAACCCCGAACCTCACTCGTGAGTAGACACTCACCACGACGGACACAGCGTGCTCACCCCGTGTACATACGAAAACGATTAATCGATTCACGTTGTGCTGTTGACTAATCGACCGTGTAATTGTAGTGATTGTGACCGATTAATCGATTTCACGCTCGACCGGTTTGTCGGACGCAGATCGATGCGCTGCACTAAATGTTCCATAGTCACAGTGTTTTGTTGATTTACAGTACGGAAAGACCTAACGCTGCGACTTCAGTTCAGATTCTTTAACAACCTGCAAAAAGGGGCGCGTAGCCAATAGAGTATAAAGGTCAGAGACCCTTAATGGGTACTTCCGAGTTGGCACGGCAGCGTATAACCTACTTCGCTTCGATTAAAGCTTATTTTTACAGTTATTGAGTGTCATTCACTTACACATTCGATGTAGTTTTATGAATATGTGCACCTATTTCAATATCGATTCTTATTCGCTTAAAATTGATAAAACTGCATCCCCTAAATTTCTAAAACACTTTTGAGTATATTCTTTTAACTACTTCTATACATTTTTCCAAATTATAAGAAATCTATTTTACCGCCCTCTTTCCTCTTTATTGAATCTAATACACGACAGAACGACTGTTTTCTTTAATAATAAATTTAATTTTTAGCCGAGAGGGGAGCGTAGAAAGGAATAATATGTAGAATCGACGTCAAATTAAATCGGTAAAAGTCCAATAAGTTGTGTTTTGACGCGAATGCTGTTAAAGCCGTTTAATATAATAAAGTTAAACTTTGACCAAACGGTTTACAGCTATGAAGCTTTCTAATCAACTACCATAGAACAAGTGGGGTCGTGCGATGGATAGACGTACTATCCGTTTTTATTTTCTATTTTTTTTTATGAAAATGTGTACGACTTATGACTAACGTCACGCATGTGTGTGTGAACTAATTGAATGCGACAGATAACATAGCATGCCATGAAGTATATATAGCATTAAATACTTTTTCGTATCAGTTTGATTTTCCGATTAAACGAATGTTGTATTGTTTAATTTTTTCTCCTTTATTGCCATAGCAGTATTCATTTTATGAAATAAATATACAAGAAAAAAGTTTTTTTTTTTATTTTTAGTTATATTATTTAACATTTAAAATGAATAACGCTATGTTAGTGTGTATGTATGTATATAAAACTTGACGACATATGCGTGTGTGTATTACAGTACGCCAGCAACGCCGGAGCCAGAGCGGCGCTTAGAGAACTAAAACTTCATTTGTGGTGAGTTATACGTTTAATTAATGAAAGTTGATTATTGTGTTTAATTTCAAATCTTATGTTAATCCAGTGTTATGTAAACATGAAATTTTTGTATGAAAAATATATTATACTTATAAGAAATTATAAATAATTACATTAAATAATGTTAGCTCAATGATTAAATAATTATTAACTACTTATAAACTTTTTTAATTTTTATTTTTTTTTCTTTAAAAATATCATATTAATAGTAAGTTATAAATCTACCACATCGACTTGATTCTGGATACAGAAGTGTAAAAAAATCGAGTCATATTATTAATACAATTTGTTTATATAACACTGTGCCCAATGTACTCCAGATTGTGATTGAGGGATAAAACCTATTTTTCTCCTTATGAAACAAAATTGTATATAATATTATTGTTTTTGTTCTCCAATATTTGAGACCTTTAAAAATAATTTTCTGTACTACTCAATAAATAAAACCAATTGACACGAAAACTACACTTAGCAAATGACAAGCTATACTGCAACAAAATAATATGTCGGAAACATAATACACTATAACAGATAATACCTTTTTGCACATAAGACAAATGGAATTTATACATTACTATATATTTAAGCTATGAAATTAAATGTCGTGTCATGTTTATATTTCGAAATGGAATAATTTTAATAAAAAAGAAAAACTCAAAGTTTAAGATTAATTATGTAGTTAAATAGTTGTATTAATAATTTTAATTATTTTAAAATGCATTTATTTCACATACGTCTTAAAATTTTTGCCATAAAATATGGCAACAATTTTAAGACGTATAAAAAAATAATTTAAAAAAAAATCCTCATTTTCTCGCAAGGTGGGCGTATCCGGCGTCTCAGCCAGTTCACTCGCAGTCGTAGCTACGTAGTGGGCTGGATACAATGACCGCGCCACAGTCACCCTCTTTGTATCTGTGTAGTATTTAACTATGGAAATTGTCTTAATTAGTTCTAATAGCATGTAAATGTATCATTTTTTGACATTATAAGAAAGAAAAAAATTGCTTCAAGGATTTTTCAAGAGCTACTTTACTTTTAAAATATGAATAATGACATATACAGTTAACTAAAGATACGTTAAAATATATTTTTTCTAGTACTTGACGTGCTATTAGAATTTACGAAGACTTAAACTAGAAATGACAGGTCCCTCACAAATAATTAAAAATATGTCATCTAATAACAAATATTTTTCCGTTTTTGTCTTATTTATTACACTAGATAAGGATAACGATCTTAATTTGATATGTGACGTATCTGTCACTTATAGTATAATCTATGGTTATATAGCTTAGCTTTTGATACGTCATTTAAATTGTCTATGCTTCTGTTGTATAAGGTATACACACGGATGCACGCAGCTTGTAATGTTATCTAATTCGAAATCGAATTTTGAATTTAATTCACAAATAATAAACGAGATACGTGTGTAGCCGGCTTAATAGTTTCTGGAAATGTCTTCAGTATTAAATATAGGTGCTTTGATTCGCTTTAAAATGTTAAATTTTTAAACACTGGGCCGTTGTAGTATATTAAATATTTAAAATTTTATTTAACTTTTCAAATAATATTGGGCCCTGTAAATGTATAAATTATATAAATCAATGTTTAAATTAATTGGTGCTTGTATTTAAAAAAACGCTTAAATTGGACCAAAATGACGTTCTTGCCTACAAAATTTATTTGACTACACAATTACAAAGACAAGGTTGACAGACAATGTATGCTTGAATAGTATGTTGTGGAAACAAGAATTTTGATTTTGTGTAAAAAAAATCAATCTGTCAACTCGATGGCCGGCCCATCACTAGTTGCTACAACACTAGCATAGCGAATAAAATCACAAATCTTGTCTATGGTTGATCGTATCGTACGTTACATTATTAATTCTAATTTTAGTGTGCTAATTAAATCGTAATAATTTTTATCATGTAATTGTAATATATTATAGACGTGCACATTCCATTTATGCATAACATGCTTCTCTTAGAAAGAAAAATTAATTAAAAAAATATTTTAGAAAATAATTGAAATTTTGGAAAAGTATTTGAAAAATCGATTAATTTGACCTTTAATTGATATTAGGAAAAAAAATCTTTCGAGCTAAATGAATATTTTACTTTTTTATATGAATAGTATTTATCTAGTAGGACATTAAATGAATCATATAATAAATTTATTTAATAGATTTAAGATTTAGTGTCCTTTTAAGGGTTCACTCATTATATCCAAAAAAATTAATAAATGAATTTAATAATTTCTATTGTAGATATTATTTTACTATCATGAAGAATTTATCACTTTTAATAAGATTTTTATTATTACTATTGCTCTATCTGAAATCTAGAGTTATAAAGTTCAATATAAAATCGTACAAAAATTGTTTTTTTTTTACATTATTATTGTATTATATTTCTACAGAGAAGCCATGTTCTGTGTTAATGGATATATTAAGTGTTAATATTATGTTATTTTCAAAAAAGCACTAGGTTTTCGCAGTGCGCCATTTCTATACGCTATCGCTCTGTGGTCGAACTTTCTAAGAGTTTTTTAAGAATTTTCTTGAATACTTTTTACCATATTTAAAGTGTTATTATATTCTAAATATAAAAATATATTTTAGAAAATGTACAAAAATTTGAACACGTGTCTCTTTTTTATTCAAGAGGCACAAGGACCCTTAGATGGTTACCAAGTTGTTTTTTTTTTACGTTTTCTAAATTATCTTTCTAGAATCTTCTACGACCTGTTGCTTTCTTGAAACTCACGCTTTATCTTGTACAGTGAATCTACTGGGGATGATCGTCCGATAACGTTGTGATAAACGTCAAGTGTTTCCATTGTAATGAATTATTTGCTTTCATTTTTTTTTAAATGAGTTTCGTCGTCTTTTGTAATGGTGAAAGTACTTGAGATTTAAGTTGTAACAAGTGTATAAGAATTTCGACGTTGGTCAGAGCGCTTGGACGGTCAAGAGGTCAAGAGGTGCGAGTCTGACCCGCTACGTTCGAATTTCTTTACGTTTTCTTAAATGTTCACTCAAGATTTGATTTTTATATAAAATATGATTTGTATAAATAATCGAAATTTATAATTGAAAGGTTTTTTTTTTGGAATTTATTTAGTATCGATTTTTAAAATATTTTATACATTGAAATATAATTTTTTATTTATTTCAGTTTAATTTATCTCAAGTTCCATCATCTTTACATATTATGGGCCCCTAAGTAAGAAAGATTATATTTGTATATGATTTAGTATTTAATGTATTTTTGTTGTACCGAGCTATGAAATTTAAAATTAATATAAGTAATAATTTTTATATTCTAATAGATTTTTTTTTATTTATGTCGACATGAAATGGAGCATTTTGGTCTAACGAAACTTGACTAGTAGAGTCGCAGTTATGTAGTTTTGTGACAAAAAAATAAATAAAGCACTTAAACTTGATGTTTGTTTTATTTTGCCACCTTGATATTTTTTAATATTTTTTATTTTAATTTTATTTTTATTCTAATTTCATCCATATCTATATTTCGTGTGACGCAGTTACACATAGATACCAATTACGTACTACTACTACAAAAGTACTACTGAAAGTACTAAGAACGTTGCCGATCTGGCATTTTTCATTCTCAAAAAACATACTAAAACGAGAAAGGGATATCTCGTTCTATTTTACGCAGTTCAACATCGCCGCCATTACCTACGACTCGATTTCGTGAATGAGGAGTGTGCGGCGTGATCGTTAGAAAAAATCACTTTCATTTTTGGAAAATGCCTTTTGTTTTGTGTTAAGTTTTTATAGACTAGTTAAAACTGGTTTCATTTAAAGTAGTGATGACAAAAACAATGTATAGCCTAAAAATATTGCTGTTATCATTATAACTATTAACTGTATGATTATAAATTCAATGATAAAGGTTTGATTCCCCTTTGAGTATCTTCTTGTCACGAATTATTTTTTTTTAAGTGCGTATATGTAGTTATTTACACGATACCAAAACGCAATTAAACAATTTTAACATTTTTGTCTGTCTGTCTCTCTGTTTATCCGGGCTAAACTCCGGACCAGCTGAAGTGATTATTATGGGACTGACACTGAAAGAAAGATAGAGGGATTTGTGAAACAACATTAATTCCATTTTGATATAATAAAAATGTTATATCAATTTAAAGTAATAAGGAAATATAAAAGCATTGATAATATTTGTACAAACTCTGTGCCATGTAAAAAATCAATAATTAATATGTTAAGCTCAGATCATTTCGGACAGTTGGTTTCCTTTGACTTTGGTAAAAATATAATTGATAAAAATAAAAAAAATGTTTGTATACCGGTGACAACTGGCCGTTTAGAAGTAATATAATAACTAAACTTAAGTATCTAAAAAATAGTAATAAGCCCAACTAAAGAGAATATATGAGAATTTTATCAATGTTATACGGAGTGAGTTTAAAGCTATAGTTACTTCTAGAACAGTCAAATCCAGGAGTTTCTTGTCATTTAATGATTGAGTGACTATGGGAATTCATAAGAGTAGACAAAGGTTATATGAACTTTATAGTGAGAAAACGTATAACCATAGTGAAACATTTATTATGTTAGATCTTATTCTTAATTGCTTAAAAAAGTATGTTCCATGGCAAAATCGTTACATATTAAAATAAAGATTAAAAACTCTTTTAATAAAATTAAAATGACATGGAACAATAAATTGTGAAACTGGAAAAGCCAGGGATTGCAATTATGAATTTAAATTAAGAATTGACAATTAATTGATATTTGAAATTCCTATATTAGTAACCACTATAATCACAAATATCCTACATACACACACTAACTCAAAATACATATCACTATTTTTAATTTCATGTATGGTACGCCAGAGTAAAATACTATTAAGCTTGTACAATATCTAAAGTTGGGCGTTATAACAAATAGCAGATAATATAATCTATATCTATACTATATATATAATAAATCTGTAGAAAAGTCGTTTCTGTACATTGAAAATATTTTTAAAAAAAATAGCCAGGGTGTTAAAGGATAACTAACAGAGTCCATTTCCAACATTTTTGGAATTTTTGTCTGTTTGTCTGTTTTCCTGTTTATGTGAACACGCATCACGTCAAAAGTACACAATATATTTAAGCAAGTTTTATACGTAAAAATTACCAGTAAATCAAAGTAACATTTAGTGTTTATTTCATTGTAATAGCTTCACTCTATCAAAAGATATAAGTATTTAAGTTTCCAAGAAGCTTATATTTGAGATAGTAGAACTCGATACTAGAAACGCTATCTATTTTATAGTTTGGAAAGGCTACCGCTACACTCTATACAAAAATAATGTACTTAAAGTTTTAGATATTTATATTTGAAAAAAAAAATTGAAACATACGCATACGCATATGGATGTATGGACGTATGGGTGTATGGATGCATGGATGTATGTACATAGTTTTCACACAAAAAGTACCGGACCGATTTCAATATTTTTTTCACTATTAGAAAGCTGCAATTTCACTGAACAGCATAGGCTATATTACATTTAAGAAAAAAATAGAGATCCCTAATAAAAATGTAATAATGTAACCCAAGGTGAGAAATTGATCTTAACAATTCTATCATCGCGTGCGCTGCGAAAACTATTGATGATAGAACAAAATAATATTCTACAGTATTGTAGAGCGCATCAATATCTATAAAAAAATTCGGGATACCATATGTCCAGTTACTGTAGTTATGGCAATATAACCATTTTTTTATATTTTATAAGATAACAAAAGTGGCCACAATAATCAAACCATATTATTCATACCTCTGCATTAATTCTTATCCTATTAAATGATATTTTATTAAACATAATTTCAATACCTGTAAAATACTTTTTAATTTAATAAAATCGGACATCCCATTCAAAAGATATTACGAATTTAAAAATATCAATCTAAAGAAAATCATGTAATAATAAAAAATGCGGTGTGTGCCGTGAGTAACTCTGCGGGGGTGAGGGGGAGGTGCATCGATATCACTAAAATTATTAAGACAATCGATTAGATTTTTTGTTTCCTTATTTGATTTGAATAGGCCCCGAAACTACGAGATCAATTTGGAAAATAATTTTACAATTAGACGATTAAGGTGTAAAACAATACCAAAAAAAAACCTTATATCGCGTACGCTGTGGAAATTATTGACAATAGAGGAAAGTGATGTACTACAATTTCATAGCAGACATCTATATCTACAAAAACTTGACGATACCATGTGTAACTGTTAGAGTTATGTTACAATAACTAATTTTTAAAGGAAAAAGTGCAAACTAGAACAGAGCCGCCATCGTAGTACAGAGGGACATCTAAAATATATATATTTTATATTGTCATAATGAATAGCTTTAAACTTTGCATACAAAGGTATCCCGTACGTAGTATATCATTTTTTTCATTTATTATTACCAGTACAACAGTATCGATACTAATGTGGTATCTATATTTTTATAAATATTTAATATTTTTTCTCCCCTTGGTGTTTTTCAGGTGGAAAACAGACAATATTTTATTCCCCATAAAAATGTTAGTAGTTTTTATAATTCTAATATAATTAAACAACTTTCTAAAATGATATTTCCTTGCATGTGTTGTAATAACTATCAGGAGCTATTAAACAAAACAATACATTCTCATTTTGATAAATATATTATATGTTGTTACAGTATAACAATATAATATATAAGATATTATATATTATTTTAATATTTATCTTAAAACTAGCGGGCGCGCGCTACTTCGCCTGCTTATTAGTACCCTTAGGGGTGAATTCTAAAAAAACCACGAAAAGCGTGTTCAATAAAATATTTTTAACAGTCTGAATTTAATGTTTTATAAAAATCGGTGGCGATTTAAAGATTTTTTCATATAAACTTTCAACTCCGTCCTTTGTTTTTAGAACTCATCCCTAAGAGGATGAATTCTAAAAACCATGAAACACAACACGTGTTTCATGGTTCAACAATGAAATATTTTAAAGAGTCGGCTGAATTTCAAATTTTATGAAAATCGGTGCTGTTTTAAAAAAAATCCATACAAACTTTCAACCCCTATTTCATCCGTTTAGGGTAAAAAAATTTCAAAATCCCTTATTAGTGGATGTCCAAATTATTAAAATAAACATCTGTCCAAACTTCACGTTTCTCCCATCAGCGGTTACGGCTCTGCTCTGCTCTGTGTCTTACCTCAGTCAGTCAGGTACATGTCCTTTTATATATATAGATAAATAGATAAATAAGTGTATTTTGATCAAATTTATTTTCTTAAAAAATTAACAGTGCCCAAAAAAAGCTATCATTTCTCTATGAGGATATAAATAAATAGTTATAAAGGTCAGTTTTTTAATCATTACACCATTCATACATGACGAATGTCAGAATAAAAACAATTTTACCGCTCCCGCACCGCGCTCGCGTCTTAGCTCTTTAAATCGCTTAAATCGTTTCTGAGATAAGCGTCGACTAACAGAAAAAACCAAGAAACCGACAAAATTTATAAATATTATTGTTGCTGATTCTATTACTTTGTTAATTGCCCCCAATAATAATTTTTGTAATGAAAATCTATAATGCGACCATGGTTTTAATAATTTTCACTTTAGAAATCTTAAGTGCGCTGCAAGCATACATTATTTATTAAAACAGGAACGTAATCCCCTGTACCGAAACAAACAAATAAGTCACAAATTTAAGCGGGTGAAGCCGCGAGCTGGTTGCTATAGTTTATAAAAGTTTATATTGTGTTTAGATGGATCACGTGGTGATGTCAATACATTTTAATGATTGGCACGTAGGTACGTTACATTCATTTACAATAGATATATTTCTCAAGAGAACTTAATAAAAACTTTGTATATAAAAAAATACATGAAATAATCATGTTAAGGAAGTACCAAATATATTTTGTAAATCAATCTTAATGTTATATTCAAAACAAATGAATTGTATGTAAATTTGTTAATACATTTCAAGTATGAAAAAAAGAAAAAATGCAATATTATTGCGTTTCTCCTTTTCTTTCCAATATTTCTACTATTTAAACTAATTTTTTCGTCATAATGGCGCGAAAATATTCAAAATATTAAAAAAAATATATATTTTGAAAAAAATAATTTATTAGCGATAAGAATGTTGGTACTTTCCCAAAAGGTATAAGAATTAAAAAAATGTCTGAAATATGTTCTCTTTGCAAGTATTGTAATAACTATTGGTTGTATTCACAAAAAAATCACTATAGATATTAAATATGCTCAATTATGTAGTATTTTTGTCAGCACTACTTTAAATGAAACCGTAGTTTTAACTACTCTATAAAAGCCTAATACAATTTAAATCCCAAAAATGAAAAAGTTATTTTGTATACAAAAAAAATTATATATTATCGTTGATATTAAAAAAAAACGCTGTTTGTCATTAAAGACGCAAACAGACATAGGCCTATCAAAAGGAAACCGCCGCATACGAGTCGTAGGTATTGGCGGCAAAGTTCAAAGTTGCTTAGCCTTTAGTAATATTTTGTAGTAGTATGTGTTAACGTTATTGGTATCTATGCATAAAAATCCTACGTCTAAACTGTTGAGGTATCTTGAGTAATTTCTTTAGGTATGGGCTTAAAATATTTAATCCTATATATTGTCCCCGTAAAAGGAGCGCTGACGCTTCCATTCTGTATTTCTGCATTAATTTCATTCTGTATAATTAAAGGCCATCGCGGCGCAGGGGCACAAAGTTAGGTTAAGTTACTTAAATCGGTTAAGCCCTTTCTGAGATTATCGTAAACGCACAGATAAACAGACAAACTGACCAAGTTCTTTTAAATTGTTAAATGTCAGTAATAATTTTTCTAATATATATTCCACGTACAGACACCGATGAGTTAGGAATTTATTGTAAGTATTGATATTACTATAACTATATAGTTATAACTATAACTTAGGTCCTAAAGACTCCTTAAGGCAAAAGTTTAAAGAAATTAATATATTGACAGTTGCATCTCTCTTATGGGTGGTACGAAAATGCGACTGCGTTGCAAACATACATTATAGGTATATTAAAACACGAACATAATTTTAGTGTATTAAGCAAATAATTCTGTGGCTTAAGCGGGCGAAGCCGCGAGCGGGTCGCTAGTTCATTATAAATTTCTAATGTTCTAATCATTATTTATTTTCAACACTGGACTGTTATTTATAATATTCGTTATCTGCTGTGAAATGGCATGTGGCGCCTCGGTTCGGTAATGATCGGAAATATTTAGTAGTTATTCGGCATACATCGAGTTCAGCCAAGGTCAAATAAAATAATGATGGCGAACTTCACATCGTATAACTTGGAACAAAAATGAGCTTTAACTCAATAGCAGAAAGGCCAAATATTACTTACATTAAAATATAGCTAAAAACGAAAATGATACTTTTTTGTTTCATATTAGTCTGAACTTCGTTCATTTAGTCATTGTATTATATTTACGTTGAAAATAATATAATATATATTATAGCAGTTAAAAAAATATAATATAATGAATAATTCATTATAAAAATATAACACTAACGCCCAACACTAACAATATCTATCTTAAATTCTAATACAATGTGATATTCTAGAGGACCTCTTTCTTCTTCCGCTCCAAGTATAAAAGTATATCTCGAATTTTCCGACCACATTAAACGTCATTTTATTAGTGTTCTCTGGTGACAGTTCTATAAAATTATTTTAAAATACATTTGTTTATAAAACAAAGAGGTTGATTTACATTTTTATAATAAATAATTGCGAATATTAAAACTTTAAAATATAAAATCATTACAGGAGCCACCTACCCTTACATGGAGATATGGTAGTTCTCGCAAACGCACTAATTTCAATTTTCTTGTGTTTACTCATTAATAGTAAGTAGTAGGGATTCAGGAGCAAGAACTCACAGCCTGGGCGGGAGTTCTGGCTCTATGCCTGGGCGAGAGTTGGCTGGCTGGCTCAGTCATCGATTGAAAAAAAAAAAAGTTTGGTCTCAACGTACTCCATGCTCATTACTTTGTAATTACCTTATTACACGTTTTTTACTGCATAATACTTAGTAATAGTTTATTTATTAATTGCAATTGGTCATTAGTGATTTTATCACCTTTCCTGGTCTCTAATTGCTCTATGACTCAGGACTCAAGTATAAAGGTACGTTAGTTATTGGAAATGTAAAACAACATACTTTTTTATATTTTTTATTAAACTATTCAAAACAACATTTGAATAACTTATGTACTAAGATATCATTACTTAGGTTATCATTTCCAAATAATTGTGTAAAATCATGCATTGGCTTATTAGGAAATTTAAAGTACAAATACATTAAAGAGTATTCACCACATACAGATGCCCAATCGTTTTGTATCCTGTTTATGTTAAAATACCATAATCTCGAATTTCTATTTAAAAAAGATCGCAGCAAATCTGTAGGCGCTCTACCGTATGAATCAAAGTATTGTCCAACACCAATACTGCCTATGTGTATAGCCACCCAGTGCGACCCTGGTTTTGTGTCAGGATCCAAATATACTTATTAAATAGGTCGGTGTCGATACATATATAGGTAACCTATTAACTGCATAAACATTGTACTGCAATTATACATCAATTCTCCGTAAATATTTTTGTATTATATATCAATAGATATTATTGTGACTTATCCATTCAATAGGGCTTGTACTATAATTGATTTTATTATGTACAGGTATTTATAAAAGTAGGTAAATAATACAATAATATATTGACATATATATTTATTATTAACTTATATCTAGTAACTAAATACACTCTTTTATTATTTTAACTACTATAATCTACGGTTACATTACGAGTCTTGTCAATTTCAATAACATTATCAAACTCTGCATACACAATATAATTTATAGTTTTGGTAAGTGTAGATTCAAAACGAACATCTAATCTTACGCTACCATGTCTTATAAGATTCCAATGGCTTGCAGAATTGGCTGATAAATCGGGGGCGAGTTCGAATTCTAGCATACAATAACCTTTTGCGTACTTTTCGCGAGATATTCCGTTGCCATCGTTAAGAAAATGGATACCTGTACCTGAGAATAGTGTATGATAGTTTGTTGTGAAAATGTTATTGTCAAATGATGGTTGCAATGCTTTCGAAGGATTTTTTGCTGTTCATCTGCTGCTTCTAATGTTGAAGGAACGGCTGAATTTATAGTGTTAGAATCATCATTTTCATTAGTCCATAAGTCATTTGTTTCTTTATCATGTACTTCATTTCTAGTGATTATTGGTAATTCATATGGTTGTCGATCAACAAAATTTAGAGCGGGAACAATGAAATGAGCATAATAGTTACTCAGATTGTGTAAAATGACTGGAATATGACTTGGACAAAGAAATTTACTATTACATATGTTATGTGCAACACCTAAAAAATCACCGGTTTTAAAATTAAAAAGCGATTCTTTTTTAGTGTTTAAATCAGTTTCACAAACATATCAAAGTTTATAATAATAAAATGTGCTTATCATTTAGGTGTAGCTACACAAATATCGATCGCATAAAACGTTTGTAAAAATAAGGTCATGATGATCGAGTTTTTGTTTTAAATATTGCGTACGTTACGTTATCTAACGTACTGTTTTTCTATATTCTCCGATTGTCCAACAGCCGCCACGAAAGCTTTAATAATTCAGAAATAAGTCTTAAATTGCATTCTCCTAATTTTAGCACATCGATCGTCATTGATATTTTTATTTACTTCTTTTAGATTAAAAATGTTTCGGCAATTATTAATATATACTTATATTAAGATTTTGAATAAAATCAGTAACCAGCACATTTCATGTACTTTGAATGAGTTTTTGATGAAATTCCAACGTGTTTTATGTAAAAACATCATTGATAGCGACATCATAAAATGGTAAAAGATGGCAACGACGCTGGAGGAGAAGTAAGCTTTTAGGGTAGACGAATGGGTCTGATTTCAGGCTGTAGTCCTGAATAGGTTAACTCACGGATGGGTCGTGTGATGAATTTTTAATTACTAAACTATGACTAAAAATTTACGTAGTACCTAAATTTTATTCGTGACTTTTTCCCGGATCCTATTCTTTTGAATCTCCTTGCTTGATCACTTCCATGGCATTCAGTTTCAGTGTAATGAAAACGTGTAATGAAAATATTATGTTTATCGCATATAGAACAGTACAAAAATGAGCTACTTCAACTTAAATTTTAGATTTAGAGTTAATAAAATATATCAAAAATTTTACAATTTCTATTAATATTCGTTAGTTGTTTTTATTTATTTTTTTCATTATTCTTTATTTTTACATCTCACTTTATCCCTATATAGCAGTAATCAGAGAAAACGGAGTGCCAAAAGCCCTACTCTCTATATGTTTTACTTTATCCACAGCTTCACGCTGTATACCGTACGCAACAGGGTAGGCAGAGGGAACGTAGTGTTAAGACACTCCGTTCCCCACTTTCCGCCAATTTCTGGAGGTATAGCGTGTTGAGTAGCGGAACTCAACGCCACGCTTTCCCCTCGACAGCAGAGCGAAGAAATGAAAATATAAATGTAAATAAATATTTCATCTCCTCGGGTGGGGATCAAACCCACAACCATTCGATCTACAGGCACACTGAGTGCCTCTGCGCCACGACTGGTCCTCACACATTTTACATGGTAATGATTAATAAATTACAATGACACATTATATATATATATATAGTACAATATTTATATAGTGATCTGTGTAGAGTATTTAAGACGTAGGTAGCTGTAGATATAAAACTCAGTCGAAATTTGAACGTGAGTGACGACGTTGTGTTGATCGAAGAATTCATAAGTAAAGATGGCCAATAAGGTACACCTTGATAAACAAACAAGTGAAATGAATTTTGAAAAGGTAAATCAATATTATCTATATATAGATAAATATTTTACAATATAAAAAATTAAAGAATGATATTATAATAATGATTTTATAGGAAATTTTATCACCCTACACACATATTATACAAGTCCCAGGGAAGCAAATGCGAAAGAAAATAATTGTGGCCTTAAACTACTGGTTGAAAATATCTGAAGATAGATTGAGGGATATTTTGAATATATGCGACATGCTGCACGTTTCCAGTTTATTGTAAGTAATAAATATAATATAATAATAATAATTAATTAAGTTTCATAACAAATATTTTATTGATTGGAACCTCCTTTTAACCATATTGATTTCTGTATCAGAAGACACCGCTTCTCCATTAATTTAACAGTAATAAAAATGATGAAAATAAAGTCTGTAAATATAATAAAAAATAACTTTTTAAAAATTTTTAAAGTTATATTCCACACTTAGGAAAGAAAAACACTTATTTAGAAAACGTATAAAAATTTGAACTAAGCGGGACTCGAACCCGCACGTCCTGATCGGTTTCCAGGAGGCGCGGGTTCGAGTCCCGCTACGTTCAAATTTTTATACGTTTTTTAAATAAGTACTGTAAACTTAATATTTTAAGGCCAGACTTGGCGCAGGATCATAAGGTGGGACTGTAAACGCGACAGGTTGTAGACAGGTTCGACTCGAGGATATGAAATGTTTCGCGCATGAACGCTTTGATGTCGAGACATAGCCCAACGTTGAGTTTCAACACCCAAACCGCAATGGCTCCTGAATTTAGCGGAACGTAGGGAGCGGAGTCTTAAAACTAGGCTTCCGCTGCATATCCTGCTACTTGCAGGATACATTTGATTGTATGTAATTCCCAAGATTTATAAGTCGAAAGTTTTGAAATATTACATTATAGAAAAGGCCCACTATTAAGCTATATTGAGGAACAAATCACGTCATATCGACCTGGAAACACTGCCGCGGGTAGGCCGTTCCACAGTTCCGTGGCGCGTGGAAGGAAGTTCCTACGAAACCGCACAGTAGTAGATTGCCACGTATCCAGGTGGTGTGGATGATAAAGAACGATTCAATCAAAAATTCTTATAGAAATTACGATAATGTCGTAAAAAAATCATTAAAAAAATTGTAATAGAAGTCATTATAATTGTCAATCAATTCTGCTTATTAAATCAATAATAATGTATTTTAAGCGGGCGAAGCCGTAGGCCGCCAGTGTTAAAATATTATTTCTAATATAATGTATATATATATAATATATGAAAGATATAAAAGGTTAAATATGTCATAATGTCTAAATTTATTATTATTAAGCATATATATGTAGTTAAAACAATATTTATATGAAGATAAGGAATTTTTATAACAATAACAAGGCAAAACATAGTAAATAATTTTTCGTCTTATGTAAAGATGTCTTAAATGTCTTATGAAAAACGCAACGACGATTTTACAAAGATTTCTAAATTTTAATATCCTGCAATATGAGCGTGCTGATTTTAATTTCGTAGTATAATGTGTTCCCCTAACACAGAAATCTCTAACCATAGTTGAAATATTCGAAACGATGATCTTTGAACTATATATATTAAGCGACTTAAAACACCAGATATTCTTGATTGAGATTGTAAAGTTTACTTGTCAAAGAACCGATTCTGAGTTATAAAATTTGATAACAGTAGATTTTATCACAAAATTTTTTTACAAGTGATTACGTACTCAATTTAGATATAAATATTAAGGTGAGCAATTTTAAAGCCTAAAACTAATTTTAAAGATTATGATTTACAAATAAAAAAAAATGAATTTTTCATATAATTTTTAACGTAAACAATGCTACAAAAACCTTTAGGTATCTTCCCCCCATATGTGGTAACCGCACTTCACCACCCTAGTAATTTCCTGAAGGATTTTCTTGATTAATTTTGAGACACTAAAGAATTATAATTTATATTTAAAGTGACTTATTGAAAGTGACGTTTGATGTCAATCTAAATGTTAAAAATCATCAAATCAAAGTATTTATTGAAAGTGACGTTTGATGTCAATCTAAATGTTAAAAATCATTCTTCATGTCAAAAAACGTACTCCTAAAAACCATAAAGATATTTATTAAATAACGTTGCTGTGCTCCAAAGTCACTTTCAATTTGTTATATTCTTTATAAATTAAAATGTATACATAAACTTTTTTTTTTTTGAAAATTAGATTTTATAATTGTTTGATTTCGCTAAAAATAGTTGATTATATTTTCTTAGTATAATGTAGGTAAATTTTGAATACTTCTTATTGTATGTTTTATATCTGTAGATGGGTATATTGTATATTGTATATCGTTATATATTTGTTATCGTTAGTGCTTTTTATTAATTCTATTTTATTATTATTACTATATTATTATATTTATTTATTAATTTTAGGTATTTATATATTACTATAATGAGCCATATGCTAAATATAAGTAACAGTTCCTTTAATGCCGATAGTATTTATGATTCTGCAACAGATTCAAATGATAGTTTTCACAGTACATCTATGCCTTTAGATGCGCTTTTGGAATCCAAATTTTCTACTGCTCCTAAAAACTTCAATGTCATCCATATAAATTCCCAAAGTATCCCTGCACACTACCCTGATCTCCTTTCTTCCCTTAATGTAAAAAATATCCATGCTATACTTGTATCCGAAACCTTTCTAAAACCTTGCTTTCCTTCAACTTCCTACTCCATACCAGGATTCCATCTAATACGTAATGATCGTATAGACAAAGGTGGTGGGGGTGTGGCTATTTACCTTCGTAGTCATATACCTTTCACCATAATTGATAAATCTAACACTCAACACTCAGAAGCTGCTGAACATATTTTTGTAGAAATCCAGCTTGGTACTTTCAAAATCTTGCTGGGAGTTTTTTATAGTCCATCTTTACACGTTAATTATTTTCAATCGTTCGAAACATTACTGGAGAAGTATGTATATACAGTAGATCATACTATTTTAATGGGAGATTTCAACACTTGTATAATCAAAAACGATAAGCGTGCTAAGAGTCTTAAAAACATCATCGAAAGTTCAAACCTGCATCTGCTTCCATCTAGCGCTACACACTTTTTCCCCCATTGCTCTCCTTCTCTCCTTGATCTGATTATTGTATCGTCCCTAAATCACGTAAATCTCCATGGCCAATTCCCTGCAGAAGCATTTTCCTATGCTTCCTATGCACCATGGCTGACACAAGAAATTAGGACATTAATGACAAGACGAAATAATGCAAAAAGTAAGTACAAACATAATCCTTCCAATGTCAACTTATCTAAATATAAGCGATTACGCAATGCATGTAATAAGCCGTGTAGGGATGCACAACGGAATTATATACACCAGTCTTTGGATGCGAAAGATTCTGGGAAAACCTGGCAATTCCTTAAATCTATGGGCATTGGACGTCAAACGAAAGAAACGAACCACAGTATTGACTTTGATAGTCTAAACAGGCATTTCGCTTCAACAGCTGTCAACATCCCAAACAAATCAAATACCATTTACGATCTTAAGACACGTCCTAAGCGAAATGCAACTGTTCTTGAGTTTGACGAAATTTCAGAAGATGATATCAGGAAAAATATTAAGGCAATACATTCAGATGCCATCGGAAGCGATGGTATTAGTCGTAAAATGTTGACTCTATCCCTTCATACGATCCTTCCAGTCCTGTGCCACATCCTTAACAATTCTCTGTCATCTTGTACATTTCCAAAAGTATGGCGCTCTTCACATGTTATCCCTATTCCCAAAATTTCTAGTCCCTCATCATATTCACATTTCCGACCAATTTCTATACTTCCCTTCCTCTCTAAAGTACTTGAGCGTATTATTCATAAGCAACTAACACAATTCAGGCCGGTCGTGGCGCAGTGGCAAAAAGTGTGACTGTAAACCGACTGGTTGTGGGTTCGATCCCCACTCGAGGAGATGAAATATTTACTTAAATTTATATTTCCATTTCTTCGCTCTGGTGTCGAGGTAAAGCGCGGCGTTGAGTTCTGCCACTTAACACGCAATGCCTCCGGAATTCGGCAGAAAGTGGGGAACGGAGTGTCTTTCACTACGTTCCCTCTGCCTACCCTGCAGTGTGCGGGATACAGCGTGAAGCTGATTTTTTTTTTTTTTTTTTTAACTAACACAATATTTAGCGAAGAACAACACTCTTAGTCAATTCCAATCTGGCTTTCGGCCCGGACATAGCACCACTACCGCTTTGATTAAAGTTTGTGATGACATTCGTTGTGGTATAGATAATAAGCAAGTCACTGTCTTAGTCTTGCTTGATTTTTCTAATGCGTTTAATACCGTTGACTTTGACATCTTGCTTGCTATTCTTGAACACATAAACATCTCAAATAATGCCATTAAGTGGTTCCATTCCTACTTACACAATCGCCAACAAAGCGTTCGATACAATAACAACATTACTACACCCCGTTGTCTTGAAGTAGGCGTTCCGCAGGGAGGGGTCTTGTCTCCTTTACTTTTTTCTATATTTATAAACACCTTAACTGATTTACTTAATGTCCCATTTCACCTTTATGCTGATGATTTACAAATTTATGTATCGTCTCCCGTTGAAGCCATCTCAGAAGCTATTGAACGAATTAATCGCAATCTGCAAATAATATTGGAATGGAGCAAATCTTATGGCTTAAACTTAAATCCCACCAAATCTCAAACCATAATTATTGGCACACAAAAACAAGTAGCAAAATTAAATATTACACATCTATCACCTGTTATGTATGATTGTACCCCTATTTCTTACACAAAATCCGTTAAAAATTTGGGTATTACCATGGATAACACGTTATCTTGGACACTGCATGTTTCAAATATTAGCCGAAAGATATTTGCCACAATGGGTTCGCTAAGAAGATGGAAAAATTTTCTTCCAATTAAAACGAAAATTTCATTAGCCACTTCTCTCCTTCTTCCCATTATCGACTATGCCGATTCCTGTTACCTTGAAGCAGTACTATTTGGCAAAACAAAATAATATTTAGTATGTATTTGTATATATGTAATGAAATGTACGTAATGTTAGTATGTATATATGCACCTATATGTGTATGTATGTATATATATATATATATATATATATATATATATATATATATGTATGTGTGTATGTATGTATGTATGTATGTGTATGTATGTGTATGTATATATATGGATATATGTGTGTATATGTATGTATATATGTATGTATATGTATGTATATATATATATGTATATATATTCTGTATTTATTATATGTAAACTAAGTATTATATGTAAACTATATCACACCTATAATGTTGTATATTTATTTTGGGTCTCATAAATATTGTTATTATTAACAAACTTTTTATGCACTACACGGTTTCTATATTATTATTTTATTGTAAATGTTTACGCCCAAGGTTACCTGTAAGAGATCACTAATAGTGATAAGGTCGCCTTTGCATGCCAGTTTTATTTCTACAATTAAGGATTCTATTTAGTTTTTATGTACTTATAGTTTGTGTGTGCAATAAAGAATTTTATCTATCTATCTATACTTTCATAAAAAAAAATATAAATCCTTTTTTGTCCGTTTACGCTTAATGAACAGAATTGTTTTATGAATAAAGAGTTCATATTAATATTAAACATGTACGACAAAACTAACGCAAAACAACTTTTATTGAATTAACTAAAAATTTAATTTTCAATTATCGTTATCATTTTTCATTATAGTCTTTAAATCTACGTTAACAATGCGGTCCCAGTTCGGTGATCGGTATTCCGTTGCACTAAATAGTGTATTTTCGAAACCATCTTGTTATACGAGGTACAGAATCGCGTTGAGGTAAAATAACTACGTACGGAGCAATGTATTACTATTATAAACTGTAGCTATCAGTAAACAAATTGAATTGCAATTATTTACGAGCTAACAATTGCTAAGACTTCGAGTTCGTAAGAGAGTATACATCCATCCCCTGGACAAATCTGACTAAGACTAAGGTAAGCAACAGGTTTTAAAATACGGAAATTACATTTTAATGCATTAAAATCTCCTCTACACGTAAATACTAGCAAGTTACGTCTCTTACTTGATTATACATTTATTTGACGTATTTTCAAAAGGTCGTGAATCAACCCCTGGACGGAGGTCCAGAAGAGGTGAAGTGGTTTCAATTCGCTATCATTAAAGAAAATGGCAAAATATACATATATATACATATGGTACTAAATTGCAGTAAGAATCATATATGGATTTAGTTGTCTTGAAATTGGAAAAAAAATATACATATACATTTAATCTTTCCTTACTGAAATAACAAAAATCGATATTTGTTGTTCACTGGTGGCAGTACCTTATGTTGTGCTTTTTTTGTCGCGTTTCTATTTATCTCGTTTAATATATATTTTTTGCTACAATTGATAGTAGAAATTACATAAAAAAAATAGTAATAATTACGTTTGAAAGAATAAGATTCGGCGTTTTGGACTAGCAGACCAAACCAACACTATTATGACCTATGATATTTACGACACTTTGTGACACCTGACCCTGATCTTAATTCTGGCCTGATCCTGATCCTGACTCGATTGAGACTACTTTCTACTTTCAATGCATGATAAAAAGCTAATAAAAATCAATAAATCTTCTGGTTTTTACTATTTCTTCTTCTTCTCTTTCTTGTCTGTCATGTCTTTACGAGTATCCTAATACAATCAATAGCATAGCACAACAGAAATATACGCGTATTTTTTAATATTGCTTAGTATTAGCTTCTTATTTAAAAAGAAGCCGACTATTATATTACTCTGATTTTTTTTTCTTAATTTTAGTTGCAAAATTCATTATAATCTAAAGAACAAAATTTATAGTCTGCTTCTAGTTGTAATTATGTATTTCAGCACATTTATTTACTTATCTAAGTCAATTTTCTACAATTTACAATTTAGGCATTCATTGTGTCAATCTGCAGAATTACATTTAAATGTGATCTAAAAAATCAAATCAAATCAGCTTCACGCTGTATCCCGCACACAGCAGGGTAGGCAGAGGGAACCTAGTGATAAGACACTCCGTTCCCCACTTTGTGCCGATCTATTATATATATATATATATATATATATATATATATATATATATATATATATATATATATATATATATATATATATATATATATATATATATATCTAAAATAAAATCTAAACATTGCCTTTTTGTACCAGTTAGAAGTTCCCTTGCAACTCTTTATTTCACCGACGCGCACTATCACATAAGACGAACCACTCTTCAGAAGGTGTAGATGACTCCTACGGAGACCTCTTCTTATGTTTCACATTTTCAATAAATTGCCCTTTTCCGTTCTCATTGCCCTCATTCCACAGGGTGGTTCCTTTGAGGTGTCAGTAGTCTCGGCATCCGACTCCATATTCCTCGAATTAATGCAATAAATTTCATTAGAAATTAATAATCTTAGTAAATTGATTGTTATTTTTGAATTGTCAATTCAAAAGCATTCTCTTTTAAATATCATTATAAAATTATTCAAAATGGATCCTTAAAAATGCCAATAAATAAATCAAACGTCAGACAGGAAAGAAACATACTAAAATAACCAACGATATTAATTAAATTTCATATTACCTCTAGTATACACACTACACCTGACATAACCCGCGGTCACCACCGGCCAGCGAGGAAGCAGACTCACTAACTCAAAATACATATCACTATTTTTCATTTCATCTAAGCTACGCTGACCATTTCATGTACGGCACGCTCACCGTATCATCCATGGTACGCTTATCATTTCATGTACGGCACGCTCACCGTATCTATCATCTATGGTACGCTGACCGTTTCATTTATCAACTTCATACTATTCTAATAAGATACATAATGAAAATTCTAAAGTGACTAAATTTACAATCAAAAGCTATACATACTCAAGCTTGCAGTGTAAAGTTTGGTTTGCATGTTTTATTTTGTACGTACCTCACTATAGGGCGTATCCCGCTTCTGAGATGTAACGAAATCCAACACCTCGAGGCTTTTACAGGACTTATATTTCTTCCAGAGTAAAATACTGTTAAGTTTGTACAATGTCCATCTTAAATTTTAATACAATATAATTCTAGAGGACCCCCTTCTACTTCCGCTCCAAGTCTAAACGTATATCTAGAATTTTCCGACCACATAAAGCGTCCTTTTTATTAATGTCCTCTGATGACATTAAAACTTATAAATATAAAATTATTACAGTTCCACATTTAGGAAAGAAAATACTTATTGAGAAAACCTATAAAAAATTGAACGTAGCGGGATTTCACATAATATTCATTAAGGCCAGTTGTGGCGCAGGAGCCCAAGTATGTAAGCACGATTATGTGTTTGATTCCAAAATGGAGAAGTAAAATATATCATACTAGCAGCCCGCCCAAGGCTTCGTCCGCTTAAGCTACATGATTATTGACCTAATAAACAGAAATGACTTTTAATATGATTTTTATTACTTTAATTTGTAATATTCTAACATGATTGATTTTTGATTGTTTTGAATTAAAAAAATACGACCAATGATGATATTTGATATTTATAAAAATGTACATAAAGCTAATTATTTCTTATACGTATATGTTTTTGTAACATTTCGTTCTTTTTATCTATGTTATGTAAGTCTCAAAAAAGTCAGTCTCAAAAGTCAGTCTCTTATTTTAAAACTCTTTTGAGTTAAAACTTAAACGTTAAATGTTAAATGTGCTGATGTCAGTGAATAATTTACTTTACTCTTTCAGAAACGGCCTTAAATGTTAAATTATGGATTTAAGGGTTCATAATATCTTTGTAAAATAACTGTAATGCAATCATTACATTTATTTTACAAATATATTATGAATTATCTCCAGTACAGTTTTTAAATTAGTTACATATATTGTTAGCTAAATGTACAATTGGTAAATATGTAGTTATTACAGAATACACGTAGAAAGGCTGGTTTTAGGCATTTTTTATAGATTTATGTTAAACGAACGAGCGAACTGAAGAATCTATTTATGTATTTATTTAATATTTCTTTGAAGACCAAATCTGTCTTTATCTATGTGATTACGACTTAAACTCAACCGTTATAATTTATGAAGGTAACCTTTACTAAGAATTCAATTTAGTTTACTTTATTGTTTGTACTCTAAAGCAATAGTGCTTTAAAAATATATATTTTTATCACCAGGCATATAACCAAGACGTTTCGAATGTCATTCTTTAGCCAAGAATCTTACCAGCGCGATTGCTATATAACATTCACAGGCAAACTAATACCTTGAGTTCATTCAAATCTATAAATGCCGTTAACCTATTTTTTAATGAAGCGGTTTTGATGTTACAAGCTTAAGTTGAAATGTTAAGTTGAGTTAAAACAAAGCAATTGGGGAAACTTTTAAGTAAATAGGTTCAGTACTTTCAGAGAAAAATGTGACCATACACATAGACAGACAGACAGACAAGAAATTCAAAAAAAATATTTTTGCTTTCTATTATTCTTTCTTAGTATCCCTATATCCATTTCAGTTAAAATTACTAAATGTACAGACAAAATATTTTTATTGTTTCATTATATATAGAGATATAACTTCCTCGCTTCGCTAACGTGACAAAGCGTGGCGTTCCACTAGTCAAAACGCAATGCTTCCAGAATTTGGGGAAAGTGTAAAACGGAAAAGTTTTAATGGGAACTGAGTGTCTTAGCATTAGGTTCCAAGGTTCCCTCTGCCTACTCTGCTATGTGCGAGATACAATTTGTATCTAAAAAAATATATTATTTTAAATACTGAACAGTTTCGGAAGAAAGTAAGTTTATGGAGTAATAAATTATACACATAGCTGTTAACAGCTATCATAAAAATTATATATAATTATATACACACGAATAAAACTGAAACAAAATCTTTCCGATATTGATTGCATGCCAATAATCCCAGTCCGGTGACGCTGTTAAGACCATACCAGGTCAACAGCATTAAGACCATCAGAAAAAAAAAAGAATGTATGCCATTAATATACTTAGATTTTCTATAAATATTGTTAGAGATTTTTATATTGTACGTCACATTTATTACTATTACAGTATGTCACTTTAAATGACTAAATAATAAAAGTTAAGGCCAGTAGTGGCGCAGCGGCACGAAGTGTGATTGTAAGTTCTACTGGTTGTGGGTTCGATCCCCACTCGAGGAGACGAAAATATTTACTTAAATTTATATTTCCATTTCTTCGCTCTGCTGTCGAGGCTAAGCGCGGCGTTGAGTTCTGCCACTCAACACGCAATGCCTCCAGAATTCGGCAGAAAGTGGGGAACGGAGTGTTTTAACACAAGGTTCCCTCTGCCTACCCTGCTGTGTGCGGGATACAGCGTGAATCTGATTTTAGTTTAATAAATTAATATAAAACCATGAAAAGTATATAGAGATTATTTAAAATTGTCTCCATTGCCTGCAGTAAAGTCCTTTAAAGGTTAAGGCTAATTATTAATAGGCACGCACTCATTCTATAGGGAAATTCCTTACGGATAATCGTAAGGATCGTTTTACTCCAAATTACCCTACTCCAAATTTTATGGGGTTTAGAGCAAGCCTTACTTTCTAAAATTGACCATAAATTATAATCGAGTAGATTGAGATCAGGACTAGATCACGGACAGTCATCAGCTCTCATGAAATCTGGAATCTTAGTTTCTCACCATGATCGGGTGGATCGAGCTTTATGACTCTAGTCTTGCTAAAATACAATTTTTATTTAATTTCAAATTCAAATAATTTTCTTCAAAATAAAAAGGTACATGCTTCATTTTTTGAACATCAAATAATTTACCACCAGTTCATTAAAGTTAATGCCTCAGACCTGTGAAGAACCAGCACAAGAACCGAGGCGGGACTTATTTTTATAAAATCAGCTTAACACAAATACATATTTAATTATCTATGACAATAATACCTTTGAAACAGACTGGAGCGAGCATTTCACTCCCAAGGCGTGTTATCATTTACAAAATCATTAATTTGGTAATAACATACAAACGTCTTTTAGCTATTTTTTAAAATCGTAATATAGAAAATTCTCTAACGTTTTCTGGGATCTTATTGTAAAAGCGTACATATTGTCTCATGAAAGAATTACGTATTCGATGCAACCGAGTTACAGGTGCACTAAAATTAAGCCTATTCCTGGTGTTAATATTATTGTTCATAATATTAGCAGCAGCAGTTTTACTAAAATTGTTAATGTTTTCTTAACATAAAAGGACCAGTTTTGGTTATTAAATATAGTGTTGTTAAGGGGCTTAACTATTTTGTACTATTGCTGTTGCCCACGTTGTACTGTCCTAAAAAGAAGAGTTTATATTGTACCTATCAATAGCCCGGTACACAAGTATTTAATTAATACCAAGCGTATGTAGTATTTTGAAAATTGTATTAGGCTAATTAGCCGTACCTAATTTATGTAATGCATTCACAGAGATTCGATTCTCTTTATGACCCCCAGCAATTTTTAATATCACAAAATATTTACAACATATAGGTACTAGGGTTCTGCACCAATTTCATCAATGTAGGCAATGAATAAAAATTGAAAAGCTTAAGTGAGCAGGCGTATGCTTATTTTGTCAATCAAACATTTTGTATTTTATTAACTACAAGATTGTAATAGTTTTTTTTTTCCATATACCTATAAATTTCCATTTTATATACTCGGTCATATCTTTCGATTGTGTATTTAAAAACAATTTTTTTCTGCCCTCCAAGAGACATTTTTATTCTGTAGACCGGGACATTTCATATTAATTTCAGCTTGACAAAAAGCGAAGTTTTAAGGGGGTAAGAAACCCATAAAACTTCGCTTTTTGTCACAAAAGCTTGTCGCTTTTTTTTGTATTTTTAAAGAAAAAAGAAATCCTTTTATGGTTATATTGTTGTTCGTCCGTCTGTCTATCAAGAGACTTTATCTCAGGATCGCTTCGAGATATCGAGTTGGAATTCAAACCATATACTCAGGTCTACGGTCTCTTGATTTTCTGAAAAAATCGTATTTGTACATTTACAAAAAAAGATATTGCCATTTATATAGCAAAAAAAAGCGTATTTCGACACTATAAAATGAATCAAAATTAATATAGAGTACTTCCGGTTGACCTAAAATTATGAAATTTGGCAGCTAGCATCTACAGGTAGTACTAGTTCAGTAAAAAATCAAAAAACTATACACGGGGCAAATTTGTATATTAAAGCCTAGTTCTAGTTCAAGTCAGGTATCAGATGAAAAGGCTCTAGCTAAGCTAAACTTGAGTTTTAGAATAAGCTTGAGATCTACCTTTCTTTTTGTACGGTACCATCGATGGGCGAGAATGACTCACGTTTTTCCTCACTACTTCGACTACTCACTTTTTTATTTATGAACCTATTGTAATAAAACAAACTGTATATGCTAACGGAACCTTGCCCATAATCCAATAGTGAAAATTTATTTAAATTGGTTAAGCCAATTCTGAGATTAGCCATACACAGACAAACAGACAAAAAAATATATTGTTTTGGGTTCCACTACATAAATAGAAGTCCTCAATAACATTTTTTTTATGTCTTCCAAGTACTTCCACCTATCCGTTACAATTACAGTTTTATTATAAGTATGAGATAAATGTTTGTAACAAGTGGGGCAGTATACTTTCATAGTTATGAGTTATAATGTCCATTCTGTGGAATGCTTACAATTTTTTCACATAAAAAGTTTTGTTAGGTGTAAATATAATAAACTGAAGTAAAAACGAAGTTTCTGGTAAACAAATGCGGCGCTCAGTTCCGATACTTAGATTTGATACTGCGCGTCTTAAAAAATTGGACGAAATGTGACGAGCGTAAATTGTCCTTTCACTAGTTTTTCTTTGAGTATTCTACTATATAATATTTTTTATATAAATATTTTTTCAGAATAGATGACATACAAGACAATACTAAGATCAGACGCGGCATGCCCTCGGCGCACTGTGTGTATGGGGTGCCTCTGACAATCAACGCTGCTTACTACATCACTTTCTCAGCCATGAACAAAGCTTTTCAAATAAATCAAGAGGTATATATATTAATTATTGATTATTTATGATTGATTTTGACTTGAACAATTTTAAATTAATTAGATTGTAGTATTTTAGTTACCCTAGAGATTATTTAAAATTGTCTCCATTGCCTGCAGTAAAGTCCTTTAAAGGTTAAGGCTAATTATTAATAGGCACGCACTCATTCTATAGGGAAATTCCTTATGGATAATCGTAAGGATCGTTTTACTCCAAATTACCCTACTCCAAATTTTATGGGGTTTAGAGCAAGCCTTACTTTCTAAAATTGACCATAAATTATAATCGAGTAGATTGAGATCAGGACTAGATCACGGACAGTCATCAGCTCTCATGAAATCTGGAATCTTAGTTTCTCACCATGATCGGGTGGATCGAGCTTTATGACTCTAGTCTTGCTAAAATACAATTTTTATTTAATTTCAAATTCAAATAATTTTCTTCAAAATAAAATGTTACATGCTTCATTTTTTGAACATCAAATAATTTACCACCAGTTCATTAAAGTTAATGCCTCAGACCTGTAAAGAACCAGCACAAGAACCGAGGCGGGACTTATTTTTATAAAATCAGCTTAACACAAATACATATTTAATTATCTATGACAATAATACCTTTGAAACAGACTGGAGCGAGCATTTCACTCCCAAGGCGTGTTATCATTTACAAAATCATTAATTTGGTAATAACATACAAACGTCTTTTAGCTACTTTTTAAAATCGTAATATAGAAAATTCTCTAACGTTTTCTGGGATCTTATTGTAAAAGCGTACATATTGTCTCATGAAAGAATTACGTATTCGATGCAACCGAGTTACAGGTGCACTAAAATTAAGCCTATTCCTGGTGTTAATATTATTGTTCATAATATTAGCAGCAGCAGTTTTACTAAAATTGTTAATGTTTTCTTAACATACATAAAAGGACCAGTTTTGGTTATTAAATATAGTGTTGTTAAGGGGCTTAACTATTTTGTACTGTTGCTGTTGCCCACGTTGTACTGTCCTAAACAGAAGAGTTTATCCTATCAATAGCCCGGTACACAAGTATTTAATTAATACCAAGCGTATGTAGTATTTTGAAAATTGTATTAGGCTAATTAGCCGTACCTAATTTATGTAATGCATTCACAGAGATTCGATTCTCTTTATGACCCCCAGCAATTTTTAATATCACAAAATAATTTACAACATATAGGTACTAGGGTTCTGCACCAATTTCACCAATGTAGGCAATGAATAAAAATTGAAAAGCTTAAGTGAGCAGGCGTATGCTTATTTTGTCAATCAAACATTTTGTATTTTATTAACTACAAGATTGTAATAGTTTTTTTTTCCATATACCTATAAATTTCCATTTTATATACTCGGTCATATCTTTCGATTGTGTATTTAAAAACAATTTTTTTCTGCCCTCCAAGAGACATTTTTTTTCTGTAGACCGGGACATTTCATATTAATTTCAGCTTGACAAAAAGCGAAGTTTTAAGGGGGTAAGAAACCCATAAAACTTCGCTTTTTGTCACAAAAGCTTGTCGCTTTTTTTGTATTTTTAAAGAAAAAAGAAATTCTTTTATGGTTATATTGTTGTTCGTCCGTCTGTCTATCAAGAGCTGTCGCTTCGAGATATCGAGTTGGAATTCAAACCATATACTCAGGTCTACGGTCTCTTGATTTTCTGAAAAAATCGTATTTGTACATTTACAAAAAAAGATATTGCCATTTATATCGCAAAAAAAGCGTATTTCGACACTATAAAATGAATCAAAATTAATATAGAGTACTTCCGGTTGACCTAAAATTATGAAATTTGGCAGCTAGCATCTACAGGTAGTACTAGTTCAGTAAAAAATCAAAAAACTATACACGGGGCAAATTTTGTATATTAAAGCCGCTAGTTCAAGTCAGGTATCATATGAAAAGGCTCTAGCTAAGCTAAACTTGAGTTTTAGAATAAGCTTGAGATCTACCTTTCTTTTTGTACGGTACCATCGATGGGCGAGAATGACTCACGTTTTTCCTCACTACTTCGACTACTCACTTTTTTTATTTATGAACCTATTGTAATAAAACAAACTGTATATGCTAACGGAACCTAGCCCATAATCCAATAGTGAAAATTTATTTAAATTGGTTAAGCCAATTCTGAGATTAGCCATACACAGACAAACAGACAAAAAAATATATTGTTTTGGGTTCCACTACATAAATAGAAGTCCTCAATAACATTTTTTTTATGTCTTCCAAGTACTTCCACCTATCCGTTACAATTACAGTTTTATTATAAGTATGAGATAAATGTTTGTAACAAGTGGGGCAGTATACTTTCATAGTTATGAGTTATAATGTCCATTCTGTGGAATGCTTACAATTTTTTCACATGATCCATAAAAAGTTTTGTTAGTTGTAAATATAATAAACTGAAGTAAAAACGAAGTTTCTGGTAAACAAATAGCGGCGCTCAGTTCCGATACTTAGATTTGATACTGCGCGTCTTAAAAAATTGGACGAAATGTGACGAGCGTAAATTGTCCTTTCACTAGTTTTTCTTTGAGTATTCTACTATATAATATTTTTTATATAAATATTTTTTCAGAATAGATGACATACAAGACAATACTAAGATCAGACGCGGCATGCCCTCGGCGCACTGTGTGTATGGGGTGCCTCTGACAATCAACGCTGCTTACTACATCACTTTCTCAGCCATGAACAAAGCTTTTCAAATAAATCAAGAGGTATATATATTAATTATTGATTATTTATGATTGATTTTGACTTGAACAATTTTAAATTAATTAGATTGTAGTATTTTAGTTACAGGCAAAATTGATTGTATGTATATATTAACTTAACACGGACCTAAGACCTTCAATAATTGTACTCACGTAGCAATAAAAATCTTATATGTATTGTATAATTTGGACGCGCATTGTACACTGGAATTTTGTAACAGATTTTAGATAAAGCTGTTAACATTTTTTTTTATGTCTTTATAGAAATAATTTACAAAAATCATCGAACCATTTGCAAAATGATCGGCCTCTAGGTCTCCTATCACCATTCCAACATTAAAATTTTATTTGCCAACAATAATCAGTTTGTCGAGATTATCAAAGTGTCTTAGAGCTGTATGGTCAAAGTATGAGAGTATTCGTTGGCAGCAGGTAGTGGAGAGTCTGACTTGGATTTTTAACTGGTTAACGATTGACTTATTCGTTCTTTTTGCTGTCCATGAAATTTGCAGCATCCTTCCAGCACCACATCTCAAAGGCATCGATTTTCCTCCTATCCACGGCTCGGATCGTCCAGGGCTCCCATGCGTACAAGAAAACCGAGAAGACAAATGTTCGTACAAGTCTCACTTTGGTGACTTTGGAGACGGTTCTACTCTGTCATATCTACGTGAGCTGAGACATTGCACGTTTGGCCACCTGGGTCCGTCGTCGAATTTCCTGCTCGCTTATTATAGAACCGAGATATACGATTTTTTTACTATTCTCAGATTCGGAATTAATCCGATCAACGACAGCTAGCCTGTCCTATCAACACACATGCTAGGCTAGAACCTAACTTGATTTCTTTTCGCAGCTGTAACCGCGTTAAATTATGTGTAGAATTGCTGCCAATAACATTTAATTCACACTGAACCTGGTGCGTCATTACAGTGCTGCCAGTAGCATATTTTACACCATGTGACCTCGAATCGAATCAAATCGACCGGCTACCACCCGGTGCCATCACCACGTGGTAGCCGGATCATGCCATGCTCTACTTTTTTCTTGAGTTTACATAACGGGTTTCTTGGGAAAGGCAGTGCAGTGGTTTCCCCTTATCTTCTGCACCACAGTATTATTAATTTTATTTTGTCAAAGCGTCCTGCTGCCAGCGCCTTACATTTGGATTAAGTAATTTCGTGTCCGGACCCCCATTCTCCCATCTGCTTATCAACCTACCTCTCCAAATGGATTGGTTATCACAGTCTCGGTGTAGGTTGCTCGACAACATGGTTCACCACGTGTAGGATGGGAGTTTAGTTGACTAGGAGATCCTAAGTGACTGTTCTTCAATAGTAGTAAAAAATCAGAGTCGTTTATCATACTAAGAAATTTAAATAGCTCCAATTCTAGTTCAACTTTACTAATATGGTGGAATCCAAAGTATATCATATATCATATAAAAATATTCTAAAATATGATATTTATATATTATTTATTTGTTATTCAGATACCGAAAATAGTTTCCGAGTTGTTAACGATAATTTTACGAGGTCAAGGGATGGAAATTTATTGGCGAGACAATTTTATATGCCCCACAGAAGAGCAATATATGAATATGATAAACCTTAGTGAGTATCCACATCTTTGTTTAAATAAACAATAAAAACAAATGAGGCCAGTGGTTGCGCCGGGGCACAAGTGTGACTGTAAACGACAAGTTATGGGTTTGATTCCCACATGAAAAAATCAAATATTTAATATTTTAATTTATTCGCTCTGGTGTCAAGGCAAAGCGCGGCTTCTTTATTTTCTTTTTAGTTTTATGCAGTCGGGGTTTTTGTTTTTATAAATATTTTATTTTTAAACATTTTTAAAGTGTTAATCCACACTTAGGAAATATAAAACCTGGAAACCGACCAGGAGGCGCGGGTTCGAGTCCCGCTACGTTCAAATTTTTATACATTTTCTAAATAAGTATTTATATTTCCTAAGTGTGGATTAACACTTTAAAAATGTTTAAAAATATTTAAAAAATAGTATTCTCTCTTGCCAAACGATAAATCCTAGTAATTATCTTTGGGTAGCGGAAATTTGTAAAAATCTCCCTACAGAGATGCTAACCTAGTGGATCAGCGTATTCGAAGCCAAGTCATGGACACACGAGTGTTTAGGGGTTCTGATCTGGGAACAGACCACTATCTAGTAGTTGCTAGAATAAGGGGTCTGTTCACGGGCTGGCGCAACTACACGAGGTGTCCAGACTTGGAGTCGAATTATCGCATAAGAAGCTGGAAGCTTCAAGATCCACCAACTAGAAAGGAATATCAAGAAAGAGTTTCCAAGAGGCTAGACAGCAGTGAATCTGGAAATGGAAATATTGAAGTATGCTGGCAGAACCTTAGGGATTGTATGAAGGAAGCAGCGATAGAGGTATGTGGTAAAGTTAAAAGGGGCTTTAGTAAAAAGCGTGATGAATGGTGGGATGATGAAGTGCAAGATGCTGTAGAAAGAAAGAAGAAGGCATGGCAGGATTATAAAGCCTGTGGCAAGGATAAAAGTATGAGAGAGATAAAAAAGAAAGAGTATAAGCTGCAAAAGCACCAGACGAAAGTACTGATAAAGATGAAGCGCGAAAAGGCAGAGAATGAAAGAGATGAGAGGTTAACGAACAACTTCAGGGAAAACACGAAGCTTTTCTGGCGAGAAGTTAGTGTTTCTCGAGGTTGCTCGCTAACTTGTAGAATGAAAGGGGTGCTTTCGAAGGACGGTGAAATTCTAACAGAAAAACCACACGTTTTGCAGCGATGGGCGGAATTTTACAAGGAGATGTATGAATGTGATGACGCCTCAGTCTCAAGTAGCAGCGAAACGCTGAGTCTTGATGTAGCTGATGGCGAAATCAGTGTAAAAGAAGTTGAGTGTGCAATACGAAGTCTGAAATGTGGTAAGTCAGCGGGAGCAGATGGAGTTACTGCCGAGATGATCAAATATGGTGGGCCACGCGTCTTGGACTTGTTCTGGTTTTTGTGCAATTTATGCTGGAAATCAGGGGAGGTCCCAGACGATTGGCGAGGTGCGGTCATCGTGCCTTTGTATAAAGGCAAAGGTTCACAGATAGACTGCGCAAACCATAGGGCTATCAGTTTGATTAGCTTAGGTAGTAAAGTTTATGCTAAAGTTTTAGCGAGAAGAATGCAAGAGAGGTCTGAAAGGCTGTTATGGGAGGCCCAAGGAGGCTTTAGACCTGGAAGAGGGTGTATGGATCAGATCTTTTCCCTCCGCATGATCACGGAAAAAGTTTTGGCCGTTAACCAAAAAGTTTTCTGTGCTTTTGTGGACTTGGAAACGGCGTTTGATAGAGTTGTCAGAGCGAAATTATGGGAGATACTACCCCGGTACAATGTGAGTGGACCCTTGTTGCAGGCTGTAAAGTCTCTTTATAGAGACCACTCAGCCTGCGTGCGAGTAGGAGCTGGCATGTCGCCCTGGTTTGACATCCGATCGGGTGTTAAACAGGGTTGCGCCATGTCAGCTTGGTTGTTCAATTTGTATTTGGATAGCTGTCTCCAAGGAGTGAAACAAAGTGATATAGGAGTGAAAGTAGGCGACCTGAATGTGAATTGCCTGCTGTACGCAGATGATGCAGTGCTTATTGCATCATCAGAGTGCGAGTTGCAGGCATTGGTCACCACTCTGAAAGAAGAGTGTGAATATAATGGTCTAAGCCTCAATGCGAATAAGACAAAGGTTCTGATTTTTGAACGAGATGAAGAAAGGACGGAATGCAAGATCAGTGTAAATGATAAGATATTAGAACAGGTGAATGAAGTGGTATATTTGGGAAGTATGTTCAGTAGAGATGGAAGATACGAGATGGATGTGGAAAGGCGTATTGCTGCCGGTAACAAGGTTAACGGAGCCTTGGCTGCATTGATGAGACGGCGAAACGTCAGCACAGCTGCGCGTTTGGCCGTACACAATGCAGTTTTGGTACCGACCCTGTTATACGGCAGCGAAACGTGGGTATTACAGAAGAAGAATGAAAGAAAGATGAATGCTGTGGAGATGCGATCTCTTCGTAGGATATGCGGAGTCAGCCTAGCTGATCGAATCCGCAATGAAGAGGTACACAGAATGGCAGGTACCAGCGAGGATGTCAGGGTGAGAATGAAGAAGAACGTGCTCAGCTGGTTTGGGCACGTCGAACGAATGAGCGAGGAAAGAATGGCAAAAAAGATTTATGATGGAAAAGTGAGTGGTAAGAGAGGTAGGGGGAGACCTCGGTTGACCTTCGAAAACACAGTATCAAAGATACTGGAGGAAGGTCACGTAAAAAGCATGAGGGTCCCCCGGAGGGCATGTATGAAGAGGTTGATGACAGTGGACGAGGCGAAAGAGGTATGTAGAGACCGTAGCGTTTGGCGCTCCGTTCTCTCTGACTACCCCGCTAGGGATAAAGCGTGAAGATAATAGATAGATAGATAGAGATGCTAACAACATAAGTTATAACAAGCGTATAAGAATTTCGACGTAGCTTGGCGAGAACGTATGGCTCAGTGGTCAGAGCCCTGGTCGGTTTCCAGGAGGCGCGGGTTCGAGTCCCGCTACGTTTAAATTTTTATACGTTTTCTAAATAAGTATTAAATATTTTATTATTTTTCACTTTATTGTTAGGGTTTATTGTAGTAATTATAAACATGATATACCTTTTTAAAATCGTATGGAGCTCTTGAATTTGATACCCATATTGTGGTATTCGAAACAATTTTTTTATTTCACTAAGTCCAATGTCGTCCCACAGCCGCCATGATTGTTTTTTTTAACGTCATTTATCTAAGATCACTTGGGCTGCTGGTGCAAATCTAATGATACCTCAAATATGTAAATCCGTTCAGCGGTTCTGTAGTTCTATGTATGTATGTAACAAAGAATATTACATACATACATACATACAAGATACACGCGAAAAACATAACGCTCTCTTGGCAGTCGAGAATAAGTTACATTAAAAAAACAAATACCTGCAGATTTATGCAATGGGATCTAGTACTATAGGTATATATCTAAAAAGTTATTACACGACACCAAGCCAATAAATAATACACCAAGTATGAAAAAACTGCCAATCGCCAAAAATTACTAGTAAGGAAATTTACATTTTTACGCGCAGAACTTTATACGCGATTTCTATACTTATTAAAATTTTTTTTTTACTAAAATTTCAGAAACAAGTGGTTTCTTCGATACTCCATATCGAATTATGCAGTTATTCAGTGACGATAAGACTGATTATAGCAAGTTTATTACATTGCTCGGGTGCTATTTTCAAATCAGGGACGACTATTGCAATCTATATCGTCAAGAGGTGAGTAAACTTAAACGTAGATAGCTTCACTTTTTCGTTTTGTCTATCCCGCATATAGCAGGATAGGTAGGGGAACCAATTAGGAACTTAGTATTAATAGTCCGTTTCTCACCTTCCGCCCACTTATTGAAGCATTGTGTATTAAGTGCTTAACGTCGCGCTTGTTCTTATTACCAAAAATTGTGCAAAATAAAAATAATGCATTACCTCGAGTGGGAATTGAATTCACAACTATGGTGATTATAGTCAGACGCTGCTGTGTCGCTGAGCCACGGCGGCTTTTAACGTGAAATTAAAAATTATAAAATATTCTGAACAGTGGAGTAAGAAAGAAAAGAAAAAAGTAAGACGACATTTTTTTAAGCGTAGCCTTTGCTAACTAAGTGTTTTATTATTCCATAAATATGATAAATAACCGTCTTTCTTGAAAATAAAAAGGATAAACTACAACTATTTACTCCGCTTACTCTTTTAGTGTTGCACGTTATATAAATTTGTCACCTTGTATTATCAATTTTTTTTTATTTCCAGGCGTTAGAAGAGTGGCCGACAGAAGAAACGAAACAAAATGAACATGTAATTTTTATTTATATTTTATATATTCCTTATTGCACGGATAAAAAAATAAGGAAGGAAGGGAAAATACAGTTGAAAAGATATGTTTACAACGTCGGGCTTATTTCTAAAAGAAAAATTAAATCTAAATCCAGCCAACCCATGGTGCAAATTTTATGAAAAAATAAAAATAAAAGAATATAAAAAAAAGGATTATCTAATAAAATATACACAATACATACATACTATATATACAACAACTACTATAATACAATTTTTATTACGTTAGATTTTTATATTATATTATATAGATGGAATTAAAATAATATTATAATCAATAAATTTGAGGCCGGCCGTGGCGCAGTGGCACGAAGTGTGACTGTAAAACCGACTGGTTGTGGGTTCGATCCCCACTCGAGGAGATGAAATATTTACTTAAATTTATATTTCCATTTCTTCGCTCTGGTGTCAAGGCCAAGCGCGGCGTTGAATTCTGCCACTCAACACGCAAGGCCTTCAAAATCGGCAGAAAGTGGGGAACGGAGTGTCTTAACACTAGGTTCCCTCTGCCTACCCTGCTGTGTGCGGGATATAGCGTGAAGCTAATTTAATTTAATTTATTTTTTTAATTATAATCAATATTTTAAGGTTTCTACAGAGAACCATTTCTGCGAAGACATAACAGAAGGCAAATTCAGTTTCCCCGTCATACATGCTCTACAGAAACCCGAAGGCGTACAAGTACTTAGTATCCTTATTAATTTAAATTTTAATATATACAAACTAATTGTAACTTTCTAATAATTTAATTACTTAAAAGTATTTTGATTTATTACTCTTTTTTGTTGATTGATTCTTAATTTTTTTGGAAATATAAGTAATGTAGTGGCACAAGGCAACGTCTTGCATAAAAGCTAAGGTTCCCATGAAACAATAGTGTGGTATAATATCAGTTTTTTGTTTATATATCTAATATAACTGTTGGTTTATATTGTCATTAAAATTTGTATCTTTCTGCAAGCTCACAGCTTCAACTGCGTGGACTTTTGGCTAGAATTTTTATGCCAAAACCCCGTTATATCCCATTCTTGTAGAAATTTTTAGAAATTCTTTTTCTAATCTGCCACTACTCTCTTAGGAACCTAAATTCCAAATTTCTGGCTTTCTATGAAGACTTAATATCTGCAGTAGTCTGTTGTCTGTCAGTGTCAGACATTCAGTAACGTAAAAACTGTAGAATATATGAATACCACCTCTTTGGTGCAACAATGACGGTATTGTTGCAATTTGCAAAACTACACTGCAAAATGTATTTCTCTGCATTTTAAAATATCCCAGCAGATTGGAGTCAAAGTCAGTGAATAGTCTTTACACATACAATTACATATTTCTTGTTTAAAAAAAAAGTAAATACGTTGTTGTTGTACCAAATGAGAGATCTATAGTTACAGAATTCAAATAAATACATAAGTCAAATTGCCACAAATCAATTCCTTAATTACGCTAAGATATTTTAAGGCAAAGAACAAGTGACGAGTCGTTGAAGAAATATTGCGTGACTCTTTTGGAAAATCTCGGCAGCTTACAGTACACGCGGGAGACGTTAACAACACTGGATTGTCAAATCAGAGCTGAGGTATTTTTACGAGAGGAAGCAAAAAAAACTCATAACACTAGTATAAATAGTATTAGTTCAATGATATTTTAATAAAATTTATTTTAAAAATCATCTTTTAGAAAAGTGAGTGACATTTAATTTTTATCATATTTCGGGAAATATAACTATTTTAAATATACTTATCTACTTACTTCAAAACTATGAGGCCAGTCGTGGCACGGGGGCACAAGTAAGCGACTGTAATTTAAATTTTTTATTTCCTCGCTCCGGTATCGTGGTAAAATGCGGCGTTGAGTTCCGCCACTCACAGTCCCTCTGCCTACCCTGCTTTGTGTGGTATACAGTAGTAGTGGGAAGCTAAAAGTAATATTAAAAACAGGCTACAAAATTACCCTTGGTTTTTTTTGATGAGCCACGTTTCCTTACTAAAAGGTTAAAATTAAAATACAATAGCAATGATACATTTTTATTTATTTCCCCATCTCAATCTTGTTTCTTCAGATTTCAAAACACGGTGGAAACCCATCAATGGAAGCAGCGCTGGACGAACTGCTAAGTTGGCAAATAAGTTAATTTAAATTTATTTTTTTATCATACAGATTGTCTAAATAAGTGCTTCCTTTGTCGAAATCATAATGTAAATGATTATTCCTTTCAATAAAGTATGATTTCGTATTATAATAGTAAAATGTATTTATATTATTTCTTTAATTATATAAACTTATCTTTTTAATTTTAAACAAATTTACTGTTGTTTTCTTTTACCTACATATTCTCCTAATTATAACAGTTAGTATAATGCGTCTTCTTCTTTTTCTTCCTGGCCTTAAACCCGGCTATTTGCCAGGGTCTGACTTCCTACTCAACCTACTCCACCTTGCACGGTCTTTAGCAAAGCACAGTTAATATAATGCGTAATAAATATTAATTGTTAAGTTTTTTTCATATTATATCTATCATTGGCTAGTGGATTCGATTCCCAGTCGGGGAGATGAAATATTTAATATTTTTAATTTAATCGCTCTGGTAATGAGGCAAAGTACGACGGTGAGTTCCGCCATACCAAATTAATTAATATTCGGCCATACTATAATTCGGCCGAAAGTATGAAAGGAGTATTTTAATGAGGAACGGAGCGTCATAACATTAGATTCCTAAGTTCCCTAAGCCTATACTTTACAATCTGCGGGATATGGTATGAAGCTAAAAAACTTGTATAATTAATGATTAAACGAACTTACCTGTACGTGAAGTTCAATCATAAATATATGAGCAGCTTTATTCTTTGAGATTTATTACAAATTGTAGCTACGCCCACGCAGCAGCTATACACGAATATTCAGAGGTAGTCAAGTAAAAAATATTACGTTTAAAGCTGGACGAAAACACACAATTTTATTTCGTTATTCTAAAGGGTTGGGTATAGTATTTGAATTCTGGTAAGGGTTGTAAATTGCTAAAATTGCTACAAAATAGTTTTTCTAACAATTCAGTACTAGTGTTGTATGGGACAATTAGGAAAAGCTTACCTCAGCCTATACCAATTTTTTTTGTAGCATCTTTGAAATGAGTGAAAAATGGAGTAAATGTATAAAATAATAAATTTGACTAGGTACAAGCAGTAAACGCATTAACAGCGCCATTGATTCTGGGTCAATTTTCCAAATGTACCTAGATATATTTGTACATCAATATATTTGCGATTCCAAATTTTGAGATTATTTTTATATAGAGTTTCTATTCGATATATGAACAAAACTTTTTACATACGACCAATTTAGACATTTTAAACTATATCGTTTGTACTATTTTATTTAGACGTTAGGAAACCAAATGGAATACATTTTTGATTAATGCATGATACTAATATATTGTCGACTAGCGGCTGCCAGCGGCTTCGCTCGCTTAAACTACATGATAATTGATTCAATAAGCAGAATTGATTGACAACTAAAATTACTTCTATGATTTTTTATTACTTTAATCTGTAATATTCTAATATAATTTTTTTACGCCATTATTGTAATGTCTATTAGAATTTTTGTTTATCGGACTAAAAAATACGACCAATGTTGATATTTGATTTATAAAATATACATAAAGCTAGTTATTTCTTATACGTATACTGTACGTATATTTTTGTAACATTACGTTTTTTACCTATGTTGTTTTTTAAAACTCTGTTAAATGTGCTGATTATTAATAATTTAATTTACTGCTTCAGAAACAGCTTTTAATGCTAAATTATTGATTTGAGTAATGATTCATAATATTCTTTGTAAAATAACTGTAAAAATTTCATATCAAATCCTGTACAGTTTTTAAATTAGTTACATATATTATATTATATGAACGAACCAACCAAAAAATCTTTGTATTTACTTGATATTTCTTTCAAGATCGTTCTTTATCTCTGTGTTGATTTAACTACGACTTAAACTTAACTGTTATGATTTATGAGGGTAATTTCCACTAACAGTTTAATTTTGTTTACTTTATTGTATAAAATATTATATAATAGTGCTTCAAAAATATAACCCAGACGTTTCGAATGTCATTCTTTAGCCAAGAATCTTACCAGCGCGATTGCTATATAACATTCGCAGGCAAACTAATGTATTGAGTTCATTCAAATGACGATAACTTTTTGTTTAAATGAACCGATTTCGATGAACCAAACTTTAGTAAGTTGAGTTAAAACAAAGCAATTGGTGAAACTTTCAAGTAAATCGGTGAAGTTAATGAATATACTCAATGTCAAAAATAGTGTCATTACTATTATGTATAATTAAATTGATAATAACATACTCTTTTAATGTACTAAAATAAGTATATGATAATAAATAGAAATATTCCATATGGTGTGGCTTGTGCCGTGTGATCCCGGCCTATAATAGGATCATCCCCGTACTGGCGTGTGGCAGAGTCACGTCGCCAGCAATGGGCAGACCTGACCGTCATTTTCACCCCCGGCCTTTAAAACCGGCGTGAAGTAGTGGCTTTATGCCACTGCGTTTCGCATCAGGTAATGCCGGGCTCCGGAGCCCAACCCACCTTAAAGGCCGGCAACACACCTGTAGCTCCTCTGGTGTTGCACGGGGCCGTGAGCAGGCGATAATCACTTACCAACAGGTGACCCGAATGCTCGTTTGCTGTGGTCTTTTCCATAAATAAAAATGAAATATGATCTTACTCGTTTTGTTTAACACAAGCTAATGCTACAACAACCTTACTAAAATATCGAATTACTAAACCTGTTTGTTTTACTTTGGTACACAAACGTTGGTATGCAAACCTCTATTTCTACTCGGCTTTCTGTACATCACAGAAAGTAGAGTTGAAATAGATGTTATAATATTAAGAACAATAATTTAGGATCAGGACAATTATGAAAAATACAAATCAATGAGTGTACATAATTTTAAATTCGCGATGTAGATTAGCTAGTAAAGGAATTGATTTTACAGTTAAAGTACATTTATACAGACAATGGTGGTTACTGAAATAAGATATTTGTAAGCACAGACTTAAATAGGTTCTTAAATAATAAGAACATCGTTGTTTTGCATGTGTCAGGTAATTAGGAAAACGAGTGAAATGATGGTATAATGGTATAAGATAAGAGTAATGGATGTATGACGAAAAAAGTCGCTTCCGAAAAGCACGGTGATTAGATTGTAATTAAGAATTTATAGTAATTAAGGGTTTAGAATCGAAAACTATCTTCCTATCCTGAAGAAGATAGAGTGAAATAAATTCCGCGGGGCTCAGAATATCAGATAGGAATGAATAAAAGAGTTTTATAGAGCATAAGTAGTATTTAACAATATATCCAAATTCATTAACCATCCAGATTTAATTTTTAATAAAAAAATAATCTATGTTTTATATTTTTCATTTAGTCATCCTTCCAACTTAAAAGCTTATCTAGCACTTCATCTATTAGACGATTACCGCCAAGACTGGCTACCTGCAAATGATTTGACTAATTTAGCTGTGATATTCTCTCTATCATTTTTTTAATAATTTAAATAATTACGGATTTTTAAAGAATTTTATGAATAATTTATTACTCATTGGCATAAGATATATACTCGTATATACCCTTTTAGTCAGTCACCCATAGGTGTCATCAAAATTATTATGCATAAAATACAGTAAAAAAAAATCTTACTTCTGCCCTGATTTCCAGATCCAACTTTTCTAGTACTTTGCGAGTGTATTGCAAGCTACCAACTTCTTCGAGGATAGATAAACAGTATTTTTTCAAGTGCATATCACGAGGCTTTTGACGAAGGATATCTTTTTTTATTAAGGAAAGTATATTCAAAACAGTCGTCATTATGATTACAATGTAACAATGAAAGTAGAGTCACTGCTGAGCATTATGTACATAGAGCAGACTTATGAAGTCTATTTCTATTTAAATGAGTAACTATTATATAGATGTCAGACGATGATCTCCATAGATATCTACACGAATTTTCCTATGCCCATGACATATATTAATTTTAATAGTATCCTGAGATGTCCAGTCTATTTGTAAATTATTTTTTTCTCAATCTACAATTTTATGTTTATATACTTATAGGGAATAGATATATTTAACGAAGCGTGGCGCGTGGACCTGGGCCAGCAGTCCTAACTCGTTAGGTCTTCCTTCAGATGACGTCTTAGTACAACCAACAGTATGCCTTTCGAAGGTGAAGTGATACTCGCATCATTCGTTCTCACTATTACAAGAACGATGCGTCATTCTTGTAATAGTGAGAACGAATGATGCGAGTATCACTTCACCTTCACCTTCACGGAAGTGGGGTGACTTCCCTAACAGCTGACAAATGACATTGACAACTGACAGTGCTGACATCCTCCATCCTCTGAATACACTCGATTCAAACAACTTGACTTGGGTGTATTCAGAGGATGACAATGCGATATGTTTATGTTTTCATAGATTTAGATTTCTAAGTAATGATAAAGGATACTAAGGACAATTCCGGCTTTCTCTGTCTGCAGTGCATGTATAATAGGTAAACTTATCTTCCCCTCGGTGAAATCTTCGCAAAAACTGTCCTTCTTGCACAACTGGAGATTAATAATTTATTTTTATCATTTGTGAATAAATACTGGATAAGTATGGATTTAAAATGTGCGAAATAAGTATATATAAAGATCCAAATCAAAGATTGTACCTGCAAATCCTCAGGTCCTGGCCATTCTTCTAGTGCCTGAAATAAATAAATATTTAATTAATATTACTTACACAGTTAAATCGGAAAATCTGGTTATTTATTCTTAACGTTACGGTCGTCGTATGAAGTGTCACACTTAAAACATATTGGAATTAAAGACAATATCATTTAACTACTTGGCAGTTTTCCTGAAAAAGTTACTTTGGTGCGTTTAAAGCTGAAATTTTGCTGTGAGTGCTGTGATTTTGCAAGTTTATTAAAATGGCATCTATGAAGTACCCCGTATTTATGTTAAAAAATGGAATTTGCCAAAATGTGTTGTTACGGACAGTGACAATTATTGAGTATGATGATAAGCATTTGAAAAGGTAAATGATGCTGCGTTATCAACAATGATATAGGTATGTCAACGTGAAGTACAATTTATAAAATTGACAATCTTAAATTTGCCGACGGATATAATTTAGTATGAATTATACTTCAAATATAAGTATGTAATTATTCTTAGCTGTGAAATATCTAAAAACTTTCATTTTTTTTTCATTATTTATACTGCAAGACCTCACTTCTTGTGAAATTTCGTAACTGCAGGTCCACGGGAAGTACCTTTTGGTATATATATAGGTTTTGATTACGCAGCTAATTTCATTCAAAATGCAGTAAAAACAGCATCGTTTCTGCTCCATTTTGAATAAAATTCACCGCATTTATGCATATAAATGCTCATATCTCGTAATTGCGTCGATTTCGAAGCTTGATTTTTCTTTTCCCATTCTGTGGTCCAAGAGACCGTCGATTTGAATATTAGATATTAATTTCAGATTGATATATTTATACAATCTCGAGATAAGTGCTCGTGACAGACGGACAACACAGTTATCCTATAAGAGATACGTTTTTTTACTTTTGAAGTACGGAACCCTTATAACGTTTATTATGTAAATATCTATTTGTCACATTACCATTTTTAACTATAAATAAATGTTTTCAATCTGTCAAAAAACGGAAAGACGTATTGCTGCCGGTAAAAGAACTAACGGACTTTAGCTACACCATGACATGACACCATGAAACGTCTGAATAGTTGCAAATTTGGCCGTACACAATGCAATGCTGATGTCCGACGCTGATATACGACAGCGAAACGTAAGTGCTACAGAAGAAGACTGAAAGAAACGTAAGATATACAATTTCAAAAACACGAAAAACCTTGATATTATATCCCTCGTATCGCTGTATAAAACCTCCTAAGTTAGCGTTTGGGTTACCAAAAATACACAAAAAGACTATACTGGCTGTACCTCTTAATATTTAGCCAAATCGATACGCCGAGGCATAAACTGCCTCGACGTCTTTTGTCAGGGATTCTTACTATTTTGTTAGTGGGCTGAAAGATCTTAAGCTAGCTAAAAAAGAAACTGCGGTAATTTATGAGGTCCAGTCGCTGTTCACCAGTATACTCATACTCATACTCGTACTGCATCGGGATTGTTAAGCGGAAGCTTATGGATAAGGATAGGCTTATTATATCTTCGACTATTACAACACTACCTTTCAAGTGGACATTTATTGACAAAAGACAATGCTATGCGTTCGCCTGTGGCTCCGGTTATAGCAGACATGAAAGATTTCGGGGAGATCGCTCTTAGCTTTACACCATGTCTATCTACGATACATAAGCGTTACGTTGATGAAACGTTTACAATTTTAGCTACGTACAATATTTTTATAGTTCTAAAGTATCTCAATTCTATTAATAGTTATATCAATATAAATACCTTATAATATACTGAATATAAATATTTTATAAGTTCTCTCTGACTACCCCGCCAGGTATAAAGCGTGAAGTCAAGTTATAATATAATAATAGCAAAAGATATTATTATACAGGATAGAAGCGGCAGCGCTCCTTTTACAGGAACAGCATATACATGTATTTCGTGTGACGCAGTTGCGCATAGATACCAATAACGTAATATTACTAAAGATACATAAATATTATTAAAGGTTAAACAACTTTGAACTTTGCCGTCAGTACCTGCTATTCGATTTCGGAATGAGGCGTATGCAGCGGTTTCCCTTTGATAGGTTTATGTGTCGTTCTTGACAAGTGGCGTTTTATTTTACAACGAAAACGATAATTTAAATATTTTTTTTGTTTGAGAAAACAACTTTTTCATTTTTGGGAAAAAATAATAATAATTGTAATTATATAAATGCGTTATTAGAGTAGTAAAAACTGATATCAAGTGGTTTCATATCAAGTGGTGCTGACAATAACACTCTGTTTAAAAGGAGGTCACGAAGGAGGAAGATCACGATAAAACATGAGACAACAACAACATATCTTTATGTAAAAAAATCACGATTATCGGTAAATTATGCGTTTAACATACAATCAAATTTATTTGCTCGTTTAATGTATTGTACATTTATTTTTAAGAGTTCCGTACCTTTTAAGAAAAAAAAAGGAACCCTTATTAGACCAACTTATTGCCCGCCTGTCTGCTTGCTTGTCAGTCAAGAGCCTTTATCTTAGGAAGGTACTTGAAAAAAAAAAGATATAGCTGTTTATATCGCATAAAATCCGTATTTCGACACTGTAAAAGAAATCGAAATTAATAAAGTACTTTCGGTTGACCTAGAATTATGAAATTTGGTAGCTACAGGTACATCTACATGTAGTACTAGTTCAGAAAAACAAAAAATATCGTATATTAATACCTCTTGCTGGCTTAAATTGCAGTAATCGTCTCTGATCTGAAAATAGCGACCCATTAACAAGACCAGCTTGCTGTAGTCGGTCTTGTTTTGACTAAACAGCTGCATCGTTCGAACTCCCATGAGAAAAAAATGTCCCGTTTCTGTAAATAATTTTATATATTATGATTATTTTGCCAATTATTTTTGATAGCTAGACGCTTTTTTCCACATATAGCATTAAAGGCAGCGGGAACTATGTTTTGAGACACTTCCCACTACACGGTGTCGTAATTGTGTTGAAAAACACTCGTAGATTCTTCTTTGGTGGATTCTGTGGTTATGGATTCTATGGTTATGGATTCTACTTCCACTCAGGAGATTTTGTTTGTCGCTTTATTTTTAGCAGGATACCAAAAAGAATGGAGTTAGCTAACTCAGGTTCAAAGAATGGTTATTATTATAATTATTTCATTTGTCTGATTATTCTTAGTACGGGACGGGAATCGCAATCCATCGGGCACTATCTCTGGAATTAAAACTTTATGAATCTTTTGAAATTTCATTGAATCCAACTTCAATAATATTCATAAATATTTACTTTGTTCCAGCATTTTGTAATATTGCTCTTCAGTCGGACATATTAAATTATCCCGCCAGTATATATCTATGCCTTGTCCTCGGGACATCTCTATTAAACCTTGCATCAGGATTTTCTCTGCCTGAAAGATTTAGCAAGTGAAGTAGATACAAGTGCTGCTTTAAATGACTCATATTTTCAGCCGCTAAGCTTTTGTGGGACGCAAGTTTATTATTTTCGAACTAGTTGAGTGATAATTGTGAATTTATATGAATTTTTATTTTTAAATTTTAAATATTTTTTTTTATTACCGCTCATCTGTAAAGTCGGTTTACGTGTGATAGTTTTGCGTGATAACGTCATAAAACACATTAATGTAAAATTGTTTACTTTTATAAATTGAATTTAATTATTAACACAATTTTTTATCACTATTTTGTATAATACAGAGAAGATTTTTTTTCAATAAATATTTTTTTTGTACATTATTTGCGTTAATTTAAATATTTTTTTGCTTAAATTATGTAGATTATTTATAAGTAATGTGTATGTGTATGTCGTGCGTGCAGTCGGCGCTCATCGTCTTATAAGATGTTATCTATCACGTTAAAAAAACATAAGATTTCCACATTATTTTAAACTCACTCTGGAATCTATAGCAGAAGCTGCCTGCAATATCAGATATATAGCATGAAAAGCTGTGTTAACTGTAAGAGGTACTCCGTATACGCAGTGCGCCGCGGGCATTCCTCTTCGGAGCGTAGAATCATCTTGTATGTCGTCGATTCTGTCAAGACGCCAAAATGAAAAATTACCTGTATAATCACATAATTGCATCGGCCAATTCACGGCCTGTGCCAGGATAGATATTTACAATATCAAACATTGTTTGACTATAGCTAACTTATGATAAATGCCACCACTTCGATTCTTAACCCGCCATTGGTGACGCTAGTTTGATTTACATGTTTGGTGACGCCTGCCTCACGGACCGAGTTTTTTGATTTAAGACTTTGCTAATAAATAATTAGTTAGGTAATAACAATTTTAAGCATTAATATCCTAAATCGGCCTTTATTGTTGTTATGACAATAGAAAATCTTAAAAATAAAAAAAATATATATCCTTCTAACACAAATAAAAATACAACAACAATACACAGGGGTATACCCCCTTGAAAACTACTTTTCTTGTACCGTCAAATAAGTGCAAATATTTCTTGCTTTTGTGACAGGAATATTTGGTTGGTCAATTTTTTCGTCCCTTGAATTCTTGGCTTCGACCTCTTCATAAAGCACCAATAGTCCCACTCCTATGATCGATCTTCTAAATTTCTGAAAGTCTCAATCTCAAGACACTATTCAAGTTCAACTGAATCTGTTCTTTTCTTTTATGAGACTAAAATAATTTCACACATTTTCGATCACTTAACAGCGCTGTTATGGAGGGAAATAACTGCGGAGGATGTAAAATGAGGCAAGTACTCGAAATCGCTACACGCATCGATGGCGGGTCAAAAAGTTATACGATTTTTCGATCCACCCGATCTCGATCTACCCGGTCTCACAGACATACACGTCACCCATGACGGGTTAAGACATTGATTAAAATGCGTTCAATTCTATTCGTGTTGTTTTATCTGCACTTATAAAGAGCAATATTATGAAAGTTTTAGTACCTAAGGTTTCATCATAGTAACTTCCATTAAAATAAAAACAAATCGACTTACAGTAAAGAAGCCACGTGTAACGAGTTAACAGCGCCCAAAGTCTTCTTCATATCCGCTTCACACACTTGCAGCCAATGATTGAAAGTTCTCATTATCTTAATTCTTAACTGTTTGCCTTTAACTTGACAAATGTGGCTGAACGGAGCAAGAATTTCCTAAAATACACACATAATATATCAAAAAGTAAACATTTATTGTCGAATCTGCTATTTGGAAGTGCTACAAGTATATACTGTAGAATGTGCTCGGAACTATACCTTTTTTTTCAAACTTGAGGTTAGGGAGGGTGGGGGTTGGTAGGATAAAGAGAGTACTCTGTCCCAGAAGAAATGCAAGCAGTACATCATGGCTGCCTGAGAGGAAATAACCTCTGAAGTTTCACTATTTGTCCTGGCTCCATTAACTGACAAATAATAGCAAGCGTATCGTATTATTATATCATAACCTGAGCTACGTGTAGTTGCCAGTAAAGAACACTTAATGAAAACGTGTTAAAATCATATCAGTCTTGTTTATTAACAGTCTTATGTTATTGATACAGATATTTCTTAATAAGAAAGATAAAGTTGATTTCAATAGCCTACACGTTGAGGTGGGACGAAAACAACACATATTTGTAGTTCCAAACCAAAAGTTTAAAAAACGGCATCTTTATAAATGTATCTCTTACTACCAGGCATCAAACCAAATATCAACCTGTTAGACCTGTACAAGCTAGAAGTACAGTGTCTTGCAAATATTACAAATCCCGAGTGGACACAGAACTTGGTACCCACATAAATCTTCCATATTTTTTTTATTTGGCTCACATTTGACAATTACGTGTTTGATAGAATAAACTAAACAACCACAATAAATAATACTCGCGGGCGCGCGCGGCTTCGCCCGCTTATTTACACCCTTAGGGGTGAATTCTAAAAAAAACCACGAAACGTGTGTTCAATAAAATATTTTTAAAAGTCTGAATTTAAATTTTTATAAACATCGGTCGCGATTTAAAGTTTTTTCCATATAAACTTTCAACCTATTATTTGAACCCTTAGGAGGTAAATTTAAAAAAAAACCATGAAATACGTGTTCAATGAAATATTTTTAAGAGTCTGAATTTCAAATTTTATTAAAATCGGTGCCGGTTTAAATTTTTTTCCATACAAACCTTCAACCCCTATTTCATCCCTTTAGGGTTAAAATTTTTGAAAAACCCTTCTTAGTGGATGTCCAGATTACAAAAATAAACATCTGTCCAAATTTCACGTTTTTACCATCAGCGGCTACGGCTGTGCGTGCGTCTTACCTCAGTCAGTCAGAACAAGTCCTTTTATATATATAGATAAAGATAATAACCGTTATTAAGTAAAACACGACTAGCATAATGTACCATTTATTGTTAATAAAATATATTTAAATAACAATTATTAGATATATATTATATAGATGCCAGTCGTGGCGCAGTGGCACAAAGTGTGACTGTAAAACCGACTGGTTGTGGATTCGTTCCCCACTCCGGAAGATGAAATATTTACTTAAATTTATATATTATTTCTTCGCTCTGGTGTCGAGGCAAAACCGCAGCGTTGAGTTCTGCCACTCAACACGCAGTGCCTCTAAAATTCGGCAGTATGTGCGGAACGGAGTGTTTTAACATTACCCAGGAGGAAAAAGAATCTTTGATCGCGCAGGGATGGGGAGGAGAAACAGGTTCGAAGGTGCTGACAATTCACAAGTCTCAGGGTCTGACCAGCGCGATCGTTATAGTGGTTAACACTAAATCTATTAGGCTACAGCTGCATGATAGCGTTTCGCACGCCGTCGTAGCAATATCTCCGACAGTTGCACGTACTATAGTGAAGGTAAAGATGACGCAGTCAAAATGTTAATTCGGAACGCACCGGAGGCAACGACAAAACGCATTGTGGAACATAATTTAAAGATAGGAACGCAGCAGTCACCTCTTCCACCATAGCGGTCCTGCCCTTATCCTAGTGCAAAATTCCTCACATCCAAATCAATTTTATAAAATTTTAACATGTACGTATAGTTATGTAATTAGATATATATTGTAATATGTAAAGTTGTTAAATATACATATATAAACATTCGCTTAACCTTAGATCTAAGTAAAATTTTGTAAAATAATGTAAAGTTAAAAATATAATTTTTATTATTATAGATATTGATTGTATGTAGACGATAATGTAATTAATATATATGATAAGGATATTAGATATAATAATTATTTTAAAAAAAGTACGGACCAAGTGTCTGTAGTGTTAAGAAATAATAATAAAAAAAAAACACTAGGGTCCCCTACCTGCCTACCTTGCTGTGTGCGGGATACAGCGTGAAGCTAATTTTAATTTGTTTTAGTTATAATAAGAAAAAATAAACAATAAAAAATACTCACTCTTTCCAAGAATAAATCATCGTTTTCTTTGCTATCTACGTTTATTATGTGCATTTCTGACATTGTCTGTTTTAATAATTAACTTCGACGGTCGCTTACGAAGTAATACATTGAAGCTTACCGTATTCCTTATATACACCAGATAGTTTCTTAAACACGTTTTATTCATGCACTTATAAATGAGAAAAACTATTTTATATGCGATTTGTAGGTAGGTGCTATATTTATGACATTTAAAAATTATAGTTTTCTGCGTTAATTATCTAACTAATGATGTATATGTATAGGTAGGAACCTATTATATCTCTATCTATATCTATACTAATTTTATAAAGAGGTAAGATTTGTATTTTTTGGTATGTATGTTTGTATAGTTTTCATACAAAAACTACCGGAACGATTTCAAAAGTTTTTTCACTATTAGAAAGCTGCATCTTCACTGAGCAGCGTAGGCTATATTACATTAAAAAAATAGAGATCCCTAATAAAAATGCAATAATGTAACCCAAGGCGAGAAGAAATTGATCTTAACAATTCTATCATCGCGTGCGCTGCGAAAACTATTGTATATCTATAAAAAAAGTCCACGATAGCATATGTCCAACTACTGTAGTTATGACAGTATAACCATTTTTTTATATTTTATAAGTTAACAAAAGTGCCGTCAATAATCACCTTATTCATACCTCTGCATTAATGCTATGAAATGATATTTTATTATTCCAATAAATGATATTTTATTAAAGATAATTTCAATAATAAAAAGTACAGGAAAATACCATTCAAAAGATATAACGAATTCAAAAATATCAATCTAAAGAAAATCATGTAATAATAAAAAATGCGGAGTGTGTGCCGTGTTGCCTCGCGCACCGTGGCGAGTAACTCTGCAGGGGTGAGGAGGAGGTGCATCGATATCACTAAAATTATTAAGACAATCGATAAAATTTTTTGTTTCTTTATTTGAATTGAATAGGTCCCAAAAGTACGGGACCGATTTGGAAAATTCTTTTAGAATTATTATTATTATTTTTTTTTTATGGAAAAGACACAGCAAACGAGCGTGCGGGTCACCTGGTGCAACCCCAGAGGAGTTACAGGTGCGTTGCCGGCCTTTAAGATGGGTTGGGCGCCCGGCATTACCTGATGCGAAACGCAATGGCATAAAGCCACTACTTCACGCCGGTTTTAAATGCCGGGGGTGGTAATGATCCGGTCGAGTCTGCCCATGCGTGTTGCCATTGCTGGCGACGTGACTCTACCACACGTACTTTAGTCGCCTCTTACGACACCACCAGTACCAGGATGATCCTATTCTAGGCCGGGATCACACGGCACAATGATATACCTGCAGCGACTAAACCAATAAAGATAAAGAAGAGTATATTTCAGGTTGACAGTCTGAGTCCTTTATGGTTTTATCTAGCTTAAAATCGACTTACAACTTCGCCAGGAGGGTAGCGTCCTATTTCACTTGTAGTACATGGATCATATAAAATTATTTTGCATCAAAACGACCTGATCTTACGCGGCTACTAACGGTTACTCAAACTTTTAGTAGTGATATAAGGATGGAATGTTGCGTCGATAAATGTGCAAGCACGCATGTAGTGCGGGGGAGTGTGATAAGATCTGATAATATTTGTATTTGGGATTCTGTTTCTTTCAGAATCCTTGGTTAAGGTGAGACTTATACATCTTGTAATGTCTGAAGCATAGGGTATTGATGAACAGATAACAAAGCAATTGTCACTTGAATAAACGTGGTTGACAGCCTTTTATCTGGTGGCAACAAGGTGCGTGCTTTTAACGGTCGGGTTATGCCGCTATTAGCCCATACTTTGGCATTGTAGAAGGGACACAGACTAAGTTAGACTCTGTAGATCGCCAAATACGTAAATTGTTGACCACGTACCGAATGCACTATCCACGTTCGTCTGTAACGAGACTGTATATCCCGCGTAAGTATGGAGGTCTATAGAGCCCCTAGTGTGTGCGGAGGTGGATACTGCTTCCTCTTTATCTTGGTTACAGTTCAGGAATCTTTACGGGGGAATTGAAGGTTTTGTCTGTGCAATTACGGACGAAGTTTATAAATTATAGCTCGAAAATAAGCGTATTCCATAAAAAATATTTTTCTGAAAAATTAACGTTTTTAAATATTTGTCAATTTTAACCTTAAAGCTAAAGATATTTACGTACTTTATACGAAAAATCCGTAGAACATAAAAATACACCGATAAGCCCATAAAATTTAATAGATTTATAAAAATAAAGAAAAAAAATTAAAGAAATAATTTAAATTTTTTCTTGAAAAAATGGGAAGAAGATTAAAAAAATAAGCTCTAAAATTAATAAATATTGTTGCAATCAAAGAGTAAAACACTATAAGGTCTACTGCTAGCCGCACACACACAATATTATTGTCAATAAAGTACGTATTGTCAATAATATTGTGTGTATGCGGCCGATTTTTCGATATTGATCAATATTATTGTAGACTTCTAGAAATTCTGATTTTGCCACCGCAATATCAGGGGGAGGAGGGGCTATTTGTCAATAATATTGGGTTTGTGCGGGCGTGTGGCAATATTTAGTTGAAAAAACATATCAAATTAGTTTTTTGAAGCTTTTTATTAGAAAATAGAAAACAATAAAAGTGTGCATAGCGAAGACAGTATTGATACAACTACTACCATTGAGAAACAATATTTACTAGACTTTATTAAGAGTTGGGAAACGTATCCAGAGTTGTGGAACACGTCTACTGAAGATTATCGAGATAAAGTAAAAAAAAATGCCCTAGTCGTGCTGCTAAGTGTATACAAAAAAAACCGTTGAAGAGATGATGTAAAGAAAAAAAAATTCTCTACGAACAAATTTTCGGAAGGAATTTAAAAAATACACAAACCTAAATCATCCTCTGTTAGTCGCAGTTCATGAATGATATTTAAATGATTTACGCCGCTTTTTTTCTCATCCAGTCTTTGATCCATCGTTTCTTTCTTGATTGTTTTTCTTTGTAAATAAATTAAATGCAATAACTAAAGAGGCTGCTTTCTGACCATTTTAAATTTAACACGTACGCTACTGAGCGACTGTGTCAGATTTTATGACGAAATATTGTCAATAATATTGTGTGTGTGCGGCTAGCCTACGATCAAATTTGGTTTCTTTACACATAACCAACCTACCAAAAGGTAAGTAATATATAAAAAAATGTATATTAATAAATTGATTATAAATTAAAATAATTAAATTCAACCAAAAATATTAAGAAATAAATTGTATAAGAAACATTGCAAAAATGTTATATATTCAGTTAAAGAAATTTTTATTATTCATTTCTGGTCGAAGCAAGTGATTGACGCGTCGTCGCGGCATCAAGTTTTGTATTTTTGTTACTTACACCGTATTACCCACACCTACCTTATACAGTGCTGAATAAACTCTTTTTTTTATATTAACCATATTTTTTTTAGGAACGTAAAGTAAATCAATTATCATATCAATCAATTATCATAAACCGGTTTTCACTATATTGCTTTATTTGGGCGCAAGATTTTTCGAGCATTCATTTTAGTGCCTATTTAAGCTTTTAGAGGGCTATAAAAGTGGTCATAATTTCTTTTCTTTCTAATTTGCGTTCTAAAGTGGACATGGATACTCAGCAAGTAAGCGAAAATGCAGATTTGTATATTGAAAAAGTAAGTAAAAAATAAATATTTTTTTATATCAATAGGTACATGATTTTTAAAAACAGAATCGTTTTTTACTTCCCTCCTAAAAGTTGTTTGAAGTGTTTACATTTTTTTTTCATGCTGTATCCCGCATATAGCAGAGAGAACCTAGTGCTAAGGCACTTCGTTCCCCACTTTCCAAACAATTCTGGAAGCATTGCGTGTTGAGTGGCGAATCTTAACACCGCGATTTGCCTTTTTTACTAGATCGAAGAAATTATAACATTCATAAATAACAATACTGTCAAATAAGCAACTTTTATATGTTAAATTTATACAGTCATTAAAGTATTCAAATTATTCTTTATTCGGATAGACTCTTATAATAACTTTTGAATCGTCGAATGAACATATAAACAAAACAAAAAACTACCACCGGTTCGGAAGGTAGTTCTGCTGAGAAGAGCCGGCAAAAAACTCAACAGTTGCTCTTTTATATATTGTATTTATCCATATATTATATAAATATTTTTTTTAAATTGAATTAAGAATGACCTTGATTGAATTAATTTATAATTGAATTAAGAATAATATTTTGTTTATAGGTCTTAAAATAAAAGTTACGCAAAAGGAAATTGAATAATTCTAAACAATGTTGCTAGTGATATTTAACAGTATTTTTTATATGTTAAACTTATAAGATATAAAATGTTAATGAATCTACTCAATTTACAAGTTGGTGTCGTTACTATTATGTATAATAAAATTGATAATAAAGTACTCTTTTAATGTACTAAAATATGTATATGATAATAAATAGAAATATTCCATATGGTCTTGCCGGTGCTGTTTAACAAATTTTTAAAGTTCTTATTTAGAAAACGTATACAAATTTTAACGTAGCGGGATTCGAACCCGCGCCTCCTGGAACTCGACCTGGTCGATCAAGCTAATGGTATACCTTACTACAATATTAAATTACTAAGCCTGTTTGATTCACTTGGTACCGACTTCAAAATTGTAAAATCATTCTTTAATTATTATTTTTGTTAAGTAAATTTATTTTATACTTTTTAGTTTGTTTGAAGTCGGTTTGTTTTTTGTCAAAGATTAATTTATAATATATTTTGAAAAATATTATAAATAATAGTAATATATTTTATACATTATTGTGGTTTAAATACATTTTATTAGTCGTATATATTTTCAGGAACTGTTATTACCTTTCACTCATATCTTACAAATATCAGGGAAGCAAATGCGTATGAAAATTCTTAAGGCTCTCAATCATTGGCTGAAGGTCCCCGAAGGAGATTTGGAAAATATTCTCAATACAATTCATATGACGCATGTTGCGTCTTTGCTGTAAGTATTGTTTTTATTCAGCTCCCCGTATATAGTAGGTCCTCAATATAGTAGGGTAGTCTGAAAAAAAATAGTGAAGGAACGCGTCGTACTCCACTTTCTGCTCAATATACTTATTGTGATTGATTAATAGAACTCAATTTTTCTTATAAGACTGGGCAATACAAAATTATTATTCAGACATTTTATAATGTTGACAATTTTTCATATTTAGGTACATTAAAATTAATGGCCAAGCCAAACCTTTAGGGTCAATCTCCAAAACGCATATATTCGTGTGATCATTGAAGTGCTTTTTAAATATTGATATTTACGGAGAATTTTATATTTCATTTAAAAGAGTAAGGTTCAAATTATATATATAATTTCTATAGGCCTTTAATTTAAACAGAAATTAAATAGAAATATTTAATATAAAAAAAATAAGTGACCAGAGCAATCATAATTGGTGCCAGCGCGATCATTAATGTGGAAATCAGTGAAACAACAATTACTAATGTCTAGTGATTATTAATACCTCTAAGGTAATTTTGAAATGAATGTTGGTTTAGTTATAATTGAACTTAGTACTATTAGTTACTAGTAGTCGTAATAGTAATGTTTATTATTGTTTTTTTAAATTATCATATTCAAGTAAATGTTTGGTTTATCCATTTTAGTAATTGTTGTTTCACTGATTTCCTCATTTATGAATGCTCTGGCAACAATCATGATTGCTCTGGTCACAATTTTTTTCAAACTAAAATATTTGTATTTAATTTTTGTAAAGGCCAACAGAAAATATATATTATTTGAACCTCATTTCTTAAAAATAAATATAAAATATGCCCGTTTTGGAGATTGACTCTTAAGTATTTACCTGGTAACATTAATATTTAAGGACAATATTATAAATACCGTCACACTACATGGTATTAATCCATCCACTACATGATATGTTGCCAAAATCTGCTTTTCCATTAAATTGAAGCTTATCCACAGTCCGAATTTAGTATAAGATATAATGCATTTTTATAAAATACAGAATCGATGATATTCAAGACGATGCTAAATTGCGTCGAGGGCTGCCAGCTGCACATTGTATCTACGGAGTGCCTGCAACCCTTAACGCTTCATATCACGCATTACTCTTAGCTATCAATAAGGCCTACGATATCAACCCAAAGGTAAAAAAAAACAATATACTATATGTCTTTTTTGTCTTTTGATTATCACAATAAATTGATCATTAATATAAAAACAAATTAAATGTTTAACAACAATTTATAGCTTTTCGATGGCCTACTTTCATGTAGCTCGGAGCCAGCCTTTCTAGGCTTTCTAGAATAATCGGCGGGTCTTGAGTTACTGGGTCACTTAAAAGAAATTATTACCTATTATTGATTGCCTTTAGGAAAAGCGATACAAATATATATACTTATTTAGAAAACGTATAAAAATTTGAACTTAGGGGGACTCGAACCCGCGCCTCGAGTCCCGCTACGTTCAAATTTTTATACGTTTTCTAAATAAGTATTTATCTTTCCTAAGTGTGGATTAACACTTGAAAAACACTTGTTTAAAAAATACGATACAAATATATTTATAACGATAGTTCTTTCAACATTGTATAAGTATCCAATAAATATTTATACTATGTATACCGCTGTCTTATACTCTCATACTTATCCGATCCGACCAATCGATTCAAACCACATTCATACTTTATAGCAGATTTTACCAAACCTAAAAAATATAATCTTATCTCATACATAGCGTAAGAATACAGTTAGTTGGGTATCAACTTTGTTAGATCTTGTCGTCCTTGATACCCCAAAGCCTCGACGAAGGTCTTTAACGAGTGTGTTTCTTCGAGTCATAATGTCGAGTCGAGACGTGGACACTCACAGTGTGACTGGTCTACCTTCATTTCACTGGCTTCATTTAAAGTAACACTGATGAATCGAAATTCAATATGAAATAATCCGTGAGAGAAACAAAGGTATCGACATAACCAAAAGGATTAGCTAGCTGAAGTGGCAGTGGGCCGGTCACATTTCCGCAGAACCGATGACCATAATCCAGCCGAATGGAGTGAAGACATACGCAAAGTGGTTAGTTGCAAAGAGCCGAGTGTCGAAGTCCGTGCCATTGGAGAGGTCTATTTGCAGCAATGCAAGGATGGTCACAGGTCGGTGATAATGATGAGTCCGTATGTATTTATTCAACAGGTTTCAAAATTAATGGTAGATTGTCTCTTGATGGGTCTGCGTGGACAAGGAATGGATATTTATTGGCGCGAAAATTTTGTATGCCCTACAGAAGAGCAATATATGAAAATGGTGGAACTCAGTAAGTAATTCATAATAACATTGATATTTTATAACAATCCACGAAGTGTCTTATTGTATATGCGATGCTTGTGGGTTAAATTCCTACTCAGGGAAATATACTAATAATTCTAAATATTGTTCTTGTTCCTATTTGAACATTGAAATTCATATCAATAGTGTTTTTACGTATCGCAAAAGTAAACAACGAAATAATTTATTATTATGTTATCTTCAGCTATCCCATAGCACTCATAATATATATACTTCAGCTTATTTTTAATAAACTGTTACATGTTAACTACACCAGATGTAATTTTGAAAATTTATTACTTAACAATATTTTGTGTTGAATTACAAATTTTGTTAACGCGACGGTTGTGGGATCCATTCCCACCTGGGGAAATTAATTGTTTTCATTTCTTTGATCTGCTAACGGAGTGTTCAGGACACTCCGTTAGCAGATCGTTAGGTTCCCTCTCTGCATATTATTACTATAGCGTATTACTATAAGGATGACGGTAATACGATATACGACGTGAAGATGAAAATACTAAATATTCATTTTACAGAGACTGGATACATGTTCAGTGGGTCTTATCAGCTGATGCAGCTATATAGTGACAACAAGAAGGATTATAGCAAAATGATTTCCATTATAGGAAGATATTTTCAAATTAGAGATGATTATTGCAATTTAAGCCACCAAGAGGTAATTTTATTTTAACAAAAAATTTAAACTAAACGGAATCTGGTATTTTATATGATTGTTTTCTTATTTTCGCGCCTAAATATTGTAAAACATTTTGTGTTATTAAAATAAAATGGTATTAGTCAAATGTTTGTGTATTGAACGATGGATAGATACAACAATACCTTCTGTTTTTGTGACGGAAAAAAGACTAGCTTGTGGTAGAAGACTAGTCCACTTAGTGCTTGTGCGAAAAAGGCGATTAAAATGACAAGGAAAATAATTAGAAGAAATCCTGCCAGATGGTTCGATGCAGTGTTAAGTATGAAGGAGTGACTGCGCCATATTTTTGTGAAAAAGAAATCAAAACATCGACACAAATGTATAAAAGATACCATTCTTTAGAAAGTAGTTAAGAACCTTAACAACACCACATTCAAGTAGAAGAAAAATTCTTTCAGCAAGACTTATTCATCAGAGCTGAAGAGTGGCCTTCATCTAGTCCTCATTTTAATACACTATTTAATCCGCGATTATGATTTATGGTTGATTTATTAGAGTTATTCTCTAATAAATCAACCATAAATCATAATCGCGGATTATTACGCGCGGCTACATATTGTAATAATGTAAATCAATGTTACGCACAGTAAAACATATTTTTCTTTATAAGCATTTTTGGCAAGATTAAGTTTAGATAGTTACTATAAAATAATTGTTAGTAAATTGCAAACGCGATATTTTGGAACTAATCTGTTCTTTTTATTTTTAGGGTTTAGAAGAATGGCCGGGAAAAGAAGATATACAGGTAACAATTATGTAGGCTATCGAGGACCTGACTGTAAACGAAGTAGTTGTGGATTTAATCACCATTTAAATTTTTTTTTTTCGCAATCTGGTAAGACAAAGTCGGAGTACAGAACAAAGTGTTTCAACACTAAGGTATCTGTGCCTACACTATTTTAAGTGAATCTGCGGAAGTCACGGACGGCTAAAATCCACTAAATATTCTATATATTTAGGTATTCGTATTATGTTAGACCATAGACTAACATTTATTATCTATAGACAATACATAATATGTGGATTTATTGTTTATAGACAACACATAATAATGGGGAGGAAAATTTGGTACTCTAAAATGTATTTAATTAAATATTTAAGGCAATCAGAGATCAAGATTTCTGCGAGGATATAACGGAGGGCAAGTTTAGTTTTCCCGTCATACACGCGCTGAGCACATCTGAAGGCAAATCAATATCGAGTATCCTTTAACGTTATCTACTGTTATTTATTTTATAACCACATGAAGCCAGTCCTGGTGCAGGAGCATTAGTAACTTTGACTGACCTTATTTTAATCCTAACTTGTGACATTTTAAATATTATTACCAAATTATTAAGTAACTTTCTGAACTACTTATTTGTCCAGATATTTTTAAGCAAAGAACTCGAGACATTCAACTAAAGAAGTACTGTGTGTCATTAATGCAAAAGATTGGCAGCTTGCAATATACACGTGACGTTTTAGCAACGTTGGATCGAGAAGCTAGAGAGGAGGTTAATAAATTAATAAAATAAAAAAATTAAGAACTTTTGGTTCTTAAATAAAATAAGGAAAATATATTCGTTATATTTAAACTTTATATGTTATTGATTAAAAAGATGTATAAGAAATTTTATCGATTTGACAAAGTGATTTTTTTGAAAAAGCTATTTTATTTAAGCTGCAATCTTATTCCTACAGATTGTTCCAGATGTAAATTAAAACTTGTTACAAGATTTGAAACTAATTAAGAATATAATATTTTTACATGAATAAATAATGTTCATAAAACTAAATAAAACAAAATTAATATATATTATATACCAAAATATTCATAAGTTTTATATAGCCTATTATCATTTATATGTTAATAGTATTTTTAAGGACACTTTTTGTTTATTTTTAGGTTGATAAACTCGGTGGCAACCCAGAAATGACAGCTGTGCTCGATGAACTTTATTCATGGAAAGCCAATTAAATTATTGTAAAATTTTAATTTGATAAATAAGAGAAATTTCTCTTATTTTTCATAGATTATTATGTTTTTTTCATATTGCTATGTTCATACATTTTATAAAGAATTCTATGTTTTTTGTTTAAAATAAAGTAAGATATAAAAGATATTTGTCTTCATCTTTTAATTCATCACTAATACAACTTTCATAAATCATGCAAAAAACCTCAGTATATCTAATGCGCTGAGTATACCTACTATCCCGACCTACTGAGTTCATGTGATGCAACAAATAACATGCATGCAATGCAACATGCAATCCTGGTCTTGGAAAAGTTCGGTGTTCACTTTCAACATCGTTTGCATTGCCAAGCCATGCCATTTCATTTAATACCCAGCGACAAAATTTAAATGAGTGCTGGACGTGCTCTATTCGTAAAAATATAATTTTCATCTCTTTATTCTCCAAATTCAGCAGCCATGTGGTTTAATTTCTTTAAGAGCTATTCATTCATCAGAATGAATAGCTCCATTCATTCTGATGAATGAATAGCTCTTAAACCCAGGTTCTTCACAGATGAGCTAAACTCCACCTTGAAATTATCAATCTATTGATATTATTTATTTTCGTTAAGTTGAATCTGAATTTCTATACCTGCTTACTAAAAATGTTAAGCGTACAAACCAGTTGTAAATTATCATTAAGTCTCAATTTAGATGTGCGGGCGCGTAGGAGGATTAGAGATAGGAAATAAAATGCAAACTTAGTGAATGGTCAGCTAGCGATATATTAAAATTTAATCGTATTATAATAAATGGCTGTTATGAAAAATAGCTATACTATAGGAGGCTACTGTTACTAACTTAACTTATGTAACTTAATACAAAAACTGTTTTAATGTGCCCCTGGCCATTGAAAGCTCGCCTTTCAACAGGAATCCTCCGATAGGCGACAGTCTTGAGAGAGCTCTTCGTATGAATCCATTGGCAGACCTAATATGCACAATTCTGCACATGTTATCGGCCCCAGGATGAAGTACTTGTTGCACTAAACCTCTATTCTACTCGACCTAGTCTCCACTAACAGTGGAAGATTATCATCCGTTACAACGACCAGCGAATTGACCTTTAATGATTCTTTGGACGTGAAACATTTAGTTTGATCCAAACATGCGATCGAAGTTGCTCAATTCTTTGGAAGCGATTCAGGCGGTTGCTGGAAATTTGTCTTGGATCCTCTACTGGAAACTCAGTGAGTAGACATCCGATAAAATAATACCCAGGAGTCAACGACAGCAAGTCGTCTGGTGCTGTAGATAAAGGGCGTGTGTGGCCGCGAATTTAAAATAGCTTCGATTTAAATTAAAAGCAGAGTTAAGCTGTAGAGTAAGTTACAGTTTCCTACCACTCTGTTTAAATTAAATTTGTTCGATCTTAAACCAGCCTCCCAAAGACCACCGAAATGTGGAGCATAAGCATTTAGCTAAGGAGTCACAGTTAAGTTTAAAAAAAAATGAAATTTTATTGTAGGCTCCTACGAATGATATACGACTATCAGAGTAAATGTTTTTCGGTTTCCCACGGCGAGGCATGAATCTCTAAGCTAAATGCTTAATGTAAAGCTTATAGTAAATTACTGCTAGTCAAATCACCTACTATTATTAAATATCTAAAATTATTAAATGTGATTGCGGCAGGATTCTTCTTGCCAACCTTAGTGTTATCTATTCTACTAGCGTGTATCGTTCTGAAATATAAGTTTTATAAAAAAAAAAAACAGATCCCCGCAGATTTAAGCAATGGGATCTCGACCTAATAGGAATGAATAAAAATGTGCTAAAACCACAATTACAATTTATTCTAACTAATTTTCCATTCACATTACATTTTTATTTAGGTATTTTCATTTAAATATATATTTTTTTTATATTTTTCATTTAATCATCCTTCCAACTTAAAAGCGTATCTAGCACTTCATCTATTAGAGGATTTCTGCCAAAACGGGCCACCTGTGAACAATTTGAATAATTTAATGTAATGAGAAGGAATCTCGCTATTGACTTTTTATAAATTTAAATAATTACATATATCTAATGAATTTAAGTTATTATCAATTAAATTAACAAGGTATTACTTGTTAGCAGTATATATACACTTTTAGTCTGCCCCTACTCAAAGGTCTGCTGAAAAAAAATATTTATTCTTTTATCTATAACAAAAGTAACAATGTATATAAACATCAAGCTTCTTACTTCAGCTCTGATCTCCAGATCCAACTTCTCCAATACTGTGCGAGTGTATTGCAAACTGCCAACTTCTTCGAGGATAAATACACAATATTTCTTCAAGTGCATATCACGAGTTTTTTGACGAAGGATATCTGTTTTTTCTTAAGGAAAGCATACTCAAAACAGTCGTTATATTATTGTTTTAATGTGATAATTATAATGTGTTAAGTCTTCTCGATATACACAATACATTTCAACTATGTTATGATCAATATAATCATGCATCGTGTATGGAAAAAAGCAAAAAATATAAGGGAAAATTACTAACTTGATGAAAATTTAAAATTTTATGACCACACGAAGACGTAAATATAATAGGACAGTTATTGATAAACCAAGTCTACAATATCAGACCAAGTCCAATTTTCTATCATTATTCAGGAAATTCAACTTGCTAGATATATTATACAAAATTTCAAATTCTGATATTTACGTTACAACCGTTACGTTGCTATTAAGGATTTTTTTTGTGAATCTTAAAATTCCGATGGTACACATATGATTACATAATTATAGCAAACGGGCCTTTTTACTTTTTCATAGATTTAGATTCCTAAGTATAGACCTTATTTTTTTTTAGATTTAGATAACTAAATAGTAAAGGATACTGAGGACAATTCCGGCTTTCTCTGTCTGCAGTGCATGTATAATAGGTAAACTTATCTTTCCCTCGGTGATATCTTCGCAAAAACTGATATTTTTGCACACCTAGAGATTAAAAATATATATTATTAATAAAGAATAAATACTCAATAAATTTGTGTAAGTAATTACTAAAATTAAAAAAAAAAATAAAAATAAAAATAAAAACAGCTTTATTCACAAAAAATTTTTTACAAGTTGAGTCGCTGAGTCTTCCCAGTAAGTAATCGAAGATACTTGTGTTGGAAATGACTCGCTTCTTCGTTTGGTTATATAATTATACAGTATAAAATAACAATATATAAAGATTAAAATGGTAGGTATATGGGTACCTGTACATCCTCTGCTCCTGGCCATTCGTCTAGTGCCTGAAATAAATAAATATTGAATAAATATTAATTGCATGGTTAAAAACTTCGCTGAATTCTGAAGGCATAGCGTGTTGAGTGGTGGAATTCATTGGCCAGCTTTATCTTTGTTACCATAGCGAGGGAATGAAAATATTAAATATTTCATTCTTTCGAGTGGGAATCGAACCTACAACTTGTCACACTTACAGGTAAACTTGAGCTCAAGCGTCACGTACGACTTGCCTCTATTTTCCTTAAAAACTGAATAAATAAATATTGTACAAAACACGTATACCTCTTGCTGTTTTAAATTGCAATAATCATCCCTAATCTGGAAATAGCGACCCATTAACAAGACGAGCTTGCTGTAGTCGGTCTTGTTGTGACTAAACAATTGCATCATTCGAACTCCCATGAGGAGAAAATTCCCTGTTTCTGTAAATAATTTTATATATAATTATTATGTTAATAATTTTTCTTAGCTTCACGCCTTTTCCATCCTATATATACCATAGTAGGCGGGGGGTCTCTGTATTAATTATCATTTTCCTTTCAAAATTAGTTATTGTGACATAATTATAACAGTTACACAGTATTGTAATCTTTTTTGTAGATATTGATGTCTTCTATAAAATTGTAGTACATCACTTGCTCTATTGTCAATAATTTCCACAGCGTATTCGATATAAGGTTTTTTTTTTATGTAAATAAATCGTCCGCGTAAATCGTCCCGTAGTTTCGGGATCTATTCAATTCAAATCTTTATTGTTTCTTTAAACAAAAAATGTAATCGATTGTCTTCATAATTTTAGTGATATCGTTGCTCCGCCCCCCTTAACACCTGCAGAGTCACGCCGCTACGGTGCGCGAGGCCACACACTCCGTATTTTTTATTATTACATAATTTTCTTTAGATTGATATTTTTAAATTCGTTATATCTTTTGAATGGAATGTCTGATTTTATTAATTAAAAAAACATTTTACAGGTATTGAAATTATCTTTATTAAAATATCATTTAATGGGATAAAGATTAATGCAGAGGTATGAATAATATGGTTTGATTATTGTGGCCACTTTTGTTATCTTATAAAATATAAAAAAATGGTTATATTGCCATAACTGCAGTAGATGGACATATGATATCGCGGATTTTTTTATAGTTATTGATGCGCTCTACAATACTGTAGAACATTATTTTGTTCTATCATCAATAGTTTTCGCAGCGCACGCGATGATAGAATTGTTAAGATCAATTTCTTCTCACCTTGGGTTACATTATTGCATTTTTATTAGGGATCTCTATTTTTTTGTAAACGTAATATAGCCTTTATAACGTAATATAGTGAGTGAAGATAAAGCTTTCTAATAGTGTAAGAATCTTTGAAATCGGTCCGGTAGTTTTTGAGTGAAAACTATACAAACATACATACAAAAATATTAATCTTTCCTCTTTATAATATTATATTATATATATAGTAATATAGTACTATATAGTATAGAAGTATAGTAATATTAGTATAGACTAGTAAATTTTAAATGAAACTATTTTAACCGCATTAATTAAGTATATTTTTTAGATTATACATTTTGGAAACCCGACGTTTCGAACACTTTGCAGCAGTTCGTGGTCACGAGTAGACTCGAGACGTATGGCACGCCATGTAAAGCATTCAGAAAGCCAATTTTGGGGGACCTTTTCTTAAAACCACGAAATTCTTTGGTCCTTAGCGACGGTTGTAATTAACATGTGAAACGATAAATATCAAATTGTATATTTTAATATATTTGCAAATATCGAGAATATTACAAATATGAGCAAAAACTAGCTTATGTTCATGCCAAGACCCTCGAGCATTTTTAAATGAAATTTTATCAGAATTGGATCTGTGGTTTGGCCGTGATTGCGTCACAGACGGACAGACAGACAGACATACTTACTTGCGAATTTATAATATAAGTACGGATAGATATTTATTTTACTTGACTGATTGTTCAAAGTGCTGCGTTGAGTTGCACAACCCATCGCGCAATACATCTAGAATGGATTTTAATCGAACACTACTTGAATAATATTTATAGATATTTACTTTGTTCCAGCATTTTGTAATATTGCTCTTCAGTCGGACATGTTAAATTATTCCGCCAGTATATATCCGCGCCTTGTCCTCGACACATCTCCAAAAAATCTTCCATCACGATTTTCGCCGCCTAAAAGATTTTATAATAAAAATAGAGTTAGGTACAAAAATGCAAAATACATTCAGGTGCTGCTTCAAACCTGCATCTGGCTTCTGTTTACTCATATGTTTATAAAAATGATACCATTTGGGAACATTTATAAATATCTATATTTTACTAGACAAGACTAGACCACTAGTAGATACTAGTTTAGTGATAATTATGTTGTTTTATGAATTGTCATTTTTAAACTCTGAATTATAACACAGGAACATTAAACTATCGCGATACTTTGAACTTACTCTGAAATCTACAGCAAAAGCGGCCTCCATTACCAGATAGAAAACATGCAGAGAGGTGTTAACCGTTAGAGGTACTCCGAATATACAGTGCACCGCGGGCATTCCCCTCCGGAGCGAGCAATCATCTTGTATATCGTCAATTCTGTCAAGTCGACAAATAAAAATTATCTACATGAGTAATATGGGATTATTTCTAACAGAAATCTCTTCCAGCCAACCCATTGAAATGGATGAGTGGAAACAGCGGAATAAGATCACAGTGCAATCATAAAAATATCAAAAAAAAAGGATTATCTAATACAATATACTCAATACATACATAGTATATATAGAACAACTACTACAATACAGTTACTAAATAAACATACATACAAATAAATACATTTATCAGTATAGATACTATATCTACAAATTAATAGACTACATATAAACACATATACATGCATAATATATACTAGGAACACTGATTAAAGCTATGTCAAATTATTTTCACTTTTGAGCAAATGCTCTTTAAGTTGGGAAAGGTCTTTAGAGAGGAGGTTTTTTGAACAGGATTAGGAAGTTGGTTCCAAAGGAACGCGGCATACACAGTAAAGGATTTTTGAAGGAATTTGGTATTGCTCTTCGATACGTCCAACGTCGGAATGACACACGACCGCCTAGAGCGTGAGGGTCTGGGAAACACATGGGAGCGAAGGTAAACAGGATAATTCAAGTAATTCAGAATTTTAAAAAGGAATATAAGGATGTGCATATAACGGCGAAGGCGAATTGGAAGCCAATTAAGCTGAGCTCGAAATTGGGAAACATGGTCATACTTACGCAAACCGTAAACAAAAGTATGGCCAGATTTTGAAATCGCCTTAATTTGTTAAGTAGCTCCTCGGTCACATCCAAGTAGCAAACATCGGCATAGTCGAACATTGAAAGGAGAAGAGATTGCGTTAGCATAATTTTGGGAAGGAGGAAGAAGGAAGTATTGGAATTGTTACTCCTGTGTATTGAATCGCATGGACGGTATTCCAGCTGATTTTAGATCTGAGTCTGCTACTAGCTATTACAAATGCCTGGGATTTTTTTGGGTTGATTAATAAGCCGAAAGAATCGGCCCAAGTTTGAATAGCGGACAGTTCGCTATTTAAACTTTCACTAACTGCAGGCAGATCATTTAGGTGTCAGTGACGATAAAGTTGTAAATCATCAGCATACAGATGGAAGGGAGAAGTAATGACTCTAGAGATATTATTAATAAAAACAGAGAAAAGAAGTGGGGAAAGAACGCCGCCTCGGGGGACGCCGGCAGTGAGATCAAGCCATGACGACGTAATATCGTTCACTTTAATACATTGTCGGCGTCTGAAGAGGTAAGAACGAAACCAGCTTAAAGTTTCGAAGGAAACTTTGACTGCCCGAAGTGTGCCAAGAAGTATATCGACATCAACAGAGTTGAAAGCACTGCTGAAATCCAGCAGAACCATAACAGTCACTTTGGTGTTGTCCAATGTGACTGTTATGCATACCCAATGTCCTCCGTAATGTTCAGCAGTGCTCCCACTGTGCTGTGAGAAGGACGGAAGCCGGACTGAAAAATACATAATACATTGTTGGATGAGAGAAAGGAGTAAAGTTGGTTGTTGACTCAAGGACTTTAGCTAGAACAGGAAGGATAGATATAGGACGGTAATCAGTGACATTGGAAGCGTTAGAGGATTTGAGAAGTGGAATGACATGAGCAATCTTTCACTGTGAAGGAAAGACATTGCGGGACAGTGAAAAGTTAAAAATGCGGGTGACCACTGGTGCAATGCTCTCCAACGCGGGAAGAATTATCTCAAGACTCATATTGTTACTTCTGAAGGCTTTAGAGGAGATAGAGTGAACACACTTCTTGACATCATCTTCTGTTACAGCTTTGAAGGAAAAGGAAAGTGAGTCAGATGGGTCAATATTAGATAAAAGAGCAAGCGATATTTTTTGTATTTAACCTTGGCAAAATCACGATTGGCCATAGCGTTCCTAATAACTTGTGTTAACCAGGGAGCAGGCGAATGCTTCATTCGAACCGGTCTTACAGGAACATGGTAAATATTAATCAGTTCAGTAGTTAATGATTCCACTATCCTTTCCCACTATATAAAAAATACTATGAATAATATATATATATATAGTATTTTTTAATAAACAACAAGTTGACTATATAAAAATTATATACACTAGACATTACATTAGATAAAAATTGTAAAAAAAAATAAGATATAATTTGCCAAACAAGTAAAACAAAAGTACATAAACAATCAGCAGTACACAAAGACAATTAATTTTCTCATAAAAATATTATGTGTATAATTTCTATACTGTAACAAAAATGACACATCAGATGTCATGATTGATGTAAATTACGGTAAACAAGGAAATAATTACTACTATTCTCTTTATGATATCCTTCCTCTTAATGTACAGCGTCCTGTTAATATAAAATATATATTAGCTTTAGTTTTTAGTCCATTTATTAATATTTTGGTAAAGTTTATTGTAGATAATGACATTAAGTCATAGTTGTTCTCAATATGTGTGTAATTTTTTGGTATTTATTTTCATTTCTACATTTCTAATATAGCGTTTGTTTGTTTGTTTGAACTAGTACATCCACTACCATATCTATATCAGTTCATAATATCTCTTAAAATTTACTGCTTCATATCATTCGTGTTTTTCCTACTATACGTGACACTGGCAGATTATTTTGCGTCTGTCATCGCAAAATCAGGCCATTAAAAACATAATAATAATAATTAGTAAAAAAAAAAGAAAAATAAGTTTATCATATGTATTTAAAAATTTTTGGCTACGCATAAAAAAATTCGACCTAAAATTAAAACAAAAAAAAAAGTGAGAATGACCATAAAGAGATGACTATACAAGTTATCACATATAAGCCGACTAATTTAAGGTGGTATAAACAAATAAGATAAACGGCTAGTTATTGACAGTGGACTTTAAAAGTGGACTTTGTTCTATTAACCTTTTAAGTTCAGGCTCAGAGGAAATCTTGACTCGGGATTTGTTGTCAACCAATATTACTACCATGCCATCAGCAGCCCAGCATTTCCTTACTCCGAAGGGCCGCTGAGAAAGCTTCCTGACGTGATTTCTTTAAAAATTCAGTCATAGTCATTTTTGTGCCTTTTAATGATGTTTTCCAAACGTTGTAGCGTTTCTTTAAACTGGTAAATCTAATAATAACAGGCCTGGCAGAATCTTCCTTAGTACCAAGTCATACAAGACTCAAATGATGCAAACTTAATTTCGGGCAACTTCATATACTTGGATAATATTTCTGTTGTCTTCTACAAAATATCCTCATTATGCTCCTCATTAATGCCATGGAGTAGAAGCATCTTTCGCCTCAAGTGGGTCTCCAAGCGGTCCATACCGAGTATAACCAGCTCAACTTGCGACTTTAATAGGCCGAGTGTCTTCCACAGAAAAGCCTTAAATGTATGAAAATCTGCAGTCAAGGCCTTCAAGGTAGTTGTAAGGGCGGCTGTAGTAGGCTGAGATGAGTTCTTTTCAAACTCTCCCATGCGAGAAGAAAACATTGTGGAACGTTCACTCATCCTTCTAAGTAATTGTTCCACAGGTGTATCCATCATTCAGTCAACTAATGTAAATTTATGTGGCAAAGTTAGTTATAGTCAACTTAAGCACCAGTATTTTAAATTTAACCCATATATTCAATTATTAATCTAATTTATTTAAAAAAAAATTACAGTTGATTAAAAAGACGTGTATGCACTTTCGTGTCTACCCGCGAAAATAAAAGCGTAATGTTTGTATTGATTTTAAATTTTCTTCTTTATAGATGAAGATAATGTTTCTGTGTCTTTTCACACGACGTGACATTGGCGAAGTGATATGTAAAAGGTTCGAAACGCCATAATCAAAGAACCATACCATTCTTTAAGTTCAAACTAGAAATCCTTAACTCGTATCGTAATAAGGATAGGAAATTAAATAGGTGAAAAATGTAATTATGTAATTTGTTTCACTTGTGAATATATATTAAATAAGTAAAGAAATCTAAATAGGAAAGTGTTAAGAATATATATTTTTCATTTTTCTAAGTATTCTTTTCCATTTTTACAAAAGATACCATCTAGAAAATTTTGGGCATCTATATCGGTTTTAACCTACAATATAAGTTTACAATGTACATATAATCTAACATGTATAAATAACATGACAGTACTGTTTATTTTTTGAATTATTATTTGATAAACAATTTGTAAATTATTTTATCATTCTTCAGTTGCTTTTAAAAATATTCCATACCGTCAAATAATATGTGAAAAAAAAATCGACTTACAATAAAGTAGCTACGTGAAACGAGTTAACGATGCCCAAAATTTTCTTCACATCCGCTTCAGACACTTGCAGCCAATGATTGAAAGCACTTATTATCTTAATTCTTAACTGCTTGCCTTTCACTTGACAAATGTGGCGGAACGGAGCAAGAATTTCCTAAAATACAGAGGAGATATATCAAAATGTTAACGATTAATCTCATATGGTGGTTTTGGGTTCGATCCCTACTCGAGGAAATGAAATATTTATTTAAATGTGCATAGCCATCCATCCATTCCGCTCTGGTGTAGAGGCAAAACGCGGCGTTGAGTTCCGCCAATTAGCACGCAATGTCTCCAGAGTTCGGTGGAAAGTGGGAAATGGACTGTCTTATAATACTAGGTTCCCCCTCTGCCTACCCTATCTAATATTATTAAAATAAAAAATAGCTTCACGCTGTATTCCTCATACAACAAGGATACAGCGTGCCTTTTATATCTATTATTAATACAGATATTTCGTCACAGTGACCTGGAAAAAGCAAGAATAATTCCGGAGTTTGCAAGTTAAGGTGGGAATGGGTTTAATGCACAATTTATTTTTTCTCTAAATATATCTAAATTAAAATCATTGTTTTAAAAGTTAAACAATAAAATACTCACTCTTTCCAAAAACAAATTATCGTTTTCTTTGCTGTTTACATTTATCACATGCAGTTCTGATTCTGACATTGTTGACTACGACGATTGTCTTCTACGGCCACTTACAAAGTTATAGATTGAATGCTACTTTAATCCTATCTTTATAAGCTCTGGAGATATTTTTAAAAACTTTGCGTAGGTCAAACTAGCAAATTCATTATTTTATGCTTGCAATTATATATAGTAAAAAATATTTTATAATAGGTATGAGGGTAGGAGTTACTGTTTACTAGTTTCTACTACTATACAGTCGTGTGCGTCGACTCATGTCTTCTGAGTGAGGGCCTCCTCAGAGCTAGCATAAAATGTGCGTAAATTCGCAAAACAATATGCGTAAGTATCTTTATTAATAATAGTATAAATAATCGTTATCGTCGTCTTCCTTTAATATAAGAATATGATTTTTTTTAATTTTAGTCTGAAAGTTTGAATTTTTTCCCAATATTTATAAACGTTATTATTATGCCAATACGATTTTTGTTATAACATATTATTGTGATAGTAAGTTTTCAAGACACTTTTTCAATTGTTTTTTAAGTTGTCATCTTCATTCTTGGATAACCAATTAAGATTTAATACCAATTTGATCTTCAAAGAATTATTAAGTAAATACATAGATTCTTCGGTTCGTTCGTTCGTTTGACATAAATCTATATAAAAATAATAAGATATTAGAATCTATATAAAAATAATAAGATTTAATACCAATTTGATCTTCAAAGAATTATTAAGTAAATACATAGATTCTTCGGTTCGTTCGTTCGTTTGACATAAATCTATATAAAAATGCCTAAAATCAGAATTTCTACGTGTACTCTGTAATAACGGCATATTTACCAATTGTACATTTAGCCAATAATATATGTAACTCATTTAAAAACTGTACAGGAGTTAATATGCAATCATTACAGTTATTTTACACAATATTATTAATTCTTCAAATCAATAACTATTTCTGAAAGACTAAATTAAAATAAATAAAATTATTAATTATTCACTGCCATCAGCACATTTAACAGAGTTTTAAAATTATGATGAGACGTACATAACATAGATAAAAATAACGTAATGTTACAAAAATATATACGTATAATAAATAATTAGCTTTATGTATATTTTTATAATATTACGTGAGTTTAAGTGTGATTTTAAAATTTGATTCAAACGAAATTTAAATTTATTGGTAAGTTCTAAGTTGTGTGTTTCTATTATATTTGCTTAGCTTGTTGTAATCTAAGGTATTTATACGTTATTTGCGTCCATTGATTCATTTTGTTCACCAGATTTAAAAAAATTAATTGTTTTACCACGTACAATTGAATGTATGCATATAGTTTGATGTCGTCCATGTACATTAAATGTGAAATTGTATCAGTTTCTCGCTATATCCGCACACAGCAAGGTAGGCAGAGGGAACCTAGTGTTAAGACACTCCGTACCCCAATTTCTGCCGAATTCTGGAAGTATTGCGTGTTGAGTGGCAGAACTCAACGCTGCGCTTTGCCTCGACACCAGAGCGAAGAAATGGAAATATAAATACCCACCCAACCAATTGGTTTTGCAGTCACACTTTGCGCCGCTGCCGCTGCCACGACTGCCCTCAAATTGTATGAAATGTGTTATTATGTTTTAGTTTATATCCTATATTGGTATTATTAGGCAATTCAGAAAAAAATGTTTAACGCTAGGCAGAACCATAATGAACTCAGCGCATATCATTGGAAGATAAGCGGCGTTGTGTTTTAATCGAGACAGTACCATTTTTTACAGTTTCATTTTTGTTCATAAATTTTAATCTAGTTTTCCATGAGAGCATAACGGAGCTTATAAATGTTACTAGAATGGGATGATTGTTGTACTTTTAGAAAATATATAGTAACCAACTATGTGGAACTGAATCAAATGCTCTCTGTAGTTCTGTAAGCATGTTATTGGCCTTTTACTTGGTACCCAAGATCCCCAGGTACTCCAGATCTTCGATGTTCTTATATTTGATAGTATTCTCTGTATGTTTGGGCATTAAGTCCTGTCTGTCAAGGCCGTCTGGGCTCTGTCAAGACTGTCTAGGTCTCCTAGAAGTACTAGTTTTATTTAGATGATCAGTGATTGAATATGTGAGTGAGTCAGTGTCGAAATATTGAAACCTTCCTTTAGCAGAACTTCGGAAATAGATGACCTACAAATTTAAATTTCGAGGTTCTAGTGTGTCCTTAGCCTACTAAAAGACTATAATTTAAAAGATTCTCTCATGTAGGGTCTCGAAAATACACCAAAATCACTTTTCACGTGCATCAAATTTTAACATAACAATTATCCAATGTTTCGCTTAATTCACATACACAATACCAAGACATTATTGAATAGTTCAACAGGGAAAAGCTGCGCGGGGCCGCTAGTTTAGTAAATATTTTATCTAATGGCTAATCATAAAAAAAGCAATAAAGTGGAGAAAATAAAAATAAATAAAATTATAGTTATTTTTTATGACCGTTGATAAATTAAAGTTTATTTTTTTTATTTATTGTGTTATTAACTAACTATACGAGGGGAAAAATTATTAGTAATTTTAGTTATCTATAGTGTTAATAAAATAAATAAATAAATCAGCTTCACGCTGTATCCCGCACGCAGCAAGGTAGGCAGAGAGAACCTAGTGTTAAGACACTCCGTTCCCGCCTTTCTGCCGAATTCTGGAGGCATTGCGTGTTGAGTGGCAGAAATCAATACTGCGTTTTGCCTCGACACCAGAGCGAAGAAATGGAAATATAAATTTAAGTAAATTTTTCGGTCGGTTTTGCAGCCACACTTCGTGCCGTTGCGCCACGACTGGCCTTTATAGTGTTAATAAATAGTCATTGAAATGTTTTGGTGTTTTATTTAATTTTGCTCGAATCAAAATTCGTAAACATGCTTATGATTGTAGAAGAGTCGTTTTCATACATTGAAAAAATTATAAAAAATTGCCAGGATATTGAAGGATAACTAACAGAATCCATAACATTTTAAATAATTGAGCAACTAAAAAAATCAAGCAACATACACATAAACATTGTAATTCTGAGTAAGATTTAGTTTTTATATAAGAGTAAGGTAAGTATACCCGTTTTCGCCATCTTAAGGCTCTTATAACTTTAAACAATATTGAATATATTATTAAACGTTATACGAACTTGCAAATTTTACTATCATCAATGTTAGTATTTTGTCAGTAATTTAATGTGTGAGCTATGTGGTTTAACTATAAAATTTTATTTGTGGACCTCTTGTTTGAACCCTAATTCATGATAAAAGTTACCTCTGCAAGAAATTGACGAACTTAGAAAGATCGTGAATTTGTGGCTCCTGTTTCGGGATCTAACACACAATTATATAATAGCTGTAGCGATATTGTATAATACCTGTTTCCACCTTGAGATATCGGCTGTGGACATTAAATCAATGTGGATATGCTCAAAGCTATCAGAAAAAGGGAATGTACTTGAGGTCAATAATTTGGTGTCGATCTACTTTTGACTTTTGGCAATTAAGACATGTCTTAAACCACTAAGCCACTAACTGATTTCTTTATTCATATTAGGACAAAAATATCTTTTGCTAATTAATTTTTGATTTGTGCGAATTCCGGGATGACAACATTGTGCACACTATCGAAAATTTAACGTAAACTCATTTGGAATATACGGTCTGGTATTTTAAGAAAGAATGTAACACTAAATTGGTTTATTACAAGTAGGTAAAAATATTTTTTTAAAATTTAAATTACAGGTTGGATCAGACAGTGACTGTTGTAGGTGAGTGTCCGTTACTTGTGCGACTGACTGAGCGTTTATTTTCACATCATCTATGTACATTTAGTATTTCACTTATACAATGCAGCCCCTCCATATATATTCGTTGCATCATATAAACTAAGTAGATCAGGATTAAGGGTCTGTTTTGATTATTTATATGTACGGATATTATAATGATATTAAAGTTTCTTGCATGATTTACAAAACTTGCATTTATTGCTGAATTAAGAGGAAAAGACATATATTATATTAAATAATAGTTTATTGTAAATAAAAACCAAAAAAATCCCTCATATAAAATGAATAGCATGATTTGAATTAAAGTAATTTCAATGAATGCTAATAATTTACAATATAAATATAAATTGTTAGCAACAATAACATACTATAATAAACTTCACTTATATTCCACTTAATAAAAATATCTCTAATTTCTAATAAAATGTATCCTCTATATATATATGAACCTCCATATATATATATAGAGGATACATTTTATTAGAAATATATCATATATATGTATATATATATGAACCTCCATTTAGATTTTTTTTTGTTTCAAGTATTCACGTCAAGATCCAAAATTTACTTTGTTTTAATTGGTTTTCCAAGACTGAAGTTCATCGAGCACAGCCATCATCTCTGGGTTTCCACCGAGTTTAGCAACCTTCAAACAATTAAAACAATTTTATTATGTAATATTATATCATTTTTTTATTTAATTAAATGTTAAAGAACATTATTCATGTAACAATAAATATTCAGAAATTTATTTCTAGGATTTTATATGTAAATATGATTGTATTTTATATATGCTTTTAAAAATTCACTTTTTTTTCGTTCAAATTTTTTTATACTTTAGTGAACTATAAACATTACAATTGTATTTTTTACATAGCTCCTTAAAAAAATAATTTAATTCAGTTACAAGATTTTAATTAATTTAAGTACCTCCTCTCTAGCTTCTCGATCCAATTTTTCTAAAACGTCACGTGTATATTGCAAGCTGCCAACCTTTTCCATTAATGACACACAGTACTTCTTTAGTTGAACGTCCCGAGTTCTTTGCTTTAAAATGTCTGAATAAATTGTTTAAAAAATTATATATAATAATATTTATTTAGCTCCATTAGGACGCTTGTTACCCACTTTGCGCCGAATTCTGGAAACAATGCGTGTTTAGTGGCGGTGACGTCGAAAATTAAGATTTAAAATAATAAATATGCTAAAAAAAATACTAATGTCACAGATTAAGACTATTTAAAGTCAGTTATTATTGGAGTCGGTGCCAACTTGGGTATTTTGTTCAATAATTTTTTAGCTTTTATTCGATATATTTATTACTTCGATCATCGGCACTCCAACTTATAGCTACATTGTTTTTCAGTTCATTTATCCCATCCCCATTTTCGGCCAAACTATGGAGGTATTGCGGGTTGAGTGGTGCTCAACATCGCGCTATACCTCGATACCAGACCGCGAGTAAATGAAAATATAAATTTAAAAAAAACTGGAGTTAGGATCAACCCAAAATAAGTCATGTATGTCAGACTAGTGCTCCTGTGCTACTACTACTGTGCTCTACATATTATAAAAAATTGAATTGGAAAGTTCAAAGGCACAAAACAACTTAACCATTAAAAGTCGTATACTATCAGGAGTATCAGCATTTTCATCTGAGGCTTCGTTCTCACTTTCCATCAATACCTGTTAAGTAATGTAACGCAACGTCGTGCTTTGTCTCGTTACCAGGGCGAAGATAAAGCTTCGATTCGACTCGGGAAATTAATTAAATACTTTAATTACCCGAAAAGGAGTCGAACTCACTACAGTCGCGTTTACAATCAACTTATTTTCAACTTATCAAACAAAGATACAAGATAAAGATTTTAAAGGATACTAAAAATTGGTTTGCCTTCAGGCGTGCTCAGCGCGTGTATGACGGGAAAACTGAACTTGCCCTCCGTTATATCCTCGCAGAAATCGTGATATCTGATTGCCTTAAATATTGAATTAATTATATTTTAGAGTATGAAATGTTCCTCCATATTTTCGAGATATTACAAATAGTTAATAACCCATGAGAATCACGTTTACAGGGGTCTCGTGACGTACATATGAGTTCTTATAGTAAGTTTGAAGTCAATAGTTTAACTAGATACAGGGAAATCATGTTAAAATTAAGTGTCGCCTTGCCATATTACGTTTTGTCTATGGATGACAAATGTTTATTTATATTCTAACATATTGTTCAGTCTACACATACATAATATAATTTGTTTTTCTTTATTATAGAGTTTATATAATTCATAATTTGTTATATATATACAAAATGTAGTATGACTTAGGATGAGACTGCAAACAACGCTGTACATGAACAGGTCACACGGCATTTGCTGAACCTCATTCCTTTTACCTTTTTTTTACTTGTTTAATTGTTTTAATTAGCGACATATCAGGTTGAATGGTGGATCTTAACCTCGCATTTTATCTTATCAAACTGTGCGTAGATAGTCTAAATAATTGTTACCTCTATATCATTTTCTCCCGGCCATTCTTCTAAAGCCTAAAAAATAATTAAAAAAACCTGTTATTCATCTTTTAAATACAGACGTCAGAAAATGTTGAAGGGGAAACAATTTGAAAGGCAAACTTATTACACTTTTGGTATATATTTAAACTAGCATCATCTATATAACATATCTATAATAATTCATATTAATTTTGTTTTCTTGTAAAAATATTATTAATGAAATTAAATTTTATGTATAAATAAAAATCACCTCATAATGGATTAAATTGCAATAATCGTCTCTAATTTGAAAATATCTTCCTATAATGGCAATAACATTGCTATAATCCGTCTTGTTGTCACTATATAGCTGCATCATCTCATACGACCCGCTGAACATATAGCCAGCCTCTGAAGTAACAATTCACTTTTTAGCTGGACGTTGCATTCCACATTATATAGTAGATTACGTAAAAGGTAAACATAGTGTCTTGACACTGCCTTTGCGCTGTAACGAAGTGCCTTGGCACTCCTTTTACACCGCAAAGAAATTAAAACAATTCATTATTCACAGGGCGAATCAAATCCACGACGTCACGATTACAAAGTTTGTAATGTTATATTTAATTATTAAATTTTATAACAATGAAGCCCGGTTTAGTAAAACGGTAGTAGTTTATTTAAAAAGAATCTGAGGTATGAATACAATATGAACACTATATGTAGATAGATGAAAGTAACATAATAATAAACTATTCCGTTGTTCACTTTCCCCTCTAAGTAAAACGTTAAAATAACCTCAATGCTGAACTTTATTCAAATAGAAAAAACATAAATATTTGGAATTATTACAGTTCACCGGGTAAGAATCGAATTCTTGTGGATTCGATTCTCGACGGTAAGAATCGAATCCTTGTGGATTCGATTGCTTGGAATATATTTGATACCTGGCATATATTGCCTCGAATGTACAATAAACACGTTATGGATTGTTATAAAATATAAGTTTTATAGATTACTTACTGAGTACAACCATTTTCAGATATTGCTCTTCTGTAGGGCATACAAAATTTTCACGCCAGTAAATATCAAGTCCTTGTCCACGGAGAGCCCCCAAGAAAGATTCTGCCATTATTTTTGAAACCTGTTAAATGAATATAAACTAGTCAGTTTAACTAATCTAATTATCACCAGACATTGGGCTCTTCCATTTAGCTATCGCCAGCCACTTTGCAAATGTCGTCACCCCCCTAACTGGAGGACGTACTACAGTATGCTAGTCCAGAACGCCCCTACCACAACGGTCATCAGTTGCCCGTCGCCGGTCAACGGTTGCTCAGCGAATGTGCCTGGCTTACTGCCACTTCAGCTTTGGGGTATGTCGGTAACTTTGGTTCTCTGTCGGATTATCTTATCTCGAATTCGATTCTTCTCCAAGACACAGATATTTCAAGCATATCTTTCCTCGTAGCATGGTGTATCGTAACTCGTGGACTTCGTCTTTAGGCTTTGCTATAACAGTGACGACAAGACCTGATAAAGCTGCTTATATGCTGCCGGACCAATCTGTATTCTTCTGCGAGCCTTACATATTATCTTGGTTTTATCCAAATCTATCCGGAATACTGATGCGATTAGTAGATTCTGCCAGGGTCTTTAACATATAGTGTAGGTCCACCAGCGATTGAGCCACAACAACAATGCCGTTTGCAAATCTCAATTTCACCTTTATTGCCATCTATGATGATACTCCTTCCTTACCAGTGCAGCGTCTTTAATGCATTAATGAATAATTTAGGGGAAATTACGCCCCCTTGACTTACTCCGCGATGCAGGCGGGAAGTTTAGACTGCTGATTCTGTATTTAAATATTCATAACCCCTGCGTCAGAAAGGATTTTCAATACTAATAAGATTGCAAGGACTTTACAATAGATCAGATTTCAATGGAGTAAAAGCCTTTCTTATAGTCTACAAAAACTAAGAAAAAAAATGTATTATACTCTTCGGTCTTGAGTACAAGCTGCCCAATGAATGCGGTGTATGATACTATATTCTTCACAAAATCTGGAATTTGTCCAGTCCTCGCGCAAGACCATTGATGACATGATTACCCTAAAAACAGCTTTTAGACATGACTCAAGAGGAAAATAGAGGTTTTGTCTTGTTTTTTTTATAATTCTAAATTCTTTTTTAATATACTATAATTAATGTCCCCGAGTGGGAAGTTAACCCACAATCGTCGTGTTTAAAATGTATTGTATGTAGAGAAAAATAAATAGCTACACGGTATTTAGGTAGAGTACGCGTGTATGGCAAGCGCAGCTTTCCCCTCGTAAACTCTTAGTCTTGAATCTTGATATCTCCGTATTTTGATCATCATACAAATTTAAACCTTGAAGATTCAGCCAAATCAGTAAAACAGTTGTATAAAATAGCAATAAGCAAATTTGTCGAACTAAGTACTTTATATTAATATATAACATTTTATAACATTTTTATTTATGAACCGTTTGTAATAAAACAAGCCATGTTGACGGAACAGAATCGAATTGAAATAGTGAAAACCGCATTTAAATTGGTACTGTCGATTCTGAGATTAGCGCGACCAAACGCACATACAAACAAACAGACAAAAAAAATTGTTTTGGGTTCTATTATATTAATAATGGTCCCAATAACATTTTTTCTTATATTTTCTTCCTTGTACAGACACCGATCCTTTACGATTTTATAATAAGTATAGATATTTGTAACAACGGCTTGGCGAGAGTTTTAGACAAGAGTTTTATGGATATAGGAATAAAGAATTTCTTCGATTCTTATAGCAATGTTAAAACAAAAATCCTTGTTTTCGGCTTTCCTACAGGCTATTAATAATAACAATAAGTAAATCTTCTTATTATAAGTTATCTATATATATAAAAGGACATGTTCCTGACTGACTGAGGTAAGGCGCACGCACAGCCGTAACCGCTGATGGGAGAAACGTGAAATTTGGACAAATGTTTATTTTCATAATCTTGACATCCACTAATGGATTTTGAAAAATTTTAATCCTAAAGGGATGAAATAGGGTTTGAAAGTTTGTATGTTTGTTTTTTAATCGGCACCGATTTTTATAATTCAGACTCTTTAAAATATTTTATTGAATACGTGTTTTATGGTTTTTAAGAATTCACGCCCTAAGGGTTCAAATAAAGGGTTAAAAGGAAAGGTTTATAGGGAAAAATCTTTAAATCGCCACCGATTTACATAAGAAAAATAATTCACACTGTTAAAAATATTTTATTGAACACGTGTTTCGAGGTTTTTTTTAGAAATAAATCCTAAGGGTGCAAATAAGCCGGCGAAGCTGCCCGCCCCCTAGTGATAAATAAGAATAAGATCGTTACATTTTCCATGACTCAGCTAAGCTAGCAAATACCCTGACCAACATGTTAGAGGCCACCTAAAAGCTGGCCGCGAACAAAAGTAAGCCATCGAAAAGCTATACGAGTGTTGCTATTTTGTTTGTTCAATTTTTTTTTAATCATAAAAAGTTAAAAACCAATTTATTGTGATAATCAAAAGATATAATTAAAGTAATCTTTTTCATTTCATCTTCAAAAACATGTATTCAAAAGAGAAAAATAAAATATTTCATTATGTCAAGTTTTTGAATTTACCTTTGGGTTGAAGTCGTAGGCCTTGATGATGGCTAAGTATAATGCGTGACATGAGGCGTTAATGGTTTTAGGAACTCCGTAGACACAATGCGCCGCTGGTTGGCCTCGGCGTAATTTAGTATCGTCTTGAATATCGTCCAGTCTATATTATTTAAGTATATAAGTTACAAAAATGCATTAAATCTTATCTAAATCCAAATTCAAGCGGATGAGCTTCTGTCGTAATATAAGAAGAATGATGATAGTATTTTTTTTAGTTCTTTTATATATGATGTTACCGGTTAACAGGCATGCGGGGATGCGGGAGAAGGGTGGGTGATCACACCCACCCTTCTCCAGAATCTGTAGTCTTCTCCCAGAATTTGTAGTAACAACAAATTAAGCCTGAAAAACTATAAGGTTCCTGGCTATCCTACTATATGTGAGAGGGGAGATGAGTGGAGCTGAATAAAATCAATACTTACAGCAAAGACGCAACATGCGTCATATGGCTTAAATCGAGAATTTTTTCTAAATCTCCTTCGGAAAGCTTTAGCCAGTGATTGAGGGCCTTGACAATTTTCAATCGCATTTGTTTCCCTGATACTTGTAAAACATGACTATACGGTAATAAGAGTTCCTGAAAATTTGTACGGTAAATAATTTATATAAACCACAATAATATTATATTAAAGGCTAATCGTTGGTTAAAGTTGGTAAAAAGGTTAAAACGAGACTGATTGTGGGTTCAATCCCCACTTAAGGAAATAAATATGTGTTTTTTTTTAATTATCATTTCATGGAAAATGATGATAAATGATAACCGCCGCCCACCACCCCGTGTAACACCAGAGGAGTTATAGTTGCGTTGCCTGCCTTTGAGGTGGAGATAGAGTCGTATCGAACTTGAAAATAATTCATCTTTCGGTGTCGAGGTAAAACGCGGTGTTGAGTCCCGCCACTTTACACGCAATACCTCTAGAATTAAGCAGAAAGCGAAATACGGAGTGTCTTAACACTAGGTTCCCTTTGCCGACCCTGCTGTGTGCCGGATGAGCTTATTTATTTTTTTATTTTAACTTTATACAAAATATACCAATGCCCATAGCGTGTAATAGAATTGAGATACAAGAATAATTTAACTATTAGACAATAAAGTCATATAACAGTAAGAAAATCACATTAAATAGATTTATAAAATCTCATTCAAAATTATGTATGTATGTATAATTCTAACAATATTATTCCTTAGGGGGAGTAAGAAATTAAATTCCTTTAAATTTTTTTAATATTATGTCTTTAATTTCATACATTTCTTTTTCAATTATAATACTTGTTCGTATAAAAAAAAATATTATTTACTCACTTTTTCCATATACAATTCGCTATTTTCGCTTATTTTCTGCGCGTCCATGTTTACACAATATCTAAAAGAGAAGATATAATGACCACTTTGGAGCTCTGTGTAAACTTAAATACTATAATGAACGCTTGATAATATTGCCAGATTATAAAATTTTTTTCAAATAACAAAATATTTTAAACTTTTATCTGTGATGGTTTAACAAACAAACGAGCCACACAGAAACTGATTGTTTATTAACTTACGGTTCAAATTAAATGTTATTCTGATTGTATGGACGATGTATAATAAAAGACAAATGTGTACTCTCTGTGATGATTTATTTGTTACTGGCTAATAATGGTAATACTAATAAGTAATAATAGTAATACGTTAATAACTTAATAACGATAGGACATACCGTAAAAAGCAACAGTTTTTTAACAAATACTACACACTTTTAAATTATGAAATTGCAAGTTATACTTATAAACTAGCCGCCTGCTCGCGGTTTTGCCCGCTTGAATTACATGGTTATTCATTTAAGAAATATAGATACTACAAACAGCCTTAATTATTAAGTAATTGATTTGTATGAAAATCAACAAATAATGGATTAAAGTATTCACGATATTCTTTGTAAAATAACTTTTATTAGCTCTTGTACAGTTTTTAAATTAGTAACATATATTATTAGTTAAATATATAATTGTTATACAGAATACACGTAGAAAGCACGTTTTTAGACATTTTTATATTTATATAATCTATAAAATAATCAATATTTTCGGTTAAGTCCCAGTCGTACTCATGATCCGAGAGTTTCGTACCAGTTTCATGAATGGAGACACCAAAAAAATAACTAATTCCGTTGTCATTTTGTAATATATCAAATGAAGTACACATTAAAATTTGTACCTAATGGTTTTTTCTGTGACACAAATACAGTAAGTAGTCAATTTTTGAAAAATAATTTTTTAATTTTCCTTCATACGTGCCGTAAGTTTTAACTTCTTAACAAATTTCGTAATTGTATATCAACGGGAAGTATCCTGTAGTTATAGGTGAAAACATAACATAGGTAAAAAGAACGTAATGTTACAAAAATATACGTATAATAAATAATTTGTTTTATGCATATTTTATAAATCAATTATCAACATTGGTCGGACTAAAAGTCCGATAAACTAAAATTCTTTTAGAAATTACGATAATATCGTAAAAAATTCATATTAGAATATCTTTCTTCTACTTTAATCTGTAGATTAAAGTAATAAAAATCATATTAGAAGTCATTTTAGTTGTCAATCAATTCTGCTTATCAAGCTTATTAAATCATTTAAGCGGGCGAAGCCGCTAGTTTCGTTATAAAGCAGTAAATTCCAGGAGTTAATTATCATTTAATGATTGAGTGACTATGGGAATTCATAATAGTAGACGAAGGTTATATAAACTTTATAGTGAGAAAACAAATAACCATATTAAATAATTTACTAAGTATGTTAGAGTCTATTTAAAATTATTTAAATGAGTATGTAGCATGGCAAAAACATTACATATTAAAAACAAAATTACAAACTCTTTCAATAAAATTACAATAACATGGAACAAAATAAATTGTGAAACTGGAAAAACCAGGGATTGCAATTATGAATTTAAATAATTTCCCCATTAGCTATGTTAAACGAGATATTAAACAGAATATATTAACTAAAGCCAATGATGAATATGTTACTGCAAAAACCGGACAACATACAAAAACTCTGGCCATGGTTTCCACCTTGAATATTTAAACAGAATTGAATTGAATATTTATGCTCATGTAATAACATTACACGCCAAACCCTGCAGCATCTTCTGCAGGATTGCACTCGTTACGAAGCCCTAAGGATTAAACACAAAGTTTTATGGATGTGTCCGAAATTGATACACCTTTTAACATCACTAGTTTATTAAGCAATGATACCTGTTTCAAATCTTTTGTACAGTTAATTTCAAATATAATTCAAACGCTGAAAGAATTTAACACTACTGTATCTTAAAATAAAAAACCAATAATAATCTATACTTATAATAAATCTGTAGAAAAGTCGTTTCTGTACATTGAAAATATTTTTAAAAAATTAGCCAGGGTGTTAAAGGATAACTAACAGAATCCATTTCCAACATTTTTGTTTGTTTGTCTGTTTTCCTGTTTATGTGAACACGCATCACGCCAAAAGTACACAATATATTTAAGCAAGTTTTATACGTAAAAATTACCAGTAAATCAAAGTAACATTTAGTGTTTATTTCATTGTAATAGCTTCACTCTATCAAAAGATATAAGTATTTAAGTTTCCAAGAAGCTTATATTTGAGATAGTAGAACTCGATACCAGTAACGCTATCTATTTTATAGTTTGGAAAGGCTACCGCTACAATCTATAAAAAAATGATGTTCTTAGTTTTAGATATCTATTGGAGATTTTAGGTAGGTAGGTAGGTAGGTAGGTTGGTAGGTAGGTAGGTAGGTAGGTAGGTAGGTAGGTAGGTAGGTATGAATGTATGGATGTATGGATATATGGATGTATGGATGTATGGATGTATGGATGTATGGATGTATGGATGTATGGATGTATGGATGTATGGATGTATGGATGTATGGATGTATGGATGTATGGATGTATGAATGATGGATGTATGGATGTATGGATGTATGGATGTATATAGTTTTCACACAAAAAGTACCGGATCGATTTCAATATTTTTTCACTATTAGAAAGCTGCAATTTCACTGAACAGCATAGGCTATATTACATTTAAGAAAAAAATAGAGATCCCTAATAAAAATGCAATAATGTAACCCAAGGTGAGAAGAAATTGATCTTAACAATTCTATCATCGCGTGCGCTGCGAAAACTATTGATGATAGAACAAAATAATGTTCTACAGTATTGTAGAGCGCATCAATAACTATAAAAAAAATCCGCGATACCATATGTCCAGCTACTGCAGTTATGGCAATATAACCATTTTTTTATATTTTATAAGATAACAAAAGTGGCCACAATAATCAAACCATATTATTCATACCTCTGTATTAATCTTTATCCCATTAAATGATATTTTAATAAAGATAATTTCAATACCTGTAAAATGTTTTTTTAATTAATAAAATCGGACATCCTATTCAAAAGATATAACGAATTTAAAAATATCAAATTTAAGAAAAACATGTAATAATAAAAAATGCGGAGTGTGCGCCGTGCGGCCTCGCGCATCGTGGCGAGTAACTCTGCAGGGGTGAGGGGGAGGTGCATCGATATCACTAAAATTATTAAGACAATCGATTAGATTTTTTGTTTCTTTATTTGAATTGAATAGGTCCCAAAAGTACGGGACCAATTTGGAAAATTCTTTTACTATTAGACGATTGACGTGTAAAAAAATACCAAAACAAAACCTTATATCGCGTACGCTGAAGAAATTATTGACAATAGAGCAAAGTGATGTACTACAATTTTATAGAAAACATCTACATCTACAAAAATTTGACGATACCATGCGTAACTGTAAAAAAAAGGAAAATGTGCCGCTAGTAATAAATAAATAAAATACTCAGTACTAAACTTACTAGTAATACCAAAATAATAAATAACTCAAATGCTTAACTTGAAAACTAAAGAATTGAACAAATAACTGACATACTGTTATGTCGCCCGTATCAAATCACGAGAGCACTTCAGAGTAGTAAGTGGGAGTAGGAAAAAAAAACCAGCTCCAACCAGCTTGAAAAATTACAAAATACTTACGAGCCGATATCTTCCACAAAAGTCGAACTGAAGCTTTACTTCTCAAAGGACATTGATAAGATATTCAAGTCTCTAGATATAGAGAGATAATAATAATAATAAGGCACTCCGTTCCCCACTTTCTGCCGAATTCTGGAGACATTGCGTGTTGAGTGGTAGAACTCAACGCCGCGCTTGACCTCGATACCAGAGCGAAGAAATAGGAAATATAAATATAAGTAAATATTTCGTCTCCTCGAGTGGGGATCGAACCCACAACTAGTCGGTTTTGCAGTCACATTCCGTGCCGCTGCGCCACGACTGGCCTTAACCTGTATCTATACTACATTTATTTAGAAATTGAAATTTAGTAAAATTATTTTAAATCAAATGCTGATGCACTTTAACTCATATAATCTTATGCATGATAAACATTTTACTAAAGCTCGCTCGACTACTGATGTAGGTATAGGACTTGTAAAGAGTATATGTGAGGCTTGGGAGGGATCGCAAGATGTTTTTGGCATGTTCACGATGTTTGTAGGGAAAAATTTTGTCGAGAATTAATGAAATCACTCGTGGCGCAGGGGCACACGTGTGTGTCAATAAATATGACAGATTGAGGTTTCGATTCCCACTCGGGAAATGAAATATTTAATATCATATTTTCCCTCGCTCTGATGTCGAGGCAAAGCGCGGCGTTGAGTTTAGTCATTCAGCACACAACGCCTTCAGTTTAAAGGGGAAAATGGAAAGCAGAATGTTATAACACTAGGATTCCTCTGCCTAACCCTGCTATAAGCAGGATTCAGCATAATGATAATAAAAAGTAATCATCATATTTAATGCTGTTACTTTCTTTAAAAATTTTGCCATCCATTTTTATTGTCTTTTTAACAATGGTGCTTATAAAAACTTATTTCTATTGTTCATTTTATTATTTTAATTACTTTTAATTGTGTCAAATAAAAATAGGATTATATCATTTATTAACATTAATTATTGTTGATAATTTATATCCATTATAAGTATTATAATAAAATAATAAAAAAAATCTATACATGAAACATACAAAAAAAATAAGTGGGCCCGTTATTGTTCATAAAAGATGCTTAAAGACCACTCAGCAGAATTTTTGTCTGATGATTACAACGATGAATTTTAAGACACAATATTTCCAAGACTTTTTAATATTACAAATTTTTATTCAAAGAAACAAAATTCTGTAGACTTATAACAGTTTTGATTGCGACACAATTTATAACAAATTATATTTTAACTTATATTTAATACAATGTATAAATTTATATAACTAAATATTTTGAAACTAGTAAGCCTAAGTTTTACATTTATTATTTAAGGAACAATTTCGAGACATTATAAGCAGCCAGACCAATCCGATGGGCCAAGGACAATGTCTGGCGGGAGTACCCACGAAAATGAAATGAAAATATAATGACGCAATAATGAATATATATATTTTACAATATTCTTAAAAACATATTCAAATACACCTTTCTACATTAACGTAAGTCGACATGGCTTTTATGTACCTACCTTTAGTTTGAGCTACCTCTGAAAGGCCCCCACTTTCAAGTTAGTGAGTACGCATACTTGTCCGTCTTAAATGCGTATTGGACTAATATATTCAAAATTAATAAATTAATAATATATTCAAAATTCTTACTTTGCTAAAATGACGTCGGTCTGGGGTATTAGTTTTTAGTCCTTTCATTAAAATGTTAGTGAAGTTTATTGTAGATAATAACATTAAGTTATAATTGTTAAGATATCATTGCAAACTTGTTCTCGGTGCGATTTTTTTTTATTATTTATTTTCATTTGTATATTACTAATATAGAGTTTGTTTGTTTGTTTTGAACCAGTCCATCCACTACTATATCTCCATCATTTCATAATATCCTTCAATATTTACTGCTTCACATCATCCTTGTTTTTTTTTACTATAAGTACGTGACACTGGCAGATTGTTTTGCGTCCGTCATCGCAAAATCAGGACATTAACAAAAATAAGTTGTTTTTGTAATAACCTCAAGGCCTAGGCTCAGAGCTCTACGCTCTCTCTATTTTTTTTCCAATCCATGAAAGGTATTAAAAAGTAAGCATAACTGCATTTATTATTATAAAATACCTTAAAATTTTTTGACAAAAGGAAACGGTAATAATTAGATACTAACTTATTTCGTTATTTTCAATAAAACATCTTTACTATATTATAATGTTTAATGAGTGTTACAACTATTTTACTAATAAATAAGTTATTCATAATCTAAAAGAGCAAAAGTTAGATAAAGCCTTAATTTAGTAATACATAAGTATGTCCTATATATAATAATATGTTACAGCCACTTAATATATGCATTTATTGTCCTATAATGGAAGACATTCAACGTTTTTCAGGATATAAACATCTGTAATTACTTTTGATGCGATCTAACATTAGAAATTTCCCTCTAGGATGCCTGAATTTCATAAAATATAATAAACGGCAGTGATTATGCATTCTTTATTTGTACAAATGAAGTTCGTCACGACATAAAACGACAATGACCTCTCAAATCATAATTTTGAACGACTGAAAATAACTGAAAATGAAATATAAAACTCTAGATTTTAGTTGGAGTAGTTAATAAAAAAAAGTAGTTAAAAAAGAAAGAAAGCAATGGAAAAACTATGTAGATATCTCATTAAAATGAAATTTATTAATAAAAATATCTATGTTGGTACAACCGTACACAGATATAATGTAAATATATTGTATTGGTGATTTTTTTTGAGGTCAATTCATATGTTTTTATAATAGAAGTATTTTATGGTATATTCTATTATTTTGTATATTTAAGTGGCAGTTATTGAGTTATCATTTAATTGGTCGAATATAAAATTGAAAACCTAGCATTGGTTATTAAAATCTCATCATATTTAAAGAAACTATTTTAAAACATGCGCTTTAAGACGTTCTCGTGAACTGATTCACGAGAATATTTTTTATTTAAAATAATTAAAACGAATCAATGTGCCAGGTTGAACTTTTACATTCGAAAATATCTTACAATACTACACTCTCCGTGTATCTCGCAAAAATCACTCTATAGTACTGTATTAAAATTGCTTAAAAATATGTAGAGAATAGGAGACGGTAGTAATGTTGCCCCCGCTTGAAATGTGAGACTGTGTGTGTGAGTGCAACTTTTTTTAAAACGAACAGTTTATATAACAATATTAAAATGATACAATAACATCTGAGATAAGGCAGCATATTCCCATGTTGCCGTCAACGAAGCAGTTTAAAACCGCACTCGTCAAAATTTTTTAATGCCCTGCAAATATTTCAATAATTTTGTAAATATGATTAATATTATGTGTTTTATATACAATAAGACTTGTTCATTCTATATGGTGGTAATTTGGCTCCCTCATATTAAATCATATATAAGATAAATTAATATCAAAATCGTCGATTTATTATTTAGATTTGTATTCCTTTTACTTTTCATACTGGACCTCAAAAACAAAATGAGGGGCCACATTACCACCCTATACTATTTTTATTACAATTTTGGAAATTGTACAAAAATTATAATTTTATTTCGGTAAAACTAAAATATTTGACATGTTATACATTATCAATTAAAAATCAATAAATAATGAGTTTATTGTCTTCATATAAAACAAAATTAAATTATTTTTGAAATTTATTGAAAATATTCTTAATTACAACATAAATTTATTATAAATCAAACAAATTTTAAAGAGTAAAAAAGGAATTGTATTCAGGTTTTTCTTATATTATCTGTCGTTATCTATAAAAGTTTTATATGATTTATAAAATTGCCTTTTACTTTTAATTTTTTTTTTATTTCTAAATACTTTCATAGTTAAAGATTTTCTGTTATATCCCACTCTTCACCACCTAGAATACAAGAATATCTAAATAAACATATACGTATATTAAATTTATACTCTCTAAAGCAAAGTAGTTCAACATGCACTTCTACCACAGCTATTTCTAAATATTCTAAACATTATTTAAGGTAAAAAAATTATTGACAGTTTATTGTGTACCAGAGCTATAGTTCCAAAACTATTTTTATATTATATTTCGAAATGTGAACTATAGTTCCAAAACTATTTTTATATTATATTTCGAAATGTGAACTATAGTTCCAAAACTATTTTTATATTATATTTCGAAATGTGATAAAAAATTATTGACATTTTATTGTGTACCAGAACTATAGTTCCAAAACTATTTTTATATTATATTTCGAAATGTGAACTATAGTTCCAAAACTATTTTTATATTATATTTCGAAATGTGAACTATAGTTCCTAAACTATTTTTATATTATATTTCGAAATGTGATAGATAACCCGAAATTTACACACTTCGCTCCTTCCCTCTTAAAATGTAACGTAATTTAATATACATACTATGCCTGTTCTTCCATATTATGATAAAGCAGAAAGTCATGCATTGCTATTATAAAAAATATTTTAAAATATAATTTAATGTTTGATTTAAAACTGAATTTACTGAATAAATCAATATTAAAGTTTTAAATTGTTCCCGCCAGAGGACATGAAAATAATTAAAGTGGAAATCGTACCCACGACCATCACGTTTGTAGTCGGTCAGCTCAGCTGGAGGAGCTCACACTGTCTCAGTGTGATAATAGCCTCTAGCTGAAAGTTCAAGTAAAGTAAATGATGGATTACATCGCCACTCACGAGAATTTTTTTCAGCTTGGTAGGCAATGGGAACCTGGGTGCCAAGTGTTAAAACATTTCGTTGCCTTTAAGATACTTACGTTCTCCACTTTACGCCGAATTCTGTAGACATGGTGTGTTGAGTAGCGAAATTCCACATACAATGACTTTCTGCCCGATCACAGTTTGTTTAAAATATTCTAATATAAGAAACAATGAGAACATTAATACTATCGTTCCGTTCCAATCACGGATATAAGAATATTTCTAATACAAGAATATAAGATCGGACTGAGGACGAGCCGGAACCGGTATAACAGTGTGAATCCTCTTTTAACTGACCTTGCAACATCATTACAATAAAACGCGTTAAGATAGAAAACAAAATAAAAAGAAAATTCGTTAAAATAATATTTTAATAAAAAAATGCAATCAAGTGAAACAAAATAAGCGATGCATATATTATGTATCTATATTTACAAAAAAAACTAGTTAATTAAAAACAAATGTGCAACAAAGCGGAATGTATGACTAAATAATAAAAAAATGATTGCTGCTACAAAGAGATTTCCAATAAAATATATAATAAATCGTATTTATCATTTTTGCAAGCTTCATTAGATTTAAAAACTTGAACCTTATTGTCTCATTTTGAATACATAATTACAATAGATACTTATATACAATTATAAATATAGTTTTAAAATAATAATTCACAATTTTTTTTCTCACAAAACAAAGGAATAACAAAGGCAATTATAATTTAATATTCTTTTCTAAGTACCTTTTGAATAATGTATAAATGAATGAATGAGATAAATATACATTTAAGAGATGTTTCTCAAATTCAAAGAATGAGTTAAAAACAGTTTTAAGATACTCTGTTCCCTATCAGTCGGGAAACGAACCCACAACCGTCACGTTCACTGCCGCTGCGCCTCCACGCCTATAATACGTGACTGTCTTGGGAAAAAGGTACAACTTTCGGAGATATTCGCAATTTTTTGAATTAGTCGAAAAGTACTGTTTCATTTTTTATTCGTTTGATTATTAAGAAACTAGAAAACATGACATCCCTGACATCCAAAAGGTTACAGGCCCATCACGCTGCTCAGTTCCTTGGCCAAGCTGTCAAGAAGTTGCTCCTTCCACTTCTACAACCACGCCCCGATCAGTGTTAGTGTATGCTTCTGCAGTGAAAACTCAACCATCCTCCAAGCAGCAAGGGTGGTGCACCATATCGCGTCCGCATTCAACCGCAAGGATATTTTTTTTCCGGAGTCCAACACACCTTAAAGGCCGGCAACGCATCTGTAGCTCCTCTGGGGTTGCACGCGGCCGTGGGCGGCGGTAATCACTTACCATTAGGTGACCTTCGGGTCACCTCTCCCTCGTCCCCTCGTTTGCCGTGTCTTTCCATAAAAAAAATGCGACAGTCGTCCTGGACGTCGCAAATGCGTTTGACCAGGTCCAGCATTCCGTCCTCCTACACGAAAAGAATGCGAATTCGGACAGCTTGTTCCGAATTCGCATTCTTCATCACATCGTGAAATCCTGGCTGCTTTGCCTCGACAGAACATTCTGTGTGAGGGACGAGAGTGCCATCTCGAGCAACCACCCCATCTCTGCGAGTCCCCCAGGCCAACTCCTTGTATCCTGCGTTGTACATGGTGTATACAAATGACGTCCCTGTTCACAAGATACGCTTTAAGCTGACGATATCACCTTGCGACTAGAGGCTTAAGCTCCTCCTCCCTTATCCCCCTGCTCGGTCCCAGTTCACTAGGACTATTTCCCAAGGATCTCCAGAAGGCCCACTCTAAATACCCGCCAATATTAACAGGCGATGGTGGACATCAACGGCCAGTGGGCTTAGCCCTGATGCCGTTCTCATTCTCCTTTTACGTAGAGAGAGACTTCAAGACCAATAATTATTTAATTAATGACTTATCCAAAATGTATCAATATTCGTATAGTGATAAATCGTATGACGATGACAATACAAGTTCAAGTGACAACTTCCTTTCAGATAGCGGATCATTGCTAATTTACCTTTGCATCGAAAGTGGCTGTCAGTACAAATCGTAAGAATTTCTTCCTGCTCCGCGACCAACCTGTGAGAGCAGGGCCATACTTTAACAATTTTTTTATTGTCAGTATTTTATTACTGCTTTTATCGTTATTTAATTTATATTTATACATCAATATACATTAAATAACGTCTACAATACTATGAGTAAATGTTGCTAGGTTTTATTTTATAGTTTATTTTTGTTTGTATCGATAAACATCGATAGATCTCGTTTTGAATTTTATAGTAGACTTTTTTTTTTAAAGACAACAATTTTTTTTTAAAAGTACCTAGCTAGGTGCCTGAATAAAAGTAAAAGTAATGTTCATGGATTTAATTTCATAATTTCGCCACATTTTATTTAATCTTAAAGTTTACTACCAAACTTGTAACTGCCGTATGCATGTGAGTGTAGTCGTAGTAAAACAAAAAACAGTTGCAATAAATACGTGCTTGTGAAGTCTGTTAATAATAATATGATTCAGGATGGGAAATATATAATTTTTTTCTATAACACTAAACTTTAGTAAACTCCCAAATTTATATCCAATAATGCTGTAACACAAGTATCTTTGTGCCGTGTGATCCCGGCCTAGAATAGGATCATCCTGGTACTGGTGGTGTCGTAAGAGGCGACTGAGGTACGTGTGGTAGAGTCACGTCGCCAGCAATGGCAACACGCATGGGCAGACTCGACCGGATCATTTACCACCCCCGGCATTTAAAACCGGCGTGAAGTAGTGGCTTTATGCCACTGCGTTTCGCATCAGATAATGCCGGGCCCCGGCGCCCAACCCATCTTAAAGGCCGGCAACACACCTATTACTCCTCTAGTGTTGCACGGGGCCGTGGGCGGCGGTCGTCACTTACCATCAGGTGACCCGCACGCTCGTTTGCCGTGTCTTTTCGATAAAAAAAAAATCTCATATTGATAATAATCTAAGTCGAATTTGCTTATAATTCATCAAAAGCTAATTTATTTGAAAATATTTTTCCTCTCTCTCGCATAGTTCTTTAATCAAAACCATTTAAACTGTGCATATTATAAATCTTCAATATTTTCAGATTCGCTTTATATCAATCATTCCATAACTTCGCAGTAAAAGTATATTTTTCACGGCCATAAACTTCAAATGCAATTTTCCCAACTTGTACATTTACACAGATTACGATTCAAAAAAATAGAAAAAAAATGGCTGTGCTAGCTAGCTTTGCTCCATTTTTTTTAAACAGGTAATTTCATCTAGTTTCAGGAACTATCAATAACTCCATATCTCGAAAGTTGTACCTTTTCAGACGCACTGTCAATTATATATGAACTACATAATAATTCCCCAATGTATGTATCGTTCCGTGACTAGAACGATTTACTCTTAACGTAATTTTTTACAATGAAAAATTACCAATTAGAAAAAGATCACTTATTTTGTAATAAGCATTTCTTTTTTAACTAAATACCATTACTTACTAAGTACAAAAATTAAGTCACAGCTAAAATACTCTTTTTCTAATTTTTACAATTTTTTTAAATTAAAATAACAAACCGTGTTACAAAAATGAATCCATACTCAGAAATTAATTAAACAATTGAACACATTACACATATTTTAAATGGCATTATAGTAAAATATATATATATATAAACAAAAATATGTTTCTAAATGAATGTAATATAAGGTTTTAAATGAAACTATTTTAACCGAGTATATTTCGTAATTTTATTCATATAATTTAACAATATACGCAATTAATTCGGTTAAAATAGTTTAATTTAAAATGTGTAAAAATCGTGAAAATCAAAGAACTTATTAATATAAGATTTTTCTTTATATAAAATTATTAGTAACAAATTAAAAAAAAATCGTTGAAACATTGATTTGTGTATCAACACTATAGATTTTCTATCAAGAGTGTAACCCTTATTCAATAATCGATTTCTTTTGTTCAATAATTATATTCAATAATCGATTTCTTTTGTTGAATAATATGTATTAGTATTTTTTCTAACATTCCTAAAACTTTTTCTTTGGGGAAAAATTAATTAAAATAAAACCATGCAATATAAACAAAGACATATCAATTGTTCAAAACAACACCTTATATGTTTCGTTTTCAATATTTTAAATTTTTTTCATAACTAATTTGTTTTACGTTTTAAATGAAATAGACACAAATTATTACAAATTAAACATCTTATACCTTGACTATTGAAGTTTGAAAAACTGTGAAAAATTTTCATTCAAAATTGATTAAATTTAATTTTTACATTTATTTAAAAAAAAAGGCCTGAGTACATATATGTATTAGCAAAGACTAATAACACATAATAATAGGAAAATATTTTGATTAGTTAAATTAAGAAAGTATTGAACGGAAGTATCTTAGAACAGTCGCAGTGTCTTAAGTTATAATGCAAATAGATACACATAGAAAAATTCAAAAAGTTAAAGAAAAAAATGGTTGAAGTTGATATGAATATTTAAAGCAACAATACAAATTAAAGGATCTAAAATACAAAACATTAAGTAAAAATTAAGGCTTTTAAATCTATAATATTCATTTAGCTAATAACTTAGGTAACCCATGCCGACTACGTTAACAGACTCAGACACACTGTTTAAATATTAATTGAAGTTATTCCACACCACCATGATTAATGGTGATACCAATTTTGGTAAAATCAAAAAGATTCCGTATTCTATTCTGTAATATAAATGTTAAATAATTGCTTTATATCATTTTAGGCCAATTGCATCTCACCATTGTAATCATATCTCAACATTAGTTAAATCAATAACAAACAAATATTGTTCACCATTTCAACTAAGCAATTTTAAATTAAATTTTCTTAAAGAAGTAGGTTTTTTAACTAAATTTATGAACATTATAAATATAAATTAGATCTTTATATCTATGTTTATAAAAAACACTATGTTTTAATTGAAACTTACTACTATCCCATCAGAATAAGAAATAATAAAAAAAAGATGCAAACGACTAGCATTAAAAATAATTAATACATTCAAACTTTATTTTTTTATTATTTTGTGCAATAAAGAATATAACATTATTAAAAAATAATTGCCATACTTCTTTCTACACATTGCCATATTTTTAATCAAATAAAAATTTCAAAAAACATAAACATAACTAACAAAACTTTTCAAATAAAAACCAATAACCATATAATATGGAAATCTGTAATAGACTTAGCCTTTAGCTTAAATAAGGTAAACCTAAGTTTAAGCCATAGTTAACAGACAAATCCTTGGTTAAACAACCGTTAATAAAGAAAACTATTGATTGAAGCATAACTTAAGTGTAACTATGGCTTATTCTTCATTATCCGCCGATTTTTTGTCTTGTCGCCAACTGAGCAACTCGTCTAAGAGATCCTCTAAGTGGGGATTTCCACCTAAGCGCCTAACCTAAAAATAATAAAATTTTATATGTTATTATTGATATACATAAAAAAGCGCAATTGTGGGTTCGCTTCCCATTCCGAACAATGAAATATTTAATATCTTAATTTTTTCGCTTTGGTAACGAGGCAAAAGCAGCGTTGAGTTCCGCCACTTATTGTGCAATGCCCCGAGATTTCGGTGGAACTTGGGAAATTTAATAGGAAAGGAGTGTCTTTACAACTAAGTTTCGCGATTCCCTCTTGATCCTGGTATGTGTGGGAAACGGTATGAAGCTAAAAAAAAGTATTTGTAAAGTCAGAACACCTGAACATAAGGTCGTGAAAATTAAAGAACTTTCATTGGGATATTATAGAAATTAATATAGTTATATTAAAAAAATTCTTTAAAACTATACATAGTATTCACTATTTGAAATTTGTTAATTGTACACTCGGTGTCAATCTTGTACAGTTTTATGATAACTAACCCAAATAGGCCATTCTGGGAAATTCTGGTCAATTTTAAGAAAGGCTGTTCTGCTGAAGCGCCATCAAGAAACTCAACAGTTGCTCTTTTCAAAATATAATTTACCATAGATGTATAACCATCATTAACTTCCAAATTGAATATCAACATCATTTAATTCCTTGCACTATTATTATAATTATAGTAGTCTTAAAATAGCAAGCTTTGCTTCCTAATATTAATATTTTTTACTTTAATTTTAAATTGTCTAAAATCATTTTTAATAAATATAGATCATATATTATGCCCCATAAACGATTTAGTAACTATTTGAAATTATAAAATATAATACAACATATAAAAGTTAATCTTCACAGATATACCCCGCAAATCAGAAGTTCTTTTTACACTAAGGCTTTTAAAAGATTTCATAATTTCTTCTTTCTTAGGTGTTACAGGTTCGATGGAACTTGGGAAACGGAAGTGTCTTAATAGGTAAACGTATGGTTATATTGATTAGTATTATTTGTGAGGCCGGCCTCATGCTGTATCCCGCACACAGCAGGGTAGGCAGAGGGAACCTATTGTTAAGACACTCCGTTCCCCACTTTCTGCCGAATTTTGGAGGCATTGCGTGTTGATTGGTAGAACTCAACGCCGCGCTTTGCCTTGACACCAGAGCAAAGAAATGGAAATATAAATTTAAATAAATATTTCATCTCCTCGAGTGGGGATCGAACCAGTCGGGTTTACAGTCACACTTCGTGCCATTGCGCCACGACTGGCCTATAGTATATAATTTATAATATAATATTATAAATGTGAAAGTTTGTGAGGATGAAGAGCGTTCATGTCGTTAGTTTTTAATAAAATGATCTCACCTCAGCTCTCGCTTCATTATCGAGCTCCTGCAAACAATCTCTTGTATACTGGAAACTTCCAAATTTCTCTAATAAAGAAATACAATATCTTTTCACTTCCACATCTCGTGTGCGTTGACGTAAAATATCTGTTTTAGTTCAGGGATATTGTCTTATAATAAATATAATTGTAAGTCAAATGCGTGTTGTGTGTCTGTTATCAAGATTCATCTAAACGATAAGATTGATTTAGATGAAATTATGAAATTTCGCAAAACAATTGAATAGTTTTGGAACAGTGGCATCTCTCAAAACTGTAAACGAGACGGTTGTGGGCTTGTTGCCAATTTGGGTTTCAAGATTAAATATTTATATTTTCTCGCTCTGTGGTAAAAAGAGAACTGCGGCGTAGAATTCCGCTACTCAACACGCAATGTCTAGAAAAGGAGGTTAGTGGGGTATCGGAGTGTCTTGACATTAGATTCTCTCTGTCTAATCTACTATATGCGGGATACGACGTGAAGCAAAAAAAAAAATGTATTCATATATTGTTTTTTTCTATATGTTTTTTATTAAAAAGGATACGAAGCACTTGATTATCGCCCTTCTGATTCTGTATGGCGTGTATGATAGGGAAACTGAACTTGCCTTCGGTCAAATCTTCACAGTAACTCTTGTTTTCTGAATACTGAAATAACATACACTAATGTTATTTATATTCGTCTTATTTATTTTAATGTAACATTCATTTAGTGGAATAATCTAATGATAAGACATGGGAATAATTTGTATGGTTGTTGTTATTAATTTAAACAATTTTTTAATTGTTTCTACTAGAATGATAAATCATTTATATAATTTTAAACGTTTTACAGTGTTAATTCACACTTAGGAAAGAAAAATACTTATTTTGAAAATGTATAAAAGTTTGAACCTAGTGGGTCTCGAATCCGCGCCTCCTGGAGACCGACCACGAGGTCTAGGAAGTCCTGGTCGGTTTCCAGGAGGCGCGGCTTCGAGTCCCGCTACGTTCAAATTTCCGCTTGATAAATATACGATGAAATTTCTACGTTGAGTTGTCGCCACTCAACACGCAATGCCTCCAGACTTGCGACGGAAAGTGAAGAACAGAGTGTCTTAACACTATTTTTTCCCTACCTACCCTGCTATGTGCAGTACAGTGCAGCGTGAAGCCTATTATTATTATTTTTTTTTTGCTCTGGCAACACGGCAGAAAACCACTCCCAACAAGTAACGCCACGATAAATTAGGCGGAAAGGGGGGAACGAAGTATCTTAACACTAGATTCCCCCTGCTTACTCTACTACATACAATGTCAAGCTGAAAAAAAAATCTAAGGAATCTTTCACTTACTTTTTTGGAAAACGTATGAAGTTTAAAATTTTCTAATTAAAATATTTCATTGGGATTTGAACCCACGCTTCATGGAAACGTTTTGACCACTAAGATATACGACATAAGTGAGTGACGTAGCTTTATGGGATCGTATGGCTTTTTATATGTCATCTAAAATTTTTTTTCCCTTCTCAAGTACAAAATAACACTTTACATTTTATTATAAATAATATTTAACTTACCTCTCGCAGACACAAATTACAATAATCATCCCTGATCTGGAAATATAATCCAAGTAAAGAGGATAATTTAGTAAAGTCCGATTTGTTGTCACTAAATAATTGCATCAGTCGAATGGCAAACATGAATAGTCCACCAGTTTCTGGAAATAAAAACAATTTTATATATTAGTACCTCAAGCTACCTAAACGCGGCTTCGACCGCTCAAATTTATTATTATATTATAGCCCAATTGTACAAAATATTTTCATAAATTGTATCGTATATTTTATTATAATGTATGAATAAGCTATATTACACTAAGAAACATGTATTACATATAGTAAATATACTAAAACTAAACTAGACTAGCTTTACGCCGTATCAATATCGGGGTATTCAGAGAGAACGAAACGTCAAACGGTCTCTGCATACCTCTTTCGCCTCGTCCACTGTCATCAACCTCTTCATACATGCCCTTAGGGGGGTCCATCAGTTTTACGCGGCCTTCCTCTTTCTTCTGTAATATCCTCTTCTATTTCGCTGCCGTATAACAGCTTCGGTACTAGCACTGCATTGTGTACGGCAAAACGTGCAGCCGTGCTGACGTCTCGCCGTGTCATCAATGCAGCTAAGGTACCCTTATCCCTGTTACTGGCACCAATACGTCTTCCCGCATCCATCTCAGATATTCCATTCCTACTGAACATACTTACCAAAAATACCACTACATTAAATTTACACTTATCTTGCATTCCGTCTTTTCATAATTTCTTTCGAATATTAGAACTTTTGTCTAACTCGCACTCGTGTTTAGATCATTATTTTCATACCCTTCTGTCAGAGTGGTGACTAATGTCTGCACCGGATCGCATTTTGATGATGTAATAAGCTCTGCATCATCTGCGTTCAGCAGGCAATTTACACTCAAGTCACCTACTTTCACTTTCATTTGACTTTGTTTCACTCTTTGGAGTAATCCTTGTTTAACACCCGATTGTTTATCAAGAAATGACCATGGCGACATACTAGCTCCTACTCGCACGCTGGCTGAGTGATCTCTATAAAAAGACTTTACTTGCTGCAGGCAAGAGTCCGCTCACATTGTACCGGGGTATTATCTCTTATAATTTTGTTCTTACAACTCCCTAATTTTTTCCGTAATTTCCCCTCCACATGCAGAGGGAAAAGATATCAATGAATAGATAAGATGAATAATCTAAAGTCTCCTTGGGTTTCCCACAAGAGCCTTTCGGATCTATCTTACATTCATTTCGCTAATACTTTAGCATAAACGTTACTACCCAAGTTAATTAAACTGATAACCCTATGGCTTGCGTAGTCCATCTGGGAACTCCCCTGATTTCCAGCATAAATTGCACAAAAAACAAAATAACAGTAAAAGATACATAGCCCATCATATGTGATGTATATATATATGTGTGTGTATCTCGGCAGTAACTCCATCTACCCCCGCTTCCTTACCTCATTTCAAACTTCGTATTGCACTCTCAACATCTTTTATACTGATTTCGTTCGGCGTTTCGCTGTTACTTGAAACTGAGGCGTCATTACATTCAGACATCTCCTTCTAAAATTACGCCCATCGCTGCAAAACGTGTGGTTGTTCTGTTTAAATTTTACTGTCCTTCGTCCCCTTTCATTCTACAGGTTAGTGAACAACCTCGACTAACATTCACTTCACGCCAGAAAAGCTAGCTTGTTCGTTAACCTTTCGTCTCTTTCTTTCTCTAACTTTTTCCGCTAAATCTTTATCAATACTTTCGTTTGGTGGTTTTATAGCTTATGCCCTTTCTTTTATATCTCTCTCATACTTTTATCCTTACCTGAGGCTTTATAATCCTGCCTTTCTTAGAGAGTCGGCACACGACTTATAAACGTTATATAATATAGCTTATACATAGCGTTCCTCAATAAATGGACTATTAATATTAAACATATTGATACTTTTCAGTTTGGACGAGTAGTTCCGGAGAATAGTGTATCCAAATAAACAAAAATTGAATAAATTCTATATATTTAAATATTCTGTTATTTATCTAATTAACAATAAATGAAAGATAAAGAACATGTATAGTGTTTTTGTCAGCACCACTTTAAATGAAACCAAAGTTTTAACTACTCTATAAAAGCCTAATACAATTTTAAAAAATCCGAAACGAAAATGTGATTTTTTCAAACAAAATAAATAATAAAATTATTGTTGTAAAATAAAACGCCATTTGTCAAAAACGACGCACGCACACATAAACCTATCAAAGGCGCCTCATTCCGTAATTGAGTCGTAGGTATTGACAGCAAAGTTCAAAGTTGTTTATCCTTTATTAGTATTTTTGTAGTAATATGTGTTTACGTTATTGGTGCGTAACTGAAATCGTGAAATATAACAAAATCCTACGTCTAGACTGTTGAGGTATCTTGATTAATTTCTTTAGGTATGGGTTTAAAATATTTTACCCTATGTGCTCTTCCCGTAAAAAGAACGCTGACGTTTCCATATAATTGAAAACAAGACTGTCGTGGCGCAGCAGCTCAGCATCTGACCGTAAGAGCGACGGCTGTAGGTTCGCATATTAAATAAAATATTTTCAATACCTCACCCTAGTAAAGAGGCAAAGCGTGGCGTTATATTCCGTAAGTAAACACAACACTTTGCTTCAAGAATTCGGAGGAAAGAGGGGTTGAAACGGAAGTGTCTTTATTAGAAACGCCGTGTCTAAACACTAGAATCCCGTGTTATTTTTCCAAAGAAATCTCACTTTTCATTGTCATCTCCTTGTATTCATCTTCGGTGGGACACTGGAAGTTATCACGCCAGTATATTTCTAAGCCTTGGCCGCGATGCAACTCCAACAACTGTTCCGTGTACACTGTCGTAGCCTGGAATTTCAGAATTGGCCCAATTTAAAAAAATTGAATAATAAAAAACTTCTCAGAGAGAAACAAACAAAACAGAAAATAGATTTTCTCATACATATTTTTCCTATGTACAGACAGCGATCAGTTACAATTTCATGTCTATAGATAAATATGTACGGCAAAACGGTTTAAAAGTTTACTTTTAATTTCTATACTAGAAAAGCTTCGTGTTAAGACATTACATTTCAATTAAGACGGAGTCTTAATTAAAATGTAATGTTCCCCATTTTCGCCGAATTTTGGTGGCATTGAGTGGCGGAACTAAACGCCGCGCTTTGCCTCGCGGGGAAATGGAAATATCCATTATTTCATTTTTCCAAGTGGGAATCGAACCATACCGACGTGACGTGTCTATAATCAGTCACACGCATGTGCTCCTACTTGCACTGATTATTATGAGTAGGTGAGTATAGGATTATGGTAAGATATAATGGGTTCAATTTTCACCCGAAAATTTAATATTGTATGTATATTAAAATATTGGTTCGTCTATTTGATTAAACAAAGGCGCAGTTTTCTACCGTCGTAATATACACTACACACAACAACTAGGTTCTGCTCACTGGGCACGACGCGCACACCGGAAAACAGTAGAGATTAAAAAATACACGACGTCATCCAAATCATAAAATAAATTAACATAATCCTTAATATGTTTTTCTAATAGTACTTAAATTTTTTTATAACATAATAAATTTTTAAAGTAATAAATAACATGCATAACATATAAATAATAAATATATATATTTGATGAAGGAAAGATTATTCATTATAAAATTTAGTCAACAAGGCAATTGGCCGAATCTTAAGAAATGCTCATTATAAAGTGTTATATCTTTATCACTGTACTAGTGACCCGCTCGCGGCTTCGCCCGCTTAACCTACCTAATGACAAAATCAATTATTTTGATATAGATTCATCTTTAGTTCATGAAAAATATACTTTTATCAACTTCACATAAAATTACTTTCTTACATTTAAAATTTTAACAAAGCCTTTATAGCGATTCCAATACTAGCTACAGAGCACTGCGGACTTTTTTGTAGAACTCATAGAGACCCACATTTTTAATAAATATTATGTTCATCTATACCGAACCGTTTAGTCAGCGCACGCCGATAAAGCATCACATGTTGCCCAATTATTTTTTTATGAACGTTTTGTCCAATCACAATAAATTGTAGCCTATAGCACTCCTGAATAGTGTAGTTTTCTAATTGTGAAAGAATTTTCATGATCGGTTCAGTATTTCAGTATTAGCCTTTACCAACAAACAAATAATTAAAGTTAGAAAGTTTACCTCTTTATTATACTAATATAGATATGTTTTCTCTCAATAAAGAAATAATTTACAAAATGGTGGGTAAATGCTATGTTAAATTATAATTTTAATGCTTTCTGTACATGGAAGATATATATTTGGGAATACATGGAATGCCTTTTGTAATTGTGAAAGTTTCCAAAACAATGATTTATAATTTTTTTTGTCTATTTGTCTGTGTATTTGTTCACAGTAATCTCAAAAACAGACTAACCGGTTTCTGGGCAGTTTTCAGTATCGTATTAAGGCAAACTTTCCCTAACATTAATTGTTTCGTTTCGTTTAAATTGGTTTATAAATAAAAAAGATATATGAAAATGCTACGTGTGAGATATAGCATGAAGCTAAAACGAAGAAGAATACTCTCGAGTGAGGATCGAACCCACAATAATCGCTTTCACAGTCAGACGCTTTCCCACTATGCTAAAACATAACTTATTGACTTTACCAATGGATGACCAAGTTTCAGGGTCTTCTCCAATGCGATGATAATAACATAGTTGGCAGCGTTGATCGTACTCGCTATGCCGTAGATCGAATGAGCTACTGGAATACCCCTTCGTAAGATTGAGTTGTCTTGTATATCGTCCAACCTGTGGAAAATTGTACACATTTTTTGCTTATCGAAGTATTTATTAATCAACTCAACTCTGAGATCGATCTTAAGAAGCCCGTTCATATGTATACAGGGCGATCTCAGAGTGATCCCTATGAAGAGCGATCTCAGAGAGCTGTGGATCTTACTACAGTTTCAATGGGGTCCAAACCGGTGACTGTGACAAGCAATTAATGAAATTTTCTGGTTCTGAACAAAATATCTTATACCGCACAAATAGGTGCCCAATATTTTTGCACACCGAAGAAATTCGTTTTACATCGTACACTTAAAATATGCAATAAGAAAATCTAATATTCGACGTCATTTTCTCTATCCCACCCTTTCGATTTTATTAAACTACGAACAAGTAGAGGAATTAATTCTTATTTAGAAAACTTATAAAAAGTTACTAAGTGTGGATTAACTAACTTTAAATATGTGAAAAATATAAAAAAATAATTTCCATATTATATTTAGTAATAAAAATGACTATCATAATTCATAAATCTTTTTTTTTTGTATCATTTGTGTTGGTTATAATCATCACGGAAATAAGTCAAATATTACAAATAACCTTGTAATTAAAAATTTATTATATTTATGTTATTATTCATCAGTGGCAAATATACAATTACATTCAAGTGTAATAAAAATATATACATTTAATTATTAAATATATATTTTTAAATTTTTTGAAAACGTATAAAATATTTAAATTTAGGCGTTTATCTGAAAGTAACGAGATTTGAACCCGCGCTTGTTGGAAGCCGTTCAAGCGCTCTGACCACTCAGCCATACGTTTTCATCACGCTACATTGAAAATCCTATAGTCTTATATATACGTTACAACTTATTTGTTATTAGAATCTATGTAAGTAGATTTTAACAAAATTCGGATACCCAAAGATAAAAAATCTTCCTGCAAAGGATCATGGAATACCACTTTAAAATATAAATAAATATTTTTAACATTACAAAGTGTTATTCTACATTTAAAAAAAATTTAACCCTAACTTAACGTTCCTAAGCCATTTAAAAACTCGATCTAAACGTTAATCAAATTCGGACGTCGGAGTCCGGACGGTATAATACGGTAGCCTGCAAAAATTTGGGCTAACTCTTATTTTTTCATTTAATTTAATTAATAAAACATTTAATTTCTCCACTTGTTAGTTGTTTAAGGAAATCAAAATAGTGGGGATACAGAAAATTACGTCGAATCTAGATTTTCTTATCGCATATTTTAAGTACAACGTTAAACTACTTTCATGGGTGTTCAAAAATAAAATTGGCTGTCGCAGTCTCCGGTTTGAAACCCATTAATAGTCAAAAAATATATAATTTTATTCATAATAAGAAGTTACATGCTTCATTTTTTTTATGTCAAATAATTTAACATCAGTTCGCTAAAGTTAATGCCTCTGACCTGAGAAAAACCGGCGCAAAAAACTCAACTGGGTTTTTTTCTAAATTAATTATACAAAAACACATTTTAACATTTCTGACAATGATACTTTGAAACAGACTGGAGTGAGCATTTCATTCCCAAGGCGTGTTATCATTTATATAATCATTAATTTGGTATAATAATAATATTATATTATAATATAATAATAATATTATATTATAATATAATAATAATAAGCCCCCCAAAATCCAACCACACGTCCGGATCGACCAGCAGATCACGTGGGGGGCGGACACACGATGAGAAATTACTGGCGTGGCTAACGTGGCACTGGTAACCCATTTAACCATGGAGCCTTTTAATATTGATAAACGTATAGGGTCGCTGCCCGGGGGTGAGCGCCGGGGCACGTCTGGAGCTGATGCTGGACGTGACAGCATGCAAGCCGTCAGTGGCTCTTTGCTAAACAGGCGGGCAAGAGCCGGGGAACCCGAAGGGATCACAGCCGAACAATGGGGTGGGATAGGAACAGGTGGTGCTTTGCAAAGTGGAGCATCAATGCTCATTGATCACTCTGACGGCCCATCTGGGGGGGCCATACAAGAACCAAAAGGAGATAAAAGGAGAAAATGGTCGAAAGAGGAAGAGAGAGAATTAATGTACTGTTTTTATAAAGCACAAAGTCAGGGACCCGGATACATCAATAAATTATTTACATTATTTAAAGATAGAAACCCTTCTAATCCAAAGATTCATAAATTCAATGGCAATACGCTTTCAAACCAGGCACGGAGAATAATAAAACAAAAAGTAATACATACTAATTCATTACAACGAAAAAACACAATAAATGCACGTAGAAAAGGAAAGAGGTAGAAGTAGAGACTGTATATCCTTTTTCCTGAAGGCCTCAGGACGGGATATACAGATAATCCGACGACAAGTCGAGTGTAGGCAAGCCGACAATGAGATTTATTTGGTATAATTTATATAATCATTAATACCTTTAACACACAAACGTCTTTTCACAACTCTTTTAAATTATGATATAGAACATTCTCAGACGTTCTCTGGGATCATTGAGGTTATTAATTCGACTGTGTTTTTTTTATGTTTGTCACTTGAACTTTTGACTGGGTGGACCGAGGTAAGAACTTTAACTATGCGATGTGTATAAAAATAAGATGGCCTAGAACTAGGCTGTAAAGAGAAAAAATGGAGAAGAGGTGTATATTTCCAATTAAAAACTTCAATAAATATTTTCACAAATTAAAAGTTTGTCTTAGAACATCGATTCAAAGTTAAATCATTCCATGCATAGAAAGTTGTCTATACAACACATTTAAATTTAGTATTTAATTTTATGACGATTTTTTAATATAATTAAAAACAGAGATTATTACGAGGTCATACGTGGCGCATGGGCGCATTACGTGATTGTTGTCATAGTATGTAAAAAGTAAGTCTGATTTTATTATTATAAGATTATTGAAATCATTAATCTATATACAGGGTGGGAGTGTAAGCATCACTTTAAATGAAACCACAATTTTAACTACTCTATAAAAGCCAAATAAAAAAAAAATTAAAAAAAAAATCCCAAAAATGAAAAAGTTATTTTTTCAAATCAAAATAAATAATAAAATTTTCGTTTGAAAATAAACCGCCATTTCCAAGGATGACGCACGCACACTTAAACCTATCAAAGGAACACCACCGAATACGCCTCAATCCGAAATCGAGTCGTAGCTCGATCCTTGCAAATGGCGGTATTGGCGATAAAGTTCAACCTTTAGTAGTATTTTTGTAGTAGTAAGTGTTTATGTTATTGGGATCTATACGTAATCGCGTCACACGAAATACAGGTATGGATAAAAAAAGGTATGGATGAAATGAAAAAAAATCCTACGTCCAAACTGTTGAGACATCTAAATTAACTTCTTTAGGTATAGGTTTGAAATATTTTACCCCATATGCTGTTTCCGTAAAAGGAGCGCTGCCTCTTCCACCCTGTATAATAAGACAGTAAAAATAGGGACACCTAAAAAGAATAATACAAAGCAAAAATATATTTTTTTTTAATTTCTTGTCTGTCTGTCTGTCGATATTTTTTGTCCACATTTTTCTCTGATAGTACTGAACCGATTTACTTAAAAGTTTAAAATTTTTTTTTGTTTTAACTCAACTTAACTACTAAAGTTTGGTTCATCAAAATCGGTTCATTAAAAAAAAGTTATCGTCATTTGAATGAAGTTAAGGCTTTAGTTTGCCTGCGAATGTTATATAGCAATCGCGCTGGTAAGATTCCTGGCTAAAGAATGACATTCGAAACGTCTTGTTTATATGACTGTTGATAAAAATATATATTTTTAAAGCACTATTGTATAATATTTTATACAGTAAAATAAACAAAATTGAATTGTTAGTGGAGATTACCTTCATAAATCATAACAGTTAAGTTTAAGTCGTAATTAATTAAACACAGAGATAAAGAACGATTTGATCTTCAAAGAAATATCAAGTAGAACATAGATTTTTTGTTTCTTCGTTTTCTGCTTTCGTTCGTTTGAAATAAATCTGTATAAAAATGCCTCAAAACATCCTTTCTACGTGTACTCTGTAAGAACTACATATTTACCAATTGTACATTTAGCTAATAATATATGTAACTAATTTAAAAACTGTACAGGAGGAGTTTTACAAGGAATAATATTAATCCTTACCCAAATAAATAAATTTACATTTAAGGCTGTTTCTGAAGCAGTAAATTACATTATTCACTGACATCAACACATTTAACAGAGTTTTCAAAAACATAACATAGGTAAAAAGAACGTAATGTTTCACGAATATATACGTATAATAAATAACTAGCCTTTTGTATATTTTATAAATATCTAATATCAACATTGGTCGTATTTTTTTGTTGAAAACATTAAAAAAATCTTATAGAAATTATGATAATGTAGTAAGATAATCATATTAGGATATTAAAGATTACAGTAATAAAAAAATATATCAGAACTTTTTTTAGTTGTCAATTAACTTTGTATATTAGATCAATAGTCATGTAGTTTAAGCGGGCGAAGCCGCAGGCGGGCCGCTAGTCTTTAATAAATGTGTAAAGTATCGCAGTGAGTTTTAAGAAGACATTTGTATTTAAAAAATATGAAATAATAAAATGATTACTATAAATGATATTTATGGCTACCAATATCATAATTTATATTAATTGTTGTGTTTATTAAGTATATTTCTAATTTCGGTAACGCAAGAGAACCAGATATAAAATAATAATACAGACCATCGCAAAATATTGTAAAAACTGTAAAAATGTATAATATAACAAATATCTCAAAGGATAATTCCGTAAATTTCTTAATATATCCATCTATGTATATTTTTTTTATTTTCGTCCTTATTCACACAAAAAGGAGTAGGTACCTTAAAAGTTGATTGACCCACATACATATATTCATCAGATTGAGCTCATGAATTCATTTTGATAAAATCATCGAAACAATTATCTTGAATAAAAGTTGTGAGAACATTACATAAAAAAAAATATTTTATTGTTAAACAATATACCTATATCTCGTCAGCAATTCTTTTAAGAAAATATATCTTTTAAAAATATTGCTGGTAAAATCTTGTAGTAGCCCGTAAACGACTATCTAGACTATCTTTTCGGGACTATGGACCACGACAAAAATATTTAAATCTTTTTAAATAATATTCAAAATGTTTTCATTTAATATTTGTTTTAATTATTGCAAAAACCATTGATACGTAAAAAAGAATCGAAATGTTCTTCAGTGTTGTCATCTAAAGTAAACTCCAGGGTTCAGAGTATCACTTTTTATTAATGCGTAAATAAAACTCAATTGGGCCGTTGTTTACTTGATCATGCTTAGAGTTCAGCGTCAATTAAAGCAGTTAAAAACAATTAAATGATGACTCATTGTCTACAAACGAATTAGGTATAAGAATGTTGTGTTAAAAAATATATATACAAGTATTTATTACTTTTTTATACATTTTAGTATTCTTTAAAGCAATAAGGCAAAACGGGGCAGACGAAAATAATCTGAATTTGAGACATTGCAGTTTGATCGGCTGAACTATCACACAAAGAAATTAAAATAATTCGTTCTCGCTTTATTTATTTTTAGCTTCACCTAGTATCTCGTTCATAGGTTAGACCGAGGGAACCTAGTGTTAGGACATTCCATACCCCACTTCCTACCGCGTTTATATTCGCACGCTTGTACTCCAGAGCCACGACGGGCTCGGGTACTTAAATTTAGTCATATCCATACATATGTAAAATAAAATTGTAACTCCTCGCTGTCTGTACTTGAAAGGTGTATGAGAAAAATTGTTATTCAATAATGTTATGAATGAAATAAAACCCAAAACAACGATTTTTATTTTTTTGTTTGTTTGTATGTGCGTTTGTTTACTTTAATCTCAGAAATATGGTCAGAAACGGTTTTCAAAGTAAGGTATTTTGGTAAACTTCCTTAAGCACTAAATTTATTTGTTTTATTTTAATCGGTTCAGAAATAAATAAGTTATGTCACTATAAAGAAGTGCATGCGATAATATTGCAACAAAATAAATATTTTATTGAATTGGCTGAATTTTTAGCTATCAATGTATGGATATTGTCTTTAAAATGATAATGTTATCAGCTCACGAATTCACATCGGAAACGATTCATATGAGAAAATAAATAATTCTTTTGTACGTGCGGACTAAGCCGCGAACGAAAGGGTCGCTAAGCTAATGATAAATAATTTAAAATATTTAATTTTGTAATCCAAAATATATGTACATATCATCATTTAAAATATTTTACGATATTTAATGAACTACTTTTCTCGTTTAGTCTCACGCTTATGCCTCTACGCCACGACTGGCCTTGTGGCCTCGTGAATACATTTTTTACTTCTTTATTTATGTTTTTTTTATTTAAGTTCTATGATTTAATTACTTATTTTACATAGTCACTAGTTTAAATCAGTATTGTTTATAGGTACAATTAATTTTATTCGATGGACATAGTCTTCAAGGTTTAGTTTGCATAATGTTATATAAATTACTTTAAAGTAACTATAACAATTAATTGTTAACTCTGTTAAAATATAATTCAAAGTCAAAAATCGAGTGAACTAACCATAAGTTATTCTAAAAATAATTTATATGACGATAAAATGACTTAATTTTATATATAAAATATACATATACTTAGTTAATATGTATGTATGTGCCGCATTGCGATACGTTGCGCAGACCGCGTAAATATTTAAGTTTCAGTACATGTTTCTTTTTAAAAAGAGTATAGGTTATGCTTGTAACTAAAAAAAAATGTATAAGCAAATACATTTTAATGTATTGATCGTGGAACCTGACCATCACCAAGACCTCAACCTTTGACCCCACAACCTCATAAAAATAAATATTTAAATAAAATTCCAAATTAAATCAGCTTTACGCTATAGCGTATATCATATATACAGTGTTAACACACTCCGTTCTACACTTTTCGCCGAATTCTGGAAGCATCGCGTGTTTAGTGGTAGAACAGAGCAAAGAAATTAAAATATAATTTTAAATAAATATTTCATTTCCCTCGAATGGGAATTGAACCCACAACCATTTGATTTTACAGTCACACTTTCTGCCCCTGCGCCACGACTGACCTTAATTTTATTTCATAAGCCCCTTATTTAAATTTGTTAACACTTTTGCAACATCTAAATTGATTTAATTTAATCACTTTTACTGATACCACTATTAGTATATAAATAGATTTATTAACTACAGTTATAGAAACACGTAAGAAACTATATTGTATTTTTTTGTTTTCTTTTTTTATATAAGTGCATTTATAGAACAAAAAAGAAAAAACTTATTTCCAAAGCATATTGTGCCCAATTTACCAATAAATAAGGATTGTTGCGACCAGAGACTTAACTGTTCATCAAATAGTTCACTTAAGGTATTCTTTTCATCGTATACTTGCATTTTCTCAGCGGCGTAAGAGTCGGTTTGACGTGATATTGGTGACCAACGAACCCGAATGGATTGCCTATGATAAAATTATACTTCAACTTATGTATCTTATTAATTGTAACGCCGTTGTGGCGCAGTGGAACAGCGTCTATCTATTAACGCGACGGTTCTGGGTTCGATTCCCAATCGGAAGAATGAATTATTGTCATTTTTTTGCTCTTGTTAGAATAATTTTTTTTTTCTAACAAGAGCAAAAACGCTTATTATAAGAAAACGAACTCAAGCGTTGAGTTCCTCAACTCAACACGGAGTACAGAGTGTCTGAACACAATATTCTTCTACATACCCTACAATTTTTTATCACAGAAAACCTTGGTTAGGTTTTAAAATATTTTATTTAGTAGCGCTCAACACATACACATATACATACAAATATTAATATATATATATTAGAGTGAAACTATTTTTTTTCTTTTTTTTTAATTATAGTGAAAATATTATTTTGGACACTGAAAAAATAATGCCTGTTAAAAGTGCAGCTCTTAATTTTTATATTAAGAGGTGTCTCATCGCGATTTTCAATTTTCCATATAAGTAACAAGTTATTTTCGACTTTCCATATAAGTAATGTTTTGTTTTCTTCATTTCAAATATTATTGCGTTTAAACCAACAGTACCAGTATATTATAAAATCAATTATATATATTCTTATAGAAAATTAAACGATCCACAAAAAAGATATTATATATTTTTTTGTTAATTTGAGTCATTTAAAAATTATTATATTAAGTTAGAGTTGCAAAACAGGTTAAGTTTCATATGATATTTTTTTTATCATAATAAAGTTATATAAAGTTACTAAATTAAGTGAAAATATTGTTCTGGACACAGAAAAATTATGTTTAATAAAAGCTAGGTAATCCTTAATTTTTATATTAAAATGTGTTTCATCGCACTATTAGATTTCGAATATAAATAACAAGGAGAATTATGTATTTTTCATTTGAAATCGGTATTAAAAGCAATATATAGTTTTCTTGTATGAAATTAAATGATTTACAAATAATGTCCTATATGTTTCAAGATATATAAATTACTTAGCAACCACTCAGTTCAACTCCCAACAGTTGTGGGTTCAAGAGAGATATATATATATATAATCGTTTTAATGCATTTTAAGAGTGGTTGCTGAGTAATTTATGAGTAATTAATATATTATCATTGAAGTGTAAATTTTCCAAAAAATATATAAATTAAAATCAAAATAAAATAATGCATTAAGCTGTCTATGTACATAGTATGTAAACTAAAAAAGTGGGGAAAGAAATGTCTCAATGGAGTGTCTTAACACTAGGTTTCCAAGTTTCCTTGGCCTACCCTACTATGGGATACAGCATAAACCAAAAAATAATAATTTACTGACAGATGAAGGCAACCTTGGTCTACCTGTGAGCAAAAGCTAATAAAAAACATCTCACATAACATGTAAGAAACTATAAAAACATTTTATATTTTTATAAATTATTTTATATTTTAAAATGTTTTTACAAATGTTCATGATACAGGTAACAGGTTATCTAGGTAATATATAGAATATCTACATATGTATGTTTGTTATTAAATTAATTAAACTTGTACAAATATGATATGATTAATAAACTTTAATTAATTAAATTTAGGTATCCTATACAATGCCAAACCAAGGTCCCACCACAATATCTAAAGGTATTTTAGATATTGTGGGTGAAATAGCAGGTGCTCTATATATACAATCTCCAGGAATTGTATTCATGATCTATGTAGTAAATGGACAGTATGTAATGGACAATAATATTTATAGCATTTCATATGTTGCTTGGACACCCTAAATATTTTAAACATTGGCTAGGAATTATACAGATTGCCATTGACATACATAAACATAGAAATTAAAATCAGCTTCATGCTGTATCTCACATTAAAACAATGCATTCCCCACTTTCCACCAAGTTCTGTAGACATTGAGTGTTGAGTGGCAGCACAACAAAGTCAATGCCGCGCTTTACCTCGAAACCAGAGCCAAGAAATAGAAATATAAATACAGTTACACATTGCCCCCTGTGCAACAACTAGCCTCATCATATGAATGATATGTATAAAAACATTTTTTACTGATAAAATTACAACAACAAATACTTACAATAAGCTAGAATTGTGTAACATCTGAACTATCTCCCCAATGGCCCGGAGCTTGTCATCACTAACTCTTAACCAATAATTGAATGCTAATGTAAGTTTCGATCGAATTTGTTTTCCAGGCACTTGTTGGATGTAAGTAAAAGGCATCAATAGTTTCTTAAACAAGAAATTATAATTCAAATAAAACGAAAAGCTTTAAAATTTTTGTAATTTTAAATTTTATTTCTAAAATTTGTTATATTACATAGAAAGTTTTTTTTTTTTTTATTTCTTAATTAATAAATTAGTGAATACTTAAAAGATATCCAAAAAAAATCTGTAATGTAATGTATACTGTCCAGCTATTGTACCTAACTTACCTCATCTTGGTTTTTGTCACCATCCTTGCTTTTTACTAACGACATTGTATACAATTTGTTAATTAATATTTACAAAATTTAAAAATTTTGTAAGTGCGGTCAAAATCGATTTTTTTACTGCAGTATTTTTCACCCTGTCAAATATACTTTGACATGTGTAAAATACGCCGACTTGGAACAGACTGGCAAATCAAAGTGAGGAATATATTTTATATAGAGGAAATGCGTGGAATGAAGTTTTATTTATTAATTTTTTTTTTGTTCCATGTGAAAAACATATAATAATTTATGATTGATAAGTTTAAAACCTTATTACTTTAAATTTAAATGATCTCCTGAGAACGTAGACTTTCTTCGATCGTAAAACCCGCCTGGAAAGCGTGGCGATTATGGCTCGGAAACTCCCCTGGTAGCTCTCTCTGGTATTGGTATTGGTTGGCTCTGATTCTGTAAGCTACGGCTACGGTAACGGCGACGCAAGACGTGTGAAGAATCACTGGCTACAATTCGGCTACCACAAACAATGGGACGTGGCTGGTGGGTGGTGGGAATTTATGGCTCTTATTATATATTTTTCCCATGGAACTTGCTTATATAAAGAACAGCAAAGATTTTGCCTGCCGAATATTCAAAGGTAAATTATTTCAAAGTTGTAACGATATTGTGATTTTGTATAAATGTAATATTATGTATACAACCAACACAAGGTCCGAGCTCTTCTAGCTCGGCGTCCCAAAATCCGGAGACGCTGTAGAGGTTAGTAGGGCGAACAGCATACTGCTCATTCGAAGAAGGTAAAAAGGTAGTATGTATACAGGAAAGCTTCTGCGTTCCTTTTACTGGAACAACCTATAGGGTAAAATATTTCAAACCCGTACCTAAAGAATTTCTTTAATCAAGATACCTCATCAATTTAGACGTAGGTTTTTTTTTATTCCACGATGTTTATTTAAATTATATTTAGTATGACGAAGTTACGAATAAATACCAATAACGTAAACACCTACTACTACAAAAATACTACTAAGCGTTGCCAATCTGCCGCTTTTCAGTCTTCAAAACGATATTAGAACGACGAGAAATATCTCTCGTTCTATTTTACTTAATTAAACGTCGCCGCCATTACGTATGACTAAATTTTATGAATGTGGCGTGTGCGGCGCTATCACTTTGATAGGGTTTCCCGCCGTAATTTGCCAGGATCTGCCTTCGTACTCAACCTACTCCACTTTGCACGGTCTCTTACATCCTCGGTGGTTAGTCCATTGGCTGTATGTCCTTTGTCATGTTATCAAATCAGCGTTTCTTTTGGTGTCTGGGAGGTCTCACTCCAGGGACACACATAGCAAGGCACTTCAATACAACACAGTTCCAACGCTGGTGCAGCCATGCTGCCAGAAGGTACGTCACTGACCACACGGACGAAAAACTATGTGTCTCGTCAGAAAGCTGACACCGGACAATGGAGAGAGCAATGCTCGGTGTTTATCCTACATGATAGAATCAGAAATGAGAACATCCGTAGGAGCACAAAGGCTATTGCTCGAAAAATTGCTCAGCTAAAGTGGCAGTGGGCGGGACACATAGCAAGGAGAACTTAACTCAACTCTTGACCATGAACCTGATAACCACTTGGTGGAAGGACCAATTGGTGTGGAATCCTTGGGGAGGAGGTATGTCAAACAGTAGGCGTGGACAGGCTGACATGTAAAAATAATAATGAAAATTATGTTGTTAATCGAGGCCAGTCGTGGCGCAGCGGCACGAAGTGTGACTGTAAAACAGACTGGTTGTGGGTTCGATTCCCACTCGAGGAGATGAAATATTTACTTAAATTTATATTTCCATTTCTTCGCTCCGGTGTCGAGGCAAAGTGCGGCATTGAGTTCCGCCACTTAACACCCAATGCCTCGAGAACTCGGCTAAAGTGGGAACGAAGTTAGTTCTTAACACTAGATTTCCTCTGCCTACCCGTGTGCGGGATACAGCGTAATGCTGATTTTTACAATAATATTGAGAAACCGGCAGGACACTCATTATTATTGACAATACGTACCTATTTTATTGACAATATTATTATTCCTGTATAGCAGGCATAAGTTAAGCCGAGTTTGTATACTTGTGCTGGTAGACACTTGGCGAGGCTTGTCAAGCGTGTGAACGACGACACTAAATAATGTGACAGAAAGTCAAAAATTATTTGCCAATTGTGTTGATTTGTTTGTTTGCTTAAATTTAAAATTTAGTAAAGTAATAAATAAATTCAAAATAGAGTCCACTGAAAATGTAAATAAATAGGAACTACAAATTATTGTAAACCTATTATGTCGGCTCGCAATTATATACTATCTGCCCGGGAAAGAAATATTAGTAAACTTATTGATTACCTGCCGCAAATAAATCAACAAAAGTTTGATTATCGTCAAGAGCTGCCTCCCCTTTCCGCTAATACAACTGTTTTGGCTAATCGAAACTTGAAATACTCCTATAAAATACCACCCTATGGCGACGATAGTCCCGAAAGAGCTAGTACTCCATATTCAGACTTTTTTTCAGAAAGTGAAACAGGTTTGTATAATGTTTTTATATGCTAAATAATTTAACAGTAAAAATATTATTTTCTTTATTAATGATGATAAAATTTATATATTCCATGGCAAAAGAATATCCATCCTGCTAAAGTATGCACTATAGCAGGATAGATATTCTTTTGCCATCCCAGAGGTAGGAATTGGAAATAGGTCATAATATTATCATAGTTTGATCATTTTTGAGATGTTAAATATTATGTTGGGGCAATAAAATGTTAAAGAAAATTATTTTTTTGATATTTTTGTATTCTCTGACAGGTTTTTGACTAATTGTAGTTAAGTTTCATTTATATACATTTTTATGTTATAAATTTTATTAAGGCTATTAACTCTGCGGAACAAATCTGTGACATTTTTGTGTTAATGGTTTTTATAACATGCACACTCAATATGCATATTGCATATATGCAATATGTTTTTTGTCTTGAAAAATATAAGCAGTTTAAGAAAACCTTATATATTATTATATATTATGTGGCAGATTTTCAAAGGTAACAAAAACAGATCATCCAATTTCAGATCAAAATCTACCAAGCATACTCTGGCATAAATGATTGAACAATTAGATATGATTTAGAGTAGAAACTCGATTAACCGTACTAATTGTTGTTGGTAGGCATTCGGATAATCGAACATCCGGATAATCAAAAGTATGGAAAATCGGGTAATCGAGTATTTAAAACATGTCAGTATGCACATAAGTAGTGATATAAATTCAATTAAAACAACTAATACATAAAGTGAAAATCAATGTTTATTAAGATATCTTAAGATGTACGAGGAATAATGGGTTTACAATATGTATTTGGTAATAGACGCAGCGCAGGCGGGGTGATGCCAGATTCGACACGTTTATGCTTGCATTCATACGACTTGTAGGTGCATTTAATACAGTTGGTCTGTAGTCCGGATAATCGCGAATCCGTATAACTGAGGGCTGGATAATAGAGTTTCTACTGTACTGTACTGTTGTTTTTTCCTATTAAGGACATGTAATAATTGTGTCAATTGTTGATAGGCCTTATAAATAAATAAATAAATAAACCTTGTGTTGAATCTTTGCGATACTGGAGTCAAAGTTTAAAATGCTGATGATAGGGACTGACACAAAAAAATTATCATTATTATTATGTTTCTCTTTCATATTTATTATCTCCATATTTCTTCCTTATTCTTTATCATCTCTAAAGCTGTTGGCTATCCTATGAAAAAAATGGTTTTGTTACTATAAACAAATCAATGTTAAAGTATTTTTGGAACATAGATACTCAACTATGAAAACCTTTCCACGCAAGATTTACATGCATTTGTTATATTATAAATAATTTTAATTTTATAATTTGGTATTAATAAACTGACTCCATAACTTATGGGTCACAATAATTAACAGAGTGACACCTGAACAGTATTTAGTTTCGGCTTGGCCCAAGGTTCGACTCCTTAGTGTGTGTTTTTAAAGAGATAAACTATAACATCTATTAACTATACTCTACTAAATCTATTAACCACTGGTCAGAAATGAATTAACTTGGGTACCATCATTGTACCCAAGTTAATTCATTTCTGACCATGACCATTTCTTAGTCTTTTTAAAGCCAAAGTGTCAAACCTTTTAAAGATTATTGGATCCCCACCGATTCAAACGGCCCTACGTTATATAAATGATTCTAGCTGATATTGTGGTCTTATCGTATCGCCAGTATTCCAAAACTCTCCCATCATAGCTGCGCCCAGTTTCATCACATTGGGCCTGAGAGTTTGGAGTGTATCGCGATCATCTGGAAACCAAGGCCAAGTTGGCCTCAAAGAAACTGGGTGTCATCAACAGAGCGAGACAGTACTTCACGCCAAAACACCAATTGACCCTGTAGAGGGTTCAGGTTCGGCCTTATAGGGAGTACTGTTCTCATCTCTGGGCTGGCACCCCAGTATCAACTTGACCCATTTGATCGCATGCAACGTAGAACCGCTCGAATCGTATACGCATCGCATGCATGCAATGCATCGGATTTATATCTGCCGTCGAATTTTATAACACAGTATGTACAAGCTTAAATATCACCCACACCATCTGGATACGTGGCACTCCAATACTGTGCGGTTTCGTAGGAAGTTTCTCCCATGCACCACGGAACAGTGGGATGGCTTACCAGCGCAGTGTTCCCAGCTCGATATGACATAGGTACCTTCAAAAAGCGCGCCTATCTATACCTTAAAGGCCGGCAACGCATCTGTAGCTCCTGTGCCGCACGGGGTCGTTGGGCGGCAGTGATCACTTTACCATCAGTTGACCCGAACGCTCGTTTGCCTTGTCTTTTCCATAAAAAAATTGGAAGTGCCTTAACAGGAACGAAGTATCCTAACACCTTATAAGTATTACAATAATATGAAATGAAAGTTTTTCAAATTTTCACATTAGAAATCACCATAAGCGCGCTTCAAGCGCGGACAAAGTAATTCAGTGTATTGAATAAATAATCATGTAGTTCAAGCGGGCGAAACCGCTGGCGAGTTGCTAGTATATACTTATGTAATGTCAGTCGTAATATTTTAGGTACACCAGATTTTCGAAGTGAGGAAAGTGACAGCAGTTCTGGTTCAGCCTTTAGAAGAAATACGGCAGAAGCTACGAAAAAATTAACATACGAATGGGAGCAAATTGAGAGAACTTTGTACGACGAAGTTGGAGAAAAAAGTAGTAGACCTCAGATTCTTGAAGAATGTAAACAATGGAGGCAGTTGCATCCTCAACTAAGGTATTATTAGTTTTATACATACTTTTGTAAAAAAACGTATAAAAATGTTACTGTTACGATATTTGAACCCACATATATGTTATAATTCTTATATATTTGTTGCAACTTCATAGCATTTTTATATTAAAATATTTATTGCCAGTATCTTAATATTCTAAAATATAAATTGTAGATTGAAATAGAAAAGCTTAAATATTATCCAGGTGCTAATAATTCATTTAATTAACTATTTTATTTCTTAATTTTATTGAAACTGTTGTGTAATTAACTGTTTTAAAATGAAAAAGTAGCATTGTTATATTCAAATGCAAAAAAATATTGTTACAACAACAATAAGTAAGTCATTATAATAAGAGAGTATAAGTATAATTTAACACTTCAGGGTCATTGGTAAATCTATACAATTACCAGAAAAACGTATATGCTACCGACAAATGGATCATGAAGAAGTGATTGCTATGCATTACAGTGACTATGAACAGTTCAGTGAGAGTGAGGAAAGACTGTCTCAAAGCAGTACTGACGTTACCCCACAAAATTCCCCTAGAATTCCCATTAATGGTGATGTTTTATATGAACCAAAACTATCAAGGGAAAAGGTTTCTTTCAAATTGGAAGAGAATTTTGACTTGCCGGATAGTTTTTGTTCGTTATTGCACATAACACCAATACATATTAGAAGTCCGTCCCATAAGAAAAGACACAATGCTTCAATACTTAGATCTGATTTGGCCTCGTCAAGATGGATGAGGAAAAGACCGGAATCTTCTATACACTGTGAAAGAAACAGTGCCAAGTCCTTTGTTTCTCTAGATCCTAGGAATTATGTTGCGTCTGATAATAATAAGTTAATAAATGCTAGAGTGTTAACAGCAAGGCATAGGGAATTGGCTCGGCTTGAACCTTTGTATGCAAATGAAGTGGCAAGAACTAGTAATAGCGTACCGCAATTTAACTTACGGAAAGTTTCTCTCCCTCCATTACTTTTGGAGGAAGAAAAGAGGAAAGTGTCGGTGGGATCTGCCAAAAAGGTATCGAGGTCTAAAAAGACACCAAAAGGAAATAAGGATAAAGGAAAAAATGGATAACGTCCATATGTTTTTCATTTTCAATGTCAGTATTACATGGATTGTCAGCTAAATACTAATGGAAAAATTTGTAATAAAACTGAGAAATTTGGATCATGTATAAAATAATGTAATTTAAATACTATTAACAAGGTCCGGTTTTGAGATATTGTGTTAGTGGTGGAATTCAATGTTACTCTTTGGTTTTTGTGGTACTTTTACAGAGAAATGAAAATAATTCAATGGGAAATTGATAATACAGTGAAACCTTTTTAATTGAAATGTCAGGGGACCAAGGATTTTAGTATTAGTATTAGTAGTTGTCTCATTTACAGAGGTCCTCGTTTTTTTTAAAAAAAATTGTGAATAAACGTGTCGAAACCTGTCCCTACCTGTTAAAATGTCTCCCTTATAAAGGGAAGTAAGGTCCGTCTTACTGATACTGATCCGTAATTATACAGAGTAACATCTACAATATCCTAGAAACCAAATCTTTAACCAGATTCAACAAACCCATTAACAGAGGTAATTCGATGAGTAAGTACCGGGACCTCATTGGTATTCTCTACAATCTCCAGGTCCCAATTAACCAGTTAAAACCACTATTTATTTTCGCGTTTTCACTCAGATGCTGTGCCACGAAGTCTTCAATATTTATTTTGAATAGTTCTCCATTGAATTGAATTGAATGAATTCAAAGAGCATAGATTTCAATCCATACATTTAGATAAATCAATAAAAAGATAATACATCACATTTTCATTATTGTATTGGCCAAAGCAAAACATAATTATTGTAACATTCTGTAAAAAAAATAATTAAATTTCATAGAGAACGAAAGTAAATATCATACTAATTATATTAAAGTGTTTTAAAATAAAAGGAATCTGTAGAAAATGTACCAAACGTTTGTTTTAGAGTAATAACTTCTACAGAAACGAGCTATCTCGCATCATTAGATATGGACGTAAGCGCAATTCGATATAAAATGAATTAAAGTTTTATTATATATATATATATATATATATATATATATATATATATATATATATATATATATATATATATATATATATATATATATATATATATATATATATATATATATATATATATATATATATATATATATATATATATATATATATATATATATTTAGTCTGTGTTCTAAAATATTCGAAAAATCTAGTCAAGTTATGCTTTTTATTTTATTCAATAGAAAATATGTTGTATGTATTTATATGTCCGTCCAAGAGTTGTTAAGAATTTGTTTTTAATTGTGTAATGTGAATTGTGATTTTATGATGAGTATTTATTATAGTTTTAAATGAATAAAATATTTACATGTTAAATGTTGCTTTTTTTATTTAAAATACTAGCGACCCGCTCGCGGCTTCGCCCGCTTTAACTACAGAATTATTTACTTAAAACACTAAAATTATATTCATGTTTTAATATACCTATAATGTATATTTGCAACGCACTTAAGATTTCTAATGTGAAAATTATTAAAACCTTAGGTAGCATTTTCGTACCTCTCATAAGAGAGATGCAGCTGTCAGTATATTAATTTCTTTAAACTTTTGCCTTAGGCCCTAAGGACTCCTGTACTTAGGGCCTAAGTTATGGTTATAGCTATATGGAAGTTGGAAGTATGGAGTTATATGGAAGATATATTAGAAAAATTGTTATTACGGACATTTAAAAATGTAATAGAACTTGGTCAATTTGTCTGTTTATCTGTGCGTTCACGATAATCTCAGAAAGGGCTTAACCGGTTTAAGTGCAGTTTTGTAATTTGTCTTACTTCTTTTAAATATTTAGTATTAGTTTTATTTTAATTGGTTCACACAAAATTCAAACCAGATTCACGCTGTATCCAGCCTATAGCAGGGTAGGTAGAGGGAACTTAAGTGTTAAGATACTGCGTATGATATATGACTGACGTGCGAAATGAAAATAAGATTAAATTACAATTCAATCCTCCAAGTGGGAATCGAACCCATAACGTCACGTTACAGGCACAATTTTGTGCCCCTACGCCACGACGGCCTTCAATATTTATACAGAATGGAAGCGTCAGCGCTTCTTTTACGGGGAGTATATAGGATAAAATATTTTTAACCCATACCTAAAAAAATTAATCAAGATACCTCAACAGTTTAGACGTAGGATTTATACGCAGATACCAATAACGTTAACACATACTACTACAAAATATTACTAAAGGCTAAGCAACTTTGAACTTTGCCGCCAATACCTACGACTCGTATGCGGCGATTTCCCTTATGTCTGTTTGCGTCTTTAATGACAAATAGCGTTTTATTTTAATATCAACGATAATATATAATTTATTTTGTATAAAAAATAACTTTTTCATTTTTGGGATCTTTTTAATTGTGTTAGGCTTTTATAGAGTAGTTAAAACTATGATTTCATTTAAAGTGGTGCTGACAAAAATACTATATAATTGAGCATATTTAATATCTATAGTGATTTTTGAGTGAATACAACCAATAGTTATTACAACACTTGCAAAGAAAGCATATTTCAGGCATTTTTTTAATTCTTATACCTTTTGAGAAACTACCAACATTCTTATCGTTAATAAATTATTTTTTTTTTTAAATAAAATTTTTTTGAATATTTTGAATATTTTCACGCCATTATGACGAAAAATTTAGACTATTTTGTCAAATTTTTTCAATTAGACAAAATAGTCTAAATTTTTCGTTCAATTCAAAATGTTCAAAATTAAAAGTTAAAAAATGTTGATCGAAAGTAATTATACTGTAGGAGGATACCTTTATATGTCCTGATGAAACTTGTTTTTTTATGTAGAATAACATATTCTATAGAAGAATCACACATTCCTCTTCACACTTTTTACTCTTTAACTAAAATATGTAAATATATTTCATAAAATATATTTGGCACTTCCTTAACATGATTATTTCATGTATATTTTTATATACAAAGTTTTGATTAAGTTCTCTTGAGAGATATATGTACTGTAAATGAATGTAACGTACCTACGTGCTAATGATGATTTTTTTAGAATTCACCCCTAAGGGTGGTTATAAGCAGGCGAAGTTGCGCGCGCCCGCTAGTTTTGAGATAAACATTAAAATAATATATAATATCTTATATATTATATTGTTATACTGTAATAACATATAATATATTTATCAAAATGAGAATGTATTGTTTTGTTTAATAGCTCCTGATAGTTATTACAACACATGCAAGGAAAGATCATTTTAGAAAGTTGTTTAATTATATTAGAATTATAAAAACTACTAACATTTTTATGGTGAATAAAATATTGTCTGTGTTATCCACCTGAAAAGCACTAAGGGGAGAAAAAATATTAAATATATATAAAAATATAGATACCATATTAGTATCGATACTGTTGTATGGTATTAATGAAAAAAATGATATACTACGTACGGGATACCTTTGTATGCAAAGTTTAGAGCTATTCCTTAAGACACAATATAAAATATATATATTTTAGATGTCCCTCTGTACTACGATGGCGGCTCTGTTCTAGTTTGCACTTTTTCTTTTGAAAATTAGTTAGTGTAACATAACTCTAACAGTTACACTTGGCATCGTCAATTTTGTGAAGATATTGATGTCTTCTATGAAATTATAGGACATCACTTTGCTCTATTGTCAATAATTTCCACAGCGTACGCGATATAAGGTTTTTTTTGGTATTGTTTTGCACCTTAAGCGTCTAATTGTAAAAGAATTTTCCAAATTGATCTCGTAGTTTCGGGGCCTATTAAAATCAAATAAGGAAACAGAAAATCTAATCGATTGTCTTAATAATTTTAGTGATATCGATGCGCTTCCCCCTCACCCCTGCAGAGTTACTCGCCAAGATGCGCGAGGCCGCACGGCACACACTCCGCATTTTTTATTATTACATGATTTTCTTTAGATTGATATTTTTAAATTCGTTATATCTTTTGAATGGGATATCCGATTTTATTAATTTAAAAAGTATTTTACAGGTATTGAAATTATCTTTAATAAAATATAATTTAATAGGATAAGGATTAATGCAGAGGTATGAATAATATGGTTTGATTATTGTCGGCATTTTTGTTAACTTATAAAATATAAAAAAATGGTTATATTGTCATAAGTACAGTAGGTGGACATATGCTATCGCGGACTTTAATATAGATATTGATGCGCTCTATAATACTGTAGAACATTGTTTTGTTCTATCATCAATAGTTTTCGCAGCGCATGCGATGATAGAATTGTTAAGATCAATTTCTTCTCACCTTGGGTTACATTATTGTATTTTTATTAGGGATCTCTATTTTTTTTGAAAATGTAATATAGCCTATGCTGGTCAGTAAAGATGCAGCTTTCTAATAGTGAAAAAAATATTGAAATCGGTCCGGTAGTTTTTGTGTGAAAACTCTACAAACATACATACATACATACATACAAAAATACAAATCTTACCTCTTTATAATATTAGTATAGATTACTGATTAACTGCAACTGGCGGTAAAAAATTAAATCAAGTACAGTCCGCGAAGTCTAAGTTGAGTTTTGAATTTATATAAGTACTAGCGACCCGCTCGCGGCTTCGCCCGCTTTAACCACAGAATTATTTACACACTAAAATTATATTCATGTTTCAATATACCTATAATGTATATTTGCAACGCACTTAAAATTTCTAATGTAAAAAATTTTAAAACCTTAGGTCGCATTTTCGTACCTCCCATAAGAGAGACGCAACTGTCAATATATTAATTTCTTTAAACTTTTGCCTTAAGGAGTCCTTAGGGCCTGAGTTATTTTTTTAATTCTTATACCTTTTGAGAAACTACCAACATTCTTATCGTTAATAAATTATTTTTTTCAAAATATTGTTTTTTTGAATATTTTGAATATTTTCACGCCATTATGACGAAAAAATTAGACAAAATAGTCTAAATTTTTCGTTCAATTCAAAATGTTCAAAATTAAAAGTTAAAAAATGATCGAAAATAATTATACTGTAGGAGGATACCTTTATATGTTCTGATGAAACTTGTTTTTTTATTTTATCATGTAGAAAAATATATTCTATAGAGGAATCACACATTCCTCTTCACACTTTTTACTCTTTAACTATAATACGTAAATATATTTTTTAGAGGTTACTCTGTACTAAGATGGCAGCTCTGTTCCCGCATTTACGTCCCTGATATATCGATATAAATAGTAGAAATATAAATCATTGGAAAGAAAAGGAGAAACGCAATTATATTGATTTTTTTCTTTTTTCATACTTGAAATGTATTAACAAATTTACATACAATTCATTTGTTTTGAATATAACGTTAAGGTTGATTCATAAAATAAATTTGATACTTCCTTAATATGATTATTTCATGTATTTTTTTTATATACAAAGGTTTTATTAAGGTCTCTTGAGAAATATATGTACTGTAAATGAATGTAACGTACCTATGTGCCAATGATAAAAATGTATTGATATCTCCACGTGATCCATCTAAACCCAATATAAACTTTTATAAACTATAGCAACCAGCTCGCGGCTTCACCCGCTTAAATTTGTAAATTATTTGTTTGTTTCGGTACAGGGAATTACGTTTCTGTTTTAATAAATAATGTATGCTTGCAGCGCACTTATGATTTCTAATGTGAAAATTATTAAAGCCATGGAGGCATTTTAGATTTTCATTAGAAAAATTATTATTGGGGGCAATTAACAAAGTAATAGAACCAGAAACAATAATATTTGTAAATTTTGTTTGTTTGTTGGTTTTTCTGTTAGTCGACGCTTATTTCAGAAACGATTTAAGCGATTTAAAGAGCTAAAACGCTAGCGCGATGCGGGAGCGGTAAAATCGGTTTAATTGTTTTTATTGTAACATTCGTCATGTATGAATTGTGTAATGACTTGACCTTTATAACTATTTATTTATATCCTCATAGAGAAATGATAGCTTTTTTGGGCACTGTTAATTTTTTAAGAAAATAAATTTGATCAAAATACACTTATTTATGTATTTATCTATATATATAAAAGGACATGTACCTGACTGACTGAGGCAAGACACACGCAGAGCCGTAACCGCTGATGGGAGAAACGTGAAGTTTGGACAGATGTTTATTTTAATAATTTGGACATCCACTAATAAACGGATGAAATAGGGGTTGAAAGTTTGTATGGATTTTTTTTAAAACAGCACCGATTTTCATAAAATTTGAAAGTCAGCAGACTCTTTAAAATATCTCATTGAACACGTGTTTCATGGTTTTTAGAATTTATCCTCTTAGGGATGAATTCTAAAAACAATGGACGGGGTTGAAAGTTTATATGAAAAAATCTTTAAGTCGCCACCAATTTTTATAAAACATTAAATTCAGACCGTTAAGAATTTTATTGAACACGCTTTTCGTGGTTTTTTTAGAATTCACCTCTAAGGGTGCTAATAAGCAGACGAAGTTGCGCGCGCCCGCTAGTTTTAAGATAAAAATTAAAAGAATATATAATATCTTATATATTATATTGTTATACTGTAATAACATATAATATATTTATCAAAATGAGAATGTATTGTTTTGTTTAATAGCTCCTGATAGTTATTACAACACATGCAAGGAAAGATCATTTTTGAAAGTTGTTTAATTATATTAGAATTATAAAAACTACTAACATTTTGATGGGGAATAAAATATTGTCTGTGTTTTCCACCTGAAAAACACTAAGGGGAGAAAAAATATTAAATATATATAAAAATATAGATACCACATTAGTATCGATACTGTTGCACTGGTAATAATAAATGATAAAAATAATGTACTACGTACGGGATACCTTTGTATGCAAAGTTTAAAGCTATTCATTATGACAGGATATAAAATATATATATTTTAGATGTCCCTCTGTACTACGATGGCGGCTCTGTTCTAGTTTGCACTTTTTCCTTTGAAAATTAGTTATTGTAACATAACTCTAACAGTTACACATGGTATCGTATACTTTTTGTAGATATTGATGTCTTCTATGAAATTATAGTTCATCACTTTGCTCTATTGTCAATAATTTCCACAGCGTACGCGATATAAGGTTTTTTTTGGTATTTTTTTACGCCTTAATCGTAAAAGAATTTTCCAAATCGGTCTCGTAGTTTCGGGGCCTATTCAAATCAAATAAGGAAACAAAAAATCTAATCGATTGTCTTAATAATTTTAGTGATATCGATGCACCTCCCCCTCACCCCCGCAGAGTTACTCGCCACGATGCGCGAGGCCACACGACATACACTACGCATTTTTTATTATGATGATGATATGATTTTCTTTAGATTGATATTTTTAAATTCGTTATATCTTTTGAATGGGCTATCCGATTTTATTAATTTAAAAAGTATTTTACAGGCATTGAAATTATCTTTAATAAAAAATCATTTAATAAGATAAGGATTAATGCAGAGGTATGAATAATATGGTTTGATTATTGTCGGCACTTTTGTTAACTTATAAAATATAAAAAAAATGGTTATATTGTCATAACTACAGTAGTTGGACATATGCTATCGCGGACTTTTATATAGATATTGATGCGCTCTATAATACTGTAGAATATTGTTTTGTTCTATCATCAATAGTTTTCGCAGCGCATGCGATGATAGAATTGTTAAGATCAATTTCTTCTCACCTTGGGTTACATTATTGTATTTTTATTAGGGATCTCTATTTTTTTTGAAAATGTAATATAGCCTATGCTGATCAGTGAAGATGCAGCTTTCTAATAGTGAAATAAATATTGAAATCGGTCCAGTAGTTTTTGCGTGAAAACTTTACAAACATACACACATACATACATACATACAAAAATACAAATCTTACTTCTTTATAATATTAGTATAGACAACGCAATCGACGGTTTATCTGTGGGTGGAAGACATCGGTATCTATCCGTTTCACCCCCATGTATGTTAGCTGATTTTCAGTTGTTCGGCAGATATTTGAGAATCTGTGATTATGGAAAAAAAATATTTTTTTAAAGAAAATTGCAAAAACAACCCAGGTTCTGTATACGATGACACGTCACTTGCTTGCAGTTACACTACGTTGTTTTTTTTTTTTTTTTATGGAACAGACACGGCAAACGAGCGTGCGGGTCACCTGATGGTAAGTGATTGCCGCCGCCCACGACTCCGTGCAACCCCAGAGGAGCTACAGGTGCGTTGCCGGCCTTTAAGGTTTAAGGATTGGGCGCCGGAGCCCGGCATTACCTGATGCGAAACGCAGTGGCATAAAGCCACTACTTCACGCCGGTTTTAAATGCCGGGGGTGGTAATGATCCGGTCGAGTCTGCCCATGCGTGTTGCCATTGCTGGCGACGTGACTCTACCACACGTACTTTAGTCGCCTCTTACGACACCACCAGTACCAGGATGATCCTATTCTAGGCCGGGATCACACGGCACAAACGTTGTGGGTTCGATCTCCACTTGCTGCAATTATAATTGAATAATATTTTTATTTGTTTCCTCTAAAATCACCTTCACGCTGTATCCTGTTTACAGCAGGGTAGGCAGAGGGAACCTAGTGTTAATACACTCCGTTCCCCACTTTCTTCCGAATTCTGGAGGCACTCCATGTTGAGTGGCAGAATTCAACGCCGCGCTTAGCTTCGCCACCAGAAAGAAATGGAAATATAAATTTAAGTAAATATTTCATCTCCTTGAGTGGGGATGGAACCCACAACCAGTCGGTTTTACAGTCACACTTCGTGCCGTTGTGCCACGACTTTCCTCTAAAATTTCAGTGGAAATTATCGCAGTATCGTAACACTAGGTTCCTTCTGCCTACTCTGCTATAGACGGGATACAGCGTGAATATGCTTTTGCATTTTTTTACTTATAAATTGGACCCCCTCTCAGAAAATATCTCTAGCTACGCTAATGACTGCAGGTATTGCATTTTGAGTGATGGAACTCAACGACGCGCTTTGTATGTTTTGCCTTGACCCAGAGCGAGGAAAATTTTATTTAAATATTTTATTCCCACGAGTGGGAATCAAGCTTACAATCCTCACGATTGTGCACCTGCACCAAGATGGCTAAAGAATCCTACTTTTAATCAAATAAAACAAACAAGTTTAGAAGAATGAATAAACCTTTTAAAACTTTAACTACTTATGTAAATCTAAAAGCAATAAAAACACAATTTCAAATACAAATACAGAATTTATTTTGATATTTACATTATTTGCATTTTATTAACAATCAACATCAACAATATTAAATAATTTGTTCTCGTGGTGTGATACATTTCGAACAGTCGGGGTAATATTACATTTTCCCGAGTTGTGCAGTCGTTTCGCTTTAGTGCACACAGCAACATTTCCAGCCACAAATCATAGCCAGCCAGTTTATATTCTATTTATTTAGCTATTTTTTTTTTAATCTTGGCAGTTTGTATGGGAAGTGTTGCTATCGTACAAGAGTCGAGGCTTATGTAATATTACGTGATAATGGCAACACACAAAACTTGACTCGCTAATCAGGTCTCTAGTTTCCACTGATACTATAAAATCGATTATTTCCACGCATCGATTTTAAAGTGCCAGCTATTGGTCTAACGGATGATACAAGTTTCCATCAGAATAAATATTTGAATAGAGTATAAATAGTGTTTACACGTGATTCGATTAGCGAGAGACGTGATTTAGAGGAAACTCGTATGATCCTTAATAAGCGTTTCGTTTTTGTATCTTTTCGCAAGTATGGTGATATAATTTTTAAATGGCTGTCTAGAAGCGGTGACGTATGGGGTTACGATATGAGAAATTTGAGCAACTGCGAAGAAAGCTGTGAGCTTGAGTTCCTGGGCTGCCATGAAGAATCGGAATTTCATAATTAATATACAACGAAAACAAAACACTATGAACTTGTATCGAATTACACCTGGCTAACAAATAAAATGTATAAATGTGTTCAATCACAGGAACTGAACGAACGTTAGAAACAAAGCAATGGCAACCCGCGACGTAAATGGCGGCATCGGGCCAGAATCTGGTCAAGTATGGACATCGCTCTGTCCCGGCACTGGCGTTTGCGGATTTTATAAATGACATTAGACATAGATAAAGCATTTTAATATAATTTTACTTATAATCTAAAATTCATAAGTGGCTAAATATAGGCTTAGGTTTTATAGATCATATTAAACGTTTTAGGCAGTCTAGGTTTGCTCTTGGACGCCTAACTAGCGCCGCACGCGTCAGTGCTGTAACAGAACAAAGAACAGCGTCGGACCGTCACTGCGATAGCGATCTCCTTCTTACTATTTTTTATATTTTCATTTACACAATATAAATTTAAATTGTTATATTTACCTCACAGCCATCATTATATATTGATTCTACGTTAATTAAGAGGACTATGCGCAAACACGACAGATGGCGTCAGCTTACAAAAAGGGTCTAGCGTACATTCGTAATATAGAGCGTTAAGATTTTAAATACGTATATAATACATAAAAAATTCATCATTCTGTTCTAAAAACGTTAACAACCTCAAGCTATTAGCAATAGTCAACAATGTTGTTAAATCTAGGATTTAATTCGCACTGAACATGGAACTACCTAGATTCAAATAGGCGTTAGTTATATTTAATATATAGATATAGAATTAATGAACGTGAGCGTACAGTACTGGTGTACTTGATTCTTAGATAGTTTTTGTATTTATTATACGAAATTAAATTCTTTCTGTCTCTAATACATCTATTATTTGTGCGTGCTGCACGATATACAATGTGAATTTTATAACAAAAATAATACATGTTTCATTTTTATGTAATCTAAGATCCGATTTGTACTACCTCGTCGTATATTAATATTTCTGTACATAAAAATTATACTAATAACCCTTTGTAACCATTGGCATCCATAGACAAATGGACCTTCTAACTAACGATAAACTATTTTTCTCTAGCTTTTAACCGGTAACTGGATATACAAGGCATCTATTGATATGGCGTATAACGACAAGCGCAATTTTATTATAGTAAAGACTCTACAATAATACTAAAACCAAAAATATAACTTCTGGGGGGAAACGTTACAAATCGGATCGTTTTAAGTGATTGATTATAAGACGGTTTAGAATTTTTTCACGTCGTAGCGGGTCACGGTCAAGACTCAACATTCATAACGTACGACAATATTAGACCTCAAACAAACACGCGCAGAAGGACTCAGCTATATTCTCTCTCGTTAAGGCGATTACAATTAGACACTATTTAAATTGCACACTGATACCACCTCTATAAACTTTTAATTGCGATAAATATATGTAATGCTGTATAAAAATATTAAAGAAAAAAATCGTCATTTAGTATTATCCTTACATTAACATTCATTAGCATGTATTTTACATTTTTACAATGAGACGTCCGAACTCTAAACCCATCTAGCATACAGTGACATAGAAGCCTAATTCACAACAAACTACACACGACAGTATCGAATATAAACTTTAAAGCAGCCGTAGCCATCTATTTTTAATGCAAAGGAGGATTTATATTGAAAAATTCTTACGTAACATACAAAATTACATTTGACTATTTACAAAGAACTAGTAACGTTAAATAGAATTCGAGCTTAGCTGAAGGCGGTACTCTAGCCGTTAGTTAGGCATGCATGGCTTTCTACTCCAATCAAAACTAAATTCTTATAAACTTTCATAATGTGACTGAGGCGGCTGTTAAAGTAAAACTTCTGAATATTGAACTCAAAGGATCCATACGTTCAGACGGGAGGCAGTCCTAGTACAAACATACGTACGTTTACCGTCGGTTTTAAATAAGGATCTGTGGTACCCTAAATAGTTTTGAAATTTTGAAAGACTTTGGACCTGTTAATTCCAAATTTGGCCATTATACGTATTGATTTCAGGAACCAAACTGGTGATTTCTAAAAATGTACATTGAATAAGAATAATCTGGACAGACCAATTAAATGGTTTAAACTACCTATCGTGCACAACCATCTCATTTTAAGACATTAGTTAAATTTAGATTTAACGTTCGATATTGATGTCTTGTCATACATCGTCTATCTAGGCATCGACATTAATCTCGTGTAGCTAGCTCCTATATATTTCCGAAAATAGTGTTGAAAGTTAAAACGAACGTGTGAGTGCAAATATGAAGATATTATACTATTACTCAATTTAGAAATAAATATTTAAAAAAGAAAACTATATTTAACCTAAGATATTATATTACATGAGAAAAATATTATGTGAATACAATTATCACATTTGTTGTTAGGATTATTTAAAATAAATGTTATTACATGAAATTCGGAATATCGATTTTGGCTTTCTAAACGGTGACTACAAACTATACTTGTACGAGAATTGATTAAAATCTATCTCGTTTTTTGTACTTTACCTAAAATTTTACATGATACGGGGCTATAGTACAGTTATGGCAGTATGTATACTCAATTCCATTACGAATTAGTTGAAATTTCGTTTGGACCGAGTTTTTTTAATGATAAGACTGTCATACCTGTCTAGAACAAAGTAGCACCTGAACAAATTGCCTGGAACGCTCATATTACTTTAATTTTTTTTAATTATATTTAAATACTACTTCATTTTAAGTTGGTATGAAAAAAAATATTAATCCTACATATAAAATATAAGAGTGGTGTTGCTTATTCTAATAAGAAATATGCCAAAAACATTTGGTGAAACGGTGTTAATATATTATATTTATTAAATCTCCTGTGATAAATTACTTTAAATTCTGTTTCATAACTTTATTTTATTTGACAGTTTCACCACGTGTTCCAGGTCTTAGGTCCATACAGATTATAACTAAAAAGAAATAACAAAAAAAATCAAAAGTACATACATACAAGTAAAAAACAAACAAAGGATCTACTGGTAAATGATAAATTGACAGTTGTATCAACATGTTATGTGAACATCGTTGTCATATTAAATAATTTTTACAAATGGAGACTACGTCTGCATGAACCCCACGACGGCCTATGTACAGGATGTTTGACAATGAAAATGACATTATTAACTTTTAACAATTGAAACATTGACTAGCATTAGTTGAGGTATTTAATTCGTTAATCTAATGGTGTGGTGTTACGTGGCGTGCTCGACGCGAGTAGCTGCGACTATTCTAGTAACCTATACATATAAATCGTAATCTTCATCAAACATCTTGTAATTTAGTAATAAATTATTGCATTACTTTCGATAACTAGATGAGTTTCTATATGACACTAGAAACGGTGAGGCAAGTCCGACTAAATTAGTAAATTCTAAAAAAAAAGGAACCCCGATTAACTGCACGTTTAGTTCGATTTAATTTAGTTTATAATATCTTTGCAGTTAATCCAAGTTTCTCCTTATCTAATACAATAATCTATGAGAGTCCACAATCGTCAAAGCACCCGGAGTTTATTCTAAATACATCGCAGGCTTCAGAAGCCATATTATAACAACGTTTTCAAAATAATATCACACATTTAGCGAAATTCACTTCCACTCTGCTTCACGTATCGCATTGAACATTCTCGCAATGGCAAAAACTGTATGTTTATATAATTTTAAGTTCTCATTTTTTATTGTGCAGCGCCGCAACCACGTCCTTTGACAATCCCCGCCCTATTTTAGGAAATAAAATAAAAAAAAAACAAACCAAAAATATTTTGACAAAAATTTATTAAAAAAATAAACAAAAAATCTATAATAATGATGTGATTCGGGTAAAATAAATATTTTCTGCGTAGCGTCACACACAGAAAATATTAACAACCCATGTCTACTCTATGATTACAATAATAAGAAAAGATATAATAATAAAAACTAATTGTAAATTGAAATTAAAATAATATAAAAATGAGCAATGGAACTGTATGCAGACTACCATACCGTGCATCAAGAAGCTTGAAAGCCTTACCACTAAAATGTAGAATTCAGTGAGAATCCATAGTTAGGTCGAGTCAACTAAAAAAAATATGTTATGTGAGTATCATAATTGATCGTTATAGAGAATCGGCGATTAGTTATAGATAAATGCTTAGAATATCTACGTTATAAACATTAAAAGTGAAAAATAATCTACTGATAAGGAATGGTATCATATAAACAAAAAAAAAAAATTACGCGACAGTTATATAATCTGTTTAGCAGATGCAATTAAAAGTTTAAAAGGTTCCATTTACGTTGAGCATTAGTGAAGTCCGTTTTAGCCTACCCTCTTGGTTTAGTCAGTTGTGTCTCCATACTTGGATGTGTATTGTCAAAATTTTCTTATTGACTTTATACGACCTAATTCACGACTAACATTGACACCGAAAGCTTTCTAACTATAATTTTGACTTTATACATCCATTTATGAGTTTTGAAACATCCTGTATAAGTGTTCCGGTTGAAAGCGACACAGATTTTCTAGGTGCTGTAAGATAATGACTGCAGTGCGGTGTCCGAGAAATGGCCGTCGATAAGAGAAATAGGAAGATATATAAAGAGAATAGAAGTATTGGAAGATAAAACAAACAAACAATGTTTCAGGAGAACAAAAAAAAATCTAGAAAACCGTGTAGCGTGAGCGAAATGATAGATTTACAAATAAATTGAACAGATTAGATATTTGTTTTAAGATGGCATCATTATGAAGTAAAAGTTCGAATTCATTTGTTAATCTATTTTTGTTTTGTGGAAAACTAACTTGAATGATGATAAAAACAATATAAAAAACCTAACTAGGATTTGTAAAACGTTTTATAAGGCTGCCAGATCTCGGGGATTTATATGATTTCCCTTTCTATAAATATTTAAAAATGTATTCTTTTTTTTGTATAATCTACCCAGTTTTTAAGAAGTAAACGCTGTTTTTTTAGAAAGAAATAAATACAAGTACATTAAAATAAATAGCAAAAACACTTTTAATATATTATGGCAGTATCATAGTTTAGAATATCAAACTAACAGGCCGATACACTAAGATCTGGCAACCCAAAAAAATATCGATATCAATCGAATGATTGTATGTTTATATCGACAAAACTAATGCATGATCGATATTGGATGGACAGCTGATATGTCAAACTGTAAATGATTGTTAAAAGACACAAATTTTTATTACAATCTGAAATATTTTTGATCTGTAAAACCTAACATAATGTTCCAAGCAAAAAATATCGATCTGGAAATATTTAGTCTTACAATTGACACAATATACCATCTAAAATCCCAAATATATTCGGTTTGGCAACCTCGTTTTAATAGATATACGAAATAAGGTAAGATAACCCATATATTTTTAATGTGGCAACATTTAGTCAAATGCTATTATTTACGAGAGGTTCACAAATGAAATAATAATAATTAATCAGGAAGAATTCCAATTGACATATAAAACCGAAATATATTCGATCTGGCAACCTCATATTCTAGGACTATAGGACTGTTATTAAGGGTAGGGTAGGGTAGGGTAGGGTTGTCGGTGTCAGTTGCTAGGGCCCTATATATAGGAGTAGGGCCCGTCAGTGAGGGCGCTGCACAGCAATAGTCAGGACGCGTCGTCTTTGCCGGTTGTTCGCCGGCTCGAGCGGTACTCTACACCGGGGTCGAACTGCATTAGCACGAAAACCTGGGTAGGACAATTTAATAATAAGAAAAAAAATAGTTTCACGCTGTATCTCGCATAAAGCAGGGTAGATAGAGGGAACCTTGTGAAAATGTATTAATATATGTAAATCAATAAAACCGAATCGCGCTTCGTCTACTAAATCGGGGAAATGAAAATAATTGAAATATATCCAATCATTTCCCCGATTGGGAATCCATTCCATCTACAACTATAACGTAATGGAGGCCTAAAATGTTAAAATTATCCTTTCGTATAAAAGTATGCCTTCCATGTTAACATTACCAATGTGAGCTCAACTCAAAGCAATATCTACTGAAGAAGAAAAAAATATCATATATTTTTTATAGTTCTTATGTTTTATATTGAAATTTTCTCTGAGAGATGAGACCAACACATTATAAATTGTAAAAAGTAATTCGACGAAAGAATTTCGAACGTATGGCGTAGGAATTAGAGCGCTTGGATAGTTTCCAAGAGGTGGGGGTTCGAGACCCGCTACGATCAAATTTTAATACATTTCCAAAAAAAAAATTATACTGATTACTAAAGAAAATATATAAAAATTACCTGATCCGTCGGTAATAAACAGAAGTCATCAGGCGGATTCGTAATAACGTATCGTTTGCTGCTCGCGTCGCAAGACGACGATGTATCTCTAAACCTGTACAGTCCTATGCACAGCATGCCGTAGGTCCTCAGCGCCGCCACGAACAGGTCGCCATACTTGCCCGCCTCGCCGAACTGCGCCAGCGGCCCGTCGTAAAGCGATATTTGGCCGACTCGGCATCGGTCTCTGTCAAATAAAAAAATAATAATAGGTTTTTTATTGAACAAGGTTATGAAAAAAAATTCTTTTGACAAGTTACGAAAAATAAATCAGCTTCATGCTGTATCTCCTCGCACATGGCAGAGTAGGTAGTAGTACTGTCGGCCGAATTCCGTAAGCATTGCGTATTGAGTGGCGAAACTCAACGCCGCGCTAAACTAAACGCCGCCAGTTCTCTCTGTTTATACTGCTATATAAATATGTGGCATAGAAGAAAAAATAATCCATATAGTTTCCCATACAATATTTAATTAAAATGAGAATGTACCTGTTGGCCAGGCTCTCGGGCGTGGAGTACCCGCCGCGCAGGCCGGCGCCCTCCGCCAGGATGAGCTCGAGCTCGGGCGTGGCGCCGCCCGTTATCAGCGACCGGATCAGCGTGAGCGCGTTCTGGTTGAAGTAGGTCTGCAATTTGTGCGCATTATATATGTATGTATCTTCACTCTACATCCCGCATATATAAGAGGGAAACTCTCCGTTCCCTCCGCATTGTTAAATTTAAGGCTTTGCATACCTTACTAAAAAAAATGAACAAGAAAACAATGAATATCCAACTCACAGTAGACATAAGGGAGTCCAAGACACTGACGGCGAAGGCAGTCCCGCAGGCGAACGGCTGCGTCAGGTATAACTCAGTGTCGGGATCGTCGTCGTCGTCCTGGTCTAAGAACTGGACGTTGCTGTCGTTTACCAGTTCTAGAATTAAACAATTGTTTTAAAAATTAATTATAATAAACTCGCAACTAGTTTGCACATGAAAATCTGTTATTAGGGACATTAACAATATAATAGAACTCAAAACAACGATTCTTAAATTTATTGTCTGTTCGTCGGTTTGTCTGTGCGTTTGTTCACGCTCATCTAAGAAACGATAAAACCGATTGGAATACAGTTTCTACAGTTGTATTTTGACAAGGATCCCTTAACATTTAGTGTTTGTATTATTGGAATTGATTTATTAATAAGTTACATCAATAAAAACATTTGTTTAACTACATTGCTGTAACATAATCCCGGTTAGTAAATAAATAATTGTGTATTTGAAGCGGGCGAAGCCGCATGCCGGTCGCTGGCCTATATTAAACTTTGAATAGCAGAGGGAATCTAGTGTTTTTAGACACTCCGTTCCCCACTTTCTGCCGAATTCTGGAGGCATTGCGTGTTGAGTGGCAGAACTCAACGCCGCGCTTTGCCTCGGCGACAGAGCGAAGAAATGGAAATATAAATTTAAGTAAATATTTCATCTCTTCGAGTGGGGATCGAACCCACAACCAGTCGGTTTTGCAGTCACACTTCGTGCCACTGCGCTACGACTGGCCTCAAATAATATAAAAATTACATTAAATATTATAAAAAAATATTTTTATATAAAAAACTATTGTTGTTTTCCACAATAAATAAAATAAATATTATGTTCTCACGTACTTTAGTAATATTCTTGCAATACATTTAGCATTTACTCGATTTGAAAGGGTTTCTTAGAAACCAAAGTAAACCCTTTCAAATCGAGTTTTGATTTACATCAAAATATAAAAAGAGACTAGTCGTGGCGCAGTGGCACGAGATGTGACTGTAAAACCGACTGGTTGTGGGTTCAATCCCCACTCGAGGAGATGAAATATTTACTTGAATTTATATTTCCATTTCTTCGCTCTGGTGTCGAGGCTAAGCGCGGCGTTGAGTTCTGCCAATCAACACGCAATGCCTCCAGAATTCGGCAGAAAGTGGGGAACGGAGTGTCTTAACACTAGGATCCCTCTGCCTACCCTGCTGTGTGCGGGATACAGCGTGAAGCTGATTTAGTTAATTTATATAACTCCATAATGTACCCACCAGTAATCATGGGCACATTGGCGCCGTACACGGAGCCGCGGCGCTGCAGCAGCACGGGCGCGGGCCCCACCGGCGCCGTGTTGTTGCTGAGCACGCCGATGGTGTCGTCGAAGGTCATGGCCTTGATGTTCAACGAAGCCAGGATAGCTTCCTTGTCGGCCAGCGTCGGGTCATCGTTGGATGGCACCTTCGCTGACAGTATGCAGCACATGTCGCAAAGATTCACATTAACTGCACGCAAGTCGGCCCGGCTTAGCGGTGAACCCTGGGTATAGAAAATTACATAGGTTTTAATTAATTTCAGTTCTTAATTTTGATTATTTTTAATTATAAACATTTAATACAATGAAACAGTGAGAAACATTTCCTATTGAAGGGCTTATGCAATAAATATAGATAATTGTTTTATAATAAATAATTAAAAAACTATTTTAATGGTATTTAACTGTTTTCCATCGCTCAATTCTTCGGTTTCATCCTATTTTAGAAACATTAAGTTAATAAAATGTGGGTTAGCTTATCCGAATGGAAATCGTTCTAATTGTAAAATCACAGCGATGTCAGACTATAATTTTGAATCAACGCTAATATTTGATATAAAAATAAAAGACCCACTTACATTCAACACAGAAATCTTGGGCAGATTCTGCAACATTTTCCACTCACGTCTTATATACTCGACGCTACCAACTATGACGACGTGCTTCAGCTCGTGGTAGTGGAAGTTGGAGGCTCGCAACGGCATGACCAGGTTCCGTAGACCTATTAACGGGGAGTCGGGATCCGCGAATAGACAGACTACCACGTGACCGTTGAGGACCGTCATCGCCGCTTGGTTTCTGTCCTGTTTTTTTTTAAAAATAAAGATGTTTTAATTTAAACTAAAGTTTATTTTAAACTATTAACTTATAAATCTTGAGGAAAGTCGTGGCGCAGCGGCACGAAGTGTGGCTGTAAAACCGACTGGTTTGGGTTCGATCCTCACTTGAAGAGATGAAATATTTACTTAAATTATATTTCCATTACTTCGCTCTGGTGTCGAGGCAAAAAGCGGCGTTGAGTTCTGCCACTCAACACGCAATGCCTCCAGAATTCGGCAGAAAGTGGGAGAACAAAGTGTCTTAGCACTACGTTCTTTATGCTTACCTTGGTGTGTGCGAGATACAGCGTAAAGCTGACTTAATATTTTTTTTATAAATCTTCGACTTTACCCACGTGGTTAGATGTAAATAACTAAGATTGGTATATATGTGACACATTAAAAATGATCGAGGCTTCTTTAGCCTCGATAAATGGATTATCCGACAAAAACATATGTTTTTAATCTGAATCAGTAGTTCCTGAGATTACGCTGTATTGAGCGAGAAACACGCTTTATAATATTGGTATAGCATATATACATATTATATACTAAAGTATATAAGAAGAGAACATATAATTTTGTAAACGCAGCACTTCATCTAATCATACTAAGAAAAACATTAATTAATTTGAGATTTGAACCCAAAATCATAAATAGTTATCCATCAGCCAACTGTGCTATAACGACCACATAACGTCACAATAATCAGAGAATGTCTTAAAGCATATAATTCTCTATTCAAATATACATACTAAAATACAATCTTCTAGATTCCTCGCCGGACTCCAATGGAACATTCCTGTGGAGTCATACTTCATTTCAGTCTTTTCAAAGTCAAAATCTTTCGACTGGTCGTCAGCAAGTCCAGCCGGCAAACTGACGCCATTGCTGTTTTGATTCCCGCCACTGCTCCTACTCGTTGGCCTAAATAAAAAAATAAAAAATAAAATTTGACATTTCCAATTCCCGCCATTTTGTATTGAGTGCTTTGTACACAGTGCGCAATTCAGAATTCATTTGTGTGCTTTTTAAAACTTTGCTCGTTGAATTATTTGGTGATATTTTAGTGGTTTTGTTTATGTTAACGCTAATCAGTTTAGATATTAAAAAAATGAATATACCAAGGAAAGGGTTAAATTGTAAAATCTACTAATATTTGCAAAGAAGCGATTTTAATTATCTACTGTATATTGGTATGTATTTTTTTTTCTTGGCATATCCATTACAACTATAGTATAATTAAAATAATATAGTTATATAGCAAATGATATAATAACTGCACAATGCTAATTCGACTATTTCTAAAAAAACTAAGTATCATACACCTGGAACTTAAGTTCATTCTTCATACATTCTACATTAAGACGAAAAGTGCCGTGCTTAGATAGGAATGTGATTATTTTATGATCAAAATATGATAAAACAAAAATAAACAATCACAATACAATTGAAGATACAGTTCTACATCTACACATAGCCGTTCACTACGAAACTGAAAAAAAAAATATATATTATGAACGTCAAAACTACCAATAGAAATATTCTAGGTGATATATAATCATATAGAAATTACATGAGTTTTTTCACTTCGTAGGCTAGATGATAGGCTTGGTAATTCGTATCTTGGTCTTGAGTATTCCTGCAAACAGGGCCAGAATATCGTCTCCATTGTTCCGATGAGTTGGATAGTGCAACACAATGGTAAATATCATAGACAGATATACAATATACATGTGCCGTGCATACATAGTGCACTTCGTGCTAGCAGACATCGAATGCTTGTAAAAAGCAGTAATAATATTAATTTGACAGAAAGGAAAACTTAACTTTTACAGGGTTGGTTGATTTTGATTAATTACATATGAATATTATAATAAGATACGTTTAGATATCTATTTAGAATTTTATGTGATTAGGGAATTACCTAGGTATAAATAAGTATATTTTATTTGTATCTGTGGTAGATAGTTACATATTATATATGCTTTAATCTGTGCCACATTTCGGATATTATTATTATTATTACTGTCAAATATTTTTAGTTATCTATACCAAAGGTATTGCCAATGTTAAAATAAAAATGATTCACCTGTAGACTGTAAGGCAGAAAGGGTATTGTAACATTAGTATTAGTATATAAAACATTTACTACAATAAAGCTAAATGACTTACGTGTCAGGCGGTGCCCTGTTAACGTTCGGTTTGACTTTGTTGACTTGCCTCGTTGTGTTCATCAGTTGATTAGCTGTTGGTGACAGTAGAGCAGTGGGCGCACTCCGGTGATTACGATTTATTACTAGAAATTTAGAAAATATATTATCATTCTTTGGTGGCTTTGCTTTAATAATCAGAATTTTTTTCTCTCGAATAAACAAAAAGAAAACAAAGTAATTTCATCTAACTTATTGTGAGTATGTATATTGTGGTGCAATATTTTTATATTATCTCTACATAGTAGGAGAAAAAGACAAAAATCTAATCATGAATTCTAATCAATTTGTGACTTTCTTAACCTATCTACGAGTACATACATATATACACACTACAAAAGAGCCTATTTAAATCTGTATAATAAGCATTATATTATATCATAATATAATGTGTAAAATATAATTATTACTGACAATACAAAGTTTCACATTTTCCCATTGCCTATTGAAGATTATATTTGTGCTACATTCCGTTTCAGAAAGATAGAAAGAAACAAAAATTAAATAATACTTACAACTGATATCTTCACCCCTTTCTCTAGCGATTTCACCTTGAACAACAAACCAAAATAAAATGATTAGTAATAATTTAAAATTCAATTCATTAAACAAATGAGTTCATCACAAACGTTATGCAAAGGTACATAGGATCCAAGCTACAACAAGAAGCTTCAAGGGCATTCATTCATAGGTTTAAAGAAACAGTAAGATGCATGGAGGGCTCGCAAGGCAAATGGGTACAAACCAGAAAATATGATATTCCGCTTTAGAGTTAACCAAGAAGCATATATCAATCAATGAAATCTTCTTAACCTGGGTTCTTATGCGATGCAAAACAAAACTGTAGTTGGGTCGTGTTAAAGGTCAAATCCTAATCTTTATGGGAGTTTCGCTTGCATAGCGATAGTTAGTCTAGCTGGGAACATGCTCAATGATGCAAGTCGGACCTCGCAATGGCTTCCAATGCCATGTGCTATGAAAGGCGTGAAGCATCTAAGTGCAACTTGCTCAACCTATGCTGGCTTGTAAATGTGTGGACCGATGAAATAAAAGGAAATAAAAAAAATCACTCTCATATTTAGTAAATTTCGTATGGACAACTCTGGATGCAGTGACATTATATAACTTTGGGAATCACGTTTTAACTTCATTTATACGTGTAACTCAGTTGATGCTACGCTTTTTTAGTAAAATAGAAAATATATATGTTATTAATTTTTTTTCATTTGGTTTTTCCTTAGAACGCGATACCCAAAGCCTTGCCAACAGAATTCACTACGTCCATAATTGTCAATATAAAATTTACAGTGTTAAATTCCTTCGGTGTGTAGTTAAACACTAAAAATAATAAGAAATCACTCAATCCCGTGGGATGTACCTCGAACATGGACCTTCTTGGGCAACTCTGGCGGCGTGAAGGTGGGGGGAGGATGGTGGTCATCTGCAAAACATCAGCACAAGTTCGCATTCCGATACACCACTTAATAATACCTACACATCGCAAATACCGTTACCAATTATTTATGAAATTTGATGATACATTTATAAAAGAAATGACAAATCGGCTTCACCTTAACATAAAGCAAATATTTCAAAAGCTGTGTAGTTAGAATTGACAAGCATCCATATTTTAGATATGCATCAAAACTGTGGTAAAGGTGAAACTGATATTGGAAGACAAATTTACCATAAAGAAACATCAATTATTTGTATAAATTAGATTAAATTAAGTTAATTTAATTAAAACATTCACATGCAACACACTACAACTAACACAGACAACATTTAAACAAATACCAGACAAGCTTGGTGTGTAACTAAAAGACTACGCTACTGTTAATATTTAGTTGTTTTAGGTAAATTTCTTTAATAATGAAAAAATGACTAATGTTAGTGGGCATGGTATGATATTTTAGGGGTGATTTTGGGAGATTCTGAGCTTTCTATATATCTAAAATTAACGACAGATCGAGCTCTAATAATGTAATTTTCAAGTCTTACATAAAATACAGTAGCGTATACCAAATTTTCGACGGATCTGATGCATTGATCACAGCAAGGTCCACATATTTCTATCGAGGCGGGGCCATCTAATTTTTAAATTAAACGTTTCCTATTGCAACATGATGAGAATTAGAAATAATTTTGTCTCAATTATAAGCACGTAATATAAAAACTATAACTTTACAACATCCATTTCAGAGGGACTATCGATGCAGAATTAGGGTTCAAATATACTCCTAAATATACGTTTATTTACGATAAGTAACATTAACAAGACCAAAAAATAAAATGACATCACAAATTTCTCTCTATGTTTAAGTCTAATAGAGAGGCGAAACATCTAACTGCTGTATGCACATAGATAACGTATACAAAACAATGATAACAGGACACGATATTGCTATATTTGGTGCGTGCGAGTTGCGACCACCGACACCGTATCGACACGACATTTAGGTTGTACGCGGACTGCAAAAATTCATCCATTTGGTTACAAAATTGCGAGTTTTATCGACTGATGTAGTCTTTAAAAGTGGATCCTTTTAACTGAAAAGTCTAATATAAATGGTAATTTCATATTAATGGTAAAATTTGCGCAATTTTGGAAGCAATAGGACAATTTGAAGTCCACGTACTGTCACCCGTACATTGATACGATTACAAGAGTTACGTACTTGCCCGGCCAACCATCTGGACGGCTCGTACGCCTTTCCTGAATGTAGCCACTGAATTAAGAAACAAACGTTTATACCCTGTTAAATTACATTATGATTAAATCCTGCTTATGTAAGGGCTCTTGGGTAGGAGTAAGGCAAATAAATTATATATAAATGTATATTATATGCAGACAGAGATGCAAAGCCTAGAATTGCTGCACATTTTTTATTAGGTGACCGAGGTGTTTCTTTTTTGGCTTTTGGTCACCAATATTAAAATTGATTTTCTGTGCTTATGTTTTTGAATATGTATGTTATTATGAACAAATTTTTTAATATTTTTTTCATAATATTTAAATTTAGTCATATCAAAATTTAGAAATATAAAAATGATTATTGGTAACCAAAAGCAATATTTTCGACCTTTTTCCACTATACCCTATTATTGTACCACAGTCAAGCAACATGGTAGTTATTAATTGTGTAGCAGCTTCGCTAATTGCGTGTGTGGTATTGGTGAAATAGCATACTGTAGCCCAACTGTATATTTTTGTTAGTTATGCGGGTAAATTAGTACTGTGAGGTACGGTAATAGTGATTTTACTCCGTACCGTCGATACTTTGGTACGTATTAACACTTTGTTTCACCATCCCCGTCTGCATCATCATCATTCCGACATCTGGAAAAATCCAAACACTGACACACACGTAGGCTCTCGAGGAAATTGGGAACTTGATGTTTGATAGAATCAAATTTTTAATTTCCAAGGTTTTGGATAAGATATAACACAATGGTATAGTAACACCCTATGTTGGGGAAATTATAAATTTGAATTCACTAAATGCGATGATATCACAATGAGTAGCGACCGTATCTCTGGACCGTGCGTTAGTTTTATTAGCACAGCCAAGCTGGAACTGTTCTATGAAGCCTTTGTTGTTCCGAAGCTCACTCCCTATGAACTGTTTAGCGTCTGTCATCACTCTTGATCTTTCTGAGACATGCTTTCATGGATTTGCATTATAGACAGTGTTCAAACTAAAGTGTCTGGGATTAAATGAAGGTGCAAGTTGCTTTGCGAAATTCAATTCTACTTCAATATCATGCATATGCCTGGACTCTGAGTGCATCATGTCAATTTATATCTACGCCTCCATTCGTTCTAGAGTGTCAGAAAATCGTGACCAAACAGTGTAGCTACTAAAGATTTGCTTGCGATTGTGGTGTTTGTATACATTGAATGATGCACTGGACAAAACGAGGGGACGGGAATCTCTCAAGAGGCATAGAAATGATATCAGAGTGCTTTGAGTCCATTCACGAGCAGACAAACACAATGAATGCTAATCGAGCACGGATCAAGTACTTGTAGCCGATCCAGTCTGTGAGGTACGGACACCACTAAAGCAACTCAAAATTATACACGAAAATAAATTGAAAAAACGTCAATCTGTATGCTTAGGTGTGGTGCAAGTTACCTATATCGGCTCCAACCTTCCGCTGGTGCGCGGTCACTAAAAGTTTAGGCCGAACATATTAATTTCTCACATATAAAAACAAAAATAGTGACACATCGAGATCCTAAAGTGTAAAATGTAACATACAAATATTAAAGTGTTATCAGTGGTCCTTTAGAGCAAGTGTTACGGTTCCAGAAAGAATGTCACAGAATTATGTTATAAAAAATATTTATTAAAATAGATTATTATATATGAATTAAATTGCAAATTATCTTGGACTTTCCTTTTTAAATAAATCATTAGTTGTTAAATAAAGCAAAGATCTTACAATTTTTGCATTTGCATTTCTTGATAAGTGTTTCATCTTTGATGTCTTCGTGACATGCTTTACAATAGTACCACGCTCTGAAATGAAAAAATAAATAAATGTTATTGGTCTATCAATAATTTGTTTCTGCCAAAAACAATTTTGTGTTTTTTAAGCTATACGTTGTACCTCGCATATAGCAAGGTTGGTAAGGTGAGTAGATAGAACTCAGTGTTGAGACCCTTCGTTACTCACTTTTAGTCCAATTTTAAGGTGAGTGTTAAGCGGAACAGAACATCGCACTTCAATTTAAATAAAAACTTGTTAACATATTAACAAACATTTCAATATTACCTTTTAACTTCATCAGCGGATTGAGCAATGAAGAATCCTTGTGTGTTCGCATGAATCTTCGCATTCCTCGGATTGATGGATATCTTGCTGTCCGCACCCTCTTCGCCTTTGATCTCGATCGCCAATAATAACAGCTTAAGTTTCGTGAAACATAACCTAGAAAATGCATTATTAATCTGATCCTGCGCTTCTCAAATCTAGTAATCAAGTCATTAGAATTGATAAATGTTAATATAAAAGAAAGAATAGCCAGTCAAAGTAAGGAAACATACAAGAAACCATGAGTATTAGACAAAAACAGGACAAACTATAGAATTGTTAAATCAAAGCAAATCGGGACATCTTACTCGCTTGCTTGTGGAAAGCTCATTCCAGTGAATGACGTGGACAGAGTCTCCGTGTACATTTCACAACCGGTACCCTGCAGGTAATCGTTCTGCCAAGCTTGCGTGTCGGGGGACTGCAAACAAGTGGGACGTATGCTGAAGCGAGTGCCGTGTTAGTCACAGGCTTACAGACGCTATGGTATCTATTGATGTGTTTTTGGACACACGAGTCGCTAATTTAATATTGAAATTTACAATAATAGTTTCGCGATTGACTTCTTATAGCCCAAAGATTAATTCATAAATCCATATTTCAACAAATTTAGTAAAAAAATGTTATTTTTGATAGTTATTCAAAAGTATTGTACATCATATTTATATTCGGAAAATAAAATATATTTACACCTAACATTAATGTACGGACGTTAAACAAATTTATAAAAAACTTAACGATTATTAACATCATTTAATTTGGAGAACATGCATACATCCTTAACGAAAAAAGATTTTTTACTTGGTATAAGAACAAGGATTAGCCTACTCGTGTGTCACGTATTAATCAACAATCACTTAGGTTTATAATACAATATTTGCAATTAATTCTCTACAATTCCTATCCTATAATTATACTATTCTATAATCGGATAATCTATAGTTATAGTGCCATCTATCAGGGTCTCGGTGACGACCTAAAACAGACGTTTTAGAAGCGACGTTAAGCTTTATAATGTTAGTAACTTTCCTCGATATTGAACTAGTACACGTTCAATATCAGCTTGCAAACGATCGTTGACTTACTCAGCGGCGTGATTAAATAGTAATCCAATAAACGTGGAACTCAATGTTTCTGTATACATTTCCATTCCGGTACCTCGTTTGTAGTCATATGTCCATTTAGCTTTTCGTCGTGACTGCGAAAGTGTCGCATATAACATGTTAGGTTATAACATACGCGTTTTTAATTATTATCGAATAATGAGTACAATATTTATTTTTTTCTATATGGCATCTCCAATATGTTTAGTGGGTAAGAAGAAAGTTTGTAGTTTATCGCTCAGTGACCCTTGAGTCCATGCACAGAGTAAATGATAGACTCATGGTACAGTTAGAAATTATAAATAGAAATAGATATGCTCTCAAGCGGGATTTGAACCCACAACATTTGCATATAAACTAATACACCAAGTCACATTAATCAAAAGGAGTGAAAATAAGCTGACCGTTTTGAAACTTCTCATAGCAAACAAATTGGCCATCATTGTGGAGAATCCGGGCGCGAGACAGCTCTGCGCGATGAAACCCAGCTTCAGTTCCGCTAAGCAGATCACGTCGTCGCCCTGCTTCCAATCCCATGATGGAATGTTCAGGAGGTAGGCCTAGAAATAAAACAAAAGTCTTATAAGATTTTAGATTTTCCCAATTTCTACACATTTTAAATGAAAATCTTAAGCTGGATTGAACACATGTATGTGTATTGCCAAAAATATATAAAAATACTAGTATACGCGATTAACCTGGTTCAAGAGTTTGATTTAACAAATCATATTATTTTATTGTAAAAAATAGTGCACACCGCGAGGCTTCGCCTGCTTGAACTATGCGAATATTATTAAGTGTATTTAGGGAAAATTCGTTAACATATTTTGTATGATTATTTAAGCTATTATACACTAATAAATCACAATTTAAATCTTTTCGAATTTTATTTGATTTTGCTCGCAATTTTTTTTGTATTTAATAGGAAAAAAAATTAGTAATTTCATATCTATTTAAGTAAGCGCATTTTTTGATTGAAACAGACACAGACATATATTTCAATTATATGTATTTTATAATTTTATTTTTATGGATATCGATGTTACACACATAAAAAAATAAATGAAAATCTGTTTTTAAATTACCTTGTTGTGATACTGCATTAGCTGAATGATAACTCTGATGTCATCGGAATAATTCTTGATGGAGATGACCCTCATAATGTTCGCTGCATCCTCCGCGTCTGGGTCTTGGCAATATTTGTTGGCCAACACCAAACACGCGTCTGCTTCGTGTACCTAATTTATATTTAAGTTTTAAAACTAGTGCTTTAAGTGTATCATTATCACAAATTATTTTTTTTTTGATCATAAGAAATATTTTATCTTTCTTATTTTATGAATCATCAGATTGTGTTAAATTTAAATTTTTTAACTCTTTATTTTAAGTTGTTGGAATTATTGATACTTACCGATTTATTGACAAAGTTAGTTATTCAAATTTAGTAATTGTTCTATTCGAAGATATTAAATCTCACGCTAAAGTTGAATTCAGAACAATATACATCAAACACATCAATTAGTTTTTAGAAAACACAGGAAATTTAGTATACTATAAAAAATATCGACATAAGCATAGAAAGTGTTCAAAAGCTAAAAGGAGTTAAGATTGACATACAAAAACGACTAATGGTAATGTTCCGATACATAATATAACATCAGTCACTAATTAGGAAAAAGCAGATGGATTACACGTAACATGCTAACTGACATTCTCATACAAACCAAGCCATGCATCTAAACTTACCGTAAACACTCAACAATATCGACAATCGACATCTGTACTTTAAATCTACTAAATCAAGCCAATTTTGAAAAAAAAAGGAAACTCTTTCAGCGACAACCATTAATGCCAATTTGTTTTAGGATTTTAAATAATATGTTTTTGTTAAGTACATTGAAATATCGATTGTTTAGAAAACACTTAGTGGCCAAACTCGCACACAACACCCAGTTAGGTTTACAGACACATATCGGCCGTGTGAGCCGGCTGGGGATAGACGGAACAACAGTAGCGATAGGCACACATACAGCCAAGTCATGGCATTAGAAGGGAACTGTACATCACGCCGACGATAGAACGCCATCTCGTAACAGTATTGAACGAGCATCGCTCTATGTCTATGGAAAAGACTGCACAGCTTCAAACCGACACCACGCCCAAATATCACATGTTTGTTTGTGCAGTTACTTACTTTTACCCTTTGTAGGTCGATTGGATTCATAATGGTGCCTTGAAAGAATTCCACAGTAGTAAAGTGTCTCTTGAACAGGCCTTCGAGCTCCAGGTCGGGCGGTTTCCTGCCATCAACGCTCAGTTAACTTTACGGACCAGATTTAGGCCAACCCGCCGCCTGTTTCGGCCCGACCGTACCATGCATTCTATGTACCAAAATACGCGGTAGTGAAGTGGGACGGGAGCGCCCTCTACTGGCCGACAAGGTACCCCAGTCCCACCGGAAGCAATGATTGCATCAAAATAATCACAAGATAAAAATTACCAAAGTGATACATCCTACTGTGACTATGAAACAGCATCTTTACAGAAGAAAAGGTCCTTATGCATAATAAATGAATAAAAAATACTGGTTCGATTAGTCGCGATCAATGATAAATAAGGGCCGTGCGGATCTAATTGCCTGCGCTATTTCGTCTTACTCTAACCTTGACTCGCTCAAGGTCGACGGCATTCATCATTGTACCCTGAAAAAACTCGACGGTGGTGTAGTGACGTTTCAGGAGACCTTCCAGCTCTAGGTCAGGCTCCTTTCTGAAAGCGTCGTTCGATCATACATGATTCACCACCTCTAGACTCATTAGTTGCCGTTCAATAATATTTCAATATCATGTTGTCTATTATTATTTTGCTAAATGTAAGTTTATTCAACATTTTATTACTATGTTTACATAAAATTTACTAAAATAAATTACACATTTCTAATTAAATTTATTACCTGTGTAAAAAAACAACCTCAACATCCACATCCTCACGATCCTCATGTAGGAAGTCTTTTAAGAAATGGCTCACTGATTCGTACGTTATATGTCCACATACGACTATATGCCTGAAATCGTATAAATATATTATATAATTTATCCTGGTGAGCTTTTAGATAGTTCTACTATAAAAACTTATTACTTTATGAAGAAACAATAGAAGCAGTTTAAGCTTTATTTTAGATTTTAGCGTTTATTTTCAAAATGTTATCTTTAGAAATACAGCACAAGATTTTAAAAACAAGCTCAAAATTTATTAAGTATGCTTTATCTTTACAAATATTTAAAAAGCAAATAGTTTACAAAAGCTAATTTTGACAGTCAAAAGAAAAGAAGAAAGAAGTATAGCAATATATTTAGGTTTTATTCAACATCTGCGTTTCACAGGTATGACAACACAAAACAATATTAAGGTATCAACAGAGTCAAATAAAACCATAGATGATACAAGCGTGATAGGACTACGAAAACAAAATCTTCATTCAAGCTTAGATGCTGTTGTAATGAACTATGTATTACGTGTAGTGTATTCTGATCTTAATATATGTATATATTGATATTGATAAATGAAGACTTTGCTTAGTAAAGTAACCTTCAATTTACATTTAGCTCTTTGTTCGTTAACTTGTGATTGTTTAACTATCTAATATCTATATATATATGAAGTGAATTTTATAAAAATACATCTAATGATATAGAAAATGAAACAAACAGTCACAAATTATTGAACAAACTCAGTTCCCTTCAGGATTTTGTAGCTATCTACCGCACTAAACATAAAATTAACAAAAAAAAAAACAGCATAATGACATCACTCGGGTAATAACCACCACTAATACAAAAAATAAAGTCCCTTGTTAAGTTCGCGTAGTATTTGATAAAGTCTGTTGAATATTTAATGTACAGTGTACAGTATACAGTTGCAAGAAATAGTTTTTTTAAATTCTATAGTGACTTCAAGGTGAATGTCGTAATGGTCTTCATGTCTACAGGCAATATATAAAATGAAGCTTGTTTGTCTGAAGAGTTGTCTTTTTAAGTTTATAAATAAAAGTAGCTGCAAAAGTAAAGGAAAATTTAACTACATTCACAATTGCCTATAGACGATCGTAATTGACTTTAAAATAAAGGCGCGACGATACTCAAAAGCTTGCCTCTCAGTACAGTTTTCGCTAAAAAGATAAAGTATAAGTTCTTCGTACAATAATAATGTTGTAGTTGACATGATATGGCTCAGTTCTTTATAAGTTCAAGTTTATAGGATAGGTTAGGCACGGCATGGGTGTGGGTGTGGGCAATAGTAACATGTCGAGAATATGATGGAGTACGGTGAGTTAACATTTACAAAACTTAGAATACGGAAGAGCAAACGTTAGTATTAGACAAACAAGAAAGTTAGAAAGAAATAAAAAATAGATCAGTCGGCAGTAACTAAACACAGCATGCAGTACACAATATCTATGTATTCATCTAAGGTGTGGCAAAGGAACTGAATTCATTTTGATCATAAAACGTAACAATCTACTTTTATGGCTGCATAAATTCGCAAACAATTTTTAAAAGTTACAAATTTAAATTTTGTATGAATGATTTGTGTATATTTTCTCTAGTATGAGGTCAATCATGACAGATGGTATGCCGAAATCTAAACTAATTTGGCGTTAAAAATGTCCTCAATGCACACAGCCTTGCCACGCTCTATGAATTTATACGTTAAATACATTACACTAATAACCGAGGGGTCGACTGAAAGAACATAACATATTACAAACATTAAGAGGGTCAACATTACGAGTACAGTACATTTACATAAGACGTGCAGGAGGGAAGTAGGTAGGTCGCAAGGGCATCGGATCGCATCAACAGCCCCTCGCGCAGGCTCGCGTAGGAGCCGGCGCAGGAGTTGCCGACCGGAGCACGATATACACGACATACACGACAACTCCAACAACACACTACTGTACCACTCAACATTAACTCGCCGCAACTAAGCTTTACGATTACCATTAACATTCCTCATTACGTACGTACGTACACTAACAGAAATAAATAATGATACCTACGAGTATATGACGAGCGATTACACTAGCCACTATCTGCTGGTTTCTATTCAACTTTATTCATACCAATTTAAAGTAACATAATTTAAAATGAATATCGACTCAAAACATAGATAACGCGCGGGACTCGCGTCCCGCCAAAGATAAGTGAGAACACAGAAGCGTGCTAAGAGAGGAAAGGAAGATATAGATTTACAACACGGAACACATTCAACGGAACGGAGTGAAGACAGCGGCTCACCTGCGTCCCCGCTCATTCTTGAGGGTGCCGCCATACTTGGGTCTAGTGCCGATTAAGTCAATTATCTCTGGGATACAACTGGCAAATATCGCCTAAACGCCGACAGACAAAACAAGACATTCACATTCAAGTCAAGATGGTGAGTGAGGCGCGGAAGGGAGCCGCCGTGCTCAGCGCGTGGGCGGCTCCGTTGCGCGCGTGCGGCGCGGCGGTCGGGCGCAGAGCGCGGGGGGGCGCGCGGGCACTGGCTGTGTGTGATCTCGGGACTCGTGGCGAGGTGCCGGAGCTAGCGCTACAGCGTGGCGACAGGCATCGTGTGCAAGCGAACAAACCAAACACTACTTCATCGACAGCATTACAAAACATCGGCTCTCTCCACATCTAGTCTCGTTAGAAGGATTAAAAAGCTCAATGGTATCTCGAGTGTAATTTACGAAAAAAGGCATATAGTAGTGCGTCGGTCGACCGCGCGCCTGTCTCTCGTATTCGGGGAGAGGGGCGCGGCCGCCGGGAACTAACTCTTCGAGCATGCGCCACGGCACCGAGAGACCGATTCTAGTGAAGGATTAATAAATTTCATTAGCAAACTCCGCATTCAATCAACCAAGTCAGATCGAAACCGTGAGAAAGCCTGTGGAGCGGGGGCGTGAGAGCAGGGTACCTGCGGCGGACGTCCTTGTTGTACCGGCCGCCGTATTTGTTCCGCTGCGCCGCCAGCTCGGTTATCTCGGGGATCCAGCTGGCGAACACAGCCTACGATACACAGCAAACACCGTGAGGTGAGCGACGGCCCCCCGGCGCCCCCCCACCGCGCCCCGCGCGCCTCGCCCGCGCCCCCCCCGGCCCGCCCCGCCCCGGCCGTGAACCCTCGCGCTCGCACAAGGCTGTGTGGCTTGAGTGTCGTCTGTCTGCGTGTGGCTGTGGCGTGGTGTGGACGTGCGGGACTTGGGTGCCGTGCCGAGCTACGCTAGGGAGCTACCTACAAGCCGTGAGGGACCGGCGACCGGGTGCATGCAAGACGGTAGTGCGAGACGTACGCTAATCGATGAAACAGAACTTAAAAAGAAGTAGTTCGCCGGTGACTAGACTAGTAATGGGTATAGACGCATGGTAGTGCGCGCACACGCGCCGGCCGCGCGGGCGGCGGCGCGGCGAGGCCCGCCGGCGCGCCACGAGGTGGCGCCCGGCGCGGCGCCGCCCGCCGCCGCCCGCGCGGCCGCCGGGTGTGCGCGAGTAGATAACACAATACATCTGACGGCACTGAGCAAGCTTGTAGAGGTGAATCAACGTCCCGGAGCTCGAGCGAGTCAGCCCGGACGCGGCTGGCGCGGCCTGACTCGCTCGAGCTCCCCGTGAATACATCAAATTTATACCTTTTTCCATGTTCACGCTTCAGCTCGCCACTGTACTTGGACCTACTCCCTACCAGCTCTATAATTTCGGGAATGCTACTAGCGAACATTGCCTGCAACAGACCATGGTGTCGAATAAGATTGCGAACACCATCGTGTGGTGCACGACAATGAACCGGTAAGACTATGGTGAAACAGCGGATAGCGGAGCGAAAGTAAAATAAGGGGAGGTGTGTGTCTACGGTGATGTGAGCAACTGAACACAGCCAGGCACAGGTGCGCATGCAGAGATCGCGGGGTGGGAGGGGAGGGACGCGCGCGCGGGCACACGGCGCGGTGGCGCCTCCGCTCCGACTCTGTGGCCCAACACGGGACGTGGACGTGGACGCGGAACGCGACCTTCGAAAGCTTGTCGACGGATCCTCTGGCAGCACATTGGTAATCACATAACAAAGCAAAAGAAAACAAAACATTCATGCAATTTAAGTCGGTTCGAAGCTCGTTTCGATAGATCCTTGAAAGCGGGAAGTTAGTAGCACATCGAAGGACGCGGGCGGGACCGGCAGTCCGCCGTCCGCCGCCGCCTGACACGTGGCATGCTCTAGTCAGTGCACTACACAGGCTTACGGTCATTCAACGAGCTGTGCGTTAAACCAGTAAGTACAGATCTCTACCAAGTCCCATGTGAGCTATTAAGATAATCTTATGGCAAGAATCGTTATATTTCCTTTTGCTTTGTTATTTGGAGGGCTTTATGCAAGGAATAGCAAGCGTGTCGCGATACAACGTGTAATCTTGTTACGTCGGCAACGGTCGTCGAGAGACTTAAGAGTTTAACTTGCCTCTCCTTGCAAATTGAAACTTAGAGAAAGTTTTGTGATTTTAATTTAATTTATAATAAATATATTTACTGTTAATATAAAGAAATAAGGGAATGAAACTTACCAAGCCGACGAGGAGAAAAAAAACCAAAAATGTTCTGCCCAGAACAGTGTGACAGAACACATCACCGTAACCTACTGTGGACATCGTGACTATAAGAAAGTACACGCAAGTCCAATATGATAATGACTGTGCATTATCAAATTCCAGTGGATCACCAGAATTTTCCAACTGAAAAAGAATGTTGTTTTGGGTTTTATGCATATTTTGTTAATTTTATCATTTGTATACTACAGTTAAGGAGTTATTTACTAATATAGCCTTTCAATACATATGAAACTTACTAAATGAATAATGCCGGCTGCTGTTAGCCACACCGATATAAATATAGAAACTAATTGCGCCAAACGAATTGAGCTCGATGTCTTTAATATATTGAGGTACTGCAAAATATCAGGCACGGTCATTAAGCGTAGAGCTCGGAGAAACCTTAGCCCTGGAAGAATAAACAAACAATATTTAAAAATAGCGTCACCAAAAACATCGAATTAGGGACCAAAATTTTCCTAGAAAATATCAATATTTGTATAACTTTATTATTATTAAAAATGTTATTTAATGAAATGGACAATCGAATTAAGATTCAATGAAAAATATGCTACTCTTTTCAGTTAAAATGTAGTAGTCTGCTATGTATACAATACAAACAAAAAAATATAAATAATCTTAGTAATTTACTTACCTATCCACGTTCTATCCAGGTATATTGATACAAAGGATGGGGGTATCGTGAAATAATCTACAAATGAATACATCTCGAGCATGAACCATAGTTTGTCACTAGCTGCTATAAACTGAAACGAAAAAAATTTTTGTATTTAAAAAAAACTGAAAAAATAACAGTAGGAAATCGATAATAACGTGTTGGATGTCGGGTTTTTCCCCCTTAGAAAATGTATAAACATAGGATACCGCAAAAAAGTTCGATAGCCAAGCATATAAATAAATGATTCATAAAGAATCCATAGATTCACTTAATGGTTTATTACTAATTTTAATTAAAATATTTTCTTATTTAAACATATTTTGTTCGGAAGCAGCTTGTTAGAACGTCAATGGAAATTATTAAGTTTCAAAGGTCTATTAAGGCTTGTGCAACCTATCAAAATCATAGTCAGATTCCAATAATGGAATTAATCATATTATTTTCGCATTTTGTCATTAACCAACTTACTCGTATAAAAAAGTAGACCATAAAAAATATGTTAAAGGCAAGGTCGATCTGCTGCGTAATATTGTCACTCCATTTCTGGCATCGCTCCACCTCCTCACTAGAAAGAAATAGTATTATTTGCGTACAGCACCCAAACAAGAAGAAACTTCAAAATACATATAAGCTTCTAATACAGATCAGCTGTAAGTTAGGGCTAGCGACACTAGTCAAGACGGTGTTGAGCCGCAAATATCAGTGTTATAGCTGAACCACTTGCTTAAATCTAACATAATATCTACTTATATTAGTTTAGCTATACATATTTTCTGGTTTTTGTGATCTTGCGTATTTAAGTGTATGTATAATACATATCTATGACATGTGAAGCGAACATTTAGCGCAGTATGAAGCATTAAAATGTTTATTTGTATATTTTTTTAGCGTATCTTGACTAATATCAACACAAGCCCAAAACATAAGCTAACATATAATATACAGCAAAACATTTGATCACATTTATTTTGTAGGACTCACGTATTCCTTATGAATTCAGCATTATAAGATACGTAAGAATTAATATTTCAGCTACAAATTGCAACTAATCTAGTGGTAAGAAAACAATTTACCTGGACGCGTCGATGAAGTAGATGATGAGCGATGCTATACTCAGAATGAACACCAACACTACCTGAAATGAGATAGACAAAGTGAAAGTTGCTATATGCCTGTTTATTGTAAAAATAAAGATATAAAAGAAATAAACATTTCAACATGGTTACAATATAGCGCTTGTTACATCTGATGAACACAAAAATGAAACAAAAGATTTCGTAAGCAGCCTTCCTTCCAGCAGTCATTTAAAAACTAAATACCATCAATATGAATAATTTCATTCCATTTTATTTGGTTATCGTGGAGGACTCATTTAAATATATATTACTATACTATATGTAAACATGCTATATTAACTGAATAAAGCGAATGAATTAAATGCGATACCTGTAATTTTTAATTCTCAGGAAGAAAGTTCATATTATTAGTACTAATAAATACTGAGTGTCTATTGTTTTCTAATAATACTGAGTGTCTATTTTTTTCTTTAACTTTGTATCACACAACAGATTAGGGAGGGGGAACCTAGAACCTAGTATCAACACACTAGGTCCTCCTAATTTCTCCGCGTGGAAATCCAAACCACAGGACACACCTGTCCCAGAATAGCTGAACTGATTTTTATGGGACTTTCACTGTACCATAGCCTATCTAGATTATGAAATGACATATAGGCTAATTTTATCCTGAAATTCCCGTGGGATAGATAGATATGAAATAACTAAACATTTCCTATTAAATATAGCATTTTGCGGGCAAAATGAAATAAAATCCCAAAACATTATAATTACCATTTATTAGATGTATAATAACAGTAAATCTATAGATTTACTCTAATTCTTAAACTATAGATTTAGTCAACACGTAACGCCTCCAGAACTCCGTGGTAAGTGAGGAACGGAGTATCTTAACACTAGGTTCCCTACCCTTGCGTGCGGGATACAGCGTTAAGCTAATTTTTTTAATCTATACTGTATCGTTTTTTTAATTGTTGCTATAGCTATTTAGCTATACTAGAATAACCAACTAATCTTTATCTCTTAAAATTTCTTCACACTCTTCTTCCTTTTACTCTTACTCTTTCATAAAATATGTTTTATTATTGTATAGCTTTAATTATGTATGTGTGTATGTATGTATGTATGGATATTGTATATATTTTTTTCGAATAAGAATTAAATTGTTATCTAGTACTGAGTACACCATGTAACTAATTTAATCGCTCCTATATCCCAAGATTGCCTGGAAGAGATCGCTCACTTAGCGATACGGCCGCCTTTTGTGCTATCCAATGTATTACATTTTATTGTTCCATATGTATAATATATTATTTGGTGTACAATAAACGGTATTTTATTTTACTATTACTTTTCTAAATACACTTAAAAAACTTTAAGTAAATAAAAAAAAGCAGGCGAAGCCGTGCAGGGGCCACTAGTATTATATAAAGTTAGTGATTTTTGTCATTAATCAAACTATATATGCAGTATTGTAGTAAAACAAATAAAAATTGTATATTATACAGCCATCATTATAGACCTTAACATTTATAAAGGTTTCATTAACGATGTAGTGGTAAATAATGAATATTTATATCCATAATTTATTTCAAGATGAGTGATTGCTACACTCAACTGTAATGAATGTGAATTATAATGAATAAGTGGTAAGATGAAACCAGAAAAGATAAATTTACCATTAATCCAGGAACTGGCTAGTGTCAATATTATTTAACCTACGTAATTGCTCTATTTATGTAATTATTTCATGTCATATTAGGTGGGTGCTTTAGTTAAAATCTTGATGGAAACTTGTAGTACTACTACAGCTTATTCTGTAAGTACTCGTATGTCATATACAAACTAAAGGACGCTCTTATGTCGACGTTATAGTCGAAATATATACATTCACAATGTTCGTATCTATAGTACCTACATATAAGTGATCCTTGTCTGTACATCAATTATATGGTTATAAGAAAAACGATTAATTGTGGTATTTTAAGACTTTATACGGATTTTTTTGAGATTTTATTTCATTTTGCTCGCAAATATTGCCGTATTTAACAAGAAATGTTCAGTTATTTCATAACCCGCGGGAATTTTGGTATAGAAAGTAGCCTATATGTTGCTCCATAACCTAGATAGAGGGCTATCGGCTTAACACTAGGTTTCCTCCATCTGTCCTGCTGTGTACCGGATGCAGCGTGAAGCTGATGTAATTTTAATCTATACCATAACTAAAAAAATATCTATCATTTTGTGGCTGCGGATCACGTTTCCGTATATACTAGTGATAATTAATATTCATAGTGACTCTTATTCACCGCACCTTTGCCGGTGATCTCATAGCATCATTGAATGAGTAAGTAGAGTATGAAGTAATGGTTCTAATTTTGCTTTAATACAGAGGCCAGGTCTAGCGTGACTGTCTTTATTATGAAAAAAATATGATTTTGTACTTTGCTTTAACGTTATTTGTCTAATACTCATAGATAGAGGTGCGTTTATCTCATATTATATTTGAATTGATATATGTCCATAATATATATGCATTTCTTAAATCCTTAGAAAAAATGACGATAGTTCGCATTCTGCAATAATACATTTCTCTTAGTTGAAGAAATGAAAAAAAACTTAGCCTTAGACTGATAAAAGAAAAGGTTTTGGGAAAATTAGACAAAATTAATAATTTTAAAATAGTATGATCATCATAAAATTTTAAAATTATTAATTTTAACATTAAAAATATGTATTAAAATAGTTGTGGGACCAGTATATTACCATTACTATCTGAGAACATTTATACATATAATGATTTAAAGACATCATGATTTTTAATGCACAGTAAATTTAGGATTATAAATAAAAATATGTGCTATATGAATTGAGCAAAATGTTGATTGGCGGAACTGAGCGCCGCGCTTTGTCTCGTTGCCAGAGCGAGGAAATGAAAATATTAAATATTTTAATTCATCGAGTGGGTCTCTGAAATCACCAATATTATTTTACATTTGTTACAATAATACAGCATCAGCATTTAGTTGTCGTAACCAAATTGTATCATCATGAAACTTGGTAGTTTTACGTAGATTAAGTGATAAATAATATGGTAACACCGAGTGGGTCCGATAATGGAGCCAGGACCTGAGTAGTGGAACTCTGAAGATCAACGCGTAAGTAGTAAACCATTCTAGTTTGGGTCAATATAATTTATCCGATATAGCTCCAAGCACATCCTATAGCACTTGTAGCACTTGGTGTAGAAAAGCGTGTTTTTAGTTTTTTTTTGTATATACGTTATTCTAACCATATAAAATGAAACAGAATAAACAAACAACAAATTTACTAACAGAAATCGAAATGAGAAATTATGAAACACAATATATATTATATTGAGAATATCGTGTAATTAAAAATTCAGAATTGTGTCAGCTTTTATAAATTTAATGACGAACGAGGTCGTGGCACTAATGACGTAGTGACGATAAAATCAATCAGTCACTGTCGATCACTTTTGATCGGCCAGCGACATTTTTTATCTGAAATTGCACTGAAAATTTTAATTTTTCTTTGACTTAATGCATCTTTTATATTTAGAAAGAAACCTTTTGATAAAATTCGCTATAATCAAATTCAAATTTCTAAGTCTATTTAAAGAAATTATATGATGATACAATGATGGGTGAACAAGAAAATCCATGTCACTCTTTGTTTTGCATTCACATTTATGAAGCAAAGTTTTTTTTATAAAGTGTTTATTATAAAATTAAATTCGATTATTAATTATGTATAAATATTATTGTATTCACTATAAAATTATAAAAATGTTCAACGAATTTAAGATTGTTGAATTTTTTTGGCTGGTTTCTACGTAATGGTTTGAAGTATGTAGATAAAAAAATAGTAAAGGATTTGTGACATAATAAGAATAAAAGAAACAAACTAAAATTGCACGATGAGACTCCAGCCTTAGTATAAGTCATCAGATTCGTCTGCAATCTGAATGCGAGTGGGCGTTGCTTCTTAATTATTCCTTGTCAGTATTAAAAGCGTTCATAAATATTTAAACGCTTGTCGATCGAGATTGAAGTCCATAATAGTTGTATGTACTAAGAAAAATCTTTATTGTTGTTTTTGAACAGTACTTTGAGGTAATGAATTTTAAAATTGCTACTTCTTTAGATGAATCGAATGAGTAAAACGCAATATTTGCATTATTTTATGTAAACTAGTATAATTGTATATTGTATTGAGGCCAGCTGTGGCGCAGCGGCACGAAGTGGGACTGTAAAATCGACTGGTTGTGGGTTCAAACCCCCCTCGAGGATACGAAATATTTACTTAAATTTTTATTTTTATTTCTTGGCTCTGGTGTCAAGGTAAAGCGCGGCGTTGAGTTTTTCCACTCAACACGCAATGCCTCCAGAATTCGGCAGAAAGTGGGGAACGGAGTCTTAACACTAGGTTCCCGCTGCCTACCCTGCTGTGCGCGGGATACAGCGTGAAGCTGATTGTTTTTTTTATTTTTATTTCGTATTACTTATAAAATCAATACGTGATGAAAATTTTAAATTTATTAAAAATTTAAGTCAAATCAATTACATGAAGTATTCGAGTTATAAATCGTTTCTTGTTTTTGTTATAAAAAAAAATAATAATTCTTACGATAGACCATATATTACTCAGTAATCTATAAAATGTGATCTAGGTAAATTTAACATTAGCAAGTTAACAAAATTTCAAAATGAAAGAATTAACTATTCACTAGAGTAATAAGACCAAAGTCAACCTAAATCAATTACACATAAAACAATTGGAGTAAAATGTTCATAGCGATAGTTCCTCGAAATAGATTTAAATACGTAATCATCGCGTTCCGTCGAATAAAATCTAACTAAACCACAATTTAAACCAAATAAACAACCCAAGTTAAGTTTTCATTCACAAAAACTACAATTGAGCATTCATTGTGCCAACTTAAAATGTCTTGAGAGAAAAAAGTTAGCAACTGCACCCACTTAGTCAAGAGCCGCCCACTTGGCAAGCCTCCGATACCATCTTAGCTAATGGCCACAAAAACTCTGTCCTCCATATTTTCATTTGCTCGCGTCAAGTACTTACGACGAATTGTACAAAAAAAATTTAGTCGCTTATATACGACTTTAATTTCATTAAGACAGAGTAAAATCTTAAACCTGAATTTTATAAAATTATATTTCAAGAACTTTCAAGCTTATGATAACTTTGTATGTAAGTTTGTTTGGCACATACCGTCCGATGCGATGCTTGCAAAGCGGGAAGACTATATTTTTATTAAGATTCTCTTTATGATTTTGCCAATTTTTGTACGATATACTAACAGCATCCAGAGAATAGTAAATTCCACATGTGGTTCTAGTATTAAGATTGCCAAAATATCTAGAACCATTTACAGACTTAAACTACCGCAATCCTTCCACGTAGCAATTAAAATTGTTATTTACGATATCTAAATATCATATATGTTATTTGAAATTTCAATTGTAGATGAAATATAAACATGATATTAATTAAAAATTGGATAGCAATAATATGTAATTTTTATTAAGCCAACAGTTCTATGTTTCTATTTTCAGAAACATACATTCAACGTTTGAGAATGGGGACAATACACTATAACATTTGATACGAAAGTGGATTTTTCTCTATTGTCAATATTAGATTCGTAAATGAGTTAGTAATGCTCAAAGCGACAATGCTGAGTCACGCTTGAATCATTCCACATCGTCCTTCTACCCGCCAGAGTAAATACCCTACGTCTTGTCAATTTCCTATCATAAGTTTATTTTTTACCTACATATTAGGTTAAATATTTGCGTTAAAACCATGATGATTCTATAATGATAAACAGGATATATACAAATTATATTTGTAGGCTTATAATTACTTATTAATATGTAATCTTAATTATACATTAAAATCTGCATATTTATAATGTTTTGGCATTAACGGATATGGAATAAATAGTACATATTAAAATCACACTTAAAATAATTAATAAGTGAAGCAATGTAGTAAGTGAGACCATTCATACCATCAATCCAGTCCAATCACAAGAGTATCTTTCAATTTTAATACAAGAATATGAGATCGGACCGAGACCGAGTTGCGACCAACACTATAGTGTGTGTTGTTAACTTATATTTCTAACTGCTCCCTGCTGAATATTTTAAAAAAACGTACACAAATTTTAACGTACGCAATTTGAAATTTGAACCCGCGCCTCTTGGAAACCACGCTATGTTCAAATTCTTATCACTTGTTACAACTTATCTATGTTGTTAGCATCTCCGTACGCAGAATTAATAAATAGTATTCACTCTTGTCAAATGATAATACTTTGTGATTATCTTTGGGTAAAAATAAATGTAGCATATAAATAGAGTTTTTTTTTTTTTTTTATTTATTTTCTCAAAATAAAAGATATAAAAAACTTACATCTACTCCGCCAAACCATTTAAATGGTTTACCGACGGACAAAGCTCTCATATACACATTTGGAACTTAAACTTAAAAACTATCAGTAAAAAACAAGCTTTAAACTCATAAGCTAATTTATAACAGGTGTTTATATAAATGTTTTATATTTAACAAACATAATAGATTGATTTTTCTAAAAGTGGGTAAGCAAGAAAAATACGCCGAGGTAACTCGGCATCAACAAGAAAATGTGCGTTATTGCGGCAGGGATATTATTATAATTTTGTTATATTTAATCTTTAAGTGTTTTTTTTATATATATATTTTTACATCGTTTATTTTGTATTTTAATTTTTATACTCCATACAATATTTTAAAGTTTCGCCGCTCAACACACAATGCCTCCGGAATTCAGCGAAAATTGGAAAACAGAATGTCTTAATGTCATGTACTTATAGTTATGTAATTAAATATATATTTTAATGTGTAAAATTGTTAAATATACATATATAAACATTCGTTTAAACCTTAGATCTAACTAAAATTTTGTAAAATAATGTAAATTTCTTATTATAGGTATTAATTGATGTAGAGGCCGGTCGTGGCGCAGCGGCACGAAGTGTGACTGTAAAACCGACTGGTTGTGGGTTCGATCCCACTCGAGAAGATGAAATATTTACTTAAATTTATATTTCCATTTCTTCGCTCTGCTGTCGAGGCTAAGCGCGGCGTTGAGTTCTGCCACTCAACACTCAATGCCTTCAGAATTCGGCAGAAAGTGGGGAACGGAGTGTCTTAACACTAGGTTCCCTCTGCGTACCCTGCTGTGTGCAGGATACAGCGTGAAGCTGATTTATTTTTTTTTAATTTTAATTGTATGTAAACGATAATGTAATTAATATATATGATAAGGAAATTAGATATATTAATAAATTTAAAAAGGGTACGGACCAAGTGTCTCTAGTGTTAAGAAATAATAATAATAAAAAAATGTCTTCATGTCGAATTGTCTGTCTCGTGACGTTAAAAAAAGTATTTAATTGCCAAAAATCTAATAAACCAAGATCTCATTAATTAATAATAATTAAGTACTATAACATAAAAAAAATCTGTAAACATATAATTAATACATTGCTTCCATCAAACTCGGGAACCCCCTTTACGATGTACATATATTAGATTATCTAGAGTAGAGTACGCACGCAAGGAGATCCAATTAGTCGTATCCAATTTGTAATGGCATATTGCAAGGCTGTGACCTTGACTTAAAGGACTGAGTACTTTTGATCTTCAATTGATATTACTGAATAATAATAGACTATTAGTTTGCCGCGGGTTCGGATTTCGTACATAGAATCTATCTATCCATCTAGAATTAACTCAGAATGCTTAGCCTAAATTACCATAATTTAAGGTGATATTTGTAATAACTTTATCGTAGGTTCAAGTACGAACAGAATAGTTCCTGAAATTCCTATGGGGAACGAAGAAAAAATATTTTTTCGTTTTATAGACCCCGCAAACGTAATTGCAGAATACAAAAGATACATCGATTGACAACTAAGTTGAATACGATAAATGGAACAAAAGAAAATAATATTCAGATTTGTTCTAGTAATAGGTTTTGTAAGAAATTAAATTGTAATTTTTATTTTGTTACTCAAAGTTTCCATTTTCTTTTGAATAACTACAATGTTTGGCAATAATTATTATAAACTAATGAGATCCATTGAGGCACACGAAAAGTGTGACTGTAAAATCGACTGGTTGTGGGTTCAATTCTCACTCGAGGAGATGAAATATTTACTTAAATTTATATTTACATTTCTTCGCTCTCGTGTCGAGGCAAAGCGCGGCCTTGAGTTCTACCACTCAAAACGCAATGCCTCCAGAATCCGGCAGAAAGTAGGGAACGGAGTGTCTTAACACTAGGTTCCCTTTGCCTACCCTGCTGTGTGCGAGATACAGCGTGAAGCTAATCAAAATCGATCATCATCACTAACGAGATGTATAATTTACAAAAGAAAAACCTATGCAGGATTAAGAGTGGAGTAATTAGTATTGTTGATGGTTGAAATAGTTCTTCTGTAAAATTTACAAAGCGCTTGAAACATTACACCATCGCGGCGAAAATAAAATTTAGTAAACCGAAATTTTAATATTTGGCTTTAATTATTTTTCTGTTGGTAGAAAGCTTCATAATGCAGTTTCATTATAATTATATTTTTCATGACAACTCCAAAGCAAATCAAATTTTTTTATATAGAAAAAGAAGAAAATGACTTGAAAAATTAAAATACCACACGAAAATGATTTTTTATGGTTATATCATGTTCATGATTATAATTATTAAAAAAAAAATTTGAGTACTTTTTAAATGAAGTTAGACGCATGAACATAAGCGAAAATTTTCCAAGCACATTTTTATATTATCAGATTTGTTGGTAAATAATATTTTTACTAAATTACTACGTAGCATATAATTAACTAAAACTGTATGAAAAAACTAGTTAAAATATAGAGCTTTCATTACTTTCATATCGTATTCGCGCCCGCTTCACGGCATTCAGATCAAAGTAGTTTATATACTGAACTTTGAGTGTATCATTCCAAATATTACGACTATCCCGTTTGATCTTTTCGCGAATCATGTTTTAAGCTACCCGTTTTAATGAAACTTAGTTAATAAAGATTTTGGAAATAGAAAATTTGATTTTTCCACTAGCGCTCTATATACTTCTAATATAAATTTAGAAAGTTAGCAAAAATGAATAATAAACAGACTTTATTTAGACATTTATAAGTTCTCTACAACATTTTATCAAAAACACAAATGAAAAAATTAATTCGTTTTAAAATAAACTGTTGGTGTTTTCCAAAATCTCTTTACACCGTTTAAGAGTCAAGAGCGTTAACTGAAACAAAATCTAGTAGCCCCCGAACGAAGTATTCATGGGCAATTAAATAAATACGGTCTCATTTCAGTTTTATGACTTCCAGTTCCGCGTTGGGAGTAATGCGAATAAAATAATATAGGTATGGTATCAAATACATATCGCACATTGCTCTTAATGAAATATTTTTATATGGCAATTATATGGCACTGATATTATAATTCAATTATAGTTGATACTCCTAGATTAACAATTTGCTATGTTGTAGAGCTGTCATTTTTATATTAAAAAAGTATTTGTGTCACTAGAACATCACTAGTTTACCAAATATATCTGGCATGCAAAAAAATAAGAACGAACGGTTTTGAGCAAATTGTTCATTCGTATTGTTTTTTAGATAAGATAATGATATGAATGAGAGAATAATCTGAAATTTACACGTTCCAAATGGATAGATTTATTAATCTGGAATTTTGCAAAGTGATTGATAAATTGTAAAATTAGTATTTCGTTTAAATATGGAATAATTAAAGATTTATATACTAGTTTTTTATTGTAAATAATATATAAAAACTTCATTTACTTATACGAAATGGTATACGTTTCTCTATAAGTCTACTATTTGTAAGGCTGTTGTTTAAGATATTCTTTTTTTAATTTATACTAGAACTTTTTTAAGTTTGTTTTCTGAATACACTTTGTATTTGTTAATTTTAGAATATCGAATTCAAGCCTACAAGAATATGTATCATATAGTATGTATATAAGTCAAAACAATGAAATAAAGACATGAAAAAAGTCAATTTTATATCTAAAGCAGGTGATATTGACATTTTTAAATTAACTGAATGAAGCAACCAATTATTTTAAAAACTAGAGATTAAAATTCTAATACACATACAAAACACACAAACACACTCGATCTATGCTTAATGTCTTAAATATGTACAAATGTCTTGTTTGTTACGTTTCAATGTATCTAATCGCTGGTTTTAACTTTAGTCATACACAAATTACCGTTGCAGCGTATTAAAATGAATTAATATATGAATATTTGAGTTATCTTTCGTCCAGTGATAGTATGTAAACTGATAGAGATTTCAAATCAATTTGACACGATGATATTTAACCATATAAAATTATTGTGTTTGCTTTATAATATTGAAAATAAAACTACTATATTTGAGCATAACTTGAAAACGCAATAACTAAGTCAGTAAATTCTTCTTTCACCGTTTAATATTAATATTTTAATATTTTATTCACAAAAATCCATGCATATATTTCCTTTGTGTCTAGATGACACATTGTCTCCACTCATACAAAGAAAAAATCCAGTTAACATTTCTTTGCGCACATAGCTTATAAGAACAAAGTAATATCGTTATATAACAAACGTCCCTTATCCTGCATTCGTATTCTTAAATGGCTTATGAATTATGAATACTTTTGTTTAGCATTGGAAGCATTTTAATAATATAAATATCAGCTTAGCGCATGTAGGCTTCCTTCCCTTGACCTTTGCACCCTATTAGCGTGTTGATAGTCAGTGCTTCGCCCTCGTACTGCCCCACTTCCATTATTGGGTTATATAAATCAGTGTAACGCTTATTAACTTAAAAGCTCAGTTTTTTCAATTCTTAGTATCTAATAGATTGTAAAAACAGAGTTAATCTTTTAAATGGAACAAATGTAGCAATTTTTTTACGTCGATATATTTATTAAACTAGATACTACTTTATGTGAGCTAACGTAAATATTATAAAAAAAATAATTTAAATTTGATCATTCAAAGTGAATATAAGAAGGTTCGCTTTTGTTTGATTGCAAATTGTAAGGGCGAACGTTAAAATAAAAAAAAAGTAAAAATAGAATATAACAAAAGTTTATTACAAAGATAGATAAATTAAAAGAAAATATTAAAATACATCAAATATTTAGCTATAAAAACTTACATATTACATATTAAATAAAAATTTCAACATTGTAAATATTAAATAGTTTGCATACACATACGCGAACTAAAAAGATAATGATATTATTACTTATATAGATTTATTCAGAGGGTGGTACCCTCCCGTCTGGGAGCCTATTTGGAAGGCATCCAAGTGGATTCTATTCGGCGCTTCCATCAAAGCAATATTTACGGCCCTACTGCCTTTCACAAACAAATTGTATTGGACTTAAATATTTCAGCCTGTAAAATAAATATTCTTTTTATATGAACGGTGTGAATTTAACAATGGAGCATTTTTGGCAATGTTAATATATAGGGCTAATGTAAGTATGATTTATACATTTCTGCCCGGACCACACTCAATCTGTTATATTTGTTGTAATAAATATAATACTAAAAATTTTATTGTGTGATAAAATACTTTTTTTTTAAATTTTAACCGATCATTTCTCTCATAACATATTTAGCGGGATAATCTGGAAAGAGTAAGTATTAGAACCATTGGTACTCGTATGTACTAGTAGATCTAGATATATTTTATGAACTATAAAACGAAATGGTCTATTATTCCTTATCGTTATCGTATTATATCCAAGACCCAAAGATTCGACCCGACTTCCAATCGATGGGATTTCTATGTATTGGGCTAAAAAAAAATTCTTAAAAAAAATATACTTTTCCAATTTCACCAAAAACTATTAGAGCACGTAAATCGCACAGTGGACGCAACCTGGTGAGATTTGCTTAAAACTGGCCATGTTTAGAGCTCTCAAATTGCAACAGCGTTTGTACTCGAACAATGCGGGCCGGATTGCTTCCGTCTGAAACGCTATTTACATTATAATTAAGCTTAAGCTGAGAGGGGTTGAATGTTTGTGGATTTTCTACCAGTTTAGTACGTTCTGATCATTATTATTCATCTGCGGTTAGGTTAGGTTAGTATTCAACAAGGTTATATAAGCTTGAACGACAATTGTCTGTAAATACGTTTAGGTGAGAAATTCTGGAGTTAAAGGAAATATTCACATATACTGCTAAAAATGTTAACTGATGGATTGAAAATAAATCAATCTGGCGAATATTAAAAGTTTTTCGCTTTTTTGGTCTCTTTTAGCTTCTAACTGGATCTCGTATATCACAGGGTAGGTAGGTGAGGGATATTGCGTATTGAGTTGCAGTACTCAATATAGTGCTATTTATTCTTGCCAATGCGATTAAATGAATATAATTAATTTACCCGAGTGAGATACCACAACCATCTATTTTACTGCCAACTATCTCGAAACTTGTAATATGTAGGTAGACTGTGTTCACCACCAAAGCAACGATACACATGTTGTTGGACTAGTTAATCAAGCAATTGTAGGTTAAATAATAATCAGTCATTATGCAAAATCAATCGACACATAGGATTTTCAAACATTCTAGTCGTTTAGTCAAAATTCTAGATTATATCACAACTAACAGCCCGAGACCAGAGGCAGACAAATCGTGGCGCAGGGGCAAAGCGCGGCGTTGAGTCCTGCCACTCAACACGCAATACCTCCAGGATCCGGCAAAAAGTGGGAAACAGAGTGTCTTAACACTAGGGTTCCTCTGCCTACCCTGCTGTGTGCGGTATACAGCGTCAAGCTGATTTATTTATTTTGATCACAACTAACACCAGCAGTCGTTGAACTTTCTCGAATCAAAATAAAACAAATACAAAGTCCAATAACGAAATTCTATCATGACTTCAGAGATAACTATTCATAAAACCATGACACTATCTCGTAGTAAAATTAATGTAAAAGCTCGAGTTTCACAACTGGGTAAACTGGGTAACACATACAGCTGTTTTATATATATATATATATATATATATATATATATATATATATATATATATATATATATATATATATATATATATATATATATTTCAATCGGTCAATTTACAACTTTCAAGGTACATTACTATCAACCAATATGGTTGGGTTTCCCGTGGCCGAGGCGGCGATGTCGCGCGCTGTGACACGCTAGTAAATTTAGCTTGCTTAAAAATAGCCCACTCATATGGACTGTGGACATGGCACGCTTAGGTTTGAGTAGTTATTATCAAACGTTGTCTTTTAAACATTTTTAAAGTGTTATTCCACACTTGGGAAAGAAAAATTATTATTTAGAAAACGTATAAAAAAAGACGCGCGTCTCTTGGAAACCGACCAGGATTTAAGGTCGGTTTCTCTGTGGCGCGGATTCGAGTCCCGCTACGTTAAAAAAAATACGTTTTCTAAATAAACGTTATGCCGTTCAGATCTCTTTTCGGTGGATTCGTTTCAGTTTCCAGAAGCAATTGGAACGTCTATTGCACTTGAGTTTGATGCATGAGTTTTTAGTTGTGATATATTTGAATTCGACCTATTTCAAAATTCACAGGAAACATATGTATGTTGAAAACAGGAAGTGTTACGTTTTTCATAGAAAAAAAAACAGTCTGCAGTCAATATGAGTATCAAAAATAATAATAAACAACCGTCCTTAAATAGCTTTTAAAAGATTGTAAATCAATCCAAATAACATTATTCAAATAGAAAAACGTATTTATATGAGAAACGACGTTAATTTGTACTAAAATATACAAAGAGTTATAAATAAAACACATGCGACAAACGAAACGCCCATCCTATATTCAGTTCAGCTAGACGAGAGTCCATTGTCTCAGATTGAAAAGTGTGTAAGTATTACAAGTACGGCTTTAGGAAAGTTGAGGATTTTCTAATGCCCTACAATTCTGAAGTTATGTGGTTATAGAGTCATAGGCGAGTTGTAATCCCATAGTAAATATTGGCTGCTAACTTATACCTATATATACATATTGTAAAAGTGACCTGCTCAGTTGTATTACGTTTTAAATATTAAAATAAGTTGTTATTTCCATCTCTCACAAGAGTATTTGATGAATCTCGAAAATTCGATCCAACTTCTTGTATTAATTTTCTTAAATAATTTCAAGAAATTTTAATAAAACAAGTTGAAATCCATGACGTATCCTAATAATACACAAAATGAATATGATGAGATCACAAGCATTTTACAGTACTTAAAATTAAATACCAATTAATAGGACAATCAAGTTTATTATATACGTTATATTGAACAAACATTTAGTTAATTTCTAATTATATGTTGTTTCTTTTTTCATTTCCAGGTGAATTTATCTCGAAGATATGTATATAGAAGATATGTACACGTCTTATATCGTATATCCTCCTTAGAAAACCGTAGCATGTATAGAAATGAATACGTATCTCTTTCATTGCTTAAAGGCCTTAATTACTTCCCTCGCGTCGAGTGTACTAAAACACGGATGTTTAGAATTTGAAGTTGCTTACATTCTCTTTGGAAATGTATAAATAACTAAGTAGCTACTAATTTGGCTTCTGATAAGATTTTCTGTCACTTTCAATAATTTGTATATCTTCATTCGACAGTCATGAGTAAAGATTGGAAGATCTATGTGTATTTTTTTTTCAGCTTCACGCTGTATCCCGCATGTAACGAGGTAGGCAGAGGTGTCTAGTGTAAAGGCACTCCGCACCCTACTTACCTCCTCTTTTGGTGGCATTGTATAGCACAGTATACTCGTATGTATGGCATAATATTTTCGAGGTCGTGTAGTGTCGAGGCAAAGCGCAGCGTTGAGTTCCGCCATCCAATATGCAAAGCCTCCAGAATTCGGTGGAAAGAAGGGAACGGAGTGTCTTCGTCTGGTGTGTGCGGGATAAAGCGTGAAGCTGATTTATTTACTATTTAAAACGGGTATCAATAATGACAACATAGAGATACTCTTTATGTTATTGTTATTGATAACATTTTTTAACATTGTATGTTGTAAAATACAATGGATCTTTCTATCATAGAATCCACACGTAGCTTAAAAGATCGAAGCATTGTTCGAGCTTAAGATTTGCAAGGCTGTTGTACAGTCAACGACCTTCCATAGACAAAATGTATAGATTTCAGTTACCCTCGCGTTGCTAGATACATCAATATTTAAAATCAAGGATTCCTAGATGAGTTAAAATTTTCTAATATTTTTGTGCTTATATCCGCGACGTTGAGTTTCACTGATTAATACGCAACGTCCCGAATACGTATTAATCAGTGTGTATGCGTATTCATCTCGAGAGAGAATCCGGAAAACGGAGTATCTTGACACTAGGTTCTATGTGCGTATCTATTCTCTTATATATTCTTGCATAAGAAAAGAATCTTTACCGATATCGGTATCTCCGTTTGTACTAACCAGTAACTTTGTGGGAAAAAATGCTAAATGACCAACTTATCATTAACTAATGTATATGATCTCACGTACATGGGGAAATCTCTCTTATGTATATGGGGAACGGAGTGTCTTAACACTAGGTTCCCTCTGTCTACCCTGCTGTGTGCGGGATACAGTGTGAAGCTGATTTATTTATTTCATTTATACGATCTCACATTTTTTTTAATAATGACATAACTTATGCAAAATCCAGAGATTAAGAAATGTGACATTATGACATCTAAGTCAAAGTCAAACGTGTCAAATGCATCCATATCTGCATCGAGCCAATTAAAAACATTTATATGACGACCGAGATTGTTTATTCCGGTTTAAGATATAAATATGCTTAGCTTCATATTGATAGCTGTAGGTCAAATAGAAATACATAAAATTCTAATACAAGAATCTTGTAAACATGTATATATTTTTTTCTAGAACTATATTTTCATTTATATAACTAAAATAATAATTTAAAAATAGCTTATATCCCGCATATAGCAGGGATAGATAACGTAGTGATAGGACATTCCGTTGCTCACGAATCGCCCAATTTTCAAGTATAGAGTGGCGGAACCTAATGCCGCGCCTTATAAAAAACGCAACAATAAACCAAATAAATATATAAAGAATCTTGTATAAGCTTTTCGTTTTCATACCTATATACTTATAGTATGAAAACGGAAAGCTTACATAAAAGCTCTGGGTCTAGGTGAGCTAGGTGATTGACACGGGTCGATACGCTCAGAAATGGTAAACAACGATAGTTCACTATAGTCAACAAACATTTTAGCGAGGCTCTAAATTCGACACGTTAAATATGTCCGCTTTCGAATATCGTCTATCATTTTTTTTATTCTAAATACTATTATTATTTTATTTTATTTCATTTGTAGAGGCAAAGCACGGCGTTGAATTCCGTCACTCAACACGCAATGCCTCCTGAATTGCGCGGAAAGTGTAGAATAGTGTTTTAACACTAACTTCCCTCTGTCTACGCTGCTGTGAACGGGATACAGCGTGAAGCTGATGTTTAATTTACTATTATTTTAGATACACATTTTACTATGTAAGGTAACTTTTATTCGCTTTAGAACGTATACTATACAATATTATCATAATATGAATATGAGGCGTGTGTGAATATAGAAGAATTAATAATAACTGTAAAACCATAACGTATTATATATTTTAACTTAATGGTAACTTTCTGTGAGTTTCAATATATATGATACGGTCAATAGTATGCTAGCTAATTGGTCATGAATACGGGCACTCAACGTAATGCACGAAGCACACTACGACTACAGTCTTAGGTTTTATGATGATGGGTCACTTTTGCTTGAAATTCCACCGTGACAACATTTCTCGCTAGAAACTGTAAGTCGTTTCGTTATTACCGTCGTACCGTCCGAGGGTATACCTAACTTTTGCTGTCTCTCTGATATACGAGTACCTATATTATTTTTAGCTAAGCTATTAACGCTTGTTTTAATAGCTTAGCTAGTGTCAGGTCTAAATACTTGAATAAAGATATTGTGGTTTTTGCTTTCTATGTGTTTCATATTTTTGAGTGAAAAATCATAAATTTTATCATTAAGTTTATAACTTTTTAGTCAATAATATATAATATTTTTTATACATTTTTTGTACGTTTGCTAAAATGATTGGTCAGAAAAAATCCCTTATTCAAACAATAATATTATTATATATATATATTCATGTTTACCATAATCCTATAATCTATCTCGTTTTCTGCTCGCCCCGAGTATCAAAGAACCAATCAGCAACCTTACAAAAACAAATTAAAAAAAAGCTATTTGAGTAAAACGTTTGCGATCCTAGAGTGGCGTTTCCGCAAGATCGGCAATCGTGATAGCAGAACATTTTTAGGTTACTTTGATAATCGTACTCGTATTTTCGAAATAGCGAATTTTTCATGGACATACGTAAATATATGGCTTAGCTTTAATAAATGCCAAAGAAATTTGTAAATGATAATAAAGTATCAGGACTTTTATATAATATTTTATTCACAGACCTAAAAAAATATGTATTGAAATAATGAAAGTTAATTTAGGAGCAAGTAGAACAAGAGCCGAAATTTTAAATACTGTCAAATTTGAAATCCTTTTTTAATGGGGAGGAATGGTTAACGGGTACAGCGAGTGTAGTGTCGAGTGGGTTATGTGGCTGATGAGGCCGTCAATAATACCTACTAAATGCGCCTGATGGTCCTCCTCCTCGACCGTCACTGGACAGTTACTAAGTGATTCTTCTGGGAATCCTAACAAATTTTGTAATTCTAGTCTTTTCTTATCACCATCAAAGCCATACAAATAGTTAAAGTAGAAAGCAATGTCTCAAATCATATTTGATTTTTTCATGAAATATCATTATGTTATTCACGTACTTAGTATTATAAACATATAAAAAATCCGTATAAGATGAGAATGTAGCGTGATGAAGAAAAAAAATTGTAATCAACATTCAAGAACATTGAAAAAAAGGGCTAACTAAACATAATTACACAAATAAAAATATATTCTGAGTTTTATTGGGCGACCAATTCCATGTCTAGGGAGATTTAGGCCACGCCTCAGCGTCTAAAGTATTCTATTTACAAAGGAGCAAACTACACCCACTTGCCCAGTCCTATTTCTACTTGTATATTTTATGAACAAATAGTCGCCTAGGTCAATCACCCGGTCCGCGAGATTTAATAACGCAAGTATAAGTACGTGAAAGTATCTTTGTTTTGCCCAAAATTAGTTATATATATACAATTTCGTAAATATATTTTTTTATCGTAATATTTGTTTTATTATCAATTATCTTTTGCATTTTTGAATAAAACTTATAGAAATTTTGAATAAAACTTATATAGAGGCCAGTCGTGGCACAGCGGCACAAAGTGTGACTGTAAAACCAACTGGTTGTGGGTTCGATCCCCACTCGAGGAGATAAAAAATCATTTTAGAGATATCGGCCCATTAAAAGATGAAGATCCAATCAGTCTGAAAGAGTACCTATAATATAAACATAAACACAAACCTTATCATTTGTAACCGCAACCGTGAATTACATAGTACGAACATTTCTTTCATTTACCTTAACCCAGCGACGAGACAAGGGCATTCACCTGAAGTCAATCGTCACGTCATTATGAATGCAGTATACATTATGTATAGAGCAGAGCAGGCTACGCTCGACACTTTGACAGAAGCTACTAAATTTCTTATACGATCAGTAAGTTCTCTGTATATATTGAATTTAATTATTAAAAACAGATGTATAATAGGGTGCCAGCATGAGGCACTTAAAACCTACATTCTATTTTTTAAGTAAAAATAATAATTGCTAACTTAGTGCACTAAATTTGAACCCATATGGACGGTGTTCACTTAGACTCATCATCGTGTTTAAACTGTGCCCCAATGGTGATATTGATTTAAATCCAATATAAATAACGATTGGAATATTCACAAAGATTCATAAAACCCAACGATGTTTCCCTACTATCAAATAAAAAGAAAACCGCTGGTAAAATATAGCTAGTGTTAAATATATTTTTCGTTTCTATCCATTGAGAGCGAGAACTGGTATATTTTTCAGTTAAGTGGAAAGATTGCATTTAGTTTGCAAGTATGCAACTGAAAAGCGTGCTGGTAGGTTGTTCTCCTTAATGAGGAGGATCTGCGGTAGTATAACAGGTTGTTGCTTTTTTAAAATAAATCTACTTCATTTCAGTGTTGACTCAATTATTTTGTTTGCTTTGTGAAATATTTTAACGACCTGTCTCTATGAAGTGCCTTAGCGCGATTATGCTCAGATTCATAGTGTTGTATACATTTTTATGTTGTTAGATTCAGTTTAATGACACTTTTCTTTTCATAATTGTTGAAATGTGAAAATATATAAATGAAATAAACATCCAACCAGTACAAGATTTAAATGAAAAATTGAAAATTAAAGAACATAAAGCTGCTATAACACATAAAATCAACATACATAAACATACATACAACAATACAACCAATATTGTTTATTTCTCGTGCTATAATAAATTTAGTTTTCAGGCCCGTTTCGAAATAAACAGCCCTGCCCGTAATCAATATTCGATAGAGTTACATTAGTATGGAAAAACACGCGAACTGTAGCTGCCATCAATTTAACGACCTTATGAATGATTGATCGCCGGAATATCTATTCAGTGTGGTCCATTTTGATAGTGAAAGAATAGAACCTATTTTATAAAAATTCTAATAACTTCAGTTTTAAAGCTTTATTTTTCGTTTTTTTTTTTTCAATTTTACGCTGTATTCCGCATGTAGCAGGGTAGACAGAGGGCGCATAGTGTTAAGACACTCCGCTTCCCACTTTCCGTCGAGGGTTGGAGGAATTGCGTGGTGAGTGGCGAAGCTTAACGTTAAGTTTATAGGTTCTTTCGTAAAATATATCATCATGGGCATCATGAGCGGTAAGAATAAGATTTAAATGATTGATCTGAATATTATCCTTAATTTTTAAGACATTGCACATTGGGCCGCGACGCCAGCACGGCTGGCGACGTATCGCATTGCCGAACTCTTTTAAGCCAGATCGGAAAACAAAATATTTAGTGTTTCACGCTTTATTCAGTGTAAGGAGAGAGAACTTGGTGTAAGAGCACTGTATTCTCCGAATTCATTACACTACGAGTTATGTGGCGGACTCAACACCTAAAAGTAACAATACCTAGTATATATATAATTTTTACCTTTTTAAAGTACTCACATATATAACCGTAAATATATTATTTAGATAAATACTTTTTTTATGTCATTCTAGTTACTTTTTCATTAGTCAATATTATAGGTATGTTGTTTATAGTCAAAATCTATCTTTTTCCATATAGTTTCAAGAGCATTGACATTGCTCGTTTAAAAAAGAATCAAATTAAAAATTCAGTTTGCTATACAAAAATATAAAAACTTGCTTGCTAAACTAATTGCAGCCACATAAATTTTTTGTCACGCCACGTGATTTTTAATAGCATTCGGAAGCGATCGTAAATTTTCAGTAACAATGAGCTTATTTTATGAATATTTTTTAGGTTTCAGTGCATATGGGTGACCGTATAAAAAGTTTTTGATAAGCGTTTTCGTTTAAATATTACCTGTTTTTGTAGCTTCATGGCGGAATACAGTTAATAAAATACACTCGTAGCAGGGAATGCAGAGGGAACTTAAAGTTAAGACACTCCGTTTTCTATTTTCCACTAAATTATGGAGGCATTGCGTGTTAAAAGGCGGAACTCAACGCCGCGCTTTGCGTTGACATCAGACCGAAGAAATGAAAATATTAAATATTATTTCATTTCCCCAAGTGGCAATCGAACCCACAACCTTCCGTGTTTACAGTCACACGTTTATGCCCTTGCGCCACGACTCTGGTCTTAATGTCGTCTTAAAAGAGTTTAAATACTCACATAAATAATATAAAAACATTAATTTAATATAAACAAATAAGATTTGTAGAAAACTATATTAATGTATGTGTCATAAAAGTTTTAAAAATGAAAGTATTTGAACTACTTTTTTAATTTATTTTTTTTATTTTAAAAACGTGTTCGATTGTCCATTTATCAAACGAGACTATATGCTCTTCTTAGTACATCACCTTCTTCACCGTCTTCAATCACCGTTTCGATATACTCCACGGTTACGGTTACGGTTTAAGTTTCAGTTGGTTATGAATGTGTGTCATATTTTACCAATTAAGCATAGCGAAGCCGTTGGCAAAAATATTATAAATATAGATAAAAAGATCTATTTAATAGTAAGAAATGAATATTAAACATTTGTTTAATTTTGATATGCAACATTCGTTACAGCAGCTTATTATTTTTAAATGTACAAGGTTATGAGTCAATTTAATTAACCTCTACAGATAAATCTAGTAATTAATCTAATGACGGTGTGATTTGCTCTACATTTGTCATATGCTTTGTATAAGCGTTTTCTATTTGACCAAGATATAAAAATATATTTTACTTTACTAACTTGCTAAATACTTTCAAACATATTTTACTGAATTCAAATCTTTTTTCTATTTATTTATTATTTAAAAAAAACTTTATTAAAAAAATAACAAAAAAAATAGAAACAGAAATATAAACCATACTATTCTCACATATTCATGTGAGTATATAAAATGATATCTGCAGTTCATTTCATATAAAATGGGTGCATATGCTCACAAACTTAAATTTGTCCACTTTTATAAAATGTTCTTCCGGTAGACCTACAATCCTGAAATTGATATTAACGGAACGGAAGCCTAGGTGTGCGAGTCCGTGTGTTTATTTAAAACCGGTTTTTATTAAAAAAAAAGGTAAAAAAAACAAAATATTTCCACGTATTATATTCTTCAAATGAGAAAAACAAAAAGGCTATAATATATGTACACTACGTACATAAGTTACGGAAAGATTCTAGAAGGGCCAAGTATTTATTCAATGTTCTGCAAGCAAATCTTGAACTGCGCACTTATTGAACACGATTTGAATATAAATGAATATCTAATGAGTAAATATAAATAAAATCTCAATCAACATATTCAACCATTAATTGTTAAATAACAAATAGATATAAAACACGTTTTTCAATTGCGCACTATTTGTTTGTTCTATACAGCGTACGTCCGTCTTGTTATGCATGAATAAATAATGCAACAAATCAGTTCCTATTAATTTTTAAGGTTTTATATTAAAGTTACAGGTATTCAATATATTTTCGCCAATTAAACAGTACTCATTGGTTATTGGTTGAGTGTCAAATGACATTACATCATTCATTACTTAATTATTTTTAGCTTCACGCTGTATCCCGCACACAGCGGAGGAGGGAAAGGTGGGAACTAGTTACGAGACTTTTTTACCATTTAAAACCGTCGAGTAGCGGAACTCGACGCTGCGCTTTGCCTCGTTTCCAGAGCTAGGAAATGAAAATATTAAATATACTATTTTCCCTATTAGGAATCAAACCCACACCTATTACGTTGAAAACACAGACTATAATTTATGTAAACATTTTGTGTAATTTGGCTATAATATAAACAATAAGTTTAAGCGGGCGAAGCCGCACGTGGGTCGCTAGTACAAAAAAAAACACAATAACTCCACGTCTAAAAAAATAAATAAATAAAAAGAGTTCTATAAACTTAGAGCCATTCAAAACAAACACGTGGTTTCAGTAACGTTAGAAATAACGTGTTATATTACCTCGGCACTGGTATGCAGAAATTAATCAAAGCAGCTCAGCAAATAATTCGCTTACACCGCATTAACCGAGCGGAGTAATTTCACGCGAGTTAAGCCATTAATTCATCAATATGCCCCTGGGGCTGAGACAGCGTGGGGCTGCTCAGGATGTATGGATTATTTTTTATAATACATTGTTTTCTTCTTAAGAATAATAATAATACTTTAATGCACGTTGAGTTGCAATTGAGAGGACAAGTACTGTAAGCGAGACAGGTTGTGGGTTCGATTCCCACTCGAGGAAATGAAATATTTGTTTAAATTTATTATTTCCATTTTTTCGCTCCGGTTTCGAAGCACAACGCAGCGTTGAGTTGCGCCACTCAACACGCAATTCCTGAAGAATTCGGCGGAAAGTGGGGAACGGAGTGTCTTAACAATAGGTTCCCTCTGCCTGCTGCGTGCGGGATACAGCGTGAAGCTCATTTAATGTAATTTTTTAAATTCATTTGTCCGCTCTGGTGTCGAGTCGAGTTCCGGCACTCAACACGCAACTCCTCAACAAGAATTCGGCAAAAAATGGGGAACGGAGTGTCTTAACACAAGGTTCCCTCTGCCTTTCATGCTGTGTGCTGTTAAAAAAAATGATGATGATAACAAATTTGGACATACAAACACAGTATTCATAAGATAAATGTGCAATGGCGGTGTTATCGCTAAAAGCTATCACTTACAGGACATTAATAATAAAGAATTTACTGTAACAGAATTCAGAACGGAACAAAAAGTATTCCATTATAACTGTATTTGTTTATTATAAGATACACAACTATACAATACCTACAACATACACTCCAGATATAAAATAAAATAATAATCATTTTGTTTTCTTCATTCGACGATACAAAATGATTATTTTTTTAATTTCTTCGCTCTGGTGTTAAGGCAAAGTGCGGCATTTAGTTCTGCCACTTTTGGTAAAGTTGGGAATTAAGTCACTTAACGTAAAAATATAGTCGAAGAGTACATAGGGCTAGGGCACTGCGCACACACAGCCACTGCCAATTTTAGAGATATTGCAGATTACTGGTTTAACCAAACGCTGCGTTTTGTCGAAACAGATGATAAAAAATTAAAAACAAAACTAAATTTCGAATATAAAAAGAGTGTAGATTGAACCTATAACCATCGCATGTACAGTCAAAGACTTCATGATACGCAAGGATGGTGCAACATTAAAAGCTAAATGTGTAAAAGGCTTTAAGGTTTTAAGCTTTATTTGCGTGACTGTCTAGAATATCATAAAACGGTTTCTTGATTCAAAATAACAGTGTCGCGAAATGCCGAAACGTACAACTAGAGGAACTAATACAATACACGCGATGATATACCTATATAATGTATAAATTCAAATTAATAAAAAAATATTTTAGTATGTCATTTAACTTAACATATCAATATTAAGAGCATCCAGATCAGATCGAATTTAGTGTACGAAAGAACATAAGAAAGTTCAACATAGGCTACCAATTCTTTTAATTTTTACAATGACAATTTTTATAATAACAGTTGAGGCGCAGCGGCATTAATATGTGACTGTAAACGCGACTTGTGGGTTGGATTCCCAAGGAAATGAAACATTTATTTAAATTTATTTGTTCATTTTCTTCGCTCTGGTGTCGAAGCAAGTTCTGCCACTCAACACGCAATGCCTCCAAAATTAGATGGTAAATGGGGAACGGAGTGTCTTAATACTATGTTCTGCTCTGCCCTGCTGTGTGCGCGATACAGCGTGATTTTTACAATGTAATAAAATTAATAAGCGTTTATACCTCAATTAAATAAGATAGTTTCTACAATACGTACGCAGTTTTATACGTCTTTATAATAATATATTATTCCTTTACAATTTACCAGAACAATGGTATTAATTATAAAATACTTACAACCTAGTCATGAGGCTTACAAAGACCCCGTATGTAATTTGTTTACACCGTAGCCTGAGTGCCGTAATGGAGTGATTTCAGAGCGACTCGAGCCATTAATTCATCAACATGAAAGCCACCGGGAATACATGGGAGCCGGGGAGGAGCATTTATTTTTGACTTTTCAGTGGCAGGACTGTAATTTGATATAGGTACCTAACCTCTTTTTGCTAGCAACTATATATATATAAAAGATAAAATATATTTACAAAAGTTAAAAACGCACTCTAAAAATATATTACCGCTAGTGATAAGCCGTAAAATGTTAATTTGGAATTATTATTATTTTTATTATTATATTTATTTTTTTAAAATTGTTTTATCACTTAACATGAATCACCAATACTAATAAAAAAGCAGCAATCAAGTATTGAGTCACAAGAGCACCAAAATATTTTTAAAATAAACATATGAATCAAAACGTGGGCGCTGGAGGGATCACGTGTTCAAATCTGCGATTATAATTCAAAACAAAACATTTTATATTTAATACGAGTGGATACGGGGACAGCTCATATGGCGGATGGCCAAGGGAAAAGTGTATTCTGCCAAACGTACAACTATGACGTACATTGTCTACTCACTACAATATTTATTTTATACAGAAATATTGTATTTAATTTTAAAATATGACGCCGTTTGATTAATATATATTAAAATTTAATATTGAAATATTCTTAAGTATTATTAATTATTAGACGCCATCGGGATTTAGTAGGAGAGTGTCCGACAGTACACATGTTGGTTTAGAGTTAAATTTGTGAAAATAATTAGTTTTAAAATGGAAGTGGAGAATGAAGACACTCTTAGTAACAATTTTTAGATTTGTAAAATCTTCCTACTAAGACGTTGTGCGTACCGCACGCACAACGTCTTTATATTAAAAACCGAAACCGTGCCAAAAAAAAACGTTTCGCTACTGTTATACACGATATTAAGCCATAAGCATCATTAAACAGATTATAATAATATCGACGTACTACCTTTTCTATTACACAAAAACAATACAGATAAAAATATATATGATATAACAATAAACTCAGAACTTCACATTCAGTTACTCGATCCTATTGTATTCCGTATAACTTTTGTATGACATGGAACGTACCTACTATCTATTTTTAACGGTTTTTTTTACGATTCCTGTTAGTGAGCGGCGCTTTTTGTTAAAAATATTATTAAAAGAGAATTAAAAGAAAATATTTGGTCCTTAGTAATTAATATAACTTTTAAGTAAGTAGGCAAAAGCGTGGCGTTGAGTTCCACCACTTTCAACTTTCAAGTTCAACACAAATCAACAACGCCTGAAAAATTTGGTAGATACTGCTACACTGCTATATGTAGGATACCATGTGAAGGTGAAAAAAAAGTAAGCACCATTTATTAGTATGTAAAAAAAATCTTAAGTTTAGAAACCCGTTTTAATATAAGAATATCCGTTAACTGTAAAAATCTAAATTGTTACGGACATTTTATAATGTAATCTTTGATCCCTTAAAGTAAATATATCGTATATACCTTAACAGTACATTCAGAAAGAAAAGACCCACGTATATTAATATATAGGTAATGCTAGGAATTACATGAAATATCTAGAGTTCCGATATCACAGCAATCACTTCCCGGATGTTTCATTATATTGATATTGAAATGCAGCTTTTCATAATGTGCGAGAAAATTTTTGTACGTACAATTCAGTTGAATGCTTTTTACGTTTATTTTTTACTGTAACACACTATACTGTATTGCCTGCTATATGCGGGATAGAGCGTGAAGCTGAAAAAAAATAATTAGATCCTAATCACATTAAATCTATATAACATTCAAACTGTTAGCTATTTTCATTTCATTCTTACTTTCCATAACTTCATTTGTAACTTAGTTAAAAGTTAAAATTTTCGCAATTTTTTTTTTGTATAAATAATAGTTGAAATAAATAAAAAAATGTATAAATATATTTTGGTATTTGTTCAGAAAAATAAAAATAGAACACAGAAGGCAGTTGAAAAATGCACTGTATGAATTTACAATTTTGACCAAAGTGGACCGAAATAAGAAGTGTAAATGAAACACACTAAAATATGCATGAGCGGGCAAAAAGACATTTGCATATGCAAATTGTATAATTTGGTATATATTTATGTAGTACTCTATTTTATGAAAACTTTTACGAATGATGGAATCAACGTATTACATCTTAATATCACTTAAAAACAAGAACGAGTCGGGCTCCCCGCCGAGGGTTCCGTACAAACCGTTTTTTGCTATTAAAGCTTAGCTTAGCCAGAGCCCTTTCATCTGACACCTCTGATATTGAACTAGCGGATTTAATACCAAATTTGCCCTCCTTTAAAGGTTATTTTTCCGTTTTTATTTCCCCTGATCTAGTACTACGTGTAGATGCTAGTTGCCAATTTAATAATTGTAGGTTAACAGGAAATACTCTATTCATTTTAATTCCGTTTATAGTGACGAAATAAACGCCATATCTTTTCGCCATATCTTTTTTTTTAATTAAACGTAGTATATATGAATTGGATTTCAACGATATTGGAGATAGTGTTCCTGAGAGAAAGGCTCTTGACAGACAAACATAAAGGCAGAAAGACAGATAGATGGACTACAAAGTGATCTTATAGAATTCCATTTTTTCCTTTAAAGATACGGAACCCTAAAAAGAACAGTGTACATATTCCATTTTTCACTTCTCAGCAATTTGCAAGGTATGATAATAATCTAAATATAACCATTATTCCAAGCGGGGACCAAACCTATCCATAAACGCTGTTCCAGTGCGCCAGGATTGCTTTATGTATATATTTAATAAACAATTCATCACTGATATAAAAAAAAAAAACAATAAAAAATCTCTTAAGAGCTATAAATAAACGATTATAAATCTAGAGATGACTTCATTAAAATGTTATAATGTTACATTTATCAGCCCACATTATTATATTTCCGCAGAGCAGCATTATAATTACACAATCGAAAAGAGTACACTCACTACTAATCAAAATCTTATTTAATAAAATGAGTGATTATTAAACATAAACAATTTATTTTACTCTACCTTCACGCCTGTTTCTCATCATGTCAGAGAGGTAAAAAAACTAATAAATACTTGAATTATATATAAGACTCGAAAACTAAAATATTCTATTAAGCATTTCTCTTACTGAGAAAGGAATCAACAACCACCGCGCTTATTCAAACACTTGTCCAAATGCACTGATATAATTCAAATTTTATTGGAATATCTAAAGTAGTTTTCTCTTAGGTACAAAATCCGAGTTCGTTCTAAGTATTCCTATATCTTAAAGCCACGGTAAGTCCAAAACGGCAAAAATTTTTACGTAACCACATTCATAATATATCTAAGACGAATCTACGCTGAAAAAGTATAAATGCTTCACCCCTTTGTAGGTATTTCTGCGGTTCTATAGGTATGTTATAGAGAATGGACACGCAATCGTTTTAAATTATCGAAAAAGGAGGACAGTAAAACGTTTTCCGATTATATCTGTTCCTTTTTTTATCTGTGATATGAGATTTTTATCTCTGTCCTGTATCTGTTTATCACTATGCAATATGGCGTCATCTTTTTTTACCAGGTATATCATTTAAAAATGACAGTGCCCTATTCCGAGTTTTAGATAAATAATCAGGCTATTTATTATATACGAGTAAATACTTCCCATATTTACTCGTATATTATAAATAAAAACAATAATTTCAGAATAATTTGTACATATTATCATTATTTATAATTATTTTTGTTTGAGTAGACCGATTCTAATTAGATTATACCTATATAATAAGATATGCTTAATGCCTAAAATAGGAGGACGAATCGAATTGAATTGGATTCTTACATCGATCTTATGATCTCTTACAATATAAGCTTTTAAATCACAAACATAATAAATGATAACGAAACCAAAATTAACAATAAACGTAAAAATACTATAACAATATTTATTAAGTAAAAATAAAAAAAATAACACGAGCATTCGCCATTGACTTGAAACGTAGAGTAAAAGCTTTCCTGCGAACCGCACAAGTGGCGGCAATCGATAGGACTCCACCCATTGACCTATTTAGAGATTAGGCCCGCTACAGCCTTGTCTTACGTTTTCATCTTGTAAGCTGAGTATTACAGAACAGTTTACAATGTATCTATTATATATTCTACTGTATATTTATTGTGAATCGGTTGAATTGATGTTTTAAACTTAGTAGCTTTAGTGATTTATCTGCAAATCTATCATATATTGCATTTTTTTTCAGTTTCTCACTGTATCCCGGATACAGCATGGTAGACAGAGGGAACCTAGTGTAAGGACACTCCGTTCCACATTTTTCGCCGTATTCTAGAAGGCAGTGCGTGTTGCGTGGCGATGCTCAACGCCTAGATTTGCCTCGACACCAGTAGGAATAAATTAAAATTATTTAATTAATTAAATTATTTAATTTCACTAAACATTAAATATTAAAGATAAATTAATTCTTGTGTACTGAATTGTTCTTTACTAAATTAAACATATTAAGAGCAAAATTTAAGGGCACTGAAAAAATAATGTTCTGTCCGCTTATCCTGCATATAGGTAGCAAGGTGAAGAAAAAAGTTATGAAACGAGTTTGAAAAAAATTATGACAAGATATAATTTCGCGTAAAAAAAAACAAAAAATCTATCATTACGATTATAAATACATATGAATATAAACTAATTATGATGCTTACGTCATCTGCTCCATCACTACGAAAAGCTCAAAATTGTATCGTTTATGCGCAAGTCTTTAATTAAGTCATTAAGAAGCTACTGTCTTTAGAATTTTTTAAATTATACGTTTATAAGAATTTTAATATCTTCAATTACAAACAAAAATAAAAAATAAACTCGTATGATACTGAAAGTAAAAAGTCGAATAAAGTACCTAGAATATAATTATAGTATTAAAACACACATATTTAATTAGGGTTAACAATTATAAAATATCGTTTAAAATCAATCTTGGAACGATTGTAAGGACCTTAGACTTAGGTGAATTCTTTTTAAGATCTTTATTTATTAATAGATCACACATTATTAATAAACATAAATATTTTAAACGAAAATATATATATTAGACAAGGAATATAACTAAGAGGCCTAAAACACAAGTAAAACACAACACAAGTATTTACGGGAAATAGCCATATATCCTTATATTTAACCGGATTTGCTCTTCACTGCCAGATTTTGTTAAAATGAATAGAAATTTCAAATTATTTTTCTTTCTAAAAGAATATTATGTATGTATATTATATATACACTACAATAGTAATGCTGAAACGTTGCTCTTTTTTCACTGTTACATTCAAGCGGTGTTTCCTCCGGATAGCGTGGACATTATACAGCTTCTACTGCTAGATCGATATGCCAGTTACATAAAAGGATAGAAATAGGTCACAGGCTTTGCAGTTTTAAAATATTCAAATGGATGTTTAAGTTAAGTCACATGGAGTGTTTTGAAATGTCTCTATTGACGTACGTCGTAATATTGTAAATGTTAAAATTTATATATTGTATTAACGACCGTCTCGCGGCTTCGCCCGCTTGAAATACATAATTATTTATTCTGTATTCTAAGTTGCTTACGTGTCCTAATAACATTATCATTTTAAAGACAATATTTAAACATTCAAAACTAAAATTTGAGCCAATTAAATAAAACAGCTGTTATTTACAATAATTTAGTCGAACAATCTACTTTTTGTTGATAATACTTTTTAATTTACGAACCAATTGAAATAAAACGAACATTACATGTTAAAGGAAATTTATCAAAATAGAATAAATAGTAAAAACATTTGAAATTGGTTAAGTGTGAATAAGCGCAGACAAGCAGACAAAATAAATGAAAATCATTGTTCTAAGTTCAATTACATTTATAAATACCCTCAGTAATAGATTTTTTGATATATCTTACATATACAGACAGCGATCAGTTACAATTTTATCATATCTAAAGATGTATAATTATTCATTTTAAATACTTACGTAAAAATACATGCATTTCTAACTTAGTGGGTGGCTGAACTCAATGTCGTAACTTTGCCTAATCATGCCGGGGAACGTATGATATAAATATAATATTTTGCCACGAGCGATATTCGAATTCGCAACCATCACTCTGACATATGCCTGCTAGAACAAAACAATGTCTTCCATTTACCTTTAACTTAAAATGAGACAAATACAAACAAATCAACTTTTTTGCTTTACGCTACTTTATGTAACGATAAAAATAATATTTTCTCATGACATGTATTAATTGTGTATATTAATAATAATATAATTAATATACATACATATATATGATCATTAAATTGGATATAATGATAATTTAAAAACTCTTTTTTTAGAGTTCGGACCAAGTGTCTGTAGTGTTAGGTACCTACTTTATCATTACAAAAAAGATTTTTTTGTTCACGTAAAAAGACGACAAGACAAAAATCTATGCTTTAGTAGTCCTGATATAAATTACATAAAAGTTATTATGGCCGTTCAATTTATCGAGCCGTTGTCCAAAGGGAAATTGGAAGTGGTGGCTAAAGCAATCGCCTGGAAGTAGGTTATATATCAGCTGTAGGTACTATCTTAATGCCTATACTGAAAGTGAATCTAGCTTTTGCTATTTTTAAACTTATTCTTGTTAGATAATGAAAATGATCTTACTTATACAGGGTGGAAGTTTCTGCGCTCCTTTTACGGGAGCAGAGACTTATAGGGATAAAATATTTCAATCCCATACCTAAAGAAATTAATTATTATTTTTTCAATTCACGATGTTTATCCAAACGTGTATTTTGTGTGACGCATAGATAACAATAGCGTAATCACATACTACGACAAAAATACTACTAAACGTTGCGTTGCTCAAAAATCATACTAGAACGAGAACGGGATATCTCTATTTCTATTTTACGCAATTCGCATCGCCGCCATTACCTACGAAATTTCAGTAACACATCTTAATTCGCACATAGTGTATTATACCTTATCTCAGGTGGTTTCTGAGATGGACTACTTTTACTAAAGCGTCGGTTTTCATTTGGGCGTTGCGTATTAAATCAATTGTTTGTGGCGAAATACGAGTTCTTTTCAAACGTCTATATATAGTGTCTACTATATATGTAGAGCACGTTTAAATATCATACTAATATTATAAATGCGAATGTATGTAAAAAAAATATCTTTAGGCCAAACTCAAGTTAGTCACGTTTAAAAAACTAAGAAAAGAAATATCGATTAAGCGGAGAGTGGGTTATATGTAAAAAAAACCGCCTAAGCGCTCAATATAAATAAGTTGTAAGTGTACCAAGGGCATAAGAATTTCGACGTAGCTTGTAGAGCTGGTAGAGAAATAGTTCAAACCCCGCTACATTAAAATTTTGAAAATAACGAAAACGAAACTTTATTTGCATTAAATAATAAATCTTAGGATTTATTATTTCATGTAAATATTACATATTTATTAAATCAAAAATTAAGTCAGCTATACTCTTAATCCCGCACACAGCAGGGTACGCAGAAGGGACCTAATGCTAAGACACTCCGTTCTCCACTTTCCATTGAATTTTCGAGGCATTGCGTGTTAGTGTGGCTTAAGTTAGAGTAGTTGAACACTAGACTACCTCTGCCTACCCAGTTACATACGGGATACAGGATGGAATTGAAAAATAAATCTATTTGTTTAATAATGCGCACTTGAACTGCTTCCGTTCCTGGTATTATGAAAGACATTTGTTGAATGTCTTCCCAGTTTAAAGTACTACGTCTTGTTAATGAGCATATAACGCCAGTATCATTGGCTCTGTTTCATATTTATGATGAAAAATTGCCAATATTATTTTTAATACTTTTTAGTGAGTAATATTATTTCTTTTAACATTTTTTTTAAGTGTTATTCCACACTTAGGTAAGAAAAATACTTATTTAAAAAAACGTATAAAAAATTGTAATATAATAAGTAATATTATTACACCAAAATAGTTCTATTAATATGTGAAAAAAAAATATTTTACATGCCTTTTTACGAAAATTGTGCGGGCAGGAGAGAAAGCAATTTGACACAGTTAAAGTTTATATAAACGAGTGCAGAATGTTAATATTAAAAAAAAACACAAACTTACATTTAAATAATATAAAAAACACTACCGTACCATAATTATGTTTGACATTAAAAAAACTTATTCAAAAATGACCTACACGTTGCTATGGCAACGCGTATCGTACGCGTCAATTGTGTCTCTAGTTATTATTAAACACGCTAAAATAAGAATAATGGACAAAAAAAAAATCCAATACTACAACAAAAAAAAAAGAGTACAAAATATGTTGTACAATAAATAAACTGTTACAATTTGTTAACTTAACATAAAGAAAATTCCTTACAACCCATAAACAATTCCATTCGATTTTCCAACACAGAAGAATAAAGTGCCTTAGTATTCCTTGAGGTCTTAAGCTGTAGCTATGTCTAAAAACTCTAGATCGACTTACAAAAACCTTCGGAAAATCGGGCCCGAAACGACATCTACGGAAATAGAATGATCCACTTGGAAAGGTCAAATCGCAAAATAGAACCTTTGGTATAAATATTTAATTCTATATTTGATTTTAGAAATCGTTTCGGGTGTTTCTAGAATATTATATACAGTTACCTGGTACAGATTTGGATTGACTCCGGGTCAATTATATAATTGTTATTGAGAGATTGTTTTTTTTTATAAACATAATTAGTTTTATATTTAATTAAATTTAATAGATTGAGAAACTGGTAAAGTCTTAAAAGGGTATTTTTATAAGAAGATATATTTCAATGACTGGTTATTCACTATTTTATAATAAAAAATTTGTTTCATTCTCGTCTTAAATATGACCTAAGTTGTACATGTTTTCAAGTATGTCGTTCGTGATTTTTTACATAAAGTGATTTTTTACGTTTGTGATTTTTTACATAAAGTTTACGATATATATACATCAAGTATGATATTGATTTATTGGGTAGCATTGGCCTTTGCCAAATGACAATTCTTTGTAACAAACAATATTTGGGTAGCGAAACACACCTACATAAAAATATTCCTACAAAGGGGATGACAACAGAAGTAGTAACAGCCGTATTGTAATATTGGCGAGGCAAGATGTGAACGTATAGCTCAATTGGCTACAATGGTTGGACGGTATCCAACAAAAGTGGATACAAATCGTGGTACGTTCAATTATTCCTAAAGTAAAATATAATATAAATTATAAATATATATATACTGGTATAGTAGTACTACTATTACTAGTAAGTCTACTTATTACTGGGTAAAATCAATGAGAATAAGCTGAATTTCTTATCAACTTTCATATCAAAAATTCATGATGAAATTAAGTTATGCAATAGAACTAATAGTTTCGTCTATTTCTACAATAAATCGATATCCATTCTAACATAGTGGCCGGAAACTTACGGGACTAGACTAGAAATGCATTGGCACTAATTAGGTCGTATATAGGTCGGTTACAATATATAATATATGTTAACGCTATTGTGTGGTAGCCATGTGGCTGACTCAGTGCAAAGATTGTGGGTTATAAAACTTAGGATAATATTGCAATACATCTATTAAAAGGCCAGTCGTGGCGCGTGCGACCATTCTCTCTCCATCCCTCCTTTCTTCCCATTTATTTTTACTCGCGGAAACTAAATATTTTATGTATTCATTTTCTCGCTTTTGTAACGAGACAAAGCGCAGTGTTGAGTTCGGCCACTCAATAGGAGTAAACGGAGTGTCTTAACATTAAGTTCTTAGGTTCCCTCTGCCTACCTGCGCTACAGCGTGAAAGTAAAAAATCATAAAATATATATAGAAAGTTCTATACCTAGGTATATAGATTATCTGCTTAGAACTTAGAAGCAAACTAATTATTTCTTATTTAACATATCAGTAAAATTTAATGAAAGGAAGTACTGAAATAAACTCTACAATTTAAAACTAGATTGTAAACTTTAAATTTTTAATGTCAATATTCATTTCTGGAATTTGAAATTGACGATTTTAACCGCTTCTGTAAGTGTTTTATAACAACTTCTTTCATATAGAAATTATTTATATAGAAATTATTTATTTATTTATTTATTTGTTTGTTTGTTTGTTGGTTTATTTATTTATTTGTTTATTTATTTATTTATTTATTTATTTATGTATATGGATCTCCAACTGTCGTACATATTGGTTAACATGACATACATTCTTAGGATATATTGTTATTATTTTAAAAGTTATAGCCATTATTGAGGCCAGTCGCCGCGCAGTGGCACGAAGTGCGACTGTAAAACCGACTGGTTGTGGATTCGATCCACACTCGAGGAGATGAAATATTTACTTAAATTTATATTTCCATTTCTTCGCTCTGGTGTTGATGCAAAGCACGGAATTGAGTTCTGCCACTCACGCAACCTCCAGAACGCCTCCAGAATTCGGCAGAAAGTGGGGAACGGAGTGTCTTAACACTAGGTTCCATCTGTCTACCCTTCTGTGTGCGGGATACAGCGCGAAGCTGGATACATTATAGGTGTATTTAATATATTAATTATGACTCAAATTTTTTCATAACAGTTTATCACATAATATCTATATAGAGTATAGACTAACTTGCCTTGGTATATACTATAAATTGTAAAAGATGTATGAAAATGATAAAATAAAAACGAATAAAGCGTGCTAGGCTTTGGCATATGAACTGAACTTTAATGATTTCAATAAAGAAACAACTATACAAAATATTTATACAAAAAAATTATACGCCTATTTTAATACAAACTGATCACGCGATATACAATAGGATTTTGATAAAAAATAATGTAACCGTTTCATTCTTTAGTTTTTACTATTTATTATACTGGTATTTTTGTTATAATGAGAGTTAAGTACGATAAAAAACGTATGTGATATTGCTAAGGAATACTTATAAGGTAATAAATAAACAATAAGTTTATGAATTTTAGTTAATAAAAATCTATACCTACATATAAATGTACTCGTATATATAAATCTAACTGATCGCAGACTCTGTAAAATTTATTATTGAAGTTAGTATTGTTAATATTAGAAACAGCTTTACTTATTTAAATATCGCTACTATTCTGTATTAGTAATCGTCCCTTAACATTAAGCATTTATTAATTAAAAGGGTACATAAATTTATTTCCAAACACATAAGTTTTTAATATAGGTACCTACTAAATTTAACATAATCAACAAAATTAACTATGATTTTTTTTATTTGAATACATACATACGTCTACAAAAGTCGTATTTTTTATGGGATATTAAAGTTAAACTCGCAGTCCTCTACGCTTATTAAGCATTGTAACGGATCACTCGTCGTAATTACAGGAACCATTCGTTTTATTATGCCAGTTCAGCTCCTTCTTTAAGTTTTTAAAAGTTAGCTTATTAGGATTTTTTTACGTTCGTACTTTTCACTTTCAGTGCAAATAATGAAATTATTATTTTATTTGATGCTGATGCAAATAATCCCTAACTTTATATTTGTGTTTGTATCTGTGTGTTCGTTACTTTGTAACGTTGCATCTCCTAAAAATATAAACTAATAATAGTACAAGTTTTATGTACTTTTTTGTCAGATGTTATGTTTTTTGGCGTTTAGTTTTATTTAGCTTATTAACAACAGTCGTTACTAATACAGTAGTTTAAGTATTCTTAGATTCGCTCAAAAACCATCAAGTACTTAAATATTGTTAAACACAAAATTAAAATATGTATATAGTTTATAAACAATATTAAAATATGTATATAGTTAAAAATATTAAATTTCAGATAATGGAAAATAATGGTGTTCATATTGTTATTAATTGTTTTTAAGAAGCTCCTTCGTACTGTGAAAATTAATAATAAACATATATCGATTAAGTAAAGTTAGTTCAGTTAGAAATCAATTCATGGAAATATACCTCCTAACCATCGAAATTAACAGTGAACTGGCAAACTAACGACAACAGCGTTCGTTACGGATCAAAAGGCTGTTTTAATTATTGATTGACACAGTGCCATTGTTAGTTAGGTATTGATTTTTTTCTTTTAAACATTAAAATTCATAGTAGAATGGAGACCAAAAAAAGGCATCGTAAAATTTTTTATATTATTTAAATATTTTATTACAAAAATCAATTATTTAATTACTATAATTGGATTTATTCGAATTGAGTACTTTTTATCTAGCCGACATAAAACACATGACAACAAAACTGTGTATATAGTATTAAGTTGCATTTGGTAAGTCTCGTCGATCAAGGATCAAGACGCCACCGATAACTCATTATCACAAAAAATGTTACCTTGAATGATCAATAAGGAATGTCGATTTGGAAACTATTCGCATGCAATACTATTAATATAATTTTGCTATTGTATACTCGAATCAATATTTATTGATGTTTTACTAAATATAATGAATGGGGGACTAGTACGCTTAGTTAAAAATTCGTGGACAATTCTAATACTTTTTAAACTGTTAATCAGTATTAAGGAAAAAGTATAGATATCTGAACGTAATTGGACTCGAACCCGCGCTTCTTTTAAGCCGACTAAGCGTTCTAGACAGTTATGTTCTTATAGTTACGTTAAAACTCTTTTCATTGCTTCACAATGTTTTCCCGCACAGAGCACGGTATGCAGAGGGAACTAAGGACATAGATAAATAAAAAATAAAATGTAAAGACAAGTTAAGTTAACTTTTAAGCTTCACATTTGATTTTAAAATACTTCATATGAACAGAGTACAATTAAATAATGGAATGAGTATTTGGATCGATAAGAAAGAGAAGGTAAACAGTAATAGCGTGTATTTGAAATAAAATGTTTTTAAAGGAAATACAAATTAAAAAAACCGACAAAGCGCAAGTCGGGCTCGCCCACCGAGGGTTCCGTACAAAAATTGGAGGTCTCGAGCATTTTTTGAAGTTAAAACTTAGCTTAGCCTTTTCAAGGCCATTATTTTGAAGGATTTAACCTCAAATGTATAGTTTTCAGATGATTTTCTGAACAAGTACTACCTATAGATGTTAGCTAAGAAATTTCATAATTCTAAATCAACCGGAATTAGATACTGGTCTAATTTTGAAAACGCGTATTTCGAAGCTATAAAGGGATTTATAGTGTCGAAATACGGGTTTTTTGAGATATAAACTTTTTTTTTAAGTAAATGTAGAAATACGATTTTTTTCAGGAAATAATGGGACTGTAGATCTGAGTATATGGTTTGAATTTCAACTCGATATCTCCAAGCGTGTCTGAGAAAAACAGACGGGCGGACAACAAAGTGATTTTAATTTTCCCTACAAGGTACGGAACCCAAAAAGGCCAAAGTTAGTATGATCATCAAGTTATGTATTTTACATCAATAATAAGTATAAGATAAAAACATATTAGACTAGACGACCTTCGAACACTCAACACATTTGAGTATTTTTTGTCAAATGATATCTGCGTATAATTAAGCCAAGGGTAAAAAATATTGATAGCAAGCATGAAATACAAGTTTAAAATATATATAGATACTAGCGGCCAACTCGCATACCACCTATAATTCTTTTATTATGCTGCATATGCCATAAGATCCATTATATAATTTATACAATCAATCATTTTTCATAATTTTGAGAAAGTGCATGCACTTTGTGGCTGCTTGCATTGATGAAATCGGCGGCAAAGGCAACCCCCGCGGGACTCGGGCCTAGGCTTGCGATCGTAAACAGTTGTTGTTGTTGAATTATTTTAATTTTATATTTTTTTTGAAAAGTATACGTCTAAAGAATATACTGTAAAAGCCAAAGCTTATCTTAATAAAATGTACTTGATTAACTTTACTTGGAAAATTCAAGATCTTTATCAAATAAAAAACATTCAGATATCACCTTGCATTTTCAATATTTTTTTGTCATATAATGCCTTATTGTGACTTTTTTATAACAAATAGGTATACGGTTTTGCAGACTTTATTTTAGAATTAATGAAACTGAATGTTTTTGTAATTTAACTATTTATGCAGTGCACGCGGTTAAGGCAATTTGATGGCTTTTCTAATTATTGTTATGTCGTCGGAGTGTAGCTTTCATACAAAACAAAAAAATGTAAATTCGACCACTAGTTCCAGAGATGTTAGCGTTTAAGCAAACAAACAAACTCTTTCGCTTTTTTAAATTAGTAGATATAGATTACAGATATACAGATATATAAAAACACGAATATTTTCATGATTTCACGACCAGGACGCTAGTTATATTATAAAGAGGAAAGATTTGTACTTTTTTACAGTTTAATTTAGATAGAAATGCTGACCATAACCCGACCAATAATTCCAAACCTCCGCTCTGAACAAATCCTCCGCTTTATTATATTAGTATAGATAATACATTTACGTACATATGTACCTATCTGTTACTTTTTCTATTATAATGGGAACGCTATGAGAAATAAAATAAAAATGGTATTAAAATAGACATTATTTTTATTTACTACTGAAGGAACCTTATAACAGTTGGTTTAAATAAAGTGTGAAGTGAAGTTACACCAAAGAAGCAAGAAACGCAATGTACTTATTTAAAGATGACTGAATATGGTGAACCGAGTGATGCATCTCTAGTTTTCCTCAACATATATATATCCCCATTCACACAAAAGGTGAAGTCGAAGAATATACCTAGTATATTATATACAACTCACGTAGACACATTCAACGACAAACAAACAAATAGTTGTAAAAACAGAATAAGCCTGTAAATGAAAATAAGAAACTTCTCAGTGAAAAGGGCTTATTGCCACGCTCATAGCCGCATCGCTTCAATGGGAGAAAGCGAACGTACTTGAACTAGGGGTACATCGATAACGGAATCAGGTCAGGGTCCATTACGCGTCGCGTGCTGTCGGCGCTGGGTCTCGTTAGCTCAGCGCTCTATGTAAGTTAGGCGTGGTCGAATTTTCGGGATTTTTAGTTACTATTTACAATTTTTGTGTTGTACGCTCGTTTTGTTGTATACAAATTGTGTTATTTTTTTTGTAAACGATTCGTCAATCCTGATTTAGATATTTTTTTAACTTTGCTACAGTATATATAACTTTATATAAAGGGAATAACATATGTATTATTGCTAAATTATAAGCAAGAGCGCTTCAGTTAGAAGAGACGCCCAAAAAAATAAGTGCGTTAAACGTTAAAAATTCCATGTTACTATAATATTTCCAAGTATTATAAAATATTTAAGCGCTCTAGTAACGAGACTAAGTACAGCGCCACTCAACACGCAATGCCACCAGAATTCGGAGGAAAGTGGGCGACGGAAGTACCTAAATGGAAAAGAAGATCTAACACTAGGTGCCCAGGTATCTTTTTCGGGATATACTGTGAAGCTAAAAAAAATAATAATAAAGTATGCCATGTTTAGTTTGCCTGATGTGTAACAACTAAGTACACGATCAATTTTTTTACGTTAAATGTTGGACTTTCTTATTTAATTAGATTTTATGCTATCGTACGGTGCGATAAAATCACAAAAGCTATGTAAATTTTCTAATTGATCTTTCTAAGCAGTGGTCGATATAGATATCTGCGAACAGAATTATAAATTATTATTATCTTATTTATAATCAATTTTCATGGAAGGCCAGTTGCGGTGCAGAATCACAGTGTGACTGTAAACTCGACTGGTTGTGGGTTCGATCCCCACCGAGTGGGGATCGAACCCACAACCAGTCGAGTTTACAGTCACACTGTGAAGTGAAATATTTATTTACATTTATATTGTCATGTCTTCGCTCTGGTGTCGCACGAGTCAGCACGCAATGCCTCCAGAATTCTGCGGAAAGTGAGGAACGGAGTGTCTTAACACTAGGTTCCCTTTCCCTATCCTGCTGTGTGCGGGATACAGCCTGAAGCTGATTTAATTTTTTTAATAAAATTTTTACATAGAAGCTATTATGCATAATGACAACACACCAGTTTTAATTTAAAAAGTCTCAGAATATTTCTGGCCATATTATTAATTAAATCTAAAAGAGAAAAAACGAAACTTGTTTGTCAAATAAAATCTAATGTTTAATTTTATCGTATCCTTTACGTTTAATTAAACTTAAATATTTCGTATAAAAAAGTTATCACTTTTCGATCTTTGCTAATAATAACATTCAATAAAATATTATAATCTTTATTATTTTTTCATATTTAACTTCAATTACACACTGGTTTTGGACTACATTCCTAAATATTTATAAATTTCTTAAAAAAACCACGCTTTTTGTAAGTAATGTACTATGTAAATTTACGAATACATCGGAATTATAAGTTAAATGAGCTTAAGCTCGAGTGGTTTACTTGTAACACTATTCAGGTCCTGGCTCCATCACCAGACCAGCTCGATGATACCATATTATTGTGTCGTAACCTAAGCAACCTATTCATTTTCTTACATTTTATTACATAGGTACATAAATTTACAAACGTATTGAAAAGTAAAAAAAAACATCTATTTGCTGATTTCGGAAATCGATATTTATTCAATTTATCCAATATTATGTTGTTAGCATAAGTTGTAACAAGCGTATAAGAATTTCGACGTAGCTTGGCGAGAACGTATGGCTCAGTGGTCAGAGCGCCTGGTCGGTTTCCAGGAGGTTTTTTATAAGTTTTCTAAATAAGTATTTATATTTTCCTAAGTGTGGATTAACACTTTAAAAATGTTTAAAAATATCCAATATTAATCAGATTCACGCAGTATCGCGCACACAGCAGGGTAAACAGAGGAAACCAAGTGATAAAACACTCCGTTCCCCACTTTCCGCCGAATTCAGGAGCATGAGTGGCGCCGATATGTTCAAAATTACAGTAAAAATCGCTTATTATAAAGAATACAATACAATATTATCATAATTTATTTTAATCAGCAAGTATAAGCCACATTGTGCAATAAAGATTTAATTTACATTCCAAAAACAATTAATATTAATGCTACTTTGGCGCTGTTACGACTATCGTATGCAATCAGTTGCAGATGACGGTTATAGGTTTTAATTCAGCTTTTGTTTTTTTTTTCTTTTTCTATTATGGCGGTCCGAACGTGTCAGTTGAGCACATACCACTTCGCCCATGTCACGTTGTGTGGAGAAGACACGAAGGAGGTTGTACGGTAAAAAATAGACAATGTGAATGTTTCTTCTCTCCTTATTAACGAATATGTCGAATATGGAATCGAAAGCTTTATAGAACATTTCAAAACTTGATATATATATTTTTAACCTATTTACCCTGCATAATTACTGATAAAATTGATGTTTTTGTAAATGTTTGTTAACCACTTTCGTTTATAAGAAAATATCAATAAATTATTCTAAATTGCGGTTCTGTTACGTTATTCACATCAAAAAAAATTTATAAAGATATTCGATTTATACTATGGACAAGGGTTTTAATCGTATGGTTAGACGAAATATAGCTGTCAGAATCTCCAAAGTGAGTGACTTAGACAAATTTTGTGCAAAATAAAGAAGATAATGAAGCACTTGTAATTTGCCAACAAAATGTTTGCCTTAATAATACCAACGAGAAAAAGTTTTATTATTTAGTGTCCCAGTTTTTTTATAGAACGACGAAAGTACCTACAAAAATAAGAAACTTGGCTAACTTATAAAACCTTTCAGACGTACATAAAATTGGAGGTATCCCGGACTTCTAGCCGTTTTATATGTGGAAGGCGTGGCCTGGACTGTTTTTATTTGTATGCGGATGCGTAGGCGTGTGCGCGGTACCAATTGTACTTAAAATATGTACGAGAGTGAAAACTTCATATTATTATGCTAGCCTGTACTGTCCCATTGTTGGGCAAGAGAACTCTCCATTTCCTCCGCCCTTCCTTATTTTATAATGTTTTACTAACTATTCAGGCCATGTAATAGTCAAACTCGTCTTGCCAAACGAAAAAAATATATAACAATTGAAATTAAATTTATATTATCGACTTATTAAAATTGAACGATAACTTTTATTAATATAAGTAGTTACTTGTTATATTACTTACCGAATATAAAATAAATTTAATTCGCATTGTTATAGAAAGCTCCATATATTACAGGTGTTTTATATTATGATAGCCATTATACCGGTATTCACCTCTTAAGAATCTACAACCACGAAAGCTCGTGAATGTTTTTTCGTGCAGGAAATTTCGTTTATACCTACAGATCAAATCTCACTTTGAGAATATTTATATTTCTTTATGTTTAATAATCAATATAAATGATTAAAATCATTTCTGATACGATATACAATATTAATAATATGTAGGTACTTAATTATCATACAAGTTGGACACATGCACGATAAAGATAATAAAATATATATATATATATATATATATATATATATATATATATATATATATATATATATATATATATATATATATATATATATATATATATATATATATATATATATATATATATATCCAATTTATTGGTATAATGTGCACGTTATTATTATTATCAGCTTCACGCCATATCCCGCACACAGCAGGGTAGGTAGGGGGAACCTTATGTTAAGACACTCCGTTCCCCGCGATTCTTTTTTTTTTTAAATATTGAAGCGTATTTTAATTATTCGCTCACCATAGCGTATTTTTTTTGGTGAAGTGGTATACATCGGAGTATAAGAGTATAAGAAAGGTATATATTTATATTTATTTAAAATCAGATGTAATAATAAGAAAAACAATATCAAATTATTCAAACCAACAATAGTAGAATGAACCGTAGAATAAATTTGAAAAGCAAGATGCATTCGTAACACAGAATGAAGTGAATTTAATTAAAACAATTTACGAAAAATAAATTAGGAGAAGCGCTGACTGAACACTATTGTAATATATGTACATTGCCCGTCGCTAAGCTAATATACAGTATCCAAAAAATTTACCACGTATTTTGAAGTAAAAGAAATGGACATAAAATTATTGTTATGTCCATGCCTATATAGGCACATTTTAATTAGCGCCATCGTGGAACATTGGGACAGCGTCTGATTGTAAACCAGATGGATAATGGATGGGATTCGAGTGCCATCAATGATTTGGGCTCTGGACAAGACAAAATACGGTGTTGAGTTCCGCCGCTCAACACGCAATGTCTCGCATTCGGGCACAAAAGGGACACTAGGTTCTTTGCATATGTGGAAAAGGTAAGCCAAGTGCAGAATTGAACTTTAAATAAATTTATTTATTTATAAATTTATTTTATGATTTGGAATTCTTAACTCGTTTTAGGTAGGTATTGTAATTCATTAGATGATTATTTTAGACACATCATTTATACGTTCAACTATCAACCCACTAATATCCATATCAATAAAATTCTTGTTAAATCAATGTATATTTCGACCTTTTATTCTTAAACGTTATTTTAATGACCTGCCATTACGTTTTAATTAGAGACAAAAGCCACATCGTCACAAATTCAATTATAATATACTAGAAGTTAAGAGATATCACATTGTTAGAAGATTTTGTATGCATAATTTATATTAGTAGATTTTATAAGATTCGGATTTTGCAGGTTTAATGTTTAAATAAAGGATGGGTCTATCACATTGTGTCACCAAATGCGTAACAGGATGACGTCACAAAATTGCAAATTATATCGATCGTTCTACTCTAATTATATAATTCTTAAATTTATCAATCGTAGTAATTTAATTTAAAGAAAAATCGTTTATATTAACCGGACCTCAGATATTGAAATAAATGTAAGCTGTGAGTCCTTTTAAATCCCTTCCTTCAATCAATACAAATGAGAATTTGTGAACGTAAAAATGTTTTCGTCCAAAATAAAGTGGGTCAATCTTAGGTCACTGCCATTATAACAAGTGAGTATCGAGTGGGTAGGTCGAAGACAGCTCATGTGAGATTTGATAATAAAATTCTATTACTATCAAATAAATAGAAATGTTTATTGATTTAATGTGTTATTAGATACGTATGTTAGACTTTTCACTATGGATTTTTGACAAGGTATAGCGCATAGTTAGTTAGCTGACGTTTCAATTCATACATAATATATTGACTGTATTATTCTAATCTGGTTATGAAATCGATTTTATGTAAATATGATGCTATGAGCAGCAGATACTCAAATTTATAGTGTAATGGGATTATTACTATGTATTATTTTCTATGGTTTTATTTCAATTTTGCTAGAATTTTTATGTAAAATCTTTGCCACTTATCAGTTGAGGATAGCTCAACGGTATGTGGAAAACATATGGTAAATTCTTACCAGTATTCGTCCGGTGGTGGTCTGGCCGGAGATGAGTTCGCCGGCCCAGTCCTTGGCCTCGGTCATGAAGGTGCCTTCGAACTCTTGTTTCCCTTGTCGGGCCGCCTTCTGCTCCTTCTGCTTGGGGTCGTTGGGCGAGAGCTCCGGCTCCTTGCGGCAGCAAACGAACGCGCACGCGCGCCATAACAACACCACGAGAAAGCCCGCGAGGAACGTGAAGATCGAGGATAGGAGGAAGCACCACCATTTTCTGACACTGAGGCATTCTGGTTCAGACGGCGCGGTCGTCGTCCCTTCCTCGGACGAAGCCATTCCAGGGCGCGAGGCATCCAGACAGGCGCGTCGTGCACGTGCGACGCGCGCGCTCGCACGCTGCCCGCGCGCGACTGAGCGCGGCCCGCTGTGCGCGATCGATCCGCGCCTGCGCCCGCGAGCCCCGCTACCGCCCGCCCATGCTGGCCCTGCTGCGCCCTACCGCCGTTGCCACCGTCGCCTGGCCCTCTCGCTCACCTCGCCTCTAGGTCACCAGGGGCACCTGGCTTCAGCTCCTCACTGCACCAATGCAGATGGACATTTCAACAGGACGCGGAGCAGAGAGACTCACTGCCGCTGTGGTTGACACTACCGCTTCGATGGACCCGAGCAGACTACGGCTCGGTGTTGCCACAAAAATAACGTGTATTTGTTGTGGCGTTCAGAATATTTTGTAGGGAATGCGGAGGTTTTAGAGAGGTCAATGATTTCGGTTTCGCGTGACTGACGCCCTCTGCGTGCGTCACTGTGCGCTACGAAACTCGTAGACGTCTACGGAAACGCGAAATGGGACATGGCTCTATTGTATGTTACGTGAACGAAATTCGGACTCGTCTACTATCTGTATTGATTATTAAGCGAGTGTTATAATGCGATACAGAATATAAAATCACTTTAACTAGTTTCATACGATTTGCCAAAATTCAAGTTCATTTACATTGCCATATTAACTTCAATACTATAAATAAACAATATTTTTATATCGATAGAATCTTCTTTCAATTATATTCTATTTTTCTTTAAAAGACTTGATTTTATATATATATATATATATATATATATATATATATATATATATATATATATATATATATATATATATATATATATTTTAAGTACATATATATAGTTATATATATGTAGTCATCAAAATAATAAAGTAGTTCGTAAAATTTTGGACATAATTCGAAGTCAAAAACAAAATGCAATACGCGATGATAAAAATTAAAATGGATTTTGTATTTTTACCTGCCTTCTTTTTCGTGAGCTTTTGTTTAATTTGACATTGGCGAAGATTTTTGTTCAAATGGGACGCTCAATCCGCCATAATTAATAAAATGAACTGAAAAGTAGATAATTTTTTAGTTTACCTCAATACTTATACAATGCCACTCTCTACTAACGATTTTTTTAGACAATGCATGTAAAGTTTGCAGAGCTCAACGCCACATTTTGTCTTATCAATCTAGGACGGATAAAAATTATTAAAACATAAATAAAACCCCCCCTCAGTATAACGAACCTACAACCGTTACATACAAACATTTTCGATCAGACAATTTTCCAGAAGTAGGCAGAAAACCTAACGTTAAGAACGGAGTGTCCGTTCACATTAAAACATTTCCATTCCCTACTTTAGACCCACAACGTATCTCGCTTACAGTCGCCCTCCTTGTGCCCGCTTGTGCCCATGCACCACGACAGGTCTCTAAATATTTAAACAACATAAATAAAACAAGATACAACATTTAATTTTGATTTAATTATCTAAATAATATTCTTTTTTTTACATAATAACAACTTACATATATATTTTAAAACTAAACTAACCAAACTAAAAATATAAGATATATACATTTTGATGTACTTATACACATACACATTTTTACATATCTCTGTATATGGCGAGGGAGGGTACTTGGAGTCAACACACTCTCTTTTTTTAAAAAAAAATTTTTTTTATTCAAAACAAAGGCAGCAATAAACCGATGGACCGCTTGATGGCAAGCGGTTTTAGCGGTCCTTAGACAATTCCAATTTGAATCGAAAATGCGTTGTCAGTCTTGCTTTCATTTTTTTATTACGGTATTGTTGAGGGGCGGAACACAACACTGCGCTTTACTTTGTTACCAGAGCGATGAGATAAAAATAATTCACTTCATCCAGTGGAAATCGAACTCCCCAAATTACATATATTTATTATATATTATGCATAAATAAATAGATAAATTCAATCTTTTATTTATTTTTACTTAATACATTATTTTATGTGAATATGGAATGCCAATTGTTTTTTTTGGCACTTTTTATCAAGGGTTGGGGTGCTTTGCTTGTACTAAAAGTAACTTAAAGTATTTTTAACATTTTAAAAGTGTTATGTGGAATAACACTTATTAAAGGAAACTACTTATATAAATAATTAAATACTTATACTAAAAAAAATATTATGAGTGTTCTAAATAAATGTAAGTATTTTTTTTAACTAAAATAATTTAAAAACTAATTTCTACTGTCAACAGTAACAGTAAATATACTTCTATCAACAAAAATAAAAAGAAAAAGAACTTATCATACATATAAACTTATTTAATTTTCAGGCAGCGTATCTTCAATCCATTTCAAATATGGTGGGTTTCCATTTTTTATGGGCAAAGAAATGACCTCGCACACCTCGTATGGATGGTTTGAACGTACAAATTCAGTCAGCTTGTCGACGAGTGATGTTCTTGTTTTAATCATCAGTAAGGCCTTTAAACAAAATATTTATATTTAAAATTAGATCAGCTTCACGGTGAATCCCGCACAGGGTAACATAAGTTAGAACAGGGGAGCATAGTGTTAAGACACCCTGTTGTACACTTTCCACTGGGTTTTTCATTTTCAAGTCATTGCGTGTTGAGTGGGGATCAAAGCCACAACGGTCAGGTTACACTCCCCTGCGTCAAGACAACCTCAATTAAAAATATTTTAATAATACATAGAAATAGTTATAATATTTTCTTAAATATTATTATTATTTCTATTTGAAGCATTGGCAGAGTGGCTGTAAACACGACGGTTGTATGATCGATTTTCCATAGAGGGAATGAATTATTTCATATTTACAATTCTTTACCCTGGCAACAAGACAAGTGGGATGTTGAGTTCAGCCATTCAAAATATAATGTCTTGACAATTCAATTCAGCCTACCCTATTACATGCTTATGGGTTACAGTGCGAAATCTTAAATAAAAACAAATTATAAAAATTTTACTAGCTTCATATGCAAATGATCAAATCGCTTAGAAGGCAAAGTTAAGTATTTTTTTTTATGTTTTCTAAAATAATTTTCCAAAATGAAGGTTTTGATTAGACTTATTTATATGCATATTTTTTTTCTATCTAACCTTCAAGCAATTGTTTACTGGTTTTATAAAATTTACATTCTATTTTACCCAATCAATTACAAATATGTGTAAGATATCAGTGATATAACTTTTGAAGTGACAAGTTAATAAATTATGTAGTTGCTTATATTTTTAGCATATATTTCTATTATTTATTAAAAAGTATATAAAAAGAATAGTGTCTTATTTGAATTAATTGTGCAAGTGATATAATAAAGCCACATATCATATCATATAACAATAATAATTAATAGTTATCACTTGTGGCACAAACGAGCACCTGTAAACACATTGGTAGTGGTTTCAATTCCCACTCAGTTCATTACCTTGATCTGGTGGCAAAGCAAAGTGGAGTTTAGAGTTGTCACTCAAATTGCAATGCCTTAAGAATTCAGTGGAAAGTGAAGAATGGAAGTGTCTTAACACTAGGTTTCCACAAGCTGTCCTATAGGCTTATTATTTTACAATACAATATTCAGGTTTTTAAAGAATGCTGTTTTTTAAAAAGATTCATTATAATTTAAGAGACTCAAGAACACAATAACTTAAATTTGCTGATAACTGACCAGGAGTAATTTTAGAGTTAGTCTATATATGGTAGAAGTAAGAGCAAGATTGTAACAGCAAAATTGTTCAAAAATTTGTTAAAAGATTGGCTTAGAACTATCATCAATTCATATCTAGAAAATACTTTATATCTCCCACTCTAGCAATAGTAGTATTATTTCAATTTAGTTAAGTAGGGAGTGAAGATGAGCATTGATCTTAAGCCTACATTGGTATTGCAATTCCCAGACACTACTCTTATCTTCTCACCCTGCAACAACATCGCTTACACAGGCATATTTAATATCCGTGGAATACAAAATATTTTCTTGTCAACATTACTGCAAGAAGAAATAAAGGATATACTTAATACAGAAGAGGTTAATAACAGTAGATGAAGCAAAAGAAGTATGCAATGTTACCATCCCTTGCACAAAACTTAAAAGGAATGATCAATTTACTGGGCAGAATAGAATTGCTTTTTTTATATTGAATTTCATTTATTATTTTGTATCATGTCTAACTTATATATAGATTGAACTTATACTAACCTCACTATCTTCATTGATTTCATTTTTCCACTCATATATAGACGTGACCTGTGGAACAATATTAACACAGGCTGCAAGTTTGTTTTTAACTAAGCCATGTCCAATTGTTTTACCCACTTCGGCATTAGGCACTGTTACATATGCCACTGAAAATTTATCTGAAATAATAAAAAAACATGGATATTAAATTTATTTCGTTAAAGATACAAATCAAGAAAGATGATTAGATAGATTAATTTATGTTAAGAGTTTTTTAAATCAAAAATTGAAAATAAAGAATTTCAATAACATAAAACAAACTGCAGAAACCGCAGAAAAAATCACACTACATTTATTTTGTAAATATGAATTAATAATCATTTAAAAATTAAAAACAAATTATTACCGGCATCTACATTTCCCGACATATTCGCGTTTGATACGACAACAGTGGGTCTTAAGATTGACAAGTATAAAGCAAGCAGATGTTTAAAATTATTTGCTTTGAGCATTGTATGCTCTACGATTTTTTTGGAGGGTTACTGGTTCTATTATTTTATTTTTTTCTTATATGATTTAAAAATAAGTTTATTTAAAATTGGTTGTTGTTGTTTTTCTTATTTACTGTGATCAGCAATCCGATTTGTGAAGAGCGTACCAATTGTCAATTTGCCATTGTCAATACTATAATCGACTTCTAATCGATGTATCAAAATATCTATATTTTTCATGAACTATTCGATAAATATCGACAATATTTTAAATAAAAAAAAATATGGATATTAATATTTATTTTCGAGTATCAAGATCGATATATTTATTAATATACCATGTATAATAAATGTAGGGAGATTTTTACAAACTTCCGCTACCCAAAGATAATTAATAAGAATTATCGTTTGGCAAGAATACTGTTTTTGAAATATTTTTAAACAATTTTAAAGTGGTATTCCACACTTAGGAAGAAAAAATACTTATTTAGAAAACGTATAAAAATGTTCCCTACAAATATACTAACAACATAAATAAGCGTATAAAAATATCGAAACAAGCGTATAAAAATATCGACGTGAAGTGAGAACGTATGGCTTAGTGGTCAGAGCGCCTGGTAGGTTTCCAGGAGGTGCGAGTTCGTGTTCTGCTACGTCCAAATTTTTATACGTTTTCTAAATAAGTATACTTCTAAGATATCCAGAGAATATTTCAAATATTAACCAACAGATAATTTAATTATGGAATAGACAAGGCAAAAGGGCGTACACAACTTCGTGTAATACCAGAAGAGCTACAGGTGCATTGACGGACTTTATGGTGTAGACAGACGCGTTTTTTAAAGGTACCCATAACCATAATAGTATCATCCTGGGAACACTGCTGCAGGCAGGCCATTCTATAATAACGTGGCGCATAGAAAGAAGTTTTTATGAAACCGCATAGTAGTGGAGTACCACGTGGTGTAGATAATATTTGAGCTTGTGACGTACTGTGCGGTTACAAAATTTGGCAGTATGTAACAGCTCAAATAACTCCCCAGAACACTCCCCTGGAGCAATCCAGGGGAGTGTTGCGCTTTATAGGGCCTGTGTCTGCATACCAGGTACTTGTCTATGCCACTTCTGTATTTATATTTTGAGATTAATTAAACTTCATAAAATACGCCCTTACAAAAAATATCGATACATTGCTATTGATTTATCCGATAATAATCGATACAGTTTAAAGATATCGATTCAATATTTTTCGATATATTTTATTTACTTGTCATCCCTAGCTTAAGTGGTACTGGTAACTAAATTTTTTTTCTGTTGATATTGACACTTGACAGTTGACAATAATAAAAGGAGGCTGAAAAATATTATCTTTATTTTAATTTTATTTTAAAACCAATATGTACTCAAGATCTTTTTTATCTTTATTTTAATATAATTAAATTTCAAAACGCTTTCGGAACATTATAATCAAGGTACAGATAATCTTAAATAGCAAAAATAATTAAAAATTTTAAGTACACAATACTTTAGTTATTTTAATATTTTTTTTGTCTATTAAAATGATTCTTACTTAAAAGGTGGTGCAGCAAAAAAAAATATATAAATTAATGTCTATACGATAAGTTAGTTCATGTTGCTACCATTAGATGTCAGGAAAAAAATTGTTATTTCTGTAAAAATTTTGGAAAATTATTTACTTTGCATTTACTAATACAAAACATTTGACGTTTATCGGTCCCAAAAGCCCCCAATTTATATCCTGACTAAATTGAGTAGTAATGTTAAGAAAAGTTTTAAAATCTTTTTTAATTTTTGCAAAAATCTTAATATCATTCAAGGAGATATAATGTGTGATGGCAGCATCATTGTTCAAGTTTTTAATAGCTAACTTTAAATATTTGATAATTTAATCGAATTAAAGTTTATTGAGTAATAATTAAATTTCAAAATTGATCCACATCTTTGATGTACAAACCATTTTTCTGCCACAGGCAGAAACACTTTTACACAAATACTTTGAAACAAAATTATCACGAATTTTCTCAGTCTATAGATGAGTAATATAATAATATGTGGTCTTGATAAATAGGTTTATATCTTTTGTTTATTGCATACGCACTTCGAGTTTGCCAGCTTTGGTGTTCTCACTAAAGAAGATTGGTGCAGGTGTGTTGACTAATGTCTCCTCTCTTGCGAAACATTATCAGTTGATGTAACGTATCGAACTGCTACTACTGCCAACTGTATTACTTCTTTTTATATCTAAAAGACACTCACCTGATTGTAAGTGATTACCGCCCCCCACGGCCCCGTGTAACCCCAAAAGGGCTACAGGTGCGTTGCCGGCCTTTAAGGTGGGTTGGGCGCCGGGGCCCTGCATTACCAGATGCGAAACACAGTGGCATACAGCCTCTACTTCACGCCGGTTTTAAATGCCGGGGGTGGTAATGATCCGGTCGACTCTGCCCACATGTACTTTAGTCTCCTCTTACGACACCACCAGTACCAGGATGATCCTATTTTAGGCTGGGATCACACGGCACAATATTTATTAATTTCAAGCTTTTTTTAAAATTTTATGCATATTATAATATGTAATGAAATAAAACAATATAAATAAAAACAAAACATTTATTCAACAGTAGATTAACACATAATAATAATTAGGAAAAGATTTTTATTTATCAAATGTCTTTTTCTTTTAACCCACAAACACAGGTTGTTGGGATCGGAAAGTAGTCAATTGCAGTTTTGTTTTGTTCATTTATATAATATAATCGCCGTGACATATACCTCTGTACACATACGCCAGTAAAGCCCATTGGGAATGGAGATTCAGAGCCGTATGAGTTATTACTGAAATACAAAGAAATTATTATTTTATCAAATGAGGACAGAGAAAGATCCTGGCTGGATCCAAGGTTTGATAGTATGTATATGTATTGAAATATTTTAATTAGGATATTTGTTCAAACAAAATTCAAACAAAAATATTTCCAATAGGCGCGGGTTTTTGTTCTTAATGTGTGTGTAATAACACTTTAAGTAAATATATATATATATATATATTTGTATATATTTACAATATAGAAATACTAGATTTCTAAATATGATGTTATGTATTATATTCTAAATATTTGGAAGTTACTTTACCATATGATAGGGTTTTTATCCTGGCAAAGTTGAATGTTAAAAGTATACGTTGGATTTGTATCATCATTTAAAATATAGTGAGGTCTACCATATTCATCGGGTAGGCTCTTCGGTTGATATGACTGGAAAGAAAGTTAATTGTATTTTAAACATAGAACGCTTTAACACTATCTACCCTGCTATTTCTGAGGTGAAGCGTGTGAAAAAGTAGCTAAAATAAAATTTCTTTTCTTCAGATTTGTTAGAAATAGAACGGGTCATAACTATTTACTTCTAAAATAATAAAAAACAAGTGAAGTGCGAGCCTGTATATTGTTGTTCTCGTATAATGGAATTCTCGTAGGTTTTTACTATTTGAACTCTCCGGTCTCCATTTTCCGACATATTTTCACTGTTCTGTCTGCTAGTGCCGGGAAATGGAAATAATTTCAAAATGATTTTCCATAGTGGAGCTCGAGCCGTTGCGTGTACAGCCAGACTCTATTTTACTGCGCCGCGACGGCCTACTTGGAATTCAAGTCGATAAAAATAATATATAAAAACAATATATTTTGGAATATACCTTTGTCGTAGATTTACAAAGAGGAGTGTTATCGTCGTCGAAATTCGATCGAGATGTTAATAATATCTGAAAAATAGAATATATTTATTAGTTATAAAATTTTGTTGACGATATATTGTATGTGCGGAAGGTACTATGTACTAGAAACCCAGTACAGTCGGTTACAACGAAATGATTAATGTGATATAATATGGTATTAGCCTTAATCAATATATGGACTATACAATAGAATTTTTTTTTTAGTTCGAACTAAGAAGTCTTAGTTAGTCAGAAAGTTCTGAGATTTAGTGTAGGTGTTTTAAAGATCTCTTTTCATATATCGAAATGGTTTGGTAAACCTTAGTAGTACTTAAATGTTTAGGTATAATAAAATTACTTTGTTTTTGCTTTACGTATAAAAAAAACTTTTTTATTGTTTTTATATACAAATTATATATTCGAGTATGCCTACCTCAGGTACCGGTTCTTCCTTGTCAAAAAAGACGCCTTGGCTTTTGAGCTGAAACAAATAAAATAAAAATATTAATAGTATTCTAAAGTCATCAATGTTTTGCATAATAGTTAATAAATATTGAGAAAAAAAAGATAGTGATTAAATTGTAGATCGTCAAATAGTGTGTGAAAAAAAACTATAAGCTTATTTCATCGTGGCTCAGTGGGATTGCGGCTGCATGCATGTTGGAAGTAAGTTCGATGTTCCTTAACGGAAGAATAAACTATTTTAATTTTTCCGCTCTGATAGGCATAGTTCGATGTTGAGTTCCCCCAATCAATATACATTGTTACGAATTCAATCCTGTGTATATGTAGAAAAAATCATGTTATATATACACACAACGGAAAAGTTTTGATACGTCAGATAGGACGTTACTGACGACAAGTCGTGACTGCCATAAAGTGAGGACTTGTTAACCGTACTGTACAGAATGAGTGTTGGAAGTTGAAATGGATGCTTGTTTATTCGCATTGGTTCAGTGGTCCAACCAGTGGTCCACAGAAGCCTAAATATGTTGCGTGAACGATTTTAATTTTAGGGGTTGGTGAGACGTTTGTCATCGCGCAGTGAGTGAGAAGAGCATGCTACATGGCTGGAGTATGCTCTAGAAACAACAAATTTATTTAGACACTAAGATAATTACACATAAATTCATAATTTTATGAAATGAGTGTGCCAGTTCACGTAGTTATGACGTCGCAACGTATATTTCACTGTCACTCGAAACACTAAGGCCCAATGTGCTGAAACTGGCCACGGCTTTGAAGAGGATATTCTAGAAAACGGATGTTCAATAAATGGAATTTTCGTTGAATTTATTTAATTTCTCGTTGAATGACCGCGAGGAAACATTCCTGAGGGATTATTCAAGAAAAAATACAAGTTTATTGCGGCACTGGCCAACGAAAGAAAGACTTGTTGGACACGCAGAGGAGGATGCTAGCGTTCACTCAACAGCAGTAGCCTTGAGCTGCGCGCAGTGTGAAAGTTGGCGATCCACTTACAGAAATCCTCAGGAAGGCCACAGGATGGAAGTTTTGCAGGAGCATGCATGCCACAATTGATCAAAGCACAAGTACTAGCTGTTAGGCCCTCTCCCTTGCTTTCGATAGCCACAGACCAGTAGTGGGTTAGGTCAACCCGGAAATTACCAGTTCGACTATGACGGAAGCTATACTGACGATCATTGATTAATCGGGGATCCTCCAGATAAACCAAGAGCTGGCTATTGATAATGTACTGTTCCGGATGTGAAATCAACATAAGGTCCCATAAGGAGGCATTGTGGTTGTCCATGTCCGGGAGACACGTAGGTGACTCAAAAAATTGGGGCAACCTATTCGCCCTAGCAGGATCGAACACAGCTCTCCTCGTGGTGGTCTGTGGTGCGTGATCCAACATTTTATGAACATTGATATGATAGTAACTAAATTATGGAACGATCTTAAGTGAAATTATAAGCTTTTTGTTTTAAATATGTACAAACAAATTTATTTTAAAAATATCTACAAACAAATAAAAAAAAATATTTTAAATGTAATGTAATATAATTATGTACCTCAGTAATTAACTTTCTTGCCAGTTCTACGGGATAGTTATGAACATGTTCACATATTTTGTATAGCCGGCATTCTTCTGAGAATGATTTCATTCCTAAAATATAAAAAAAAATGCTGTTAGTCTAATAATTAATTTAGATTCCCGTGATCTCATTTCTTTCCTATATTTTTCAAAACTTGATGTAAATGCTATAAATACAAAAACATAGTGCAAACACAAACACATTAACATGTTGCAATATAATGCTTAAATTTATATCTAGCTTTAAAGTTTTGGACAATAAATAGAGGCAAAAATGACCTGCGATACAATATATGTTGAAATATGAAGATAACAAAACTAACAAATCGTATACACTCACCATTATCAAAACACTTTGTCCAAATAACTTGAAACTGAAAAATTAATTTATTTATTAATAAATATATAATAATACAATATATAAAATTAAATTGTACTAGAGTGCGGTCGTGGCGCAGGGGCATAAATTATGACTGTAAACGCGGCTGGTTGTGGGTTCGATCCCCACTCGAGGTAATGAAATGTTTATTTAAATTTATTTTTCAATATTTTCGCTCTGGTGTCGAGGCGAAGCGCGGCATTGAGTTTCGCATCACAGCACGCAGCGCCTCCACAATTCGGCGGAAAACTTAGTGTCTTAACACTAGGTTCCCTCTGCCTACCCTGCTATGTGCGAGATACAGCGTGACGCTGATAAAAATATTGCACTAATTATAAAATGTTCATTTAGTTTATCAATCAATAAACTCTAACTCACTAAACAAAACAGCACAACAACTTCTCCTGTACGGGCCATGTTTTCAACTGAAATACTGGATGCTGAAGCCACAGTCTATATTATATACCTCGAGTATTAAATTATTATTAGTTTTAATAAAGTCACTGATAAGGATTTCCCTATATGTCGCTTGTGGTGTTTTTCAGTATATTTCATTGTTAATTAAAATATTTTATACGTACATTACATGGCACGTCAGTGCCATCCATCATTTTTCCTTAATTAACTAGAAATGAAATATTTAAATATTTATTTATAACTAGAAATAAATTTCTTGTAATTGAAGATTATTACTCTTTTTATTGACAACTAGCGGCCTGCTCGCGGCTTTGCGCGCTTAAATTACAAGATTATTCATTTCAGAAATATAGATACTACAAACAGCCTTAATTATTAAATAATTGATTTGGATAAGTATTTACGATATTCTTTGTAAAATAACTTATATTAGCTGCTGTACAGTTTTTAAATTAGTAACATATATTATTCGTTAAATATATAATTGGTATACAGAACATACATAGAAAACATGTTTTTAGGCATTTTTATATAATCTATAAAATAATCAACATTTTCGGTCAAGTTCCAGTCGTACTTATAACCCGAGAGTTTCGTACCAGTTTTATGAATGGAGATGCACCAAAAGAATAACTAATATTGTTGTCATTTTGTAACAAATTAAGTACAGATTAAAATGGTACCTAATAGTTTTTTTCTGTGACACAAATACAAGAAGTAGTCAATTTTTGAAAAATTATTTTGGAATTTTCCTTTATACGTGCCGTAAGTTTTAACGTTTTAACAAATTTCGTAATTGTATATCAACGGGAAGTACCCTATGATAGAAAAGTTATGATAGAAAATGCGACAAAAAACGAAGCGTAAACCCTTATATTTCATCGTCATTTGATTGCGATGATTTAGAAGATAGATTTTATTGTGCTCTTATATAGACTTGAACAAAATAAATGATAAAAAAGGTTGCGATTAGTCTTATATAAATAACGATTTACATATTTATACATTTAAATCAACTTTATGTATTTATATTTGTAGTTTTAGATAAAATAAAAAAACAATTTCACGCTGTGACTCGCACACAGCAAGGTTGGCAGAAGGAACCTAGTGTTAAGACACTCTGTTCCCCATATTCCGCTGAATTCTGGAGGCGTTTTGGTGTGGAGTGCCGAAACTCAATGCCGCGCTTTGCCTTGACAATCAGCGAGGCAAAGCATGACGATGCTATTAAATAGGGAAAGAAAATTATATTTAAATATAAAAGTCAAGGCGAGGTCAGTTATGAGGCCAGTCGTGGCGTAGCGGCACGAAGTGTCACTGTAAAACCGACTGGTTGTGGGTTCGATCCCCACTAGAGGAGATGAAATATTTACATAAATTTATATTTCGATTTCTCTGGTGTCGAGGCTAATCGCCGCGTTGACTTTTGCCACTCAACACGCAAAGTCACCAGAATTCAGCAGAAAGTAGGGAACGGAGTGTCTTAAGACTTGGTTCCCTCTGCCTATCCTGCTATGTGCGGGATACAGCGTGAAGCTTTGAAATATGTAATGGAATAAAACAACAAAAATAAAAATAAAAAAATATTCAATATTAGATTCAATATTATATTAATAATTAAGATATTTTTTTTTGTTTATCATTTATCTTTAACCCATAAACACAGGTTGTTGGGATCTGAAAGTAGTCAATTGCAGTTTTGTTTTGTTCATATACATAATACTAGTGGGCGCGCGCGGCTTCGCCCGCTTATTTGCACCCTTAGGAGTGAATTCTAAAAAAACCACAAAACACGTGTTCAATAAAATATTTTTAATAGTCTTAATTTAAATTTTTATAAAAATCGGTGGAGATTTTAAGATTTTTCCATATAAACTTTCAACCCCTTATTTGAACGCTAAGGAGGTGAATTCTAAAACAACCATGAAACACGTGTCCAATTATATATTTTTAAGACTCTGAATTTCAAATTTTATAAAAATCAGTGTTGATTTAATTTTTTTTCCATACAAACTTTCAACCTCTATTTCATCCCTTTAGAGTTAAAATTTTTCAAAATCCTTTCTTAGTGAATGTCCAGATTACAAAAATAAACATCTGTCCAAATTTCACGTTTCTACGCACAGTGGTTACTGCTGTGCGTGCGTCTTAGCTCAGTCAGTCATGTACATGTCCTTTTATATATATAGATAATCACCGTAACATATACCTCTGTACACATACACCAGTATAGCCAGTTGGGAACGGGAATTCAGGGCCGGTTGACTTATCACTGAAATACAAACAATTTTGTTTTAATAATTATTCTAATAAAAAGTTACGGGCAAATTAATATACATAGTATGTAGTGAAGGAAAAATAATACTGGTAATAAGAAAGACTGTTTATTTCTTAACAATTTGACCATTAGAAAATGTTTGTTCATAATTTTTGTTAGAATATTTGTAGGTTACTTTACTATATGATAGGGTTTTGTCCAGCCAAATCAGCATGCTAATAGTATACGTTGGGCTTGTATCATCATTTAGAATATACTGTGGTTTACCATGTTCGTCGGGTAGATTTTTGGGTGAATATGTCTGGAAAGAAATTTATTTTAAATACTTCATGCGAAAGTTGTAGGTTTGATGCCTGAATGTGGATACGTTCTCCGAAACTATAATATTATATAAAATACTATGCGTCTGCGATTTTGTTACAAATAAAGTGATATCGAGTGCTGTGTTTCCCATATAGCAGGTTAGGCAGAGGGATTCCAGTATTAAGATACTCCGTTCCCCAATTTCCGCTGAATTCTTGAGGCTCTGTGCTTGTGGAGCTAAACGCCATTTTGCTTAGTTACCGGAGCGGGAAATAAAAATATTGAATAGTTTATTCTCTTGAGAGGAAATCGAGCCCCCGTCCGTTGCGTTTACAGTCACACGTTGTGCCACTGATACCATACATATACTAAGTTCTTCTAAAACTAAAAAAATATGTAGGTTATGCGACCTGAAACATTGTATTCGTATAACTAAATTCCTCTGTGTCTAATTGATTTCGTCTGCCTTATTTAAATTCAAGCCGATAAATAACAAGAACAATATTATGTCTTAAAACATACCTTTGTCATAAAATTGCAAAGAAGAGTGACATCTTCATTGGAATTCCTTCCTTCCTTTTAATTTAAATTCCTTCTGGAAAATAGAATAAATATATTCTTATCGTTGTGTCACGTAGCAGGGCAGTCAGAGGGACCGAGACCAAGACCAGGGCTCTTCGTTTTCCAATATTTAAAAAATAAATTTTAGTCTAAGAGGCGCGAGTTTTATTTCTTAAGTGTGGAATAACACTTTAAAAATGTATTCTACCTTGCTAAACAATAATTCTAAATAATCCTACTTTTGGGTAGTGGAAATTTCCAAAAATCTATCTACAAAAATGCTATGTTCTATTTTATATAAGTTTTCTAAATAAGTATTTTTTCTCCTTTGTGTTTAAGAACTAAATGATATGATGCATTTCTCAAAAAATGCAATATACATTATAAGAAATTATTCATGTATGCCTGCTTTTCGTAACGACTTTGTTTTTTTCTTGTCAGATAAAACGGGTTGGCTTTTAAGCTGAAAGTAATAAAATAAAAATGATTCAAATATTCTTAATTTTGGTTCCATAACATAATTTTTTGAAGGTTATACCACGTACCTTTATGAACTTTTAAAATCTACAATACCTTACAGATAGTAAGCGTGGTAAGCTTACTTCACCGTGCCTCAGTAGGAGTGAGACTGTCTACAAGCATATTGGATGTAGGTTCGATGTTTCCCTAATGAAAAAGTAAATTACTTTCAGAATAAATTATGTTCATTTCTTTTGGAGTGAAAGTGGAACATACATCCATCCTCAAAAACTATCACATTTATAACGTTAGTAGGATAGTCAGTGCAGGAGGTAACTCTGAACACCAATACAGTGGATTTTAAACAAACTAATAAGCGTCATTATCTTCTTCAAAAAATTAAATATAGAATATAAAACTATTGCTATGTTTACCTCTGGTACCGGTACTTCCTCGTCAAAATAAACGCCTTGGCTATTAAGCTGAAACAAAAAAAAATATATATTATTCTATATAATCATCCATATTTTACAGAATAGTCAAAGACAACCTAGTGATGAAATTATAGTCCGATAAATAGAGTGCGAAAAAAGTTATAAATCTTCAAAATTTACTACTACATACACATCTATTTGGAAAGGGATACCATGTTTTTGCAGTAAGTGATATGTATCAGCTACTAACAATACTTCACACTAGTTTCCTTCCAATAAGGGCCGTTGCCAACAAGCAATTGCCCCCGATACAATTGATACAATTTCACTGCTTTTATCATCTTTTTCACCTAAATTTACCCTCTTTTACACGAGTACGCTAACAATAGTATAATTATGTACCTCAGTAATTAACTTTCTTGCCAGTTCTATGGGATAATCATCAACATGTTCACATATTTTATATAGCCGGCATTCTTCTTATATTGGTTTCCTATCAAAAATATTACTATGTTAGTAAAAATACTGTTAGTCTAATAGTTAATTTTGACCCATCGTTTATATTATTTATTTATTTGAATTATATTAGGGAAAATGTAAGCATTTTTGTTATTAGGTCCGGTTGGTTAGGGAACGATTGTTGTAAAATTTTATTGGGAAGGTTAATAATTTTGGACGATGATTGAAGTCAAAAATGTCCTGCAATACAATGTTATTTATATAATATAATATAATGTTATGTTATATGTTAGAAGATAACAAATCTACATACTCAATCACTCACTGAAAAAAATGCATTATTAAATAAAATGATAACAATACAATATATCAAATTAAATTGCTTAATATGAATCAATAAATTCTAACTTACTAAACAAAACAGCACAAAGATTTCTCCTGTACGGGCCATGTTTTCAATTGAAATACTGAATGCTGAAGCCACCTGTATTATATAATTAAAATATTATATAATCTGTATTATATAATTCATATATAAAATTATTATTAATATTATTATACTCATTTATAAGGAAGGGTATTGATACTTTATACGTACAGTACATGCTACGCCAGCGTGTCCGTTATTTGTTCTTAAATGAATTAAAAATAAAATATAATGTTATATTTGTTAAGCAAAGGACAATGGGCAAAAATATACGAAACCTGGGACCACCCACCGATAATATTATTATTACTGTGTGTCATTCGATTGGTTATTTTCGTAGAAACAACTTTTGTGAATGCAGCTTTAATGTCCTACTTTCCATTCATCCATTCCATTAAAATATAATAGTTATAATTTTCGCGTTATTTTGTTATAATAAATAAGTATAAAATAAGTATTATTTTCAAGTGAAGAAAATAAATTATAAGCTGATATTTAATGATAATTACTTAAAACATTCTTAAACACTATAATTAAATCTATTACAATTTCTCTAGTCTGGTATTTAAGGTACATGCAACTTAGGGATGCGTGGCTTAAAGGAGGCTACTGCGGATATCAGGGAGGCGGTTGACATCCTCCGTAACAGGACGGCCTTTCAGGACGTTGACACTAAGGTGGAGGCGAATTCTCCTCGTCTCCCGGTGGAAATCCTCCATCCGGCTGTAGTGGCTAACACTTGGAGGACTGAGCAACCAACGAGACTCAGATCAGAACACCTCAAAAGGGGAAGAGCACAGAGAGTAGCAAAAAGCTCTCGGAGGGGGCGACCATCCCACAGCTGCCGAGTCTAAATGTGAGACCGGGCTGAGAGTCGTGGGCCGTAAGAAGGCCGGCTTGTGCCGTGTGATCCCGGCCTAGAAAAGGATCATCCTGGTACTGGTGGTGTCGTAAGAGGCGACTAAAGTACGTGTGGTAGAGTCACGTCGCCAGCAATGGTAACACGCATGGGCAGACTCGACCGGATCATTACCACCCCCGGCATTTAAAACCGGCGGGAAGTAGTGGCTTTATGCCACTGCGTTTCGCATCAGGTAATGCCGGGCCTCGGCGCCCAACTCATCTTAAAGGCCGGCAACGCTCCTGTAGCTCCTCTGGGATTGCACGGGGCCGTGGGCGACGGTAATCACTTACCATCAGGTGACCCGCACGCTCGTTTACCGTGTCTTTTCATTAAAAAAAAAAAGAAACCACTAAGAAGAAGAAGTTGCGCAGCCTGTGCGGCGGACTCCTACAGACGGTCGCAAAGGACCAACAATACATGCCCCACGTTGCTAAGCTGTGATGCTCACGGGGCCCAGATAACTGTCGAGTCCACCATTAAGTATCGAAATCACGTGAGGTATCAATCAGCTGAAATTAGTATAAAATAATCTAAAAATCTTTGAGCACATAAAAAATCAAGTTTCTAAAACAGCTTAATTAAAAGACACGAGCATATTTTGCATTGTTTTTGCTGCATAGTGTATGAAATTCGCCACGTAATGAAAACCTATAGGATACCTCTTGTGGACTTACAGTTACGAAATTTGGCACGTACTTAAAAGTTACAAAACATATAAAGACAAAATAAGAAATTTTAAAGATATTTCACAAAAATAAATCGTTACAAACTTATACAGAATATTATATATTTATAATTGATTTCATACAAAATGAATGCCCGGAAATCTAAGTTTATCAACTTTTATAAGTTGATCGTTGATCTAAAATACTGTAATTTGTACGGAACCCTCTGTAAGTGAGTCCAGTCAGTACTTGCACTGAATTAGTTATTTTTTTTTAATTCAATCTTTATTAAAATGCACAACATATAGTTCCAACAGAATTATACAGAGAGAACGATTTGCACTAACCAGAGTGATCTATTTTTTATACGTTTTCTAATTAAGTATTTATCTTTCCAGAGTGATCTACTTCACAAAAAGGCGCAAAATGCATGTACCTACTACTACAAGTCGAGTACTCTCTACATGACAGCAGCACCTGTAAAAAGTCTATTTATATCTAGTCTAAAGTATATTTTTCAGATATATTTTTAATTTTTTTTTATCTACACAACGATTTCTTTTACATTTGTGTTTTTAATAAATTTTATACCGATCGTCATAGAATTTATTAAAGACAGAGTGGTTAGCACACTAACCACCCTATTCCTCAAAAGACATATATCACGTCGTTCTCCACTTCCTGCCGATTTCAAGAGACACTGCGTATTGAGTGGCAGAACTCAACGCCGTGTTTTGCCTCGACTCCAAAACGAAGAAATGAAAATATTTCATTTCCTCGAGTGGAGATCGAACCTACAACCAGTCGCGTTTACAGTCACACACTTGTGCCCCTGCGCTACCAGCACACCATGCAGACGTCTTATCTTTTGCTTTCAACTTTTGTAACTACTAACAAGTAAAGCTTGTTATTAAAGTTTTTTGCACGCCACTGTGTTGTGTTAAAACACCAATGTTAATTATTATGTTTTAAATGTTTCAAATTTCATTTACGAAACAAGAAACAACATATGTATAAAATGATTTTAAATAAATAAAAAATATTATGGAAAAGATGAAAATGAAAATACATTAAATAGAGAACATCAACAATTTTATTAATATAGGAGCAATAAATTAATATAACTAATTATGAACTAGATAAATACACTTATTATTAATATTAATACGCGCAAGAAACATCACATTTGCAGCGCACTGGTACATAAAACATTTTTTTAGCCACCACCTCATTTTCTAGATCCAAATAAACCATTGTTCTTAAAGAATATTCCTGTGTGCTTATTGATCTCTTCGATAGCATCAGCTTCACTATTGAACTTTGGTCGGAGCTGTCGAAAAAAAAAAAAACTTAAATAAAAAAGTTATATTACACGATCGATATTATTTTTAATATCCTTTGTAATATATAGTAAGAATTTTAATATATTGATGTGATAAAGGGATTATAAAGCTGAAAGTTGATCGGTTTATCTAACACGCTAAACTGATAGCTATGTAGGTTTTTTATTCCATTGTTTCCATTTATTCGCTCTGGTGTCGAAGCAAATAACACCATTGAGATCCGCAACACGCAATGTCTCGAGAATTCGAATGTGAGCAACGGAGTGTTTTAACACTATGTTCCCTCTGCCTACCCTGCTGTGTGCGGGATACAGATTGAAGCTGATTTGATTTGTGTTTACGCCAAGCTAGACCTATTGCAGTGTTAAATCTACAAAGAACGACTCTATATATTATGTGATTCTCTCTATTGCAGTGTCCACTCAATGTGAGAAGAAAATAAGTCTTTAAAAATGTAATACTTACAAGCATCTGTTTGTATAAAATCCTTGATAACGTTTACGCTCCAGATTTAATATAAAAAACCATGTTTTGTCACTGGACTCCGCCGCTCTAGGATAGATGATCTGGAAACATATAAAATATTATTGTTTATAAAAACAAATTATATAATTTCATATTATGTCTAATGTGCTATTAAATGAGTTAATTTAGATATCGAAAATATTTCTATTAAGCATATTATAATGAATTATGAGTGTAATATTACAAAGTCATCGTGGCACAGTGTATAACTTAATGTAAACGCAATGTTTGTGGGTTCGATCACCAGTTGGGAAAATTTTATATTTCCTCTTATGTATGAAATAAAGAAATTTATCTATCTATCTATCCATCCATCCATCCATCCATCTATCCATCCATCTATCTATCTATCTATCTATCTATCTATCTATATTTATATTATATATATTAAACTTATGTACCTCTTCTGAAATAGCGCACGCTGTATACATTATGTCTATATTGTCACCCTTAAACGCTTTCTCCACTAAACCTGCTACGCCTTTTTCCTGAAGCTGAAACAATTGAAATAGTCTATAAAATATATTTAAAGTATCTTTAAAGTTTATGTTTATTTTTTGTAATGTATATGTTTAACAGATAAAAAGCGAAGTGTCACTATTTATTTTTCCAAAAAATATATATTATGTAATGTGTTTGACAAAATTTAACGCGTGTTACGTAATAGGAACCAAAGGAACCACTCAATTCCATACTACAAATATATTTTGTTTTCAAAGTGGGATTCGAACCTACAGATGGTTTTTATAAAATACAAACTTAAATTATATTCCATACAGTACATATGAGTCAGTGTGACACTGAGAAAAAGGCCTGATGCCAGTCGTGGCGTAGGGGCACAAAGTGAGACTGTAAAATCGACTGGTTGTAGATTCGATCCCCACTCGAGGTAATGAAATATTTACTTAAATTTATATTTTCTCTGGTGTCCAGGCAAAGCGCAGTGTTGAGTTCCACCACTCGACACGTAATGCCTCCAGAAATCGGCGGAAAGTGGGGAACGGAGTGTCTTAACACTAGGTTCTCTCTGCTTACTCTGCTGGGAGCGGGATACAGCGTGAAGTTGATTTGATTGAAAGTAGAAAAAAATCATTACCTGCTCTAGTGCCCATCTAGCAATTTTCGTGGGATAATTGCTAACACTTCCACAAACTCTGTCACGTATACAATCGTCGGTAACATTGGGAGATAGGGTCCGGTCCACATATAATCCTTCCACTCCTTTCCAACTTATAATTTTATCATCTGTTATAGAAAAATATAATTAACAAATAATACATAAAAAATATAAAAACAAATTGCATTGAGCTTCTTATATTATAACTATATATTACGCTTAAATATTATTATAATTTTAACTAAATGAGAGTTTAAATATAAAAAATAACAATTTAATATAACGTCTTACCGCTTTCACTTGTCGTTGAGACATTTGTTATCTGGACTAGGATTAGGATAATCACCTGAAAAATATATTTGTTTATGTTATTGAATTACTAAATTTACTTTATAAAATGAAAATATATTTAAAAGTTTAAAAAAGCGAGTGACAAAACTCAACGCCGCACTAAGCCTCGTCAACAGAGCGAAATGAAAATATATATTTAAATAAATATTTGATTTCCCCGAGCGGGAATCGAACCCATAACCAGTCACACATTGGTGCTTCTGCGGCACGATTGGCCTCTATTATACTTATTAATAATAATAATAGCAATTGTTTTATTGAATAAATATTTAATTAATTTACCGATACAATGGTGGCGACGTTGGATATATTCGCCATGACGTTATGTGCGTTGCTACCGTAATGAAATCAATCCTTCATACAGCTCTATATATACCACTTGTGCTTTTGGAGCTCAAAGCCAAAAGTTTTCCTTAAAACTATGATGTACCACAGATTATGTAATATTTACATTTTTGAATTAATTATCAGTTTAATTAAATAATTGTAATTATATACAGAGTCTATTGTGTAGTACACAGTATATGATTGTATCGAGACGGTTGTGGATTCTATTCTCATATAATGAGGGAATGAAAAATGTTCGTTTCTCTGGCAACACAATGCGCGCCATATACTTACAGGCATATTTTTGGCGCAATCAAAAAGTAAGATTAGGGTGAGATCTTGGGTGAGTTGATGACTAAAGGGAGGAAGGGTTGACAAGGACTTATCTGGAGAAATTTTGTTGGGGGGTGGAGGGGAGGGGGGGGGGGGGGGGGTCCTCTTGGTTCAAAGAGATCTGTTCGTGAAAAGATTTGTCTTTTTATTTTTCAGGTTTAGTTTTCTACGGTGGGCATGGTGATCCTCTCTCGCTATTCCTATGGTAAAAAATTCAATATTCTTTATAAGGATGGTATATGACTTCTGTTATCTTAATTGACCTTACCATACTATAAGATAAACAATGAGACCCCCTTGCATACGTTTTATATGTACTTTTTTATATTATTTGTAACTTTTCTATGTCATAAAACTTATTCCTTTCAATTATTTATTAAATTCAATTAAGGATAGTTAATTATCCTTATTAATCGCTTCACGTTATCGCGGTGGCACAAACTATATATGTAAGTCGTTTTACCCCAGCGATACGTCCATGTTGGACTTATTGCTGGGGTAAAACGACGTAAAACGTTTCAAACTCAAGAAAAAAAAAATATTGATCTTATATAATTTAAATGTAATAATAACATTATTGTACAGCACTTTATGTATAATTTGTTTAACTTGGACATCTAGTGATAAGACACTCTATCGTCGATAAAGAGACTTCCGTTAAGGCATTGCGTGTTAAACGACGGAACTTATTGCCGCGCTTTGTCTCAGTACCAGAGCAAAGAGATGAAAATATTAAATATTTCATTCGTCCGAATGGGATTCAAACACACAATCGTCGCGTTTACAGTCGCACGTTTTTGCCCCTGCGCCATAATATTAATAGCTTATGTAAGTGTGGAATAATATGTATATTTTTGAATCTCTTTGAGATTAATTAATTATATTCTCTTGGTATATCTATTTGTTACCGGTATAATACAATAGTCCGTCAATGTATAGAGTACCTTTAACGTGTAGATAATGTATGATATTTATATCTTACTTTGTCTGAGTATTCTTCATAATACCGAATGCACCGCTGGTAATGTGCGAGGGGTTATTCAAAAGATGATAATCGGTTATTGCCAGTATGCATAAAAATTAAAATAAAATATCAGCTTCACGCTGTATCCCGCACACTGCAGGGTAGGCAGAGGGAACGTAGTGAAAGACACTCCGTTCCGCACTTTCTGCCGAATTTCGGAGGCATTGCGTGTTAAGTGGCAGAACTCAACGTCGCGCTTTGCCTCGACACCAGAGCGAAGAAATGGAAATATAAATTTAAGTTAATATTTCATCTCCTCGAGTGGGGATCGAACCCACAACCAGTCGGTTTACAGTCACACTTTGTACCGCTGCGCCACGACCGGCCTCAAATAAAAATTAAAAATCCAAAAAATTTTGCTTGCTTATATACCCACTACTTCAGCCTAAAAAAAGCCGGCTGCAAGGCGAGGTTTGAGCCCTTACAGCCGTCGACTCCTCTCGGGCAATAACCTAATAAAAAAGGGAGGTGCATTCATTTGAATACGGACCGTCGAGAGATAACATCAAAATGATGATGATGATCAAAATGAATGAAGTGATGACGGCTGTGAAGGCATTTTGGGAGAGTCAAGATAAAGATGTTTTTTTAAAAGGAATCCTAGGATTAGAGAAAAGATGGACTAAATGTATTGATTTGTTAGGAGACTAAGTAGAAAAATAAATTACTTTATAAACTCTAAACACTGTATTTTACTAAGTTTATCATTACTTTTGGATTACACAACAAAGACAAAGACACGGCAAAGAAGAGACTTGCGGGCAGGCAGTCAATAAACGTATTGTGAATTGTTTATTTGTTTACATTTCATGCAGATCTTTATTAGTACTTAAATATGTATGTACTAACGTCACTGCAGCTATAGGCTTAGTGGATTTTAAGTGCAGGTTAGGGTAGGTTACTTAATTTTTAGTTCAAATATTTCTAGCCTGTAGACAATAATTGTGTAGTCTGTAGTCTAAATCTGTAGCTTGAATATAAGAAGAAGAGAACAAGAGAATAGAGAACAACAATCTATTTATATCACACATTGCCAGTGGCACAGCCCTTGAACAGCTAGTGCTCTGATAATCTTTAGAAATTTTATTCATTATCTAGGTGAAGTATGTAAATAACATTTATAATATGTCATACATTGCCTGGAAACACCGGTTATTTTTATATATAAAATTTCAATAAAGGGCTTAGATCATTAATTATCATTTCTGTTTGCAAACGAGAGCTATGCTAGAGTAAATACAAATGGAAATTTGCAGTTACAAAACATCAATGAAATACTCATCTAAAGGAAAATATTGCGTAATATTAATTAGTACGGTATGTGAGAATACACGATAGGGACTCATACGTCAGCGTTACGTACATAGGTCCTATATACAGGTTTAATGATGTGTTCTAAGAAGAAATGAAATAAACCATCTATTGATTGAAAAAGACATAGGCCAGCTGCGTCACACTATAATAAAACAAGAAACAAAATAAAATAATAGAAATTGTATGTATATTCTTCTTCTTGTAGGTATCATACAAGATTAGTCATTATTGGTTTTCTCCGTCATGTAAACTAAATGGCATTTCGAAGAATTTCAGTTATAATTGAATCATAATAAATGAAAAATTGATTTATATTTAAATCATTCTGATTTAAGAAGAATTTAAAATTATGTTTTTCTTTATATTGGCATTGTTCTTTTGTTATCTTTAACTTATTCTTACTGTCACTTCCATTTAAGCTTCTCGTACGTACAACTTGATAGTTACAGCAACTAGGTTTAAGAATTAACGACGTTTGAACTATCTTTTTAGAGAAACCGTTCACGTAAGCTTTCCTGAATATATATTGTTAAATGCATACTACGTAAATAGTTGGAGGGAAATGTACCTCACCCGAAAACGGTTAAGGCTGGCTGGGGTGGTTGCTGAAAAATAATTTGAATAATTCCTTTATTTCTAGGTATTATGAGTAATTTACAGCTGTACGCATTATCCTGCATATAATAAGATGGGCAGAGAGAATCGAATGTAAAAAATCTGTATATAATCGAAGATATTGCGTAAATGGAGCTCAACGCCGCAGTTTGTCTTGCCAGGAAGGAAAATGCTTCTGCAAATAATTTACAATAATTCATTTACTAAATATGACATAATAAAGTAATATATTTTTGATACCTGCATAATTATTTTTGTTCTTATCTTCAATTTTGTGGAGTATTATAGAAAATAGAAAATATATGAAACAACTCTAGATTTTATTCTTCATTCATGAAAACATGTTTGGATTTTTAATTTTGATATATTTAATGTCAAAAATGTTGTATATAGTTGCCAATATAGTTTTGTGGAATACTTTTAGAGTTCAAAACTAAATTCCTTAATTAATAACTTGAGGTCATTTTCATTTCTTCGCTCTGGTGTTAAGGCAAAGCGCGGCCTTGAGTTCCGCCATTCAACACGCAATGCCTCCAGAACCGGAACGGAGTGTCTTAACACTACGTTCCCTCTGCCTACCCTGCTGTGTGCGGGATACTGCGTGAAGCTGGATAAAACTAAATTTCAATAGTTCTGTTCCAATGGAACACCTGAAACATACAATGTAATTTAGTTTGTTGTTGGTTCGACATTCGGTATGCCTGATTGGACCATAACTTGACTGAACCGATAATATAAATGTTCTCATTATTGCTCATACAAGAATATTTTTAATTGAATTTTTAACTGAAATCGGACTTAGAAGGAACCGGTAACTCAACGCCGTGCGATTTAAAATGCATTAAAATATACCTATAATAAATGAATTAAATATATTATTAAATAATTGAATTAAATGTATTATTAAATAATAACAAAAGTGTATCATTAAAAAATATGTCTATTAGAGAATCTCGAAACCGCAGCCATGGCGTGTACAGTTATACAGCGATATAAATGTGAAGCGAAGCAACTGATATTAAGTTTTCCGTAGAAATTATGTGTATTTTCTGGGAAAGTGATTTTTTTGTACATAATGTCTATTTCTGTACAAGCATTTGTGGTTAAATAAATATTGATTTCAAATGAATCGGGTAAATGAAATATGTAATATTTTATTTAATCGCTCTGGTAATAGGCAAGGAGTTCCGCCATTCAACAAGCAATGCCTCAGGAATTCGATGAAAAATGGGCAACTGAAGTATTCTAAAAGGAACGGGTATCGTAACACTAGGTCCCTAGGTTCCCTCTGCTTATCATGCTATGTGCGGAATACAGCGTAAACCTACAATAAATTCGTGGCGCAGTTTTCGAATTCTGTTAAGGGGAACGAATATTTTTCCTTTTTATTTTTTTGCCTTGCTGTCGTAACACGATAAAGCGCGGCGTTGAATACCATAACTCGTAATGGTACACGTTAAAATACACGTAATGTCTCTAAAATTGGGTGAAAAAAACGAAGTGTCGTAAAGGTTCCCTTTGCATACACTACTATATGTGGAAACAGCTTGCATTTCGCATTTGGTTAACTTTATTTAAGGCGTCATTAATAAAACAATCAAAATATTAATATAAATATTATTTAAGGTTATGTTTTTGAAACAAATTCGGGGTATTTCTCATTTATTTCAATATGATAAAATTTAATTTAATATAAGTTAAATTTAATATACTTATGTACATTTTGGGAGGAAGGAAATTGTTTAATGTCCGTGACCAGGTCAATTTTCTGGGAATATGTATTGTACTATTAAAGTAGAAGTCAGAGATGGAGAGAGAGAGAGAGAGAAGAAATGGATTTTAATTTTTTTTCATACTGCTACCCCTAAGGCTGTGTTTTTACGGATACAAGTCATAACATCTTAATATCATATCGTCATAACATCTTAGTATATACCGTAGTATCACACTCCATATTACGGTATATGAGGTCGAATACAGCGCCTCTCGCTCTGCCGATGACCTCCAGTTTCTCTGATGCCAACTTGGTCTCAAGACCAGTATCGCGGTCATCTGTAAATCAATTTACAGATGATCGCGATACTGGCAGTCACTCGAAATGTTAAGACCCAATATGCTAATAATAGACAGGCTTTACGAGGAGTGAGCTCAAAGATTTGTTTACAATTTTAACAAAAGATTTTTTGCATTTTTTTTATTACACATACATTTTCTAATTATTATTATTATAAGTCCCAAGGTTTGTAGCACGTGTGAAACTCTGAACATTATAACAAAATTAACTTAATTAACTTAAATAACTAAGGGAGAAAATTTACAAGAAATATCATTTTATACAATTTATATGAGATTTGAATTCACAATCTTCATTTGATTATTCGAATTCGAAAAAAAATTAATGATTATGACGATTATTCATTATAATAATAATTTATTTAGCACTTTAGCGCACAAAGTGTCTTCAGAATACATTAACTTCACGAAACTTGTCTTACTACACAAGAACAACAGCTGGGCACTTGGAAGGGCCTCTCAACAGGTTCATTTTTCTCGTTCATGGACATCATCGTTCTCAGCATATACTTCTGTATACATTTCGACTCGTAGCCAGGTGGGAAGAACGCTACGGATGAACACGGTAAATTTATATTCCTGTAAATAAAAACAATATTTTTTATTTGATCATTAATTTTCCCCATTTTATTAGACTGGGACGAGTTATTGGAAAATACCGCTGAATTGAGGCATTTACTATATTTTTTGGGCCTAAAAAAGCATCATGTCTACGTAGACTATTGTCTAGCACGCAATGTCTAGGCTCCTCTGCCTACCCGCTATTTGCGGGATACAGCGTGAAGCTAAAGTTAATTTATAATATTAACTAATTCAGCCTGATTGTCTACGTTTTCAACGTAAATATAAAAATAATATTTACTCACTGACAAATTTCGACGCGAAACGTTTGTTGCGGGTTTTGTTTGTCATTCACTATGACCTGCCATTCGCTGTTTATGTCTTTAGCAGCTCGCGGAGCATATAGCTGAAATAAAGAATAAAAGTAAATAAAGAGAGACCTGTCGTAGTGCAGGGACATGCGTTGATTTCTATTCGAGGAAATGAAATATTTAATATTTTTATTTGCTCGCTCGCTCTGTTGAAGCGTCCGATGGGATGTCAATCGGCACGACAGCATCACAGAACAGATTCGCTCATAGTCACAGGACTGATTGCAAATATATTGAAAAAAAAAATATTTGCTCGCTATAATAATGATTCAAAGCGAGTCGTTAAGTTTCGCTACTTAACACGCAATGTCTCCAGAAATCGGTAAGAAGTGGGGAACAGAGTGTCTTAATGAGAAACGTGGTATCTTAACACTAGGACTAGATTTCCATATTCCTCTACCTACCCTGCTATGTGCGGGATAAAGCGGGATGCTAAAAAAGAAAGTAAGTAAGAGCGGATAACAGAGAAGCAAATGCTAATATTACTTCGAGCTCGCATATCTTCTATCGCGATGTCGGTGGATATAACTGAATATGAAGAATCTTTTCTACTCTTTCCGCCCATAATAGATAAGAGAGAGAAAATATTAGTATATTCACAAGTTTTGCTAGTCTTTCTTGTAAAGTAGAATAATGCTTGAAAATTAAGAAATATTTATATTCTTTTATAGTGTAGATTTAATATTAACAAATAATACTATAAATAGAGAATATATACATATAAATCAGCTTCACGCTGTATCACGCACACATCAGGATAGGCAGAGGGAATCTTATGTCAAAACACTTCGTTCCCTATTCTCTGCCGAATTCTGGAGGCCTTGCATGTTGAGTGGCAAAACTCAACACCGCGCTTTTTGCCTTGACACCAGAGTGAGGGCAAATATAAATTTAAATAATGTTCCATCTGCCTACCCTGCTGTGTGCGGGACACAGCGTGAAGCGGTTCAATCGGTTTTCTATAATTTACCGTTATAAGGAAAAAATTTAATTTAATTAATTTAATTAAGAATTACTGGAATTCAATTATTATTAATATGTTACTAAGAGATATATACAATTACGTATTAAAATTTTAATACAATTACGTATCAAAACTTAAGTGATTAATTGGTAGCTTATTAATGTACCTAATTAATTTAATTTATGATAGTCGTTAGGCGTATTATTTAATGGTATCTATTGAATAATTGATTTTTTTGCTTGATTCAGGATTTATATGATAGTGTTTTTTTAGCTTCACGCTGTATCCCGGGATAGACAGAGAGAATCTAATGTCGAGGTACACCATTTCTTCGAATATGAGAAGATGCGTGTGAAGTTTTTTACGAGAGTGAGTAAAATCCAAAGAATGGAGATCGACACCTCAACTGCAGCGTTTTTAGATCTAAAATTATCTTAACTACGACTATATACTTAAATAAACTAAAATAATAGGCTTTTTTCATAAACTAAAATTTACCCTTTGTACCGAAGAGCAGAGCTCGATGCTTTCATCTTCAGGGCCGATCCTTTCAGCGATTTGCGGAACTTCTAACACGTCTTTGTTAAATTTCGTCACATTCTTACGTGATATCTGAAATTATTAATAAAAAATAATTAATTTTTATGTAATAAATATGTATAGTGTGTGTTACTTTTTTAATTTGAGGATAAAAATATTTTTGTACTTCTATATGTATGTGTTATAGTGGGTTTGTCTAAATAAAAACAAGAAATGATATCATTCTAGAGGATTTATTTACAATATATTTTGTAATAACTTAGTAAGTTAATAAAATAACCACTGTAATTGTTGATTTACAAAAGTTAAAAACAATTAACAACATAAATAAGTTATAACAAATGTATGACTTAGTGGTCTAAGCGCTTGAGTGATTTCCATGAGACACCATTTGGTTTCCAAGAGGTATGTTTTTATAAAATTTTAAATAGTGGGTGGGAATCGAACCCACTTCTATACTCTTTTCAGCAACTTAACCAACTTTGAATCAACTAAGCATTTTTCTCACTTACATCTTTTAACAAGTTGGCCACACGTTCTTCTGGATAGTTAGGAATATCATCACAGATGCCGATACGTTCGCACTCATCTGAAATTATCAGATCGCCATCTTCTTTATCATTGCTGGCTTTTGAAGACCACTCCGGAAACACGAAAGAACCGAAGTCCACTGTAGAAGTTAATTAAATAGCTATAATAAAGATTTTCTATATTTGTATTTTGGTTGTGATTGCTGGAGGTTTAATAGCATAGGATTTAAATGTCACAAAATTCATATGTAATATCCTACTTCTATATGAGAACATACATTGTGTATAAATATACTTATTAAAACACACATAAGGGTGTGACTGTAACGCGACGGTTGTGGGTTCGATCCCCACTCGAGGAGAAGAAAATTTATTTAAATTTATGTTTCCATTTCTTCGCTCCGGTGTCGAGGCAAAGAACGATGTTGAGTCCCCCCACTCAAAACGCAATGCCTTGAAAATAGGCGGAAAGTGGGGAACGGAGTGTCTTAACATTAGGTTCCCTCTGCCTGTCCTGTTATGTGCGGGATACAGCGTGAAACTGATTTGATTTTTGATTTGATTATAAACCCGATATCAGCAGCTCGATATTAGCACGCATTCGTATGACAACTAAGTAAATATTTTAGTTCTTTTAATTGTATTGGCGGAAAAAAAGGACTGGGAAAAAAAAATCTTATATAGTTTCTTTTTTTTTAATAATCAACACAAACGGTGATTACGCTATTATATCATGTATAAGTATAACTCCATAATTATCCAAGATGGCGTTTTCCTCATGATTATAAATCGTGATTTTATATCTTTACATAAAATATAAGGAAGATATATCGCCATATAATAATTTACCTTCGTAAATATAATCATGCATAATTATTTTATTTTATTAATGCATTGTCTATAGATATAGTTTACTTACTGGTGTAAAGATCATTTTTAATAATAAATTCTAATTTTTTTCTTTCTAATTTTATTTATGTTTATTACCTGATATTATTATTGATTATGACACCGAAGCAATTATAGCGCAGCGGCACAGCGTATCTGACAGTAAACATGATGGTTGTGGCTTCGATTTTAATTTGGTGACGCGAATTATATTTCTTTTCTCTCTCTGGTAATAAGGCGTTGAGTTTCGTCTCTACACTACACATACCAATAAACATATTATCTTCTTCTCTAAGATTAGGGCGGAAAGTGGATCACGGAATTTTTAGGACTGGGTTCGAGGGAACCCAGAAAGCGCTGTCTTTGCTATATACGGAATATATTGTATGACATAAAAAAAATTATGGTCTATTTTTTGTACTTAGCAGTTTATAAATAAAATTTACACATCTTTTTGCATTAAACTGTCGTAACTATCTCTTTTTTTTTATATTTATTGACCAATTTTCTTTGTACAACGTACCATTGGTGAAGTGATTTATGCTCTACCTGCACGCCCCTAATACAAGAGTTAAGGAGTGGAACCGATTGGAGTATTGTTGTTATATTGTTTATTTAGTTTTCTCTTCCAGAATTAGATAATTCTACGTAAAAGAAGGTCAACTCCACAAACGTAAGTTTAGCCATTTGTATATAGGGGTAAAAGTTTAACTGTTTATAAATTTTATTGTATAAGAAAGGTGACTAATACTCGTACTGCCTTATAACACGAGCTGTACGAACTGAATGAATGTGTGTGCTACAATATCATGTCGTCTTTTACGTAGAACGTTTTGATTATATGGCAACGATTTGTGGTATTTTAAGATTAGACCAATTATATAAAGCCGCTGAACTGATAAAAAATCCCTAAAAATTTATAAGTGGTCTATTGGGAATCAATAGGGCTTAAAACACATCACCTTGAGATCGCTGATGTGTTTTAAGTCCTATAAATTCTAGCTTAAATTGTAATGCACATACACACGTATTTATATGTACATATATATACATACACAATATACTCACACACTCTCTTTCTGTTAGTGTGAGTTCCGCACCCAACACGCAATTCTTATTCTACCAGTAGAACATCGCCATATTATAATTTACCTTCATAAATGCATAATTATTTTATTTTATTAATGTATTGTCTATATAGTTTACCTACTGGTGTATAGATCATTTTAAATGATTAATTGCAGTGCTTTAACATGTATTTCCAACTATAGAAATACCTAATTCTTATTTATTTTTATAACCTGATTAATATTATAATGATTATGACTCCGAAGCAGGTTTTGCGCAGCGGCACAGCGTCTGTGCACATGATGGTTGTAGCTTCGATTCTCATTTGGGCAAGTAAATTATTTTTATTTCTTGTCTCTGGTAACCAGACAAAGTGTGGTGTTGAGATTCGCTACTAAACAACACACACAAGTAAGCACATTTTCACTACAATTGAGAATGGAGTTTTTAACACTGGGTGGTGGGTTTTAACGCTGTATGCTGTATATATGGATACAATGTGAAGCTAGTTTAGTTTATTTAAAATAAGCTTAGCAACTGTTAATAATAAAACTAGGGGGAGGTCGTAGTGCAAGGGGCAAACGTGTGACTGTGGGTTCAATTGTTACATGAAGAAATGAAATATTTAATATTTTCATTTTTGTTTTGGTAACGAGGCAAAGTGCGGCGTTGAGTTCCGCCACGCAACACGCAATGCCGTCAGAATTCGGTGGATAGTGAGGAACGCAAGTGTCTTAATATGAATGGTAAGACAATCCATTCATATTAAGACACTAGGTAAGTAGGTAGATACTCAGGTTCCCTCTACCTTCCCTACTATGCTATATGTGGCATACAGCATGAAGTTAAAGCTATACTGAAAGTTAATTGTGGATCCTTTAAATTGAAAACCAAATAACATGAATAATATAGAGGTATCTTATTTGTAAATATTATAATTATATTCAAATGAATAATAAATAAACTTAGATTTTGTTATTAGATCGCGAGAAGAAAATACGAACCTCTTTTATTAACAAGAGGGTTCACAAATCTATTTAAGATTTTGTACGAACCGTTCGGCTTCAGGTTAGCGGCGCGGTCTCCTTCCCGCACTGAGCGGGCCTTCGCTATCTCGGCTCCATGCGATGATGCCTGAAAGTAACGATATTTTGAATTAAAGAGGCGCAGAAGCTCCAAGGTGTGCAAACGACGTTTGTGGGTTCTATCCCCACTCGGGGGAATGAATTATTATTTATTAATATTTTTATTTTTTCGCTCTGGCTGGTACCAGGCAAAATGCCCAGCGTTGAGTTCAGCCACTCAACATGCAATGCTTCAAAAGACTCGGCGGAAAGTGAGGAACGGAGTACCTTAAGTTTCCTCTGCCTATCTTACAATATACGAGATAAAGCGTAAAGCTGATTTTGAAAGTAAAAAAAAAAAAATCAGCTTCACGCTGTATCCCGCATACTGCAGGGTAGGCAGAGGGAACGTAGTGAAAGACACTCCGTTCCCCACTTTCTGCCGAATTCCGGAGGTATTGCGTGTTAAGTGGCAGAACTCAACGCCGCGCTTTACCTCGACACCAGAGCGAAGAAATTGAAATATAAATTTAAGCAAATATTTCATCTCCTCGAGTGGGGATCGAACCCACAACCAGTCGGTTTACAGTCACACTTTGTGCCACTGCGCCACGACCGGCCTCATTTTGAAAGTATATTGAAAAAAAACAATATTATAATGAAATATTTTCACGAAATTAATTTAATTTAAGTTAAATTATTAACTGAAGTCTCTGAGTGCGTCTGTTAATGTAGATATGCAATTTTCTATATGTTTACAGTGTATTTATCGTATAGCTAACCGCTACCGTGTCATATTTGTGTACTGTTATTTGGTGTTTTAACCATAAACGTAGGATGCTATAAAGCAACTTTAAATTAAATGTTATGCTTCTACATAAGTAACCATATTTTAATTAAAATATGATTATCCATAAATATGAAATTTTATTACAAATGTAGGCCAGTTGAGCCAGTTGAGGCCAGTCGTGGGCAGCGGCTCGAAGTGTGACTGTAAAACCTACTGTTGTGGGTTCAATTCCCACTCGAGGAGATGAAATATTTACTTAAATTTATATTTTTATTTCTTCGCTCTGGTGTCGAGGTAAAGCGCGGCGTTGAGTTCTGCCACTTAACACGCAATACCTCCGGAATTCGGCAGAAAGTGGGGAACGGAGTGTCTTTCACTACGTTCCCTCTGCCTACCCTGCAGTATGCGGGATACAGCGTGAAGCTGATTTATTTATTTATTACAAATGTAACGGCTGTGGCAATCCAACTGCCTGCATTTTGTGTATTTGTTAGACCAGAAAAATTAAAGTAATTTTATACAAAAGTCCTTGGACGGGGTATACTGTATACCTTATAGCCGTTATTCGGAATACCCGTCTAAGGATTTTTGTATAAAATTATTTTATTTTTTCTGGTTTAACAAATACCGCCATTTAGCATGATTATAAACAATAAAACTGCAGCAACGCACACGATATTCGTAAATTCAAATATAGAGTTTTGAAATTGAGTATCGTCAATCAAAGTGAAACGTTCTTCAAAACGACCAAAAGTAGAGAACGGAGGCTCTAAACTAGATTTTCTCTGCCTTTGATGTTACATGCAAAAATTACGCAATAAATAAAATGAAATACCACGTTAACAATGTAAAAACGCTAGAAACGTTTTACTCTATGATAATAAACAATTGCACTGATAATGCTTCATGATCAACCAACCGTTGAGACCTACGACGACCTTGCAGTTAAACGCTTGTAGTGATTCCCCTTACATACTAGTTCAGTTAATGGTTAGACTTTATTTATTATATCTATTCAAATATTAATACATGGAATTATTTTATATATATATATATATATATATATATATATATATATATATATATATATATATATATATATATATATTGATGAATTTTTTTTATTATAATTAAAATTTTAAAATTCCAGCTGCTACTACACTAAATTGTTTGTATTTTTCATTGGTATGTTCAATATTGGGCTACGTTCTTGATTGTTATAGTCTTGCATTCACATCAAATATTGATAGGCTTGAAGCGTTACAGTAAAGATTATGAACATTCTTAGTAAATAAAAAAAAACTAAAGAAAATTGAAAAAGTGATTATCACATTTACAGTCGAGGCCCATCGTGGCGCAGGGGCACAGAGTGTGACTGTGCATATAACGCGACAGGTTGTGGGTTCGATTTCCACTCGAGGAAATGAAATGTGGAATATTGTCATATCTTCACTCTGGTGTCGAGACAAAGAACGTCTTGGAGCTGCGACACTCAATGCCTTCAGAATTCGGCGGAAAATGGGTAACGGAGTGTCATAACACTAGGTTCCTTCTGCTTACTCTGCTGTGTGCAGAATACAGCGTGAAGTTGATTTCATTTAAATTTAATCTGTTAATAGCATTATTTATATCCATTTGTTCATAATACCATCAAGTGAATAGTCACACTTAATAGATTTTAGATAATAACAATTGTTGCCTTTGCTTTTATAATAAAAAAAAACTATGACGCCATCTTGACGCAATTGTAGTCATTATGATTGTCGTTTGGATTTCCAGTCGGGGCATTTAATTGGCCAAAATTATAATCGCATGGGCCAAATTCAACAAGTAAAAAGATAAGCAGAGAGTAAGTAGTGTTAAGACACTCTGTAGTCTGTTTTCCCACCTGAATTTAAGACTGCGTGTATAGTGAAACTTAAAATGTGAAATAATTGACTTCTCCGAGTTGGGATCCTACCCACAACTCGCATTACCGCGCCACGATAGCGGTGTCATTGAATTAGTTAATTAATAAATAATTAAAAACAAAAAGAAAGGGTCATTCTGTTGTTTTATTTAAATTAAAAAAAATAATTTACGCACGGTATTGCCTCGCCACGCATTGATTTCGGCTACACAACACGCAATACCTTCAGAATTAGACGGAAGGGTTGGAACGAAAGTGTCTTAATGGGAACTGAGTGTCATATTATTACTTATTTCTAAGTTAAAAAAAAAACCATTTTTTTGTTTTTTATGTTACTTACTATTTGTCAATATCAAATGTTAGTATCCTAAATACTATTATTATTTCCTGTTAGGACGCAGCTAGTAGCGTTTAGTTAGTGATTTGACGAGACACCGTGGGTTTTTCTTTAGTACGTATTCGTACATGTACAATGAGGAGCACGTATGTTTGATAGATCGTGATTCAAATTCAAATTATATTTTTAAAAAGTAAGATATCATTTAATGTTTTTTTTGTAATGAAATGTTTCTTTTTTTTTAACTATTTATCTGGTTCAATTTAATCAATAAACCGAGTGAAATATGAACCTACGACTTACATTGATTTTTTTCTATATTATAATTATTTTATAAAATAGTGTAAAGACAAAGAAAAGTAAAAAATAAGCAATCTACAATGGCTACAATATTATATGATTAAGCTTATACATTACACTGTATATATTTTTAACTGATTACTCATTCAGTTTATCAAATCTCTAAGGTCAATATAAACAAAATGATATTGTTATTGTTATATAGTAAGTAAATGTAAGAAAAAAAAATTAAATACCTATTTATTAACAGGATACGTTGTAATAGCCTTATTCAGCGATAATAATATTTTGTAGAAAATATTTTATAATATCACCGGCTTAGATTGTAAACTTGCTAACAGCCTGTATAGTAGATTTTAGAATCAGACTATGTTTGTTTTTAGCAGTAGATTCTCTTTCTCTGCTATATGTAGGAGAAAAGCGAAAATCTAATAAAAAACAAAAAATCATTCCATTCCAACAGGAGGTATGCCTTTATTATAAGTTAACTTTAGTATATTTTTACCTAATTGAAATTTCAATGCGTTCAAAAATTAATATCTATATTACTCTACGATAGCATCATTATTTTTTAATTTGTATCACATTTTTATATATTTTTCTATATCTTAATAATAGGTTTTCAGGTTCCCACTGGCTCCCCTTATCCGCACATAGCAGGATCCCGGAACCAGGAAATATAGTGTTAAGAAACTCTCCTTCCCTACTTTCTACCGAATTCTTGAGTGACGGAATTCAACCCCGCGCTTTGCCTTGTACCAGAGTGAGGAATTAAAAATATTAATAATAGAAATATTAATATTTTATTTCCTCATGTGGGAATCGTATCCACAAAATGTCGTGTTTACAGTCACAATGTTGTGCCATAATGATACTTGCAATAACGGGATAGATTGAACCTAGTGCTAAGAAGCTTCGTTTTCCACTTCGATAAATTTTGGAGGCATTGTGGGGTGAATGGCGGAGCTCAACGCCGAGCTTTAGACATTTTTTTTTCATTTAGTTTTCTTATCTAAGTTATTTGTCTTTTACAAGTTTTAGCCGGGACTTAATTGACTCTACATTATGAGATAATGTCACTAATAATAAAAAGAAATTGTTACAAGCGAATAAAAATTTCTACGTAGCTCTATAAATAAGAACGTAGATACGCTTAATTGGCTAAACCACTTGGACGGTTTCGAAGAAGTGCGGGTTTGACTTCTGTTGGGTTTAAATTTTATACATATTGAAAAATATAAAAAAAATTTTTCTTCACTTTCTTTCTTTTAGACATTTAGTTTTTTTATCAAAAATTAAAAATTTAAATTAGCTTCAAGTTGTATCTCGCACACAGCAGGGTAGGCAGAGGGAACCTAGTGTTATAAGGCACTCCCTAAGGCATTGCGTGTGGAGTGACAAAACTCAACGCTGCGCTTTTCCCTCGACACTAAAGCGATAAAATAGAAATATAAATTTAAGTAAATATTTCATCTCCTCGAGTGGGGATCGAACCCACAACCAATCGGTTTTACAGTCACACTTTGTACTACTGCGCCACGACAGGCCTCTTTACATCAAATTTAAAATCAATATTTATTCACTTCCTATCTAAATTTTAAACACACAACCATTTAACAGCTGTTTCACGAATTCATTTATTATTTTTAGTAGTTTGCAATTTAATTATATATAAATAAAAAATATAAAATAGTCCTGATATCAACGTTGGTGTGTCATTGCCAATTTTACAAAGTAAATGCTGTTAATTATAACTGGCTTACCTCGATCCCTTTCAAAGTACACAACAACAGAATTTTAAATGTAAAACAGTTATAACTTAAATATAAGATAATCATAAACTATAGAAAAAAAATATTTTTAATCAAACCAATGGACACGCTAACGATATAGGTATCGAAAGAAAGTCACTTTTACTTTCGCGGTGTCGCTTTAGAAAGTGATTGAGGAAATTAACCTTAATTTGAATTTATCTCTTTATTGTACTGTAATTAATTAATAATTTTATACGCTACAAAAGAATTAAAATTGTTATTATAATATTATTAAGTCATCAAGTATCTGTAGAACTACGTTTTGATAATCCTACTATACATATGTATACTTATTTAGAAAACATATAAAAAATTGAACGTAGCAGGACTCGAACCCGCGCCTCCTGGAAGCCGACCAGGCGCTCTGACAACTAAGCCATACGTTTTATAAATATTTTTCTTTTCTAAGTGTGTAATTAAAACTTTAAAAAAGCTTAAAAAAATTATATATTTTTATTAAAATTACAAACAAATTTAATTTTAAACGAATAATAGTCGGGTTCAATTTGATTTTTGCTTAAAAAAAAGACGATCGAATCAATCGAAGTAATGATAGAGTCAATATAAATAATATTGTATAAATATAATTATGCGATATGTAAATTGCAATAAACTGTGTACAGTAACACGCTTATGATATTAATATAAAACCTGTTACCCGCGTTTGTTAATAAATTTTTCACACACGATTATAATTAGTTTCGCTTTTCAAATAACTCTATATAGTGCTCTTATATGATTTTTAAAGACAACAATATTAAAATATTTACTTTATTTATACATATATTTATGCAGGAAATGTCATCAAACTTCACATATTTATATGTTAAACAGGAAATACGATCTATATAAGGAGTTCCTCCCACAATGAAGGTCCGCTATATCTTATAAACTTAAAATAATATACAAATATTTCATTAATCTTTAAAATCTACTAACCAGGGAAACCAAAACGATGCACATCACTATCCAGGCCATATCTGAACTACAACATATTCTTTTTTATACACTGCATTGATATTGTTTTAATTTTTTTATCATTTTTATGACACACGCGTTGTTCTCATTGATAACACAATCGACTCTTACTGTATCCGAGTGACGACTGGCGTTGGCAAGACGCTAAGTGGCCGACTGACCACCTTAGGTAATGCATTTTGTGATAATAATTAAAAGAAAAGAACTTTAATATGTAAGGAGGGGAACTGATTCGATTAATTGTTCAAATAAATCATTTATAATCGATTATTAATGGATCATATAAGTAATGTATAGAGTTATCTATTCGATGTTATTTGTAAATTATAATGCAATTAACGAATAATTATATATTTTATATCATCTACTTAAAATTAATTAACAATTTGTTAATAAACTTTTTTAAAAAATTAGACGAAATAGACAATATAAATGTTAATATTTTTTGGCCACATTCAATGCGTCAATTAGTATTTGAATTAAATTATATTCGGACTTATATGTAGATACAAATCGACCTACTTACTGGCAGTTTAACGCTAATTGATGTCTCTGAGAGTGGTTGTCACATTTGCATATATACTTTTAATAACTGAAAATATTATATATTCAAATATTTGCATATAAATTATAAATTCAAGGTTTATATAGATGATGATGTTGATAAAATATACAGATTTCTTGTCCGTTATTTAATTAAATACGTTACGCATTGAATCTTTGTTGAATATACCATTTCTCAAGACCTTTACAATAAAGGTACTTTTATTAACCTTAGTCATTTACTTATACGTACATAAATATATAATATATCTCGTATCTCGTATCGTATCTCCGTTTCTTTTGTAAATTCCGCATTACTAAATATTAAAGTTGCCTCTCATTTCACATTTATGTTGATTGGATTGTGGTTATTAATGAAGTGAAAAGTCACTTAATTAAAAATACCTTGCTACTGCAAAAATGGCGCAAAATATGTCCTACTATTATTTTTATAGGTTCATAGAAAAATAGAAATGAATTCTGAGTTGTAATTTTTTTTTAATTTTCCAAAATTTTAAAGTTAGTAAATTTGGTCCTTTGAGCCTTATATAAGTCTGTTATTTCATAGAACTGCTGTTGGGTAGTTTGAAGTCAATTTGAAAAATTTCAATCATTTTTCTTTGACATTTATACCCACTTTATATATTTTTTAATGCCACCAATGTTAACGTTTAAAATAAATAGTATTTATGGTGCTCTAAAAAACCATTAATTGTAATTACTTCTTTTAAATTGTAGTTAAATAAATTAGGAAGATAAGTCATTTACTAATTATTTTAAATTATTATGATTGATGAATTATTATTATTGAGGCCAGTTATGGCGCAAAGTGTGACTGCAAAATCGACTGGTTGTTGGTTCGATCCCCACTCGAGGTGGTGAAATATTTATTTACATTTATATGTTCATTTCTTCGCTCTGGTGTCGAGGCAAAGCGCTGCGTTGAGTTCCGCCACTCAACACGCAATGCAGAACTTGGCAGAAGGTGGGGAACGGAGTTTCTTAACACTAGGTTCCCTGTGCCTACCCTGATGTGTGCGGGATAAAGCGTGAAGCTGATGATTATAATAAATTAATGGTCATTTCTATTAATGATATCGTGACTCAGTATCACAGTGCCCGACTGAATACGCGATGGCTGCAGGTTCGATTACCATTCGGGGGAATGCCTGCTTTTTATTTCAACCATTCGGTTTTACAGTCACACTTTGTACCTCTGCGCCACAATGTTATAATCTATAGTAAGAATATCGATCTAGAGCCTTTCCACACCTATTGCAGATAACAGAGCACAACATCGTAATTTCTATTTAATCCTAAACGATTACTTACAAATGACACAGTCGTGGGCGGTGCTGTTTTGAACGGTGCTGTTGTAGACGGTACTGGGGCTGGATTTTATGGTGCCTGAGGCAGAGCGGTCGAGCTATTTCTCTTGACAGCCTTGGTGACGACTTTCCTAGCAATAGTGAGGAAAGGTGTTCTGGTGGTCTCGGTTTCCAAGATAATGTGGAGTGACTTATGGCTTGGGCGCAGCCTTAGCTGGGTTTCAAGTGTCGTTCTTTCTAAGCCATAACTGGGGCATTCCAGTGTGACGTGGAGTACCGTTTTCGTACTTCGCAGATCGCAGATACACGAAGGGTTGTCATTTAAATGTAACCCGTGTAATAGGTGTCCCGTGTAAGGGTTGTCATTTAAATGTAACCCGTTTCCAATTACTTAAATAACGTTCTGATGGTAAATAGCTTATTAGAACGATACCTTTTGATGCTTCAATATAACATTTTTAACTCTGTTACCTCATCAGGAGCTAAAGCATTAAATAATATTTTTTTAAGTTGTTTCGACCATCAGTTACTATATCAATATTTTTTTTTTATTTTATATATTTAACAATACGATGGTAAAATACGTAAAAAGTGTATAATCATTTCGACTTAGTTTAATGACATGAGAATTTATAACATCTGTCCTATTTGAATTAATGTATTTTTTTATGATTTTGTATTGTTTTTCTACGCAGTCTTTTTTATATTTACAAAAAAAAATATTACGAAATTAAAAAGAAAATGAAAAATATCATTATATGAAATAGAATGACAAATCACTGCTCTATCTTTATTACTTACCTTAAAAATTAAGACAAAGATAGAAAATAAAATAAATAAATAAATGTAGATGCAAAGAAAGGAAAATTTAATAAAATATACGGACTTTCTAACAAATACAAATAAGGTAACTGTCATGTCAGAGAGAATTATAGGTAATCATTACTCACCAATAAAGTAAAAAAACAACTCTGTAATCCAGGTCATTTTAAAATATACTTTATAACAAATGTATTTTAATTAGTTCGAAGTATTTATATATCTACAGTTGAAATTGTAAAAAAATATTAAAAAAAAATAATACATATAATAAATAGCCAATCCTTGAATATAATAAATAGCCAATCCTTGAATTGAATTGATCTTGCTTTGAAAATTGATCTCGCTTCAGTCATTACTGCTTAGATTTCGAAATCAGCAGTTTTGAAATTTTTGTATGTTTGTCTGTTTGCTGATCTTTTAATTTAGACCCAATATGGTCTATCTTTTTTTTATGGAACAAACAAGCGTGTTCACCTGATGGTAAGTGATTACCGTCGCCCACGGTCCCGTGCAGCACCAGAGGAGCTACAGGTGAGTTGCCGGCCTTTAAAGTGGGTTGGTCGCCGGCGCCCGGCATTACCTGATGCGAAACGCAGTGGCATAAAACCACTACTACACTCCGGTTTTAAATACCGGGTAATGATCCGGTCGAGTCTGCCCATGCGTGTTGCCATTGCTGGCGAAGTGACTCAACCACACATACTTTAGTCGCCTCTTACGACACCACTAGTGCCAGGATGACCCTATTCTAGGCCGGAATCACACGGCAAAAAGTGATTATCTTAGATAAATTAGATCTTTTTCCTCTTTCATCTTATCTAAAAAAGCAAAGTTAAAAAAATTACGATATTACTTAGGCTGTCGTTCCAAATAATCACTCCATATCCTGATATTGTAACGATCCATACCAGTATTAAAATGTGTAGATAAATAATATAATTAATTCAAATTCAAATTTAGTTCACTTCTTTAACTACGCGTTCCATTCACTAGTAATGTTAAAGGGACGTAATATACCGTAGATAAAACACAAAGATATAAAATATATTTATTAAAAATATATTTAATAATTATATTCAAACGTTATGTATTATCTTTTAAAATACATAATAACATAATTAATATTTTAATTATTGTAAAATATCATGTTGGCTGAATAAGCTACCGTCAACGTCATCATCAGGTTTTAAAAAAAAGAAAGAAAAGGGAGATGGCGGGACGCGTCTGAGGAAGGATGGATGTTTTAAATGTTTAGAGAAGTTTTAATTTATAATTAACATATATCTAGTTATATTTAATATACAAAAAGCATCTGAGATTATATCTTCAATTGTGATATAAGTATTTGAGGTTGCTAAGATAAGTAATAAGTGCTTTCACTATTTACGATTGTTTGCTTTGAAATACTTCGTCGGTAAGTTTTTAATAGATTATTATTAAAACAAAGAAGAATGATATTAATATATATAATGCCGACCATATCCAAAGATAAATATTATTTATTTAGTAAATGAAAATAAATACATGAAGATGTTTTGTGAGGTATGTAAAATTACAATTATATAAATGTACGCAGAATGCCTGCCGCCATCTTTGTTAGATGCGTGTATGGGAATTTTGAAATGAGATTTAAATAGGTTTTGTGAATTATAATAACTTATAAATGTAATTTCTGTATATATTAGTAAATATTTAACATGTTACTATAAATATAAATATAGTTCCTCAACTTTTTCACGATCAAGTTTTTTAAACGGTTTTAATAAATGTCCCGTCCCGAGACCCTCGGAAACAAAGACATTTACTACATTCTTGTTAATACCCCTAAACCCCCTGTTAAGTTATTAAATAAATAAATTTAATATATATATATATATATATATATATATATATATATATATATATATATATATATATATATATATATATACACATATATATATATATATATATATATATATACATACACACATACACATATATACATATACATATATATATGTTTAAATAAAATACTGTTAAATTGGTGTAGGTTGTGGGTTCAATTTCAGAATTATGTGAATATAAGTGCGTGTGGATGTTGATTACGTGTTCGCTATTGATGATTGTTGTGTTTGTGACGGTTGCGTTACGAAAACGGTATCTCCAAGGACTTTACTAATTATGGTGGAGGAGAATAATGCTGCCTGTTTCTGAAGGATTTGAATATTTATGCGGGCATCTAATTTATCGCAGTACCGCTGAAGGCTTTTCGTCACTACTCCTGTGGCTCCTACAACTATCGGAATCGTTGTGACTGTGGTGTTCCATAATCTGGAGAGTTCAATTTTAAGCGGATGATATTTGCTAATTTTTTCAAGTTCCTTAGCTCCAATATTATAGTCAGACGGTACTGAGATGTCAATAAGGTAAGTATGGTTGTTCGCTTTATCTATGTATATCAGATCAGGTCTATTGTGTACTATTGTAACATCTGTTTGTACTGGTATTTCCCACATTAGCTTTGCAATGCTATTTTCTCTTACAGTTGGTTGTTTTAATTCCTCCTTCCACCACAATTTGTTTACTTCAATTTTGCTTTTCCTAGCCAAGCACCAGAATACATACTGAACTAAGTTATTATGTCGCTTTACAAAATATGTTCCAGCCAGTTTTTCGCAACCAGCAAGAAGATGTTGAACCGTTTCGTCCTTACTTACACACAAGCGGCATTTGCCATCAACACTCCGCTTCAGTATATCTCGCTCGTGTTGGCGTGTTATAACTGCCTGATCTTGTATAGCAAATATGGACGATTCCAGTGCAGGTGATATAGATTGGTTCTTTAGCCATTTAAACGTGAGTTCTTTGTCAATGTGAGCAAGGTCGAGAACTTTTTTAGGGAATTGTCCATGCAAACTCTTATTTCTCCAAGCTACGTTTTGTTTCTTTATTATGCTATTTTTAATTTCTGATTGAGTGTGAGTATTACCTGACGTTAATCTTAATTCTGTTTCTATTTCTAGTGAGTCCTTGTATATTGAATATTTTTCTCTCTTCTGGTCATGCTGTACTATTGCTTCTATTAAATAATCACTTTTCTGTTCTAAATATAATTTGTACTTCAAAATATAAGCTTTATATAAATTTTCTATGTTAATTAAACCTCTACCGCCACTCGTTATGGGTAAATAGAGCCTCTCTATATCGGCTTTTTGCTGATGGACCTTTTTTATTGCTAATAATTTTCGTGTTTTTATATCTATTCGTTTTAAATCACTATTTTTATAATTATTCACTCCAAATGAATACATTAAGACTGGAACAGCGTACGTATTAATCCCCTTTAACAAATTTCTTGCGTTTAAATAAGAATTTGTAATGTTTTTAACTCTCCTAAAGTACTCTTTAGTTAATTCTATAAATATAAATATAATAGTACCATTTATAATATGATATAAAACTATTATTTCAAAATATATATTTACGATTAATACGACTGTTAGAGTTCATTGACCCTATGTTTTACTATTAAACAATATAGTCACAACCGACTGCTGCTTGGCTTCGCTGGTACTAATGTGCTTGGCTAAGTGAATTGCTATGGCATTTAATTTTATATATATTATATTAAGATAGTTTCGCGGTGCCTTGCGCTGCGTTAACGATAACACTTAGTGTATGATGGATAGGTGGTGGTGATGCTCGGAAGGCAGCGGTCGAGTCATACTCTTAAGTACTACGGTACTAATATATATGATGCACATAAAGACTCGTACCAAATGTATAATGAATATAATATGATAATGCGAAATCTATGATGGCACGATCTTTTAGGATCGAATTTCTTATAAAGGCAATATATGTGTAGGGGCGACACATATTGAGGGTCATGAGTGATCCTCGACCATTATTATAATATTAAATGTTGCTTGACGTCGTGGAAGCTGACGTGATGGGCTTATGCGAACTGTTATAGCGACATTAACTATGTCGTGGCTGATGCCGTCTCGCAGTACGCTTGCGATACGTAAGCTATGCCTGTATGGCGTTGGTCATTGATATATTGAATACCACTTCTACGACTTGGTATACGACTAGTAGGTGTGTGATGCTATTTTATGTCCCAGCTCCGGTGTATGTAGTAGTGTCCGCCTGTCTCCTACGGGTGTGTGGTGCCATTTTATGTCCTGGAACTCTGGTGTATGTAGTAGTGTCCGCCTACGGTTCGAGACACGACTGTGGGGTGTGTGCCGTGCGTTTATTTAACATATCGGCCGCCTTACGGTAGTGCGTTCGTTCTAACGACTTATATTGATCTCACAAATCAATCGACATCACGAATCACCATTCTAATACAATCTTAATATAACCAAGCGTAACAAGTACCTTCAGACTGATCACACACAAACGTCCCGGAGGGTTCATTAAGACTGTTGCAGCCGCAGTCTGGTAGGAATTCACGGTGTAGGGGCGGGGCGGTGCCCGTACTCTTTCTTCCTTTTATTATAACTAGTTCGCAGTTATAGTGGAGAGGAAGATAGGACGCACTCTTGGCTTTTCTTCGGACGAGCTTCGAGTTATGACAATGTCATATTGTCGAGTTTCAGTTATTTAAATTAACTTCTGATGGCAAATATTTTATTAAAGCGATACCTTCTAAATAAATAAATAAAACCCTTAATACTGTTACCTCTGATTTATTAAAAGATTCTGGGTTCTTTACGATCACAATTATAAACGGTTCTAACCACTAGACACATCACTAGCCGAGGCATTATTTATTAAATAATATTTTCAACGGAGTTTGGGATGTCAGTTACAATATGTATTAATTATTTAAATTAATATGTTATTGAATATGCTCACTAGTTAATAAATTAATTAAATTACCAATTTCTAGCAACGATATTTAAATACAATATTACAAAATTTCTCGAAAATTTTTGAAATATATTTACATTTCCATGAAATGAATTAAGCGGAAGGATAAAATTATGAACCAAGTTCACAATATTATATCTGAGTCATACATATATCATACAAATATAAATATATCTAAATAAGACATAAGTCCTACAAATATATACGAGTATATGGGAATTCGATATATTTCTCGTATCATAGCCAAATAACCCAAACAATATTATACATATTGGATAACAATTGAAATCGAATAAATCAATATCAAACCAACCGATTTCGATAATTATTTTTATTGGAAATGATACGCTTCGAGGGCAGTTTGATGATTGTTTGGTTACGTTCCTATTATGCAATTTAAAAATTAAAAATTTTAAGTATATGTCAAATAGAATAGAAGTTGATAGTAATATTTTATTTGAGCAAACCAAGAGCGCACTTCTTTAGAGACCATTGAAGAGGCGGGAACTCAAATCCCACTACGTTAATTTTTTGTAGATTTTGTGAATTTTTAGTGCTTATTTTTTTTTCTATCACTAGAACAACACTTTGAAAACGCTACTATATAAAGATATTATTTGAAATATTCTTTCAGCTGGAACCTGAAAGAACTTTTAGTTGACTTCTTAAATTAATGAGATTTCAAGTTCATAAGGAACGTAATGAAATTTTACTTCTGATCAGGAAATAATTAACGAAATTGGTATATATGCATCGTTTGGAATTATTGTAAACAGACGCTCACTACTAAATTACAAACAAATACATTTTGTTAAAAAATATATTATGCGTGGGCAGAATGGGGAACTTAATGTTAAAACACTGGGGGGGAACCCCGAATTTTCCGCGGTGTTCTGGAGGCAAATATTTTATAATATTTTGGAGTCCCGTGTATATTAGGTAAAATATGTAATATATAACCAAAAAAAACCAACCAACCAACCATTATACATAAAGTAAAAATCATATAAGATTTGTGTGCAAGTGACAAGATTTGACAAGTGTGTTTTACATAATATGTAATATTTATATATTATAAACTAACGATATATTTTGCGGTAAACCCAAGTCATGTTGTGTTTAAAAGAAACATTGTTTTTTATTTATGACTATTTTTAGAACGTCATTTTATTTTAACATTGGCGAAGGCGATTAACTGAACTAAAAATAAATACCAACAATTTCTTTTTCCATTCACTTAAATTTGAGCAGTATTATACTTTCATTGGATATTTCATTTATATATTAAAATGAATATAAGTAAATATATTCTTTGATGCTCTCCTGACGCAGTGACATAAGCGTGTTATTGTATTCGCGACGGCTATGGGTTCGATTTTAACTAGGAAGAAAGAATTATTGTTACCATAATATTATTATAACAAAGCAAAACACGACATTGAGTACCGCCACTAAACGCGCATTACCTTGTAAAATTCGGCAGAAAGTGGGGAAAGGAATGTCTTAACACTAGGCTCTCTCTTATATAATTTGAAGCTGAAAACAATAAGAAATATAAAGAATATAATGAATATGAATTCACAAATATCGTATAAACATCGATTGCTTGGACGATTGTTGCGGTTTGAATATTTTACCATAAGTAAAAAATTCAAACAAAATTATCATACAACAACTGTGAAGGGATTTATAATAAAATGTCGTTGTAAATAACTTATAATGTAAATTATTTATTGACATAATAATAATGTATAATCACAAAAAAAGTCAGCCCTATTACTGTACAGTACGGTCAAGAAGTCGTGGCCGCTCTGAACTTGTGCGCATTGTTCACTCGGTAAGAAAATAATCAGATGTAAGAATCGAATTTGTAGTAATTTACAGCTGGCGATCAGGACTCGTTGACTGTAGCCACGCTGTATTCCGCACACTGCAGGGTAGGCAGAGGGAACCCAGTGTTAAGACACTCCGTTTCCCACTTTCTGATGAATTCTGGAGGCATTGCGTGTTGAGTGGCAGAACTCGACGCCGTGCTTAGACTCGACACCAGAGCGAAGAAATGGAAATATAAATTTAAGTAAGTATTTCATCTCCGCGAGTGGGGATCGAATCCACAACCAGTCGGTTTTACAGTCACACTTCGTGCCACTGCGCCACGACTGGCCTTATTAGGTATTTTTCATTGTTGAAAAGCAACGTTAAGCTAAAATAAACATATAGTCATGTGACCGTAAGTACATATAGATATATTGTACGTACCATGACGTGTTTTCTTTGTCAGTATTGACAAAAAGTAAGGTAAAGTAAATAAGGTATTGTTTTATGTATTTTACGTCATACACACTAACAACCGGCCGCGGTAATGGTCAGGTTGGCAAATGACTCTAATTACGACTTCCTGTTATAAAGAGACAATAGCTTTTTTATACTAAATATAGCTACTATAGTTTTATTGCATAAATCTCTTATACAAATATACTATATTATTTATATATAATATAAAAAAATCATCAGGTCACATGGTGGTCATAGGTTCGAATTTACTCTAGCAATATTTACATCAATCACTAGGGGGCCTTGTCTCGTGCTCGCTGGGATCATGGAAAAAAGTATTATTTGAAGATACTTATGGTTTCTTTAACTAACTTCGATAAGCATCGCTGTTAACTAATAGAATTAAATCATTTACTAAAAATAAAATTAATCTATCTTGGCTATGGTTCTAACAACCTTTGGCCACTGCTACTTTCTTGTGATAAAATTGGTGAATATAAGATTTTATAGACTCTTGAACCTTACGATTAACGTCAAGATCCTTCTGCATTTGGCCTTAGATGAGACATAGCAATGATTTTTGAATATTGAAATTATTAAATTTGATTTTAAAATTTTAACAATGACATTTAATATACTACGAGGCCAGTCGTGGTGCAGGGTCACAAGTGTGTGACTGTAAAAGCGACTGGTTTTGGGTTCGATCCTCACTGGAGGAAAGGAAATATTAATTGTTTTTATTTTCTCGATCTCGTATCGAGGCAAAGCGTGGCATTGATTTCCCCTGCTTCTCTACTGTATGCGGGATACTACGTGAAGCTAATTTTATATTATGTTTGTAATAATATACCATGGATGGTAGAAAAATATGCATGAATTTCAGACTTTCCAACTCCTTTGAGTTCTTATCTAAATCTATGTATGCTCCTCTATTCAATTTACAAATATATTAATTTATAAAATAAATAATAAATCAATTTGCAATAGGATAATTTTATACAAGGTACTTACGCATAACTGAGTGAGGTGGCTGAGTCTAGGAGGTTGCGTAGGTTAACAACCTATGACGTCACAGTGTCACTGATATTCAAAGTATTCAAAGAGTAGTATCTTTGGGTTTTATTATGTATATTTCAACTTGCAATTGTTGACGGAAATAAGGAAAACCTAAGTGATATATGTAGATGCAGTATTTTTCTTTATATGTATACTTGTATGTGGGATATTTGTATGATTGTTATTTGAAATTTATGTATTTTTTTTGGATTCACCTGCGTGATCTACACGATTATGCCTATTTCGTTGTTTTCCGTTGCCAGTTTCCGATAGGTTAAGGTGCTATTGTGTTTTAAAAGACATTTTAACTCTTTCTTATTCTTTGTATAAAAAAAATTGCCTCACATTGTATCCCGCTTATCCCCCAGAGGTAACTTATTGCTAAGACCCAATTTTTAAAACTCAATTTCGCGCTTTATCTCGAGCCTCTCTCTCGCACTTACCAGAGCGAAGAAATGAAAAAAATAGATTCTCCCGAATGGAGGGCTACGTTAACTTCACTTTTTTGTTTATTCCTAATATTATCCAACTGCATACTTCATTTTAATTTTTGCATTTTTAATAAGCATGTCGTCACTAAATGTCAATGGTAAGTTGGCACATATTTAGTAAGGTCAAATTGCGGTTTTGTACGTCAACACTCACTTTGCAGTTCAAGATGACGTTAAAACTTTATAAATGGTAACTCAAATAAAATGACACTACTTTCATGAAATACCATTTAGGAATATTTAGGAGTATTTATATCATTTTTTTGTAAATAATTGTAAATAGTTTTTTTTTCAGCTTTCTCTCATGTAGGGCATGACGTTAATGTTGCAGTTAATGTTGGGTTCCTTACTTTCTGCCGAATTCTGTAGGCATTTCGTGTTGAGTAGCGGAACTCAACGCCGCGCTTTGTCTCAACACCAGAGCTAATAAATTAAAATGTTTAATTTTCTCGAGCGGAAATCGTCGCAGCATCTTCTGATTAGACGATCGCGCCAGTCTAAAACAAAACTAACCTAACCTAGCCTAATTTAAATTAGTAAGATAATATGGAGTTATTATATTTTACACTATGAGTGTTACCGGATTGCCTTAATACAAAATATTGTCATTTCAACAACCGGTTTCATTACAAAAATCATACTTTTTTAATATTTCCTAAAACAATATAAGGAATTGTATACAATTTCTTTTCTCTTCTTGAATATGTATGTATTAAATAATTTTTAAACAACATTTTATACATTTCTTAGAAGTTGTATACAAATACTGAATTTCATACAGTTCCGGTAAAATATGTATAATTAAAAGAACACTCGAATATGAACCTACTGTACTCATAAACGAATTACTCACAAACTCAACTTTTACACCAACAAGAAATTAATGGGTTATTATTGTAAATACTTAGTAATGTGCTTATAGCATAACGTACTAAAGTGACGTAAATAACGACTTTATAACGATGTGCCTATTGTTGTTGAAATAATGATAATTAATATAGTAAAATAAAAGTTTATTATCAGGAAATAAGTTTTTGGAGGCTTGATTTCAGGCTTAATAAAAGGTGGATCAGACCTCCATGGTAGACCCCCCCCCCCCCCCATTTTTGCATTCAACGTTGATTAACTGATTTCTTAATTTATGGCGTTTCGAGCGTGCCAGTTGAGCACAAGTGTTATACGTGTTGTACAGTCACGTTGCCGGCAATGGCAACACGCATGGGCAGACTCCACCGGATCATTACCAGCCCCGGCATTTAAAACTGGCGTGCATTAGTGGCTTTATGCCACTGCGTTTCGCATCAGGTAATGCCGGGCCCCGGCCCCCAACCCACCTTAAAGGCCGGCAACGCACCTGTTACTCTAGTGTTGCACGGGGCCGTGGGCGGCGGTTTCATTTCGCCAATGTCACGTTGTATGGAAAACAGACGAAGCAAATTGACAGGTAAAAAGAAAAAAAAGCTATACACAATTATAGAATGCATGTAAAAAAAAGAGATCCAGTTAAAGTATAGTCTTCACCTAAAAGAAAACAAATATATATTTACAATATGTACTCAGCATATTAGCTTAGTAGCATTTAATGTTACTTAATATTTAAAGTATTTTTTTTTTGTGTATGACAGTAGATGATTTATTACAGTTTGATGTATGGCACCTCTCCACTCATTATATAATACCAAAACTTTTGTACCATAAAAGCAAGTTTTCAATTTTTAATTTGAAAAATATTAAATAACATTAAATAGGGGAATAATACAATTATTTGCTTAATTTATTTTTTAACATTGAACCTACGTAAATATATGTTAGTCATAGTTGTGGTCTAGAATAGAATGTTGCTAGCCTTTACTCTATTTAAAAATAAATAATATTATTATTTACTTATGAGCCATACCAAAATATTATTATATGTAGAAACCTATAATAATATTTTCTTATGTCCTATCTCAGCAACGTCTCCCTTCTGGGAGACGCTTCGTTCTCGCGCTGTATTTTTTATTAAGCAATCACAAGATTTTTTTATAAAAAATCCTTATTGTATTGTAGCGGAAGAGGTCATTGCATACAAGGTTTAATAAACTATTTAGAAGAAACGTTTCCGTTTAAAAAAATATTAAAAAAAGAATGACCATTTAACTGAGTACCTAATGAGTAGCAACAATGTGAATTGCGATCTAAGTTTGTACAGTTTTTTCTATATATGTGTATTTATCTAGTTTCGTAGGCAACACTATACACATTAGTGTTGCTAGGTTAACTTAAAAAACGTCGTTGTCATGGCAACGGCTACTTCCGTACGTTTCTTTTTCATTGTGCAGAGATAATGATACAGACAGACAGACATAAAAAACTAATGGATTAAGTCATTTTTTTTCTGTTAATACCTATAAGTAAATAAGTAAATATACGCCCAATATTAATAATCTATCTCCTACGTCAATCCTCGATTGTTCCATATATCGATCCAATCTAGAGATTATATATATTGGGCCATATACTACAACGTTATTTTGTTTTACGTTTTGTTAATGTGTTTTTTTTACTTTCTCGCTCTTTCCTGAACCTGGGAGTCAAGACACAACGTTCTTCACTTTTTCCCTGAACACGTATTGGAGAGTACTTATGACTACCGTTACCGGTAAGGGATGCGATGCCTAAGCTGAATAAACGCGATATTATACCGCAACTTTTCTTTTAGAAAAAATCATAGAGATGTTGAACGCCGGAGTCAACGCCGCGTATTAATATGGGCAAGAGATAAAAAAAAATATTTGAATGTGAATAATAATTCCCTCATATGGGCATGCACCTACATTACATATGACTATCATACTTCGTCACGATGGCCTAAAATGAACTAAATGAATTAATATCAATAAAAAATATTTTTTCCTTATTCTATATGGTTTTAGCTTTTAGCATATTCAGTGGTGTTGTTAAATAAAAGGTCACGCCAGTCACGCAAAGTCGATTACCGAACTGATATATTATGTTGGTAGGTACATAGAAGCTATCATTTGGTATATAATAGTTTAGATTAATTTTAATGTACTATTTGTTTGTTTTTAATACAAAACGCTAGAATAAAATATATTTTATATTATATAAATCTCGACAAGATTATTTAAATGCAATTAAAAATAAATTAAATCGCGTCGCTGAAAAAACAATAAAAAATATCTATTTACTCATTAAAAATTAACCATATTTATCAGCTTCACGTTTTATCCCGAATATATATCCTAGGATAAGCAAGTTCTCCGTTTTCCACCAGTTTTCGAAATATGGAATGTTGAGTGATGGAGCTAAACTCCGCGCTTTGCCTTGCCATAGCAGGTAATCAAAAATAATTTATTTCCCTGTTTGGATTTGAGTCCAAGACCGTCGCGTTAATATTTTAATGATAATATTTATAATTAGTTAATTGAAAGTTTCGTTATGAAACATAACAAATCAATGAAATAATTAATGAACGATGACTAAGTAATATCAGGCTTAGGTTTTTTTAAGTTAACTAATGACTACAAATATAATTTTTAATTTTCTCTTCAAGCTTTCGTTATTTTTAGCCTAGAAAAATACATGGAGGCACCTTCTACTTAAATTGATTATTAGTTATTAACATAAAATTAAAATTTATTCTTATAATAAAACAGTAAAATTAATAGGTTGTAAATTTTGTGAATAAGCGCAAAAACGTCACTTTGAGGTAATCAAAGGATTTTCCTGTCCCGTATGAGGCGAAAGAAATGCTTAAACTGTACGTAATCCGACGTAATTTGACCATGGTGTTGGTAAAATAGAAATTATGGCAGTTGTCATACGTACAGAGAAATTTGTACGTATATTTATATTTCTTATAATTCCATTTATCCTGTTACTTATAGTATGACGGGTCGACCAGACGAGTCCTCTGTAGGTATGACGAGTACAATAATTTCCAAAGCTCAAATCGAAAGCTTTAAGCATCACTTTTATTTTCTGATGCGTTGAAACAAAAATGTTGGACCAATGAGATATAAAGAAAACCACAATTTTACACCAGAATTCACCTTCACGCTGTATTCCGCATGGAGCAGGGTAGGCAGAGACAGCCAAGCGTCATGACATTCCACTCCCCACATAAAAGGTTAGGGCAAAAGTATTTTTGTTCATACAAAGGAAAATATTTTATTAGGTACAATTTTTTATTAATTGATAATATATATGTACCGTTTTTATCTATGACTTGTTGCGGTCTGGTGTGGTCATGGTGGAACACAACGTCCTTCCTATTCACCAGTTCCGGCCGTTTTTTCCAATAGCTTTTTTAACCTCATCAGTAGCTGACATTAGAGGTCAGAATTGACAATTCGCGGCGTTAGTCGCATTTTTACCTTTTTTTGAAATAAAACCTCAAAATGTACCGAATTTTTTCGTCATATATGTTCATTAAGCTTGCTTGAAAAACAATTGAAAAAATGGCGAGGACTGGTTGTTTTTTTATGTATTGCATCTTCGGAATATTAGATTTAATGTTATTAAAACCAGCCTGTTACATTCAGTACAGCTAAAGTGGTTTGATTACTAATGATGGTACATTCAAAATACGAAAATACTTTTGCTACGACCTATTATTATATTAACGTGAGGTAAAAAATATTTAAGATATATTGTATTTGGACGAGTTGAATGAACAATGCTTTTATTGAGAATTATGATTACTCATACTGAGAGAGAGAATGGAGAGAGTGAACTTACAAATAAAGCACTCCGTTCACGATTTTGTTGCATTTGCTTTTTTTTCGTTTGCAGCTTCACGCTATATCCAGCTCATAGCAGTGCATAGCAGGGAAGGCACAAGGAACCCAGTATCAAATACGTCCTGGTGACAGGCGGACAGACAGACAGAAAGACAGACGGACGAACTGCGAGACTTAGTAACAGAGTTTTATCTACTGGACGTGTTTTTTTTAAATTCAATTCTTCACAAAGCACCAACAAACAAAATAAATATATATATATATTTATTAAAAAAAAATATTACATACACGGCCTGATATTTACAAAATTGTGTACGATATTAATATTAGATTAATGTGTTAATACTGTAAGCACCAATAGAATATATTAAAGTAAAGTTAAGCACTGGGGTGACCACATGAACATTCTATTTGGAAATTCTATAGAAAAAACCCACAGGCGATTTTTTTAAATTTATCTTTTAATTTAAATTGAATAAAGTCAAGTCCTTTAACTATTGGATATTCTGAGTAATCAAACACGGTACAGTACGGTTGATGAGCCATGGCCACCCTGCGAGCAGCCCAAATGTCATTTGAGATATATTTCTTACTTTTGATTTTTTGCTTGTATTGTATTGTAGTTAGTTTATACTAAATCTGGTTATAGTGTCCAGGTGAAAGTATGCGAAATACGTATTATCATTATACTATAAACTCGTTTCACTCTCGCTATAGCACCTCGTTGTCACTTTCTGCTGCATTTAGCTATATGCATCTTATTAGGAACAAGCGTGTAACTATAAGCGCGATAGGTTATGGATTCGATTCCTATTCGAGGAAATGAAATGTTTAATATTTTCATTTCTTCGCCCTGGTGTCAACGGAAAGTGCGGCGTTGAGTTCCGTCTTCTAACACGCAATGCCTCCAGAATTCAGCGGAAAATGGAACAGAACAGAGTGTCTTTAAATATAGCTTTACTCTGTGAGTTACAATGTATTTTCATACATGCATGTACTGTTAATGCTTTTTATTATTTTGATATAGGTTCCACTACTTTATTTTTTTGTAACTTTATACTTTATTGTTTTTTTGCAACTAGTATATACATAATATATTTAACTTTGGCAGGTAAAAAATATATTTACTGTCCATGTTCTGTTTACATTTTATAAAGATTCCTTCAATAGATACTGAGGTAATAAACTTTAACGTTGAGGGTTGCTAACCCTATAACTCCCTAAAAAAACTAGTTACGGTTTTACGGATAAAAAGAAATATAATCATATTAAAACTAATTTATTAGAAGCCAGAGCAACTTTCTTATGATTATAGGGCTCAACCCTTTAAAGTATATTTAGCCATATATAACAAGAGTGACAGAGGGTTAAAAGTGATTGGTCTAGTGTTAAGACACTCCAGTACCCACTTTCAGCCTAAATCTCGAGACATTGCGGGTTGAGTGGCGGAATTAAACACTGCGTTACAATAAAACTTTGCTGTAGTTAATTACAAATAGTTTACTAAATGAATTATTTGTTAGCTCCAACAAAAAAGATTTTACTGCAAAATATTTTTTATTGATTCGCTGCATTCATTTAAAATTTGTGGGTTTCAACGAATGCAGCGAATTTCAAATTCATTTATAATAGCGTATTTTACATTTATGGTTTCGTTTATAAATTTTAGTGTATACCTTATATAAATGGAGGTTTTGTATTTAGGGAAAATTAGAACCGAGTTTTAAGTCACTCCGTTCCCCACTTTATGTTCACAAAAATTCGCCATTCTGGAGGCATTGCGTGTTGAGTGGCAGAACTCAACGCCGCGCTTAGCCTCGACACTAGAGCGAGGAAATGGAAATATAAATTTAAGTAAATATAGAAGAAACATATTATGCATAGATATTAAAAAAATATTATTTATTTAAAAAAAAAAATATACCTCATGCTGCACTTTAAAGCCCATTATCACAACTAATTGAACGTCGAATATTAATTATAATTACTTAAAATTCCTTATGTATATCTTATAATGTACTATCAGGGTCAAACGTACAAATAATTAAGAAATGATTTGGAATGTTTTTGGATCACCCCGCGCGCAAACTCGATAATTGAATTGAATGGTTTTAAATCAATCAAGATATTATTTATATGATTAATAAATAATTATCTATCGTGGCGTAATGAGCCAGTGCGTACTTTTTTTGTATGTATGTCTTTTGACTACTTAGTTTATTACGAATAAGTTATGGTGGTTTTATATTTGTATGGTAACCGCCGTCACCATATTGTAGTGAAAATCTTAGCAGGTCATAGAAATGAAAATAAATAATTCCCTTGAGATACCGCACCGAAGTACCCTTCTGGATACCTTCTTGAACAATTGGGACGATTGCTTAAGTCAGACAATGCTCCACTGTGTTACCTTGATCTCAAAATATTTTTGGTAAAGAATTTTTTGGTAAATATTTTTCTGGATTGCTAAAAACAAAAAGCGTACCATTTTGGCACTCCGTTCTCTCTTACTACCTCGCTAGGGATACAGTGGGAAGAAAATAAATACCGAGAAAAAACTACACAAAGCCACTCTTCGAAAGGCATCTATAGCGAGTGCTACTATTAATGAATCGAGACAGGACTTAGGACTTATTAAAATCTAATTTGTATAATATTTTTCAATAATTTATCATAACATTGCGAGAATAATAAAAAAAAACCAACTTAAATAAAGGAAAAAGAAATAAAAGACATGAAATACTATAAAATCATGTTATTTATTTTTATATACTTTTTTTTTAATATGTCCAGCCAGAACATTAGTAAAAAAAATATACTAATTCCTAAATATGATCACTATCTTATAATTAAAAAAGCTCGTTCCCTAATATGGACACGTAGATATTTTTACGCTTTCCAAAAGTCTAAATTATAATAAATGAGAGTAGATCACATTAAACTGCGAATTAAAAAATATATATAATTATAATTTGAGGCCGGTCGTGGCGCAGCGGCACAAAGTGTGACTGTCAACCGACTGGTTGTGGGTTCGATCCCCACTCGAGGAGATGAAATATTTACTTAAATTTATATTTCCATTTCTTCGCTCTGGTGTCGAGGCAAAAGCGCGGCGTTGAGTTCTGCCACTTAACACGCAATGCCTCCGAAATTCGGCAGAAAGCGGGGAACGGAGTGTCTTTCATTACGTTCCCTCTGCCTACCCTGCAGTGTGCGGGATACAGCGTGAAGCTGATTTAAAAAATATATATATTTAAATTTTAATAAAAAAATGAATAGAATGCATTTAAGCTTAAAGGCGCACAGGTGTACAGGTGTGGCTGTAAACGCGACAGGTTGTGGGTTCGATTGCCAGTCGTGGAAAATGAAATATTTTCATTTCTTCGCTGTGGTGTTAAAGCTAAGCTGTGGTGTGTAGCTAAAAACCGTGTGATGGAATTTAACTTTGTAATATATTTTAAGCAGAGGCTTCAACAGATAAATAATATAATGATAAAAACAACAAAAGTCAGTTAAAACTTCTGATTTTTATTATTAATAAATTAAATTAAGTACTCATATACTTATTATAATTTTTATTATAAATATGACTTTCAATCTTGAATAATATAATAAGAAAACGCAAATGATAGAAACATAAGTGTTGTAAAAGTTAAAAACATTTTTGGCTTGAAACCACGTCTCTTAGAAAGAGCCTGTGTGTAAGAGCTTGGACGGTTTCCAAGAGGCGCTTGTCAATTCCAGTTACGTTTAAACTATTATACGTTTCCTACTTAATTATTATTATTTTTTTCTTTCTTTGGTGTGAAATGTCACTTTAAAAATGTTCAAAATACAAATTTTATATTGGACTTTATAGAACGAGTTTTCTTCAGCAAGAGAAATTAGCGTGACGTGAGGCAAAAATCACTGTTTCCAATCGCTCGGCGTCTATAATCTATTAACTATTAAAATAAATAAAGAATAGAGTTAAATATCTTAAGCGATAACCTTTTAATTAAAATTATATTATAAATAATTATTAATTAAATTAAAATTATTATGTCTAAACTTAACATAATTATTATTATTAGACATTATTTAATTGTAATTTTAGACAATTCATATAGAATAATTTAATTATTGACAAATTTGTAAGTCTTAAATTCAAAAGTTATAGTGTAAGTAATCTCAGTAAATCTCATAAGTAATATTAAAAAAAAGTCTATAATATTTATTTAATCTTTTTTTTGTAAAAGAATAACCGTAAGAATATAAATAAGGTAATAAAAATTAAATACAATTTTTTGGGTTTAAAAATTTCAACAACAAAATTCAGAAAATGTTTTTATTTGACATTTATACTATTAAGTTATAATAAAAAAATACGTCTATCAGTCTGAAGACGACACAAATATTTCAAGCGAGATTAAAAACACTCAAAAAATTTTGGTCTATGAGCCTCTCCGAAATGCTTTATAAATATAAGTATTGAGAAAACTTAGCTTATAAGATTTTGGTCAAAAATGTTTATACACTAGAAAATATTTAACTTAATATTTAAATAGAAAAACATAAATTCCGTACAAAAAGGTTTCCGTTTAAAATTTTCTAGTATATCTCACTAACCCAAATCACAAATCGCATCGCACTATTACAGACCAAAGCGTGGATTGTATAGCAAATAAAGCATTACATAAAAAAATATTTTGGTTAATTATCTACAAGTTTTTTTAACGTATGACATTATAAAATAAGCGCATAATTTTAAAATAATTATTAAATTTATTTTTTTAGTTTTAGTAACGTTTTCAAGAATGGACTACAGTCCATTTTTAAAAAACCTTTTTTCACGTGTTCCAAAAATGGTAAATTAAAAGGTTGCTCATTATTTTTTTAATCAGCAACCATGGTTACTTATATATTTAAAGGTTGCTTATAGTAAGATTTATTGTAAGGATGTGTTAGTGAGATGGTACTGTAGTTATTTATTCCTTAGGCTTTCCAAATCTGGTAACGAAATCGATGGGACGGTAATGGCAAGAGCAGCATACTGGTAACTCCGCTTTAATAAACTCCGTCTCGTTATTGCCTTTTGCTACCAGAACTTCCCAAGTGTTCACTTTTTGTTTGCAAAAAGTGACAAATTCTGGTACTGGAGTGAATACTTTGAAACAAGGCGCGTCTGGGTTTCTATAAAACATGAATAGAATTATTTATACTTATTTAGAAAATGTATAAAAATTTGAACGTAGCGGGACTCAAACCCGCGCCTCCTGGAAACCGACCAGGCGCTCTGACCACTGAGCCATACGTTCTCGCCAAGCTACGTCGAAATTCTTATACGTTTGTTACAACTTATGTTGTTAGCATTTCTGTAGGGAGATTTTTACAAATTTCCGCTACCCAAAGATAATTACTAAGAATTATCGTTTGGCAAGAGAGAATACTATTTTTGAAATATTTTTTAAACATTTTTAAAGTGTTAATCCACACTCAGGAAAGATACATACTTATTTAGGAAACGTATAAAAATTTGAACTTAGCGGGACTCGAACCCGCGCCTCCTGGAAACCGACCAGGCGCTCTGACCACTGAGCCATACGTTCTCGCCAAGCTACGGCGAAATTCTTATACGCTTGTTACAACTTATGTTGTTAGCATCTCTGTAGGGAGATTTTTACAAAAATTTTTATACGTTTTCTAAATAAGTATTTATCTTTCCTAAGTGTGGATTAACACTACTAACAAAAATGTTTAAAAAAAGAATTATTTATTTTAAAAAATTGAATAAAAAAAATATTTTTTAATTTTAATATTATAATTTACGTACTTCGTTATAAATAAAGTCTTAATCAAATTTTTGCAATGATTGAATTTTTTTTAGACAACCACATTTTAAAAAATATTACCTAATGTAACGAAATTTTATTTTTTGAACGTTCATTTTACTTACTTGCAACTCTCAATGCGAACTCGTTGCACAAAATCTTGTCCAGGAGCTTGGATCACCGTACGCCATGGCTCGTACCTCTTTTCCCTTACTTTGTACAAAGGTTCGTACTGAAAAACATTTAAAACACTGCTATAGTATTTGTATATGAATAACAAATATATTGAATTATATTCAATTATATTATATTTCTTTTAACAAAATTAGCCTTTCATAAAATTTGCCTTTTATTATTTATAAAAACGATTATTTTTATTTTAACTATTATTACGCTACGTATCTTGGAGTTAAGAAAAAAAAAAATTAGTAACCACTCTTTTTTCCTATTTAAGAGGTATTGTTAGTTTTTTGTCTAATATAATATTTAAACTATAAAAATATTGCATGGAAATTGAAATCATAATTAGAAACTCTTAAACAAGTATGTTACATTGACGTGACGTTTATTAATTGCTTAAGAAAAAGAACAATGTTCTATTTCGGACCAACTACATTTATAAATACCAAAATGTGTGACACCAGAAGGAAAAACAAAAAACCTGATAACTTCCAAGTGTTTAAGCTATTATACATAATTTTATAATATTGCAAATTGAAGATAATGATACATTTGAATACAGTTATAAAGGTACGTATGAAAAATCAAAGATTATTTATGTCACGGCTTCACGATCTTCCACATCGCATGGTAGGTAGGAAATCATGAAACGCAGAGAGAACGAGTCGTGCTCGCAATGAAGTTAGCTGCAAGGATATGATTTGAGTGAAATGCGGAAAAGTTCAGATAACCTCATATTAGAGATCACGGCTTTTCCACCATACTGTATGCAGCTCACAATCGACGTGTTTACAGACAGACCACTGCCCTACGACGGCTTCAAAGAATGCTTTAATTAAAGGAATATATTATGATGAGGAAAATCAAACTTGTTACCATATCAATCATAGACAAACAATGTTACAAAACTATAAATTAATAATTTATCCTCATATTTAAGATTTTATATGATATATATGCAAATACATAAATAATTAATGATATATTCTGAAGAAAAACCAGTTGGCGACCTTGTGATTTGTTGCCGTATTTATCTATACCGTTTTGTAAATAATGTATGTATTATGATTATATTGTTATGACAATAGAAAAATATAATCTATTATTAATATTTAGACATAACTTTTACATGTTCACATATAAAAATATGACGATACATTTTTACAAAAACCCAAATAAATTAATATGAAAAGATGGTTTCGTCTATTTGTAAGTAGATGAAACCGTCTTTTCATATTTTTCCATTTAGGTAATTGTGAGAAACCTTTCCGTCTGTGCCCATTTATACTCTTTTCTAATGTATTTTTGGGATTTATAGCAATAATGGAATTTAATACAATGTTCTTAATTATTTTGGACATATTGCGTGTTGGTTAATGAAATCCAATGTTAGTTATATTAGAATTGTCATTATGACAATTTGGTTTTGTTAAGCCAAATATTTTAGAATTTAATGTACTTCTAAATTAGTATTAATGTATGTATTTTGGATAATGATAATTTAATACATTTTTATAACTTGTCTAGCATACAATTACGATATACAACAACTTTGATTTATTTTCGCTCGAATTTAAATTTGTAAAAGAGATTCGTCACTATACGTATTATGTTAAGAGCGTTGTTACATAAATATTATATTACGTATATGCTTATGTTGTTGAAAATACTTACAGTGACATCACTTTCGCAATTGTCCTCATCATCAGGGTCTCCTTGACGATTCTTCAATTCGACAATCATGGACGGTTGTGGTAACGGTTTCTGTTGATATGAAGAAAAATCTTTTAATTAATTGTACCATACATTATTATTTATCACTAAGTAAATAAAATAAAGTATTTAAATACATAAACACTATAAATTGTTATTAAAATTTACCACCGTAAAAAACCAAGTGGAAAAACACAGTTTTTATATTTGCGTCTTATCTCGACAGATTTCTATTAAAAATATTGCATAGTTTGATATAAATGTTTTGGGTTTTGCATTTAACAAACAGGGCACGTCGTGTGAGTAATACTATATCGTGTATTAACACATAAAAAACTGATAATATTAAAATTTAAAATATTTTTTATAAAAATAAAATAAATAAATCAGCTTTACGCTGTATCCCGCACACAGCAGGGAAGGCAGAGGGAATCTAGTGTTAAGACACTCCGTTCCCTACTTTCTGCCGAATTGTGGAAGCATTGCGTGTTGAGTGGCAGAACTCAACATCGCGCTTAGCCTCGACACCAGAGCGAAAAAATGGAGATATAAATTTAAGTAAATATTTCATCTCCTCGAGTGGGGATCGAACCCACAACCAGTCGGTTTTACAGTCACTGTCGGTTTCACTGCGCCTGGACTGACCTCATAAATAATTTTTATAATTTTTAATAACAGTACTAATAGTAAAATTTAAATTTGGAATTATTTGTTATTATTAAACAATACTAAAGTTTCTTTACATACTTGAATTATAAATATAATTGAATGATGATTGGTTTAATTTCATTCATCATATCGGATAGAATGTAATAACGAAATTCTTAGAGTATTATTAGTTTGCTATTATTCTACTTTTGTTAGTAAAAGCAAGCAATAAATTAAATTAGTTGTTCCCATATTAGTGTTAGTAAGTAACATTTTTATACTTATTATACACTTATGTATATCAATATAAGCAAAAAAATAGCATATAAATATAAGCAAAAACAATAGATATTTGTATTGTATGAAAAATTGAAATACAATACTAAAACATTTTTTGGACGTATTAAATGAGATTGTTACGAGTTTTTATTCCATTTTATGTAAAAAAATATCTCTAAGTATTAGTGATTAGCACTAAAAAATATTTATGAATAATTTTAAAGATATCCCCAAGTATATCTGTTTACCGCAAAAATAATATATAAAAAAAACAAGCGCACGACAATGACATTTGAGATATAATAAATATTTTATTACACTATCAAAGGCTTCGTCCCTTGGCAATTTTGAACCGGTGTCGCCATTTGCTGCTCTTCGTAGTCTACGTGGGCCCCTCTATTGAATTTATTTTAAGTGTTGCCATAATCATTATGTTTTAAAATATTTTTAGATATAAAATATAATAAATGATATATAAAATATTATAACCCAAGTTTCCCATAGATTATTTGAGCTACAGTTAGAACTAACTACTTAAAAGAAAAAAATAATTGTATTAGTTAAAAGGAAATAAAGAAAGAACACCCCAAATACAAAAAAAGACCACAAGTTCAATTTAAAATATAAAAGAATAAGTGCTAATGTAACTACGTAATAATATTATAAATTTTGTATAAATTAAAATTTCTTACATAGCCTTTGAGCATATCGTTGAATTTTTCCTCAGGATAGTCTTTTGGTTTGATAGTGCAGTAGGTTTTGTGTTTGCAGGATTCTGGAACATCGTCATTCATGCTTATTGGTTCCGGGTATCTGATTGGTATTTCTTCCACAGCTGTAAGTTATTGAAAATGTGAATTTTAAAATCTATCTGTGACTATCAAATAAATTATTTTGTTTTTCATAATACTTATTCTTTATTATCTCACTTTAGTTTAGTATTTCTCACTTTTTTTTATTATTGATTCCCAAGGAAAAGAAATTACTACGTTTTTGATTGTTTTTGATATTTTGTACTAGTTTTTTTTTTGTTTTTATGAGACTTGTTTATATTAAATTATTTTTTATGATATAATTAACCAGTTAATCAATAGCTAACTATATAACATCATGTTACAAACATATTAACAGAACAATACTTACGGTGCTTAGCGGCCGCTGCCAAGGTTGTGTGAAGCCCTTGGGCACACATCTGAGAAGAGAATAAAAATGTAGAATTAATCCAGTACAATTTACAAATCTAGTGAGAGGAATGGACATTTCGAAGGAGTCCTTTAAAACTTTTACTTGAGTCCGAGGCACTGCTTTAAGCTCCTCACCCTCCAACACGATGGGTCCAGCATCCGCACGGTAAAAGCATAGAATAATATGTACTATTTCTTCTCTATTAACAACCCTTCCTTAGCAGTCGGGAAAAAGGATGACAGAAAATTAATGACAACAATAAAAATAATATCTAAAGAAAACACAATGATTTTTTAATGAAATTTAGAAAAAATTGTAACAGAAAAAATGTATTCTCAGTGTGTTGAGGAAAAAAACTATAAATAAACCAAATTATTACTATGAAGCACAATACAGATATATCTTCTATTAAAGTATGCGTTTGTCAATTTTTTAATTGTTTTACAACATAATGATCTATGCGTGCAATCGACATATTGTGTCTGAGCTAGTAATAAAATTTTAATTGTCCAATCGGTCTTCTAAGAAATACTTGTTAATATAATGTTGTATGAGATTTACTGTTCGTGACCGATTATATGTGCCGATAGTATCATTATAAGTTGTGATAGAATCTTTAGTTTCAAGAATCTTCGCAATTTAATGCTTGAAAAAGTAAATTATATTTTTAGTTTATACTAGTAGTCACCTACTATTTTGTTTAGGTTTTCTTTAAGATGTAAAATGAAAAATGTCATTTTTTGCAAATCCCGTAGGAATTTCAATAGATTCTCTCCCATTGCTCCCCTATGCTCCCTAAGTTATCCACATGTCAAATTTATACTTTCCAAATTTCAAATTTCATAAGTTTCAATTTATAGTAGCCTTATTTGTACAGTTCAGTCACTAACTGACGGACAAGTTTTACATATATAGATGAAGACCAAAAATTCATTGGTATCCTTAGAACAGGCGTTGCCTGTATTGCATTATATCAAATCAACTTGATGGCAAAAACATGACCATATATGGACACACTGTATCTAACTTACTGCTAGCAAATTGCCAACTATATTTATATTAGGGAAATTCATATTAAGGAATATAGTCATCGTGTAAATAATATTTATTATAAATATTAACTGTGCATGGTCACCGTGATATCTTTTTATATAATATAATAGCTTCACGCTACTAACTAGTTCATTTTTTATATACAGATAGAGAGATACATATGTGGTAGAGCTAAAGAAACACTAAAGCTAAATCTATTTTACAACATTTTAAAAACTATTTTGTTAAGAAAACTGAACCCTTAAAGGATTGCTTTCGTATCCGTCTGTTTGTCCGTTTGTCTTGACCATTTATGTCATGGACGAGTCTGGAGGCATCGATCACGATGACTATAGCCGGATAAGCGCTGCTTGGGTCGTCATTGGTGTGGTCTGCGATCGCAGGATACCGCCCAAACTCAAGGGTCTGATATACAAGAGAATCATCCGACCGGTACTTTTATACGGCAGCGAAGAATCTACGATCCCTTGGAGCACAAAAAACTTTAGCTTCTAAGTCACCGCAATCAAAAGATACATTTAAGCATCGTTTTTGTTGCTTTTGTATGAAATTCGTCACTTTTTGTGGTCCCCAAAAGTATGAAAATAATAATAAGTGAGAACTTACACTATATACTAAGAAAAATTTTCGAGAACTAAAAGAAAATACATGCGTCGTATGCACTCAGCATACGCTTCTCGCTAATCATTATATTCAAACTCTCATATAATTCACAGTTACCAAGACCAACTGACATTTGACAGTTTTTTTTTGTCTAGAATAAAAGTCGAAATAACTGAAAAGAAGAAAGAAGTAACTTATTCATAGCTACTCTCTGCGCTTGGTTTTTTAAATATATAACAAAACAAGAGTAGTTAAGGAGGCCAGTCATGGCGCAGGGGCACAAAATGTGACTGTAAAATCGACTGGTTGTGGGTTCGATCGCCATTGGAGGAAGTGAAATATTTATTTACATTTTGTTATTTTGGTGTCGAAAGGCAAAGCGTGGTTTACGCCACTCAACACGCAACGCCTCCAGAACTCGGCGGAAATTGGTGAATGGAGTGTTCTTAACACTACATTCGTTCGGCACACGCTGCGGGATAGAGCGTGACGCTGATTTTTTATTAATAGTTGAGTGTTTCTCCATATATGGCGATTAACGATAATATATAGAATACACGTCTGAATCTTAAAAATGGTTTTTATGAATAATTCTAATTGATTCTTTTGACATTATAAATACAGATCACGTTTAAATTAATTGCTTTAATACTTTACTAGTTTATATTTTATTAAATTTACATGTTTATTTGAAACATGTGATATATATATATATATATATATATATATATATATATATATATATATATATTCGCTATGATTCAGCGGAAAGTGGGGGACGCAGTGTGTTAACACTAGGTTCCCTCTGCCGTGAAACCGTTCTATAAAGCCATGTAAGCCGTTCTAGTGTAAGCCGTAGTAACCGTGTAAGCCGTAGCATATATCGGAAGGAAAAGGGAAATATATATTGGTTTGACACCAATTTGAAGTTCAAGGAACAGTATAAATAGAAATTATTCATAAGTGACTTGATATTTCTTAGTTTTTGTAATAAATAACTAATTAATATGAACTGATAAATTAAATAATATGAAACTAGTAAATTAAATAATATGAAATAAGTTAAGTTAATAGAGATCAAAATGTATAACTTACTAACATAAACTTACCCACGACGCCATGGCAACATTTTGTCATAATTATCTTTTTAATTTATTTTTCAATATCCTGGATACTCATTTTACCTTTTAAATAGTTGAAAATCGTATCATTTTGGAAAACCAAAACAAATTAACACCAATTTTTAAATAAACCTTTTTTTAACCATTTTTAGTGTTATTCTACTCTTATGAATTATTATAAGGTTTTAAAAAAGTATTTTACAGCGAATCTGCCCAGCGCGGCTCTCGTACTATCAGTATGTATGTATGTATGCTAAAAGCTTAATGACGTAATCGACTGCGGGAATTCACTTATATTCAGACACAAATTATGAGTCTTGCCACGACCATTATTTAGAAGATGTGTTTTTTATGTATCTGGCAAAACGTGTTGAATTAAAACAGCTTTAATTTACTGAAAAAATAAAATAATCAGCCCATTCATAGCGCAGGGGCACAAGCTTGTGACTGTAAACAACTGATTGTGGGTTCGACTCCCACTTGGGGAAATAAAATATTTAATATTTTTATTTCTTCGCTCTGGTGTGCATACACGTGCAGGATGCGTACGGGATACGTGCGGGATACAGCGTAATAATACTAAAAAATAAGTCCGAAAAGCCCTAAATTATGTTATACTAGCGATGCGGTCGCGGCTTGACCCGCTAGGACTAAAACAATATAATATGTAAAATGTATATATCATACATACTTACTCTGTTCATTGTAAAACCTTGAGAAAATCGGATTAAAATACGTAGTATATTTTAAAAGATCTAAGTTCAAATAATAAAATTACGCGTGTATTTAATCAAGTATTACAAGATATTTTATTTGATATATAGTTCAATTTATCGAATCGTGAAAATGAAATAATTTAATCAATAAAAACCAGGAAAATTGCGAGAAAATCATAAAGCTGGTTAATATACGAGATTTAATATAGTACGATTTATATCTTGTATAGTAACGCAAAGTATTTATATTGTTGTAAAGAAAAGAGACAATTATAATATAATAAAGATTACTAAAGTAACCATATAAGCCATCATCATGGCGTCTTGGCGACAGTGACATTAAATACTGTAGTTCTAGATTCAAAAACTGAAATTTATTGGATATGGTTTGATAGAATACAATACGCTATCGGGGCCGTACGGCGTTGGATTCAGAAATATTTTCTTTTATGTATAACTAACAAATAAGTTATTCACTTATTAATGCACATTTGTAATTTTTTTTATTTTAAAAATGTATAATTTGTGTGCCTTATAAATAAATAAATAAAAATAAATAAACATACAATAAGCCCAACTTTTATCAACACGTAGAAACGTGTGAATATAATTTAAGAAAATCTTTACAAAGAAATATTTTAAATAGTAAATTACAAATAATTAATTTTTTTTTTTATGAATTTATAAATAAATTCCAAATGTTTCAATTTAATCTTACTATTTATTAAACAGGCTCCGGTTGCCCGCATAACAGCTTTGTATAGTGATATGAAACTTGAAAACTTTCTACTAAGCTTTTCTAGTAGACTTTCTATGAAAATGAGTTTAGATATTAACTTATTCATAGACAAGTGAAATTTTAAATTAAGTACATTATTTACTATTGAGTATAAAGTTATTTTTAAATTGTTTTTTTTCGCTCAAGTAAGACAAAGCATGGCGTTGTGTCTGTCACTCTACACGCAATATTACGAAAATTGGGTGGTGTGTGGGGAACACTAGGTTCCGTCTACACTGCTTTATACGGAATAAATCTAAAGTACATCACAGTATAAATCTACAATATAAATGTAAAAAACATACAATTTAAAAATATATGCTTTTTTTTTGTTAAAATATTTTGTTTGGTGAATTAAATATGAAATATCACAAAAAAAAATTGTAATCCATTTTTCAAAACGTAGTTTTTCTGGTGACATATCTGTAATTATGCTTAAATATTATACATTTTCACTGAACATGTGAAAAAAAAATGTTTTACTTAATGTTTGTATTTTTAAAGATTCACCTGTTAAAACTAGTTTCACTACATTTATATTTGTTATGTTATATTTATAAATGATAGTAGGTATCAAATATGTCTGTATCGGGACGAGGATTTGAAAAAATATCCTTGAAAAGGCGCCGGTAAACAGAAACGCTTAAAAGCTAAATATAGATAAGTATAAAAAATAAACACAGACACGAACCAAAGAATGCTACAAATGTTTACGTTTGAAACATTTTAAGACCAATATTTTATAATATAGACATATATACAAAAAAACTATATATAAAAAAAACTATATTTTTAATATTATATTTAATAAAAAAAAAAAGTAAATTGTTAATAAACAACAAAAATCACTTACAAGAAAAACGATCCCTATAGCCAGCATCTTGTTATTAAACAATTCACTGTACGATTGATCTATTCAACTCTTGGACAAGTTATGACAGGCGTGCGGTCGAGACTGCCTTAAAATACTGACTGCTACACTGTGAATGAGATAGCTCTTGGCGCATGACGATTGAAGTGGTCTTCATTTGAAACGTACACTAAGCTAAAATCACGCTCGACAAACGCTAAAACGCAAAAGGCGTGATGACAGGTTCGTGGCCATTTAAGTATTACGTAAGCAGTTTTTTTGCAATTATTGACATTGAATAATTATTAATCCCAGACTTAATAATAAGTGATTAAGTGCAGGATAAGTAGTTGAGGCCAGTGTTTTCGCAGGCAGGCACAAACAAGTGACTGTAAAAACAACAGGTTGTGGGTTCCATTTTCTCGAGTAAAAATGGAACCCAATACCTGTTGTGGAAATGAATGTAATGGAAATGAAATATTAAATACTAGAAGCCCGCCCGCGGCTTCGCCTGCTGAAACTACATGATTATTGATTTAATAAAAAGAATTGATTGACTATTATAATGACTTCTAATGTAAATAACATTTTTATTATATTATCGTAATTTCTATAAGATTTTTTGATTGTTTTGAATACGACCAATGTTGATATTTTATATTTATAAAATACACATAAAGCTAATTATTTGTGACATTAAGCTCTTTTTATCTATATTATGTAAGTCTCATCATAATTTAAAACTCTATTGAATGTACTAATGTCAATGAATAATTTAATTTACTGCTTCAGAAACAGCCTTAAATGTTAAATTATTGATTTGGATAAAAATTCATATTTTTTTTTAAAAATAACTGTAATGATTGCAAATGAACTCCTGTACAGTTTTTAAATTAGTTACATATATTATTAGATAAATGTACAATTGGAATATGTTACAGTGTACACGTAGATAGGATGTTTTTATTTAAATGAACGAACGAACCAAGAAATCTATGTACGTACTGGATATTTCATTGAAGATCAAATCGTTCTTTATCTCCGTGTTGAATTAATTACTTAAATTTAACTGTTATGATTTATGAAGGTAATCTCCATTAACAATTCAATTTTGTTTACTTTATTGTATAATTTTGTTTACTTTATTGTATAATTTTGTTTACTTTATTGTATAATTTTGTTTACTTTATTGTATAATAGTGCTTTAAAAAATATATATTTTTATCAACAGTCATATAACCAAGACGTTTAGAATGTCATTCTTTGGCCAGAAATCTTACCAGCGCGATTGCTATATAACATTCGCAGGCAAACTAATGCCTTGAGTTCATTCAAATGACGATAACTTTTTTTTAATGAACCGATTTTGAAGAACCAAACTTTAGTAGGTTAGTTGAGTTAAAACAAATCTATTGGAGGAACAAAGCAATTGGTGAAATTTTCAAGTAAATCTTGTATCTTAATACTAGCTTCCCAGGTTCCCTCCGCCTACCGTGCGATGTGCAGGATACAGTATTAAGCTAAAAAAATAATAAACTTAATAATAAAATCATTATGCCTAGTAGGTATAATACCTACTATTAGTAGATGTTAATATACATATAATATTATATTATTTATCACTCTATAGTAAAAGCTTTATCTTTTTTATTTACATTTTTTACAGTATATTTTTTTTAAGTAACTTAACTAACTTTTTAAATAAATTTAGGAATATATTTCTTAAGTATTTTTATTCTACTTTGTGTATTGTTAACAAAAACGTAATTCTTATTTTAAAAAACCGGACAAGCGCGAGTCGGGTAATACCAAATTTAGCCTCCCTTTTCTTATATTTTTTAGTATTCAACCACAATTGTATATTTTTTAGTTTTTTTTTTCTGTACTACATATAGATGCTAGCTGCCAAATTTCATAATTTCTGAAATTAATTCTGAATCTCTTAATTGTGTTGCATTTTTTGTGGTTTTTGCGAAACGGCCATATTTTTTTATTGGACCGCAATCTCAAATCTCTTCTGCAGTAAATATTAAACTACAAAAAGCAACATTTTAAAATATTAAAGAAAGGTTTTTCATTTTTTCTTAACTTTAAACACTGTTTTGCTTAGTTTCTTCCACTGGTGTTGATGGATTTAATAGGAAATCAGAAAAATAAATGTACTTATATTTATTTATATTATTTAATTTATGTACCACAATGATCGAAATTTAATGAATTTACTCGAACTGTTGATAAATATAAGTTTTATAGAACATCTTTCGAAACGGACATTTAAGAATCTATTTGAATATTTAGCGATGGTATAAAAAAGAGTTGGGGTAAAATTTACAAAATTTTTAACGATTTGTCTGCCTGATAAAAAGTATATTTTTTTAAAGTATATAGAGTGGAAGTATCTGCGCTCCTTTTACGGGAGCAGCATATAGGGTACAATATTTCAAACCCATACTTAAAGAAATTAATCAACATATCTGTACAGTTTAGACGTAGGATTTTTTTTCATTTCACGATGTGTATCTATACTGTATTTCGTGTGACGAAATTACGAATAGATAGATGACGTAAAAACAGTAGGTGGTTACTACAAAATCAATTGCCAATCAGCCACATTTCACTCTTAAAAAACATATTAGAACGAGAAAGGAATATCTCTCGTTCCGTTTGACGCAATTGAAAATCTCCACCATTATCTACGGACTCGATCTCGTGGCGTTATCGCTTTAATAGGTTTCTGTCTGTGTGTATCCTTCTTGACAAATGGCGCTTTATTTTACAACGATAATTTTATTTAATTTGAAAGAACCACTTTTTCATTTTGGGAAAAACTCTTTTGGTTCAATTGCATTACGTTTTTGTAGAGTAATTAAAACTGTGATTTCATTTAAAATGGTGTTGAAAAAAACACTCTATATAGTATTACAGTAAAATATAATTAGCAAGACTATTACCGTCCCTGTTTTATATGTATGTTTCTTGTTTTTGTATATATGAAAAATATAAATATGTATGATAAAGATTTACAAACGGACAATCCGCTTATTATTAAAATTAATGATTGTGTAATTTTTACTATAGCTCCCATAATAATAAAATTATCATTACAGAATATTACGGTTTTTTTTATATCGTGGAGTTTAAAAATCTCACTAGGCGTTTCAGCTAAACGAGTCGTAGCAATCTCAGCAGGTAGCGTGGCGTGACGTAAAAATCTGGACTCCAAGAAAAACCCGCTGAGGGAAACAGGTGTGCCGTCATCGCCCTTGTTTTGTTATTATTATGCACTTGTATGGAGACAAAACAGGACAATTACAAAACTTACATAATTCGCTAATTATAAAATATACACATTGCTACAGAGGAATTTCCAGCGTTGTGCTAGGTAATGATTTGATCATATTAACAATATCTTGGGTAAGTCTTAATAGTAAATCTTTTATGATCTTTTATGATCTTTCAATGATTCCGGCCAACGTGGCGCAGTGATTTTAAACGCAACGGTTGTGGGTTCAATTCCCACTCGAGGGAATGAAATCTTTAATATTTTTATATCTTAGCGCTGGTGTCGAGTTTCGCCAATCAGCACGCAATGCTTCCAGACATCGGCGGAAAGTGGAGAGCGCAATATTTTAATAGTAGGTTTCCACTGTCTTCACATGCGGCATACAGTGTGAAGCTGAAAAAATGTAAAGAATATACACTCATACTTAACAATGTACATTTAAGGTAAAAAGGTTAGCCACGTAATACAAACTGGCTCTGGTGGCTCTTCAGGTGATGAATGTGTGTTCAAATTCCTTACGGAATCTTCCTAGTTCCTAGTTGGTAGACGAAATCAGCCAACCACACCGCAAGCTGTCAAAATAGGTACCTACTCTATAAAATTTATTTTTACATGGTGTTTCAGGTGGCAATTTCAATGGCACGTTTTGTGTAAAGAAATTGAATTAACAAATTTAAAAAATATTCTCAAATATGTACCTACTGTGAAGATATATAACGAAAGTAAAATATTTAGATATTGGTTTAATTTTCATAAGATAGATTAAGTATAGTATTGACTGAAATTAGTATATTGTTAAGTAAATTGTACTCAAATAAAAGCAATAAAATAAAGAGCTCATCAAAATTTACGTCTTTTTTTGGTAAAATTTTTACCCGCTTATAGTAGGGTAACAGTTTTCCCGTCTGATTTTGTAGTCTATGGTGTCATCTTACCGTAGTGAAAAATTAAATATAATTCATTCCTCAGAGTGGGAATCGAATCCACAACCGTCGAGTTTACTGTCAGAGCTCTTTAACGATAATATATATGTTTTACAGAATTGAACTAATTGATTTGTATCTTCAGGCATCGTTAATCGTGCTTTAAATCTCTGCTTTAGAGTCTTTGAGAGTCGTTGATAGTACTACTTTCAGTATTTAGGTGTATAACAAGACACCGGTGTAACGGAACTATAGTCAGTAGATATATCGGGACTTAATAGTCCCTAATAGCACTTCATAGCGTACGTCAAAAATTTAAAAAAGCACGGCGTTTAGTTCCTCCGCTCAACACGCAATGCCTTCAGAACTCAGCACAAAGTGGGAAACGGAGTATCTTAACGATAAGTTCCCTCTGCCTACTCTGCTGTACACGATGGTATACCATGTGAAGCTCATATGAGAAAGAGAGAAAAATTGGAACCCATTTAGAAAGCATAACTCGAGCCTCACATAAAATATGGTGAAGACTTATAGTATAGTAAAATTTGAACCCACACACACAAACAGACCGTGTCATTAATTTAAAAAAATCATCAATAAAGTATATGAGTAATCATTGACGTGTAATAGTTTTATTTACTACATAATATTGTGAAATTTAATTACTTAGTATTACGTGGTATGATGGTTTTGACGTCTTAACCTACCCATAGGTTCTTATGAGGTCGAGTCTATTAAAAAATTTTTAAATTTAAATCAATCAATCAGCTTCCCGCTGTATCCCGCATAGAGCAGGGAAAGCAGAGGGAACCTAACCTCATTAAGACACTCCATTCGCCACTTTCTGCCGAATTCTAGAGGCCTTGCGTGTCGAGTGGTAGAATTCAACGCCGCGCTTCGACACCAGAGCGAAGAAATGGAAAGGTAAATTAAAGTAAATATTTCATCTCCTCGAGAGGGGGATCGAATCCATAACCACTTGATTTTATAGTCATACCCTTGTGCCCCTGTGCCACAACTGGGCTCAAATAAAAAAAAATGAATTATTTTTTTTGGTAAATAATGTCACACGCCCCTCCTCAAGTGGAGATCGAACAGACAGCCACCACGATTAAAGCGGAAAAAGGTAACATATCGCTGCTTTTAAATCTAAGACAAAATCAGATGCACCTATTTAAAGAGTTCGATTTTTAGGCCAGTACGCAAGGGCACAAAGTGTAACTGTAAACTGAAGTGGTTGTGGGTTCGATCCCCACTCAAGGAAGTAAAATAATAACTTAAATGTTTCATTTCTTCGCTCCGATGTCGGGGAAAAGCGCGGAACGGAGTATCTTTCACTACGTTCCCTCTGCCTACCCTGCTGTGTGCGGGATACAGCGTTTTTATTTTTCTCCTGTGTGACATTGTGTGTTGGGAATAACATCTTAGTCTCCCTTGACATATCCAGATCGGGGAAATACTTGTGCAATAAGTACAATTCGACTGGTAAAGCTGTTTTTTAACTGACTTCAAAAAAAATATAAGTTACATTTGTATGTATGTATACGATATTGTAATTGAACATAGCATTTGAAATTTGAATTTGATGATCTTTTCAGTTTTTCAAGTGTGTGTGCTAGTTTTCGTTGTTGTATTTTATTTTTTTTCATTTGATCGTTATGTCTTGCTTTTCTTGTGTCGACCTTGATATCGTTTTGACGAACACTATAACGAGAAACAAGTAACATAAAGTACGTTTAGTTTATTTAAAGTAAAAAGTAATATAAAAACTGAAAAGTTATGTACATATTTTTTTTAGGGTATTTAATTAAAATATAGGGTATTAAATTTAAATAACTTTAACAGCTTCACGCAGGGTAGGCAGAGGGAACGTAGTGAAAGATACTCCGTTCCCCACTTTCTGCCGAATTCCGTAGGCATTGCGTGTTAAGTGGCAGAACTCAACGCCGCGCTTTGCCTCGACACAAGAGTGAAGAAATGGAAATATAAATGTAAGTAAATATGTCATCTCCTCGAGTGGTGATCGAACCCACAACCAGTCGATTTACAGTCACACTTCGTGCAGCTGCACCACGACCGGCCTCAGGTTTCCTCAGGCCTCCTCAAATTTAAATAGGAAAGGTATATATCATCATAACATAAAAAAACTAAATATATTTTATTATTTTTCTCCACTTATTCAGTAAAATCATAATATTCTTAGCTGTGTTACCATTGAATTAAAACCAATGTAGGTATCAAAGTTTTGTTAGTAAATAATTTCCGTTGTTAATTGTCTTACGCACGTACTGTGTATGATTAATACAATTCCCAACGGCAAATGTGAAGGCATGCTGCTTACGGACGTCAAAAATATTCTCAATAACGATCAGGATAATACATATAAACAAAGCTATTGTCCTATAGTATTTTATGTGAACCAAATAACAATATAAATATATATATATATATATATATATATATATATATATATATATATATATATATATATATATATATATATATATATATATATATATATATATATATATATATATATATATATATATATATATATATTTTATTTTAGTTTCACGCTGTGCTGTGCTTCTGCCTGCTCTGCTGCTGAACAGCAAGGCATGCAGAGGGAACCTAGACACTTGTGTTAAGATACGTCATTCCCATTAACACACTTCTGGTTCCCTCTTTCCGCTAAACTCTCGAAGCATTGCGTGTTTAGTGACGAAACTCAAGGTCAACTCAACTCAAGGTTGCCTGGTTACCAGAGTGAATAAATGAAAATATTAAATATTTAACATTTCTACGACTGGGAATTGAACTCGTAATCGTATCATTTCAAACGTTTGTGTCCCTGCGCCATAACGGCTCATAAAGTATTCATATTTTTTACGCGGGTTCAAGCCTCACTACGCTCAATTTCTTTTAAAATTTATATATTTAAAAAAAAAAATATATATATATTTCTTATCTTAGCGTGCGAAATTATTAATATGTTATTGCAAAGTATGTTATGTAAAATATATTTTTTTAATTTCTATAAATCTTCCTAGAGAGATGTTAAAAATAAAACAAAAATGTAACAAGCGTATAACAATTTCGACGAGATAATGTATACTTTAATTGTCAATGAGCGAGTCCCGCGGTCACGATATAAATGGACAGACGGTAAACAAAATGACCGCATAGGAATGTCATTTTTTTTTCTTTTGGAGAACGGATCCCTAATAATATAAAAAAAAATATCCAAAAATAATCTATTGGCTTGCATATACTAATGAAAAAAATATAAGATCACCTCATGTAAATATTCTTAATTATTCAAAATTTTTTTTAATACTATTGTAATAATAAAAAAAAACCAACAACCAACATTTGTGTAAAAAAACAGAACGTATGTGTATTTTTAAACTTAAATATCTAATTTTAAAACATAATTTAACTTGTAGTATTAACCGCTTTATAAAATTTAATTAATTAATACCTCACCACACCTCGTTTAAGGAAAATTAGAGCTAAACAATATGTATTAGGTATATGGGTGCAAATATTTAAAGGTCTTATTTCTTAGGGAACTTAATCATTATGTATATAGTCATAGCTCATAAGTGGATACGATTTTTTCAAAAAAAAATATTTTTAGTTGGAAAATGACGAAGGGCTATTGGGCAATATACAGGCGGAATGTGGGGATCGGAGAGTGCACTGGGTCAGCCTACTCTACCACGTTGGATACTATTACGCTATATACGCGATACACTGTGTAGACAAAAAAATAATATTTTGAAATTTCAGTAAAAATTTCTCTATTTAATGTATTACTGTAAGCGCGTCAGTTTATGAATTCGGTCTTCTCTCGAGGAATTATTTATTTAATATTTTGAGTCAGAGTTCCACCGCTCTACATAAAACTTGCAACGTTGTAAGCCTGTCTATTTTTTATCGTCTACTTTCCTTGAAACCGGGATGGTTTCATAACGACATTTACAATATTTTCATTGCATGATGTCTACGGGACAGAGAAATAATTCATTATAAATACAAATATTCAATATTCTATGGAATTAAATAATTAAATTGTTTTAGGTTCTCCCCTTTTTTAATTAAAATCTTTTAAAGTTATTATATATTTTGTGGTGTACAGTAAAATTGCTTTATTTTGGTACTAGCGTCTTGCCAGCGGATTCGCCCGCTTAAACTACATGATTATTGATTTAATAAGCAGAATTGATTGACAACTAAAATGACTTCTAATATGATTTTTATTACTCTGTAATATTCTTATTCGAGGCCGGTCGTGGCGCAGCGGCACAAAGTGTGACTGTCAACCGACTGGTTGTGGGTTCGATCCCCACTCGAGGAGATGAAATATTTACTTAAATTTATATTTCCATTTCTTCGCTCTGGTGTCGAGGCAAAAGCGCGGCGTTGAGTTCTGCCACTTAACACGCAATGCCTCCGAAATTCGGCAGAAAGCGGGGAACGGAGTGTCTTTCATTACGTTCCCTCTGCCTACCCTGCAGTGTGCGGGATACAGCGTGAAGCTGATTTGTAATATTCTAATTTGATTTTTCTGTAATATTCTAATTTGATTTTTTTACGACATTATCGTAATTTCTATAAAAAATTTTTATTATTTCGAACTTAAAAATACAATCAATGTTGATATTTGATTTATAAAATATATATAAAGCTAATTATTTATTATACGTACATATTTTTGTAACATTACGTTCTTTTTCCCTTAAATGTGATGATGTCAGTTAATAATTTCATTTACTGCTTCAATTCAACAGCCTTAAATGTTAAATTATTGTTTTGGGTAATGATTCATAATATTCTTTGTAAAATAACTGTAATAATTGCATATTAACTCCTGTACAGTTTTTAAATTAGTTACATATATTAATTGAGGCCAGTCGTGGCGCAGTGGCACAAAGTGTGACTGTAAAACCGACTGGTTGTGGGTTCGATCCCCACTCGAGGAGATGAAACATTTTCTTAAATTTATATTTCCATTTCTTCGCTCTGGTGTCGAGGCAAAGCGCGGCGTTGAGTTCAGCCACTCAACACGCAATGCCTACAAAATTCGGCAGAAAGTGGGGAACGGTGTGTCTTAACACTAGGTTCCCTCTGCCTACCCTGCTGTGTGGGGGTATAGCATGAAGCTAATTTAATTTTTATATATTATTCAATTTGTTGCTGTGATAGCTATTGTTTTAGCTTAAACAACAAGAAAACAAATGTAATTGTGTAGTTAAATTTTCGAACCACACGTCGTCACAAGCTAAAATATCATCCACACCACCTGGATACATGGATACGTGGCCATCCACTACTGTGCGGCTTTGTAGGAACTTCCTTCCACGCGACAAGGAACTGTGGAATGGCCTACCCGCGGCAGTGTTTCCAGGTCGATATGACATGGGTATCTTCAAAAAGTGCGTCTATATCCATCTAAAAGGCCGGTAATGCGCCTGTAGCTCCTGTTGTGTTGAACGTGTTCATCGACCCTAACGGTCGTATGAATTAAATGAACATAAGTCTATGATTTACATTTGGCACATAATATGTATAAAAATAAAGTGAATAACATATTTTGCAATGGGTTTCTTTATATTTTTCTACGGTATTATAAGCAAGTAACTATAATTGTAAAAAATATAGGATTTGAATTAGTAGTCACAGGCAATTGAATAACAATTGAATCACACTTGGTTCAATATTTTTTCTATTCTACTTCGAAAACTATGTTAGACGTAATTGTCATACATATATGACTCAATAAGGTCTAAAACTAAAAGAATATTTCTTATTTTTGGAGTACCGTGCGCCCAAAAGAAAAAACCGCCATTTAGGGCCTTTATTGTTTGCCTGACTGTCCATCTATAAGATAGTTTGTCTTAAAAAATGAAATTTCTGCAGAGATCAAACTGAAATTAAAAGCACAAAAAAATAAGCTTCTATGTAAAAAATCAAAGGCTAGATGGAAGCGTTTGCATCGATTTAGTTTTTTTGAGACGTAATTAAAACCTACAGGATACTTTCCATTAGCCTAATTTAAATATGTAAATTTATAGGCATATCGCAGAAAATAAACTATTACATACAAGTATATTTGGTTATTGTCAATGATTATAATTTGTGATTCTTGTTACTCTACAATTATGAAATTACTACCGAACTCTCAGTAGGCGAGTCTAACTCACACTTGACTAGTTTTTTTTAAATTACATTTGATATTACAGGCACAAAGCACATTTCGTTAAACCAAATATCATATTTCTCATATAACCTGGTATATGGAAACAACATGAAGTTGATAAAATAAAACATGGCACAACTTAAAAGCTCATTTATTTGTGTTTATATAGAATTTTCCTTTAGCACTACCAGGATTGTGGAATCCAACGACCGTACTTTCGTTGGTATCGCAAAAACCACCAGCAAATTCTTCATAAGAATCACAATATCGTCCCACATACAAATCAATATTGTGTACAGATTTCATCCAATAACGTACACAGGCTTTGTGATAGCATTTTGCCATATCTTCAATATTTCCTGGAATTGAAAAAATTGTTCATTAATTTTTGCTCTAATTGCACTAACTATATTTATTATCGTTGACGTACGTTAAGCTATAGCCGACGTAATACTTGTTTCCGTTTGGAGATTGTTTAATCGAGTCCAAACATTTAAGAGGAAATATTAAATATTAACAATCGGTTATTGATTCTCAAGAAGTATTTCCTTAAAATTTTTAGACAATGAGCCATATTGATCATCGTAAGAATGAATGAATTCATCGTGAGAATATTTTTAAAGCTATCAGCACTAGTCGGTGATGGTTTAGAACTTCTCTTAGATATCAGATCAGTAATCAGAATTTGTTAAGTTGGTGTATATGATGCTACTTTAAAATAATACCTTTAAAGCAACATCAACAATTGCCTTACTTTTGTAAAGCAATCTAGGCAAAGGCACCCATAATATATAACAAGTATGGATGTGTAATATGTCTAATATAAAAAAAGAAATGTGCTTAGGGTAATCTTACCTGAATCGCAATTCGGTTGTATCTTTCCTCTGTAATTGAAAAAGAAATCAATATCTCCCAACACCTGTGTAGTACCCAAATGCCCTGCATTGCAATGGTAAATCTCTACGTACTCCGCTAAACCGGATCTAAGTTGTTCCCCAATAGGACCCATAGAAAAACATGGACCAGCCGGATCTAAACCCGTTATCCTCCATATGTATTCCTTTGTAATATTCGTATAAACCTCCGAAGCATACCCGACAACGTGACTCCCCAAACTATGACCTACACAATGAATGTTTTCTGATGGGTACTTTATTTTAACTAAAAATGTTCCCAAAGATGATCCAATGTAATAAGAATATAATACAGATCTTACGTAACTATCGATTTTTGCTTCGTTCTCATATGTATAAACAGAATGATCTATAATAATAAGATAAACGTTAATTATATCTTTGAATGTTTCTCTCATAGATTCTTCGATGTCTCGATTTATGTGGCTTTTGTAGCCGGGAACGAAGACGATTAAGCGTCTGTTATAGTCGAATTCTATTGAGTTTTGTATTTGTTCCGCTGCATTATCTATTGGGCTACTTATATTGATGTTATTAACAAAATCATAGAAGTACACGACTGTTTCGTTCACATTTAATTTGAGATTTTTATTATGGTCACCTGAAAAGTAAATAAATTGACGTTAATAAATAATTGTTTCTTTTTTAATTCCACCTATATTCCGTAGGGTAGCGCGTGGGCGTCTAATGGGCATCTATAATGTTAATACTTATTTAGAAAACGTATAAAAATTTGTATGTTGTTCTAAATAAGTATCTATAATGTTATTTTAGATATTTTACTGTTGGATAGTTGAACTCAAAGGCAATCTTTAAAGACTCATATCTATACCAATATAAAAAGTAAAGTTCATTTGGCTAAACGCTCCAATATCAGATTCATTTCACAACTAGTTCAAATCGAAAAAAAAATGTTGTATTAGATATTCCATTTACTGAGCTAGGCCGTAGTAGTAGTTTATATTGCATCACGTTAATTTTTCGGAGTTCCTTTGGATAAATGTCCAAAGTAAACAAAAACTAAAATATTTTTCGATTTTAACCATTACTGAGATAACCAGGAATGGGAGGATGCACTGTTTTTTTTTTTTTTATGAAAAAGACACGGCAAACGAGCGTTCGGGTCGCCTGATGGTAAGTGATTACCGCCGCCCACGGTCCCGTGCAACACCACAGGAGTTGCAGGTACGTTGCCGGCATTTACAGTGGGTTGGGCGCCGGGGCCCAGCATTACCTGATGCGAAACGCAGTGGCATAAAGCCACTACTTCACGCCGGTTTTAAATGCCGGAGGTGGTAATGATCGGGTCGAGTCTGCCCATGCGTGTTGCCATTGCTGGCGACGTGACTCTACCACACGTACTTTAGTCGCCTCTTACGACACCACCAGTACTAGGATGATCCTATTCTAGGCCGGGATCACACGGCTGTGTCATGGCACAACTAGTTAGCGACTTAGTAAATTATTATTTTACTACATTTTTTTTTGGGGGCAGAGCAGCAGGAAATAACTTATAGATTACTAATTTGGAGATGATTTCGTAATCAGCTGGAAAAAGGAAAGTCCTGGTAGGCTTCTATAAACCAGCTACAAAGATAAACGTGTTTACTTTACTAGGTCGACCTGAGATGAATTTTCACATATGTGAAAGCGTAACTAAGCTTATTATATTACTTAGTATATACATACAGTGAGGCCGTCATGGCGCAAGGGCACAAAAGTGCGGCTGTAAATGTGAAAGTTGTGGGTTCGATTCCCACTTTTCCTCATTCTGGTAACGAGGACAAGCGCAGAATTAAGTTCCATCACTCAACACTCAAGAGATTTTGGCAAAAAACTTAGTGCGTGATACTATGTGAAGCTTCACTTGAATGAACTCAAGGTACGAGTTGAGAGTTGAAGAGTGCCTACGAATATATAGCAATCTTAAATAAGTTACATAGGAAATTAAAAATCGAAAGTCAATTTATCATATTTATATGACAGCACCCGTAAACATATAAATATGTTTTCGACTTGGCTTTATTACTGTTGACCTGGGATGGTCTTGGGAGCGTCACCGGACGGGTGAAAATCTTGAATTTGCCGCGAATAAGATGTCTATTAATTCTTCAACAATCAACTAGATGGCGCTGTTACATTTAATCATTTTCTAAGATTGAGATGTTTTGAAATGAAGTCTAATAGAGGAATAGGTTTCGCCATACGGTGAAAGGTGAGTATTTTTACTGTATACGAAATAGTAAAATTTCCTTGTTCTTTCATTTATTTTAAAGAAAAATTTTGATTTTGTTTTTGTAGAAAAAAATACTTTATAATTTATTTATTTGACATTCTTCTGGTTGGTTTTTTAAATTTTATTTTTGCTTTGCGTATAGGCATTGGTAGGTAAAGTTTGTTTCATGACGGATATTGCTGTTTTGGATTTTCTTTTGCTTAGAGTTCAGGATTTGGTTGGTGATATTGCTACCTATATAAATGGATTAACATGGAACTCGTGTAAGAAAAAATGTTATAGGAGCTTTTATCAAAGTAATAGAACCCAAAACAATGATTTTTAAAATTTTAAACTGTTTGTTTGTTTATTCGTGCGTTTGTTCACGTTGATCACAAAAAAAAACTCTATCAATGGATGTTGGTAAAATGATAATGTTATTAAATTTATATTTCTATTTCTTCGCTCTGGTGTTGAGGCAAAGCGCGGCGTTGAGTTCTGCCAGTCAACACGCAATGCCTCCAGAATTCGGCAGAACGGAATGTCGTAACACTTGTTCCCTCTGCCTACCCTGCTGTTTGTGGGATATAATGTGAAGCTGATAATGTTTTTAGATCACGAAAATAATTAAGATGATAAAATAAATAATTGTGTTTCATAAGCGGACGAAGCCACGCCGGGGTCACTTGTAGTAAATAATACAAGTAGTTACTTACATTTCATATTCCTGGAATACAAGACACGAAATCGGTCATCAATTAGGTCGGTTTGAATAACAATAAACAAACTACATAACAAAAGAAAACTAACAAGAACACGATCATTTCTCATAATTAACATGACTAAACGAAATTATTATAAATTGTAAAGAAATTATCAGCCATTTGAGAATATTTTTTTTTTATTTAGTGTAACATTCGGTATTCTTCACATAACATGGCATTTGAGATTCGTAATTTTTTTATTATAGTTTAAAAATTTGCTTCACGATGACTCCTGCATATAGACAATCCGTTCACCACTCATTGTCTAATTTTCGAGACATTGCGTGTTGAGTTACAGAACTTAACACCGAGTTTTCACTTTTTACCGTACCAAGGAAACGAAAATAATTTATTGACCCTTGTGGTAATCGAATCCACAACCGTCACTTTATAGTCGAATGCAATCCCGCTGTGTGATACAAGTGGCTGAAATTTAGTATAATGTTAACATTCATTATATCAAAATCCTGTGGACTTAAATTGTACTTAGTTAGGAAACATTTATTTTATCTCGATTATTTTCGATTCTACTTAGAATTTTGTTTAATATAATGTAATTCAACAAAAACTAAAGATTAAAATCTGATAGACTTCAGAATTTTAAATAAAATATTTAATTTGATTTTGGAAGGCAAAAAAAAAAGGAAGGAAGGCAAATGTTTTAATATCCAGAAACCCAGCTTGTATTTGTTTGTGATTACTTTAAAACAATACTAGTTCCAGTGACGACTAAAGTATGATACATTAAAACACAATAAAACATTTTATTTCTTTTTATTACGTACAAAAATAAATAAAAAAAATACGCACATGAATCACATATACGAAGAATTGCTCTTGTTGAATATTATTGTGTTGAATGAATATAAATTCTTATTTATTTATTGCCAATAAATGACAATATATTTTGTTTGTAAGTTATTCGTTTATTTCTTAGATGCTTACTAATAAATACATTACATATAAAATAAAAGCGGTTTTGACTAGAGTACCACTCCCACTGCCCCTCAACACGCAATACCTCCATAATTCGGCAGAAAGTCGGGAACTGTGTGTCTTAACACTAGGTTCTCTCTGCCTACCTGCTGTGTGCGGGATACAACGTGAAGCTGAGTACCAAACAAACATAAATATTTATGCTTAAATGTTAACTACTTAGAATATATTTTATGTTACTTCACACTTAAGAAAAAAAAATACTTATTTAGAAAACGTATAAAAATTTGAACGTAGCGGAACTCGAACCCGCGCCTCCTGGCAACCGACCAGGAGCTCTGGTCACTAAGCCATACGTTGAACGTGTATTATACGTTTTCTAACTAAGTATTTTACTTAGAAAAAGTTGCAATGAAAGGGGAATTTTTGAATTGCAATGCGCTTCTGACTTTTGCTGTCTGTGCTGTTTAATTTTTGTTTTTTTTTAAATTTTAAGTTTGAATGTTCTGTACTCCTTCATGTTGGCCGTTGGTGGTTGTCGAATATATTGATTGTGCAGGCGCAGTCACTTGGTTTTGAAAAATCCTTATTGCCTACTCATCTCTGTAGGAAAAAACAATTATGATATTGTATTCTACTATATCAGTCACGGAACCTTCATTCGGCGAATTAACCTGCTGATAGCGTCTTCCTCGGCGTCAGTGTAGTAGATGCATCCTTTTGTGTCTCTTGTTAAGGCGACGATAGCATGTGATATGCTGTTGTGTAGGGCGTTCTTAATGGCCTTAGTTTTAATAATTACTATCGGCTCGTATGTAAGTCCCTGACATTCATCGATGGTCAGGGTGCGCGAGTTTCCCCCCATTCCGTATCCTTTTCTGATAAGGTCCGCTTTTCCTACTTGCGTATGGACCAGCTGTAGGATGTTGGGGGAATCTATTGGAATGAAAGCACCCGTGTATCGCGCCCTTCGGGGACGAGTCGTCTGTTGGCCTAGGTAGATTTTGTTGTAACCTTTGTTGAACGCGTTGTCACATCGCATTGGAAGGGTTGAAAGGACTCATTCATTCATTCATTTAAATTTACTTCAATGAATGATTCGTTAAGTTTTCAATTTTTCTGTTGTGTAAAATGAACACAAAAAATATTTTCTATTTTTTTATTAAACACTAAACAACATACGCAGTGAGTACGATTTAAATAAACATAACGTCAATGTCACCCTATTTAGTTTTTAACCTAATTGTTTCAAATATTATTTAATTTTTCGAATTAAATTTGAATTACGCAACGAAAATAAAAATATAAACATAAAAAAAAAAACTAACATATTTGAATAAATATTTTATCCAGTCAATGTGAAGAAAGAAGCAGTCTTTATTTTGCGATACTTTGATAACAATGTTACGTAGGTCGTGATTAATCTTTTTTCCATAGTGTTATTTTTGTAATTCAAATAAATTTATTTTATAATAATGTGAGTATAACGAACGTTCATAATTATTTATCATATTAATAGTATTGTTAATATATTCTATACATTTTTAGGATTCCGTTCCTTATTATGTTATTTCGTCCGTCTTTGGCCCTACTAAAGACATTATTGTATATAAGTCCGTTATATGTTGTATTTGTGTTTCTTTGATTTTCTAGTAGATTTAACAAAAAATATTTTATTCACAGTTATCCCCGTCTTCGTGAAAACGTGCTTTATACAATTAATTATGTTTAATTCAAATCATTCCAATTTTTAACACAATATAATGACAAACATGTAAATTACCGTTAATAATAAAAGTAGGATTATCGAATCAGAGCTATAAATATCCGTGACATTGTTAATTACTATATATGACGTCAATTTGACATCATTCATCATAATTATTAAAGAATTGGAGCAAACGAGGATGAAAAATTAATATACTGTGTAACGTTGTAATAACATTTCAGTGATAACGGATTTTTTTATAAAATATTATATTTAATAAATTCCTCATATTTTTTTTTATTCTTATCGTTTTTTAAATAATTTAATTTAATTAGTTAAATGATTATCATTAGTAAAGGACGTAACCATAATTCAATATAAGTTTTTGATAATATTTTAACATTATGGGATATTACTTTCTAGCTTTTTTTTAAATACTTATTTCTAACTTATTTGGAATGCCCATATTATTTTGAATAAGACCAACTACTAACACTATCCAGTTAAAGAGGAAAAGATACAATTTATCAGACGTTTCCGAATTTCAACATTCTATAGCTACTTTTAACATATATAAAAGTTAGTGTTCTGTCTCTCTGATCTTACTGCTTAACCTACAATTATAGAAAATTCTCTAAGATAAAATGCAATATCTTCTTTTCCACCTTAACGCCTATATTTATTTTATAGCAATAATCGTTTAAAATGTTTTTCAGCTTTTTCCGTAAGGCTGTTCCAATCTAATTATTATTTAGACGAATTTAAAAGATGATAGTTGAGGATATCCTTGTGGAAGTCTGTCCAGCAGTGGGCGTCATACAGTTGTAACTAATGAATATACGTACATTTTATGCAAAGTGCTCACAAGAGGACGTTTCTGATATTAAATCATCACTTGTGTTGATTTATGCATTGTCACATATTGTTTCGTCATCTCAAAATATTAACAGTAATAATATAAATTTATGCATATGACATGAAACCGTAGTGGCGCAGGGGTCCACAGGTGTGACTGTAATGCGACGGTTTTGCGTACGATCCCCATTCGGGGGGATAAAATGTCATCATTTCCAAAAGCTCGGCGTTGAATTCTGTCACTCAATACCTAGTGGCTCGATAAAATCGGCGGAAAGTGGAGATTGGAGTGTCTTAACACTAGGTTCCCTATGTCTACCCTGCTATATTGGGCTATACAGCGTGAAGCTGTTTTGTGCAGCAAATTGAGACGAGTCATTTCATACAATTCTCGTATACATCAGGAATTGAATCTGACATTCTTGAATAACTCGTCCAAATATTCTGCTTTCTTGCTGTGGAATATAGAGAAATAGCTTGATGAGAACGTATGGCTTAGTGGTCAGACCGCCTAGTCGGTTTCCAGGAGGCGCGGGTTCGAGTCCCACTACGTTTAAATTTTTGTACGTTTTCTAAAGAAGTATTTTTCTTTCCTAAGTGTCGAATAACACTTTAAAAATGTTTAAAAATAAATATTTTTTATTAATTTCAGCTTGATACCTCCACGTAATCTCGAGATAAATATTCTTGGCAACAAAGCGATTCATTTCATCCAAATTTCCTTTTGAGGTACGAAAACCTAAAAAAATAAAGATTTTTTTACTAAACCCTAATATATACATTTCATATTGCCCTATCTTATGAAAATATGAGGTTCCAAATAAGAAAACTTATTTCACACACGTTATATAAGTGAACCTACTTAAAAACAAGCTACAAATGCGACAATAGTACTGTCACAATCATATAGTACTCGTTAGTGGATGAAACATACATTGACGCAAACATAATACCCATTTCCAAATAATCTTTTGTCTTGCACGACGCATGAAGAATTTTAGATGCAATATTGTAGCATATTAGGGTTTTTCTTGTACATTATAAAGAACTTAATGTTAATGTTATAATATAAATTCTTCATGCTTTATTATAACTATTAGATAACATATTTTTTTTATTTTGACATTTGTACCCCGCATATGGCAGAGTAAATAAATAAAACCTAGTGTCATGACTATTCGTTCTCCATTTTTTTTATTTTGACATTTGTACCCCGCATATAGCAGGGTAAATAAATAAATCCTAGTGTCAAGATTATCCGTTCTTTACTTTCCGAATTCGAAACATTGCATGTTGTATTCTAGAGAGCTGGAAATAAAAATAATTCGTTTTCTGAGTGGAAATCGAACCAACAACATTCGCGTTTATAGTAAGACGCATTCGAACTGAGCCACGACGGTCTCGACATCCTAATAAAATATAATTTCCGAGAAATAGTTATATATACAATTAGAGCGTGCAAACAGGCACATTGTAGCTTGTTCGCGAAGTAGCGATAATGCGATGTCGTTTGTCTGTTTATAACGAAATATTTTCAATTGGCTATCTATAAAAATAGGAAGATATCACATAATATGGACATTTTATTATATGAGGAAAGGAGAGAGTTAAATATTTTATACTTCCGCGATTCGGTAGCAAGGTAAAATGCAGCGTTGAGCGCCGCCACGCAACACACAATGCCTCAGGAATTCGACTGATAGTGGGTAAAGAGAGCATCTTAATGGGACCGGAGTGTGTTAACTCCAGAACTCGGGTAGGGTTCTCTTTGCCTAGGAAGAAAGACGAAGAAAAAAATTTAAAAAATATATTGTTTTAACTTACAACGTTTACTAATCGATGTATATAATATAAAAAATAAGAAATCATCTGTTAATTCAAATTATTTTGAACAACTGATGCGGTACTACTATTTATAAATATTATTATTATTTAAATATTAGAATATTTGGACACAGTCTACAGAGAACACAAAAATATTTAATAAAGTACCTTCAAATACGGTCGTTATGTCAAAATAAAGCATAAAGTTAACGAGCTGGGGAACTTTTGCAACGTTTTTTTTTTTAATATTACCAATTAATAATGAACTCTACTTATTCAGTTTTAAGGTGGTATGGGCAATTTTGTTTGAACAAAGAAATTTTCCGCATACGCCATGCACTGTTTCCATAACAAATTATGTGCATTATAACAATTGGTTGTGTTATAACACATTTAGGGATCTTACTGATAAATAGTTGTTTACCTTTTAAATAAGAAATATATATTGACGAAATATATACAAATATATTAAATTGTATACGAATTATATTAAAAAATGCAATTTTATGCAATATAATTTTGAGGAAAAAGAACTTTAATGATTCATAAGTAATTCCTTGAATATTTTATAAAGATTTATGTAAAACGTATCTAAGAGTTCGATAACACAAATAAACTTGTTGATAATTCGAAATTTTAATTAAAAAATACCAAATAGTACATGTTTCAAGTGATCTCTTTCACTGCTACAGACAGTATTTATTTATTAAATGTAAAAAAATGATGATTTTTTTGACTTATTAATATTTAAAAATATGTTTTTTCCAGATCGTCGTGGCGCAGAGGCACAATGGTGTGACTATAACTCGATGGTTGTGGGTTCGATACTCACTCGGAAGAATAAATTAAAAACTCCAAAACAAAAGCCCGGCGTTGTGTTTCGCTACTCAACATGTAATGCCTCAAAAAATTCGGTGGTAAGTGGGGAACGGAGTGCCTTAGCAATAGATTTCCTCTGGATACCCCCTTATGTGCGGGATACAACGTGAAGCTGATTACTACGAAAACCAAATTTTTCACGTATAATACAGAACCACGTCTAAGATCCATTGTAGGCATACTAAACACAACTTAATGCATAGCTGTAACACTCGTGGTCGTATAGTTATTATCTTGTAATAAACATGTGTAAGGTGCACTAAGACTGTTATTAAAGAGAGTAAAATTAAATATCATTGTATTGATGAAATATCTTGATAGTCTCGTATATTATTTACTGTGTACATTCACATTTTCAAAATTCTTTTTGCTGAAAGGACGTTGTCACCATTAGGTACTTGGCTCTCTTTTTTCAGAAGGGTCAAAGGCTTATTGTGTTGAATAATGGAGTTTAACGCCGCGCTTTATACAAATCGGTGTTGGCAGAGAAGCCTCCATAGATATATAATTATGTGTTTTAACTGTACTGTAGTTGCGTTGTTTGGCGTTGGGTTTCTGGATGAAGCAAAACGTATCTATATACAATATATAGGTAGGTAGGTAAGTATTCAAGATATAAATAATAAGATAAAAGAAAAGAATATCTTTTAAAAATAAGCTTTTATATAAAAAGTTAATCGTACTAAAATGAAAACAATAATTGTAAAAGCTTGTTTCACGTTTTTTTATTTAATTTGAATTATCTGAGGGCAGTCGTGGCGCAGGGGCACAAGGTTGTGGGTTCGATCCCCATTGGAGGAAATTAAGCTCGTTAAGCTCCGCCATTCACCACGCCTCCAAAATTGGGTAAAAAATAGGCAGCAGAGTGTCTTATCACTATGTTCCCTCTGCCTACCTTGCTGTGTGCAGAATATAGAGTGAAGTTAATTTTAATTATCTGTTTCTTATTATGCGCTACAAGCTTTTATATTTATTATTTTTATATTAGTACGACATTTTTTTTGAATAAAAGCTTGTGTTTAAAAAGTTTTTAGTAATTCATGTTTTACTTTTTACTTATTTCTTAATCACATCACTTTCAATCATGCATAATTATTTTCACCTTCCGGCTCTATTTTAAGTTTTAGTAGATATCAATTATTTATTTATGAATCTGTCTACCTTTCTTAGTTTAGAAGTCTCTGGCCAACTTCCGGCTCCATTTCCAGTCTCTATGTGTTTATATCAAGATGCTGTGTATTTTACAAATAATTTCATTTCATACCCATTTTAAGGGGGTGTCTAAATATTTATAATCCGCCATTTTATGGCGGTGGCCATTTTGGAAGTTCTACACAAAATTGTACACAAAATTGGCTGTGGGTATTTTAATAAGAATTAAAGATATACCTCTTTTATTAAATAAATTTTACGTATTAGACGTTTGATTGATAGTAGATAATTAGCGAAATATGTTTTTTACGATCAACATTTTCTTTTTTCGACGAATAACTCATGCTCATACAGTATACTCAGTGTATTCTATATATTCAACGAATAACACTGAGTATAATATATTTGCTATTATATTCTTCAAGTGCACTGCTTCGCTTTGCTTTGTGAGAGACTGCTATGGAAATGTCAAAAGGTTAAGTATGTCACTACATTATACAAACTGACAATACTAATTTAAGGCCAGTCGTGGCGCAGGGGCACATAGTGTGGTTCGACTGGTTGTGGGTTCGATCCCCACTCGAGGAAATGAAATATTTATTTACATTTATATTTTAAGTTCTTCGCTCTGGTGTCGAGGTAAAGCGCGGCGTTGATTTCGTCACCCAACACGCAATGCCTCAAGAACTCGGTGGAAAGTAGGGAACGGAGTGTCTTAACACTGGGTTCCCTCTGCCTACCCTGCTGTGTGCGGTATATAGCGTCAAGCTGATTTGATTTGATAAAACCAATAACTTATATTCTATTCACTTATTTGTATAAATTTTAATACTTTTACTTTACTAAAAGATACATAAAAGATATACAAAATTAATCACTGGCCTTTCAAGCTTACAACACGATTTTAAATAAAATTATGTAACACAAACATAAGTTTCAGGGAAAACGCTCTTGCGCATACTAGGATGCTGTGTAGGACTTGGTTAAATAACCGACCGATTTCCTTTATGTAGAGCATTTGTTGGTGTAATATTTTAAAAATAGTAATTTGTATAGAGATTGCATTATGTTTTGTTGGTGTTGAATTACAGAAATTATTTTATTCATGAAATTTATAAATATATCATCTAGATATTAAGTACGTTAGGGACTCAGGGCGGAGGGTATAATCGTGTAATTCCAACCAGACAGATTGGGTGTTTGATTCCCGGTTGAGATAAAATATTTAATATTTTAATTTCTTCACTCTGGTAATAGCGTAAAGTGCGGCGTTTACTTCCGTTCGTCAAATACTAACGACTCAGTGGCGGTTTCGCCTGCTACTCAATTACTTATTTATTTGTCTGAGATTACTTTCGTGTTCTAAGCACATAGTCAATTTAAAATTATCTCTATATTAAAAACTAAAATTTCAATAAAAAAGTTATATTATTTTTGAAGAACACAGCCACCACCGTCCCGCAAGGCAGTTCGCCTTAGACGGTAAGAAACGACAGTTACTTTTTTATATAATACAATAGTAGCTATCCTACATACAAATTTAAATGATCTTATTGCCGCACATTTTTATTCCTTATACCAATATTCTTACATATTGTCTAACTCTAACTCGCTAATAAATTATTTTGTACTTTTCACTTTATACATCAAAATTTTGTTTACCCACACGTAATAAATGCTAATTTCATATGATTATCATATTTAAACGAAGCTTTACCAAATTATATGAATATAAAATAATGAAGTTTTAACTTTCACTGAAAATATTCATTACTCACCTAAACAACACTATAATTACAATACGTAATGTACTTAAGTTATTTAAATATCAGATGAATATAAACGCTACTAATGTAACAGATTATATACTATAGGTATATAGAAATAATAAAGAGTGGATGGAATATATTTATAGTCTTTCTTTGGTTTTTTTCTCAGTTTCACGCTGTATCCCCCATAGAGCAGGTTAGGCAGAGGTAACTGAACGGCGTGTTTAGATTTAAACTACTAAACAGTAAATCATAAATGTTTAGTCATTTAAATTTTATTTCTAAGATTTATATTAAGTCAAACTAAAATGGAATTAAAGCCGAAGTCAAAATTGATATTTTATATTTGAAATTCTGTTGAATTTTATTCTTATAGTTCATCTACGGAGCCTTAATTAGTCACAAAATTTATATAACATGAATAAATATAAAAACATATTTGAGTAATAAGTAGAAAATATTTATTTAATCATTTCTTAACTGCAAGACGAGATGCTTATAAAACATTAATCTCGTTGTTTTAATATGGCAGCTAAGCATTATCTAGCTAATGTGCTTTTCTGCAAAAAATATAAGCCTAGTGTGATACTTACTTTAATAATGTTCTTTCATTATTATGTAAATTGATAGGTGCATCTTCCTATATAAAAGAAACAGAGTAAGAGTGCACTAAATTAACGATTTCCGTGTCCTAAATAATGTTTGATAACTTGATATTTAAACTATAAATCACTTTAAACGAGTGGGGATTGCCATTTAAATAAAAAGTAAAAACTTTGGTGCAGACTGGTGAGAGTGACAGCCAACGCGCAACGACGCACGCGTACAGCCGCGCGCGAGAAAGTTGACATTTCAAAACAATTTTGGCGCCATTATCGTTTGAGAACAGATTAATTATATAAATATCGATAATTTTTAAATTTTAATCGATTTTTTTCTGTGATTCTGTGAACTATTGTGGTGAATCGGGTGTTAAGTGACTTTCGCCGATACAGGATGACTAATACACGTAATATCAAGGTAAGGGGAAATTTTAGTTAAAATTCAAAACACGTTGAGTGTAAATTATACTAATTACCATAAATTAAATTAAAAGGAGAAAAATAATGATTTATTTTTTACTTAAATATGTTTAAAGTCCATTCATTTTGCACATAATTATGTATGACAGAGGATCATAATGTAAGTGAAATAAATTAACGGTTCCTCCATTAATTTCGAGATCTTTATTCTCGTAAATCTCTCTGTTCTCTCACTTTCGTTGAGATATTTTGTCAGAGAGTGAAGCTTAACACGCCACAAACTTGTATATATAAACATACGTTTTATTAATTTATTAATTAAATAACAATAAATAATTAAATCTATATTATTATAAGAACACGGAAATCATTTTCACAGCCTTTCACAATTTAACTATTGTAATATGTTTATTATAAGTAAGAAATTTCTCTATTTCCACAATTATCACAACATTAAATATCTGGTATAAAATAGTCTGTAATAATAATATAACTTTTAGGGAATAAATATTTGCAACGAATATAGTAAATTTCTTTTTAACTATTAAAAGTAATTTTTGTTTGTTTTTAAATTAAAATAAAAATTTTCTTTACTATGTAAATTATCATAAATACAATTACAATAGGAACAAATGTCATTAAGTTTTAGATTTGAGGACTGTATTCATTTATTTTTCTGATTTAATAATGATCTTAGTGTTTAAAAGTCATATTCTATTTTAAAAATATATATATATATATATATATATATATATATATATTGTGTACGAATGATATATTTCTAGTGACAAAGTTTATTGAAAGTGATGCAGAAAAAAAAATTGTAAGAAGCTTAAATAACTGTCACTTTATATTTTGGGTACGCTAGTTGCAAAGCGATAATGCATCTTACAAGAGTATTTATTACGGATGTTACGTATTTAAAATTTTGCTTCATCACGAATCGATGATAAACCGCGGTGTGTGAATATATTAACAAGTTAATAAGTATAAGAGACAATAATGTTGCGTCCTAAAAAATACTCTTTTATTGTTCACCTATATTACTTATTATAATTAGATGATAGAATAAAAAACAAGGTTATTATTGTAAATTAGTGTTTGGTTAAATTGTACGGTTTGGGTGATTTTTGACTTGATATAACTCAAAATAGTGTTAGGATACACGACTCATCTACAAATGTTGTCTTGAAATGAGCAAAAAATAAATAATAAAGATTAAACCCATATCTTTGTTAAGATCCATGAATAAAATGTACTCGGGGAAATTATAAAAAATAAAACATTTTGTAGTGAACTATGTTAGACAAAGTGCGTCGTTGAGTTCCGCCACCTAACACTAAATGTCTTATCAACTCTATATTATCTGCCAACAGATTCAAAAACATAAGGTAAAATTTTTTTTACATCTGTTATTTATTTTTTTATTAATCTTGTTTTTCAACCTGTCTACCTATATGACCTATTGAGAAATAAATATATTACATAGAGGCTCTGTAAGATTAAGCGTAGCAATAAAAGTAAAATTAAAATGTGACGTCATACTGGGAATCACCAAGTAAAGCCAATAAAACAAATAAAAATCAGCTTCACGCTGTATCCCGCACACAGCAGGGTAGGCAGAGGGAACCTAGCGTAAGACACTCCGTTCCCCACTTTCTGCCGAATTCTGGAGGCATTGCGAGTTAAGTGGCAGAACTCAACGCCGGGCTTTCGTCGACTCCAGAGCGAAGAAATGGAAATATAAATTTAAGTAAATATTTCATCTCCTCGAGTGGGGATGGAACCCACAAGCAGTCGGTTTTACAGTCACTCTGTTGCCGCTGCGCTACGACCGGCCTCGACGTTATTGATAGATCTAGTTATTTAATTTATATTTTATATATAAAAAACTCTACTTAGTTCTTGAGATATTATTACTATTTCGTTTTTAACTCTTCGTTTTTATTAGAGAACTATAAATAATATAAAAATAATAGGGTATATTTTAAAATAAAAAAAAATACAAATGCCTCGAATCATTAAATATTATAAAAAGTTTTATATTACAGTAATATGGCAATAAGTTTTATATTATTTTATATCAGTTGGGTAGCGGAATCGTCGAGTACATTAGCTGTTTGAACTGTGTTTTTTTTATATAATATTTAAGTTTAAAAACATATTAACATAAAGAAAATATACCAAAAAAAATACAAAAGAAACTAAATTAACTTTCTAAAAACATAAATTTCTCAATGTCTATCTCTATTAATTATTTACGAACAAACATAAAAATTGTAGTGGTATGGAAATTAAAAAAAAACTATCTAGAATGTGAGCATTGAACTCCACATAAAAGGCTATTTACGCCTCGGATGTAAAGTTCTTGTATTGGCGTCACACACTTTCACAATCGGCTCATCTATCAAGTTGAATCTAGAAACGCTAGATTTATGTTAGTATAGGTACTTTAAATAATATAATAGATATGTTAAAAAAATAGCAGGGTTGGCAGCGGGAACCTATTGTTAAGACACTGCAATCACCACTTACCGCCGAATTCTGAAGGTATTGCGTGATGAATGGCGGAATTCAACGCGCTTTGCCTCAACACTAGAGGGAAGAAATGGAAATATAAATTTAAATAAACATTTCATTTGCTCTAGTGGCAATCGAACCCACAACCAATTGCGTTTACGGTCCCACTTTGTGCCCCTGCGCCACGACAGGCCTCTGTATGTATATAAAAGCAGCTTCAGTATTTTCCCGTATGGCAGGGTAAGTAGTGGACCTAGTGTTTCCTGCGAAAAATGTTTTTCTTTTTAATTTTAATTTCACGCAGTAAGTATTCCCACTTACAACGGAAACAGAATAGGTAAATACAACCTGTTTCTACCTATTCTGTTTCTGCTATATGTCATTCAATTCATTCATTAATTGTCTTGAACTTTTCGTAATTTTCTGGCCATCGCGGCTTATCTATTGTGGAAGTAAGAAATTAGTTTTGTGGGAAATGAAAACAATTCGTTCCCCCTATTAAGAATCGAACCTACAACTATCGATTTTTTAGACTGCACTACGAAAACCTGTTAAATATTTTAAATTGTTTAAGTAAGCTGACAATTTGGTTCCAACATCACCACAATAAGTTGGTATCCCTAAAATGAAAGTTGTTTAGACTTATAGTGTAAGTTTTATAAATGTCAGAAAAAATATTGTATAATAATCAAATTTTTCTTTTCAATTATCTATTAGGTCGATACATAATTATACATATTATAATTAGCAAACTTACCAAATCAGCTTTCACCTCATCCAAGAACATATTCTGAGAAAGCTTCTGGGCAACATCTATAAAGATTCATATCATTATTACAAAATACATTTTAAGGAATATATATGGGCCCTGCGCCACGACGGCCTTGCTCTATATATTGTTACCAATAATATAGTATTTACTATCTCGAAATTTACCATCAAGAAATCATCATATCGTAAACGTAAGGGCAATACTTACGATTACGAAATGAAGATTAGATTAGAGATTTAATGAAATTTAAATACAAATATTTTCCTATATTGTTTGATATAATATAGCGATATGATCGAAAATTCTTAAAAATATGCAATTTTATTTGCAAAGTAATATTCAATTATATTTGTGCAATGTCTCTGCAAACGACCGTTATAGAGCGATAAAAATCCCTCGATTGTATCAAATGTCTTCAATTCATTCGTATAATCGAAATGTAAAAATTTTCACAAATTGTTATATGGAAATAGTGTGTGAAATTTCAATTTCTAAATAGATATTAATAGTATAGTTTAATATATGTTTAGTAATTACTTAGTTTAATTATTGCTTTATGTTCCATGAACTGAAGGTCGCGTTCTTTCTGAAAATCTCTCTTTAGACATCAGTTCATATTTACAAATCTACATTAGTATCTATTATTGAAGTTTTATTTTTATAATGTCTTAATTTTAACTTAACTTAACTTAACTTCACGCTTTATCCCTAGCGGGGTAGTCAGAGAGAACGGAGCGCCAAACGCTACGGTCTCTACATACCTCTTTCGCCTCGTCCACTGTCATCAACCTCTTCATACATGCCCAACATAATCATACGATTTTTGCAATTCAAATCGATAGTTTCTGGCATTATCGCGTTCACAAAAATATCTTTAACGTTATAAAACTTCAAAGTTATTTAGCTTTTCATTTATTTTTTATCTTTATATTCAGGACTTATCGTCAGGTCACTCTGTTCACATCAAGACATTTCCGTTTCCGTCAAATTCTCGAGGCATTTTATGTTAAGTTGTAGAACTCAACGTTGCGCTTCGTTCCAAGAACGAGGAAATAAAAAATTAAACATTTCATTCACCTGAGTTGGAATCAAACCCACACCAGCCACGCTTACAGTCGCTCGCTTGTACCCTCGCTTGCGCCACAACGGCCTCAAAAGAAAATGATTCATTCAATCGAAATACAATAATATTGTTAAAAAAGCTATTTTCTACTATAATTTTATTTCAATCAAACTATGGAAATTGACGTACACTTTAAAGAAACTAGACTACACAAGCAAATAAAAGTAAAAAAAAGATCACTAAACAGGATGAACTGGTTCACGCAAGTTGCCAAGAACATATATTATTCCAAGCTTGCAGGCCATCGACTTTTTAACGTAACCGCACTCAACGAAAGTGAATCCGTTTTGCTTTCTTCATGTTGCTCCACAAATTATGATATTCGCCATACATTATATTGACAATGATGCATGGTATCGATGGAAAAATGAAAGTGTCGCCTCCCATAGGAAGTAGAAGTTCTTTGACTATGGCTGATTTATGATGGTGTATCCTAATGTGGATACGTTTTGATTGTAGGTTCAAATCCCACTGATGTTAATATTTGTATTTCAAATTAAATTAACGAAATAAGGTGAACGAATCCGACACAGTATGGAAGATCCGAAAAGACATAAAAGACCTTAAGATATTATATTATAACTATAATTATTTTGAGTACAACAAATTATTACTTTCTATATAAATTACGATTGCATGAATCGTTAAGCTACAGAAATACTTTTAAATGAAATGGTATTTAAACGATTATACATTTAAATTCAAAGAAAAATCAATTTTTTCCATTTTTTTTTTATAATTTTTTTATTTGTTATTCAAAATTTTCAGGAGAACAGATTGATCTAAAAGATCATAAAAATATAGTTTTTTATTTTTCAAATGCTCTACATATTAATTTATTAGTATTTGACTATTCATAATTATTGTAAACTTGAAAATTCGTAAATCAAGCACTAAAATATATAAAAATCTTATTGAAAGTAAAAGTAATATAAATTCAAGAGACAATCTATCCTACATAAAACCACTTGCGAGGCATTATCATGCATAATGAGTACAGTTACGCAATCGTACCTCGTGTTTGAGGCTTGTTACGTCTCCAAAAAGGTTAAAACGGAACTTAGTTACGTAGCGAAATTACTAGTGAGATGCTTGAGATGGCTTTATGAATGTATATCCAACTGATGATCATAATATTTTATTTAAGACTAGTGTCCGACGCGTTTCTATGGCGGCTTGTACTACACAATTATTTATATTCTCATCTTTCGTGATCTAATAACCTTATCGTTTTAATATTTTATTTTATCGTCATAGTCATCGTTATATATTAATAACTAAAATTTAAGCCAATTCAATAAGAAACTTATATTGTAACAATATTGTCGTATGTAATTATTTATATTAATATTCCCTTTTTTTGTGAACCGTTCAATCCGTTCACATTTTTATGTGTTTATAAACATTAAGGGAAATAGAATAGCAAAAACTGCATTTAAGATCTAATCGATTTCATGATTGATTTCATTTCATCATCATTAACTCGTTTCTGAGATTAACCTAATCAAACCGACAAAATTTTTGAATATCATTGTTTTGTTTTCTATTGTTTTTGCCTTAATAAAGGTCCCCAATTAACATTTTTTCGTACTTATCTCCAAGTACAGACATCGATCTGTTACGATTTTATTTAAATTAAAATTAAATTAGCTTCACGCTATATCCCCCACACAGCAGGGTATCCCCCATACAGAAGATCCCTCTGCCTACCCTGCTGTGTGCAACCTAGTGTTAACACACTCCGTTTCCCACTTTCCGCTAAATTCTGGAGGCATTGCGTGTTGAGTGGCACCTCGACACCAGAACGAAGAAATGGAAATGTAAATTTAAGTAAATATTTCATCTTCTCGAGTGCGGATCGAACCCACAACCAGTCGGTTTTACAGTCACACTTCGTGCCGCTGCGCCACGACCGGCCTGACGACTGACGATTTTATTAGAAGTAGATATTGATATAACGTATCACTAAAGAAATGTTGCTGGTTGCGGCTTCGATTTCCACTTGGAGCAGTCTGTTTACTTTCTTTATTCTGGTTCGGTTTGGAATAATTAAATAGTAGTTTCTATGTTTGGGCCAAAAATATTTAAACCGAATTTATTAACTTTGAAATTGTTAATGAAATATAATAGGACAAATATGTATTTATTATTTTTACTAAACATAATGGGAATTTTAACACAATTTTGGCGTGTTACCGAGTCATCTTACATAGATATCCGTAGTACATAAATACTATTTCTTTTTACGCTGTATTCCGCACTCCGTATTTCTTCCGCATTCCATATTTCCGAGCAGGTGGACCCTTTGACCATATTGTTAAGACACTTTCATTCCCATTAATACACTTCTATACATCACTTTCTGCCGAATTCTGGATTCATTGCATGTTCAGTGGCAGGAATTGAATGCACAAATTTGCGTTTACAGTCACACGCTTCTGCCCCTGTGCCACGACGGTCTCGACGGAATACTAATGATATAGATATTTATAATTGTACTAAAGTCTCCCATACAATTTCATAATTATAGTATAATTAAGATAATATACATTTTCTACTATGAAATGCCATGAACTTCCTTTAAAAAACTGGTCTAAAGAAAGCGACAGTTAATCGATCTTGGAAAGGGGTGTGGCTGTAAAAAGGAAAAGCAAAATGTGTTCGCTTTTAATTTATATTTGTATAAAATTTGATTAAATATACGATGGTTCAATTCAACTTTTATTATCATATTTATGAAAATGTGAGCCAAAAGTTTGATATAGATAGATAAAGTGAGGCGTTTGGTTCCGCTACCCAATATGCATATATTTTATAAGTTCCGAAATGGGCGTAAAATGAAGGAACATTATTAGGTTTTTACCTTAACAAGAAATGTTATAAACTAGTTTATTGTTTTTCGAGAGGATATAAATGTACGTACTTAATAATAAGTAGAAGATTTTATTTTAGGGAATATATAAGACTGACTAACTATTTGACTTTAAAGTCACAAGTGGCCCTAAAATAAATAAATGATGTTGTACGCGCTGTATCCCGCACAGCAGGGCAGGCAGAGTGAACCTAGTGTAAGGATACTCCATTCCCCACTTTCCGCCGAGTTCTGGTGGCATTGCGCGTTGAGTGGCGTAACTCAACGCCGCGCTTTGCCTCGAAACCAGAGCAAAGATAAAAATTTAAAATGTAAATAAATTATTTAATTTCCTCGAACGGGTATCGAACTCACGACCAGTCCATTTTACAGTCACACTTTGTGCCCCTGCGCCACGCCACATTTAATTTTTTTTCATTTAATTTTATTTATCTTAGGAGATTCGTGACAATCAAGTAATATCTTTAATGTTCGATCACGATTTTCAAAACAAGAGAACAGAGTGTCCCACTAGGTTGGCACTTCCCTAAAAAAAAAGTCTATAATATTATAATGTGTTCTACTTTATCTTAAAATTCATAAAATTATATTTTAATACCCACAGAGTAAGACAACGTTGTTATGAAACACCTACTGCCATATGCGTCATATTTGATGTTCCGAAATAGTTCAACTCTCACCGGATTTCCAGTTTGTGCAATTTACGCATTCTTTTACATTTAAATTTTCAATAACCAGTTAAGTAAACTTAACTAAATATTTAAGCTGAATAACCTGACTCAATTTCCTTTTTAAATTTCTGTTACTTATTTTTTTAAAATCTATATGGGGATATTTTTTCTTTAAATATCTTCATACATATGTATATATATATATATATATATATATATAGATATAGATATAGATATAGAAAGCCTGGAGATACACATTGTTCGTCTCAGGTCCAACGTATTCCATTGCGCCAATATATCGGGTCACCTGCACCTAAGGAGCAGCACTCCGTGGCATACCCAGCCACCCGAGGTTAGAGGTCAGACGTCAGACGACTTCTGACGGACTTTTTATCCTCCTCCAAACCCGACCCGTTGCCCGCCTAGATGGCATTTGATAATCCTTCCAATCCCGTCCCGAATCCCCCTCCCTGTGTCTGCTCTAGAGCAGGTTGTTGATTGGTCCACGGCTAGAGAACCAACGCCCTGATGACGTTCAGAGCTACTACGGAGATTGACGCGAGAATGCTTTTAATTCTGCGCCTAGCTCTATAGCAAAGTAAATTTAGAAGCGATTGCACATATTTTGGAGTTATCCAATAATTATAATGTATTTCAACGCTGCGACATAGTTGGTTACATCTTTTGTTTAAGTATTTTTGGGTAAGAGAATAGTAAGTAGTCTGTTGCTGATAATTTCTTCCGTAAGTTTTCTGTTGTTTGTGTCATTTGTTTAAGTGTGTTTTATTAATAATTGGAACATCCTTATTGGAACTACGAAAATGCGGATTGCATTAAGGTTTAAATAATTTTCATATTAGTAATGTTAAGTGTTTTGCAAACATAGGTGCATTATATGAATAATTCAGTAGATAAAGCAGACGAAGCCGCGAGCGCGTCGCTAGTCTAAATATTATTTCTGGGGAGGCTTTTGAAAAAAAATCTTGTGAAGGTTTTTTTTATTTTTGTGGACAAATTTTTTCTTAGTAAAATTTCTGGGATGGACACGACCCGAGTAGAAAGCGAAGCATCTTGACACTTAGTAGACTCTATCTACCGTATTACACGTAGACAAACATTGAAATTAACTACTAAGAATATCCCTAACGAATTGTATTAAGCAGAAAAATAATACTTACTTCATACTCGCATTTTTTTATATTTCAATATTTAGGAAGCTATACGTCAAAAGCTACAGTACTATTAAAATTGTCATACAACCACCAATCAATGAGTGTAGTGAGCGTGTGTTTTTGTCCAACAGGGCCTTTGCTTATTTCCGTTCAAGATATTTTTTTTATTCGCCTACATTTAATGTACAACACTATGGAGTATGGATATTAACTAATTTGTATGAAGACATATAACAATCGAGTGAATCTTTAAATTAGTATGTAAGTAAATTTTGAAATAGTCTTACATTTCGTTATAATAATAGATTTTTTGTTTTAGCTTCTATAGGGAATCTAGTAGAAAACCATTTCGTTCCCCATTTTTACCGAATTTTGGAGGAATTGTGTGTTGTCTGGCGAAACTCTACGCCACGCTTTGTCTTAACACACAAGAGCGATGAAATTAAAGCATAAATTTAAATAAATATTTCATTCTGTCGAGTGGAATCGAACCCACAACCAGTCGCATTTACAGTATCACTTTTGTACCCATGACACGACTGGCCTCGGATATAGATATAATAATTTTATCTTAAAATATATAAAATTAATAAGCATTAATATTAAAATTATAATTTTTCATTTTACATAAACACCACCCCGTAGGTATTATTATATAATTGGACAAATGTCATAATAAGAAATTTCAATTCAATGAAAATAAAATTTTAAAGTTTTTAACTGAACTAGTTTCTTATATATCAGCTATTTAATAAAATTTTTGAAAGAATATCATTACTTAACATTTGATTTATTGCTTCTAAGTGAATGTCTAACAAATAGTCGAATTTATACGAATGTTTTTAAGTGTTTTTTTTTATATTATATAATTTCTGACACAGATAGAAAGGAATGTTTTAATATTTTTACGATAATTATAAATTACATCACTACACTCTCACTCCTATTCATTTTTAAAATGTCATTTTCAATATTTACAAATGCAGTTACTGTTATTGTTGTGTTATTTATTATGTTAATGATCAACATAAAATGATTAACAACTTCGAAATTAAAATTTCAACTAAGTTTGAAACAATTTGAACAATTATTCACGTAGGTTTCAAGTCTGTAGCTACTCTATATGCAAAAACAGCTGAATTAAACAAAATATAAAAAAGTGAAAAAATATGATTTTTGTTCAGATTTCATTCGATTCATAAAAATATTATAATTCGCAGTAAATTAATGAAATACAAAATGTAATATAATTATATAATTTGAGGTCAAAGCAATGACAAAGGTCAGCGTGTCTCTTTCTTCCAAATGTCAACGATGGCAAAAGAAGATTTACGTGGTAAATGGTAAAAGTTTAGTTAAACTAAAATTATTGAAAATTTTTAAATCATCTTCACGCTGTATCCCGCATACAGCCATACCGCATACCGCATACATAGCAGGGTAGGTAGAGGGAATCTAGTGTTAAGACACTCCGTTCCCCACTTTCTTCCGAATTCTCGAGGCATTGCGTGTTGAGTGGCAGTGTTATGTGCCGTGTGATCCCGGCCTAGAATAGGATCATCCTGGTACTGGTGGTGTCGTAAGAGCATTACTTAACCCCGGCATTTAAAACCGGCGTGAAGTAGTGGCTTTATGCCACTGCGTTTCGCATCAGGTAATGCCGGGCCCCGGCGCCCAACCCATCTTAAAGGCCGGCAACGCACCTGTAGCTCCTCTGGGGTTGCACGGGGCCGTGGGCGGCGGTAATCACTTATCATCAGGTGACCCACACGCTCGTTTACCGTGTCTTTTCCATAAAAAAAAAGAGTAGCAGAAGTTAACGCCGCGCTTTGCCTCGACACCAGAGCGAAGAAATGGAAATATAAATTTAAGTAAATATTTCATGTCCACGAGTGGGGATCGAACCCACAACCAGTCGGTTTTACAGTCACATTTTGTGCCGCTGAGCCACGACTGGTCTCTATTACATGCATGATATATGAAAAATTATAATTGATATTATAATCAGTGTTATGGAAAATTCAGTTTTAACAGTCCAAAAATTATAATCAATCGCTAAAAACAAATGAATATTTTTTTATATACCGATCGCTAGAAATTTACACTTCACGATATATTTAAGGCCGTTGTCACGCACCAGCACATTTGCAGTAAGCGTTTTAGGTTCGATTTCACAGTTCACTCGGATGAATAATTATTTTCATTACTTCGCTATCTTCCTCTGGTGACAAGACAAAGCGCGGTGTTAAAGTCTGCCACTCAACACGCAACGTCTCGAAATTTGGGTGGAAAGCTGGTACGGGCGGCCCCTTAAACTTAGATTCCCTCAGTCCAACATGTTATATGTGGGATACAGCGTGAAGCTAGAGTTATTTAGTCTACGATAATTATTCTGTCCATCGATAATGTAGAACTCGTATTTATTAATTTACTTCTTTATCTTAATATTAGAGTGTCTTAACACTAAGTTCCCTATCCTTCTGTATGCGGGATACAGCGTGAAGCTGATTGATTGATTGATCTTAATAAAAAAAAATACAAAATCCGTAAGACTCATTACCTCTCTTATATCACTATGGTTTATTGGTATCCTGTTTTTATACATAACTCGTATTAAATAATAACCAATACAAAGTATATCCGCTCGTTTCAAAACCACACGAAGTGACATCATGTTACTAGTTGTCGTTTAACTTTCGCTTTCTTTAAAGGCAACGATCGGGCATATCCCATGGCATGTCTAATCTGTTTCTTAATACACAATAGAAGATATTTTTTTCGTGGGTTCGATTCTAGGTTGATATAAATATTATTGTGGTTTTTGTTAAAGCGTGTCACGTTATATAATCGTTTAGCAGTTATTGATATAACAGTTTATAACGTTATAAAATTAAATTCTATTTATGAAATTATCACCTTTAGCTGTTACCACGACATGTAATAACGTACGAATAACAAAATCTGTTACATTGTTGTACATTTAGAGAGTATCTAATTAAAATTTTGAATAAAACAGTCAAGCTAAGAATGTAACAAAAGATTTAAGTGAAATAAGTAAAAGTACTGTAATACGCACATACCAGCAGGTAGACAGCGGAAACCTAGGAACCTACGTTAAGATACTTTGTTCTCTATTAAGACACTTACTTGAGTGGCGCTTGAGTAACGGCCCTTACCAGAACGGAAAATAACATAAAATTTTTGTTTTTTACCTCAAGTTAATCGAACCCATAATGAAAGAGTGTACAATCGTAACCTTGCACCCCTAAACCACTACTACCTCTCGGAATATTTTTTAACAATTTAAAATTTTATTTAAGTCTTAGAAAAGAAAAATATTTTGTTAGAACACATAAATACCGCTACATTAAAATTTAATATATTTCTGTTTTTAAAAATAAAATAAGAAAAAGGAAATACATATTTATTTTAACCGCTGGTTTAAGAACCAAACGAATGTTTACGATTGAAGCGGAAGGCGGTGTCTACGCTGCGGACTGCGGTCGCTCCGCACGTTCAACTTTCGCTTTTCACTGCCAAGGCGATACCGAATTTGCTTCAGCATAATTTTGTAATAATACGAATTCAGCATAAATTACTTTTTTCTAATTTAGAAAACTAAAGGTTAAATCAAGGATTGGCATAGAAGAAATTTTAGTTATGGGAGGATATGAAGAAATATTATATACTTTCCACGTATTCCACTTTTGTCCAATTTTAGAGACATTTTTTTTTTTTATTTATTTGCGTGTATATACTTCCCACGTATTCCACTTTCGTCCAATAGAGTGAGAAAATTAAAATAATTAATTTCCCCGAGTGGGAATTGAACCTACAACCCCTGCGCTGACAGTCAGATGCTTACTTAATGATAGCGTGATAGTGAGGTATCAAATGAAAGACCTTAGTGTGTATATTCCTATACATGTGTTATTATTTTTTTTATGTCACACTAAATTATTATGTAAGAAATAGTGCATCATAACAAATGAACAAAAAATTGATAAATACGCTTGAGACCTCCAATTTTGTACGGAACCCTCGGTGGGCGAGGCCGAGCACTACTCGGGCTTATCCGTTTTTTTTTTATATTTTTAGCACGCTTCTATTAACTTCACATGTATATAATCTATCTATGTAGAAGAACATTTTAAAATTTTATTGTGAACAACTTCTTGCCGTCTGATTGCCGTCAAGCGCAACGGTTCTAGTTCTAGTTTTAAACAAAGCACGGCGATTAGTCCCTCCACTCAAATAGGCCAATGGGAGTGGAACGGAGGGAACCCTAGGTTCCCTCAGCCTTCCCTGCTATTTATACATATACAGGACACAGACCTCATATACTTTGCAATACATATATACTTAGGTCACTTTAACACTTATAGCGCTATATAGAGTCATTGAACTAGTATAAGGAACTGGATACCGATACCGACTGTTGACACGATTATATACGTCTTCCTCATTAAAGTGTTAATGGCTATATGATTAGGTTACATGTGATGTTATGTAATGGAATCTTCCGTATGTAATGTTTTTATTAGATTATTATTTATAATAATAGTAGATAAAATCAGCTTCACGCTCTATCCCGCACACAGGGGGGTAGGCAGAGGGAACCTAGTGTTAAGACACTCCGTTCCCCACTTTCCGCCGAGTTCTGGAGGTATTGCGTGTGGAGTGGCGCGCTTTGCCTCGACACCAGAGAAAGTGAATGGAAAATATAAATGTAAATAAATATTTCATCCTCGAGTGAGGATCGAACCCACAACCAATAGTAGGTAAAATTATTAATAATAATAATTTATGAGTAATATTTTTTTTGTCTCCGGTATACAACAGGCTAGGCAGAGAGAACCTAGTGCTAAAGCAACTTTCTTTCTACTACTTTCAGCTTAATTTTATAAATTGAAAGGTGAAAAGGGTGGAACTCAAAACTGCGCTTTACATCACCGTATTTAGAATCCGATACGCCGCCATGATGACTACGAATATATTATTATAGATGATTTGCCGGGGTACAAAAAATGGGAAGCATTTTAAATCATCCAGTATATTTTGTAGAGCTGCCAATTAAAATTAAAAAGTTAGCTGGCAATTAAAAATAAAAATAAATTAAAAATTTGCCTTTTCTTATACGTATAAGAAGAAACTGATGTTGACGAAATATTTATTACACTACAATAGAAATAACAGGATAAGGATGTTAATCGTCAACATAATAGGCATTTGTCATATGTTATGATGGCTTTATAAGCAGACATTGTATTACTTTCATTTTTGTTTTGAACGTGACCGCATAGTTACTTACACGTCATACGGTGAGTATCGGTAGTGACGTATTTAGTTTTCGTAACTTTAGTCATTATATATTGTACATATTATCGAATAATTCGAATATATGAGTTGGAAAAAATTGATTAAATGTCACTCATAACTATTTAATAAGTTAAGTTTTCAAAATAAAAAGAAACACGAAAATATTAGGTACACAAGAATATGTCGATCATTTATTCAATTATAAAAGGAATATTATAGTTTAATGAAGCCGTAGATTACCGCTAAGTAAAGACAAAGTACGGCGTTGTAATTCCCTCATTGTTGAACGCCAAATATCTATAATAGCTATCCCACTCGCCATGTGATCCCGAATATAATACGCATAGAAAACGATCATCCTGGTACTGGTGGTGTCGTAAGAGGCAACTAAAGTACGTGTGGTAGAGTCACGTCGCCAGCAATGGCAACACGCATGGGCAGACTCGACCGGATCATTACCACCCCCGGCATTTAAAACCGGCATGAAGTAGTGGCTTTATGTCACTGCTTTTCGCTTCAGGTAATGCCGGGCTCCGGCGTCCAACCCACCTTAAAGGCCGGCAACGCACCTGTAGCTCCTCTGGTGTTGCATGGGGTCGTGGGCGGCGGTAATCACTTAATATCAGGTGACCCGAACCCTCGTTTGCCGTATCTTTTTCATAAGAAAAAGTGTGTCTCGTGTAGTGTCTTGTCACTAGGTTCCCTACCCCGCCTGTACGGCATACAGCTCAATTGAAAAAATCTATATAGCAATAGATTATTTATAACTACACGTTTTGTAAGTAATTTGTTATTATGGTTTATCTATTTAACATTTTAATTTAATTGAGATGCGTGTGTGAATCGCGTGTCTATCGCATGTTGTAAAGTGGGTGGTTTTATATGAACGGAGTATTTACAATTTGTTTTACTTTTTTTAACTAGTAAAGTGAGGAATGGAGTGTCTTAACACTAGGTTCCCTCTGAGCGATACAGCGTAAAGCTCAGCAGCAGCAGCAGCATACGTCGTATCCAGAATGCAACAGGGTAGGCAGAGCTTAGTGTTAAGACACTCCACACTATATTCATTTCTTCTCCCTTCCTTCTGAAAACGTAATGCCTTCAGAATTGTTGGAAAGTAAGGACCGGAAGTGGTTTAATAGGAACGGAATGTCTTAACAACTCAACTTTTCGAGTGTGTAAAGAAAAATAGATATACAAAGAGCGGCTGTAAGCAAAATTAATGCTTCAGGTTTCATATTCAGATGGAAGGCGAAGTACAGAATATCTTGACACTAAGCTCTGTTCGCTTATCCTAAATTAAATATATTCTTATGTAGAATTATTTAATTTTTTTTACAGTTCTGGATCTGCATGATTTGCATGGCGACTTCCATGGCGGCACCTGTTCCACTTCAATTGGACATCATAGATATGGCAGCTATTAGTAGAATGTCACCACAGCAACTAGAGGCATTGGCTGAAGGACTAGCTGCAGAGGAGATTATGAGGTAAATATTAAAATAAAATAATCTTTACTAAAAGCAAAATAAACAGATCGGTAATATTGAATTGTTTCTGTAATGGTTGTGGGTTGAAATTCTAAATGAAGAAAATAATAATTACCCTAAATTATAATTTGTAATATTATTGACAAAGATTCGACTAATTAAATGTCTCCGGCACAGCCGAAAGTGAAGAATGGAGTGATCTTTTACTAGGAAATTTTATTCTTTCTACCTATTCGTATAATACATACGTAAATGCGTTAATGTAAAAATTTAATGAACCTACTATTTTTAAGCTCCAACGAAAGAAAAAAGAGAAGGAAAAAGAGGTGTTATAAGATTTTATATTATTATTATTATTTGACGTGTGTATATGTGTATGAATGTATGTATGTCCGTCTCAGGCATCGTTGCTCCCAAAAAGATGGACCGAATCTGATCCAGATTTTTTTTTCTTTGAATACTCGCAATTTAGGAGAGTGTATCTAGCCCTAGTATCATTCAAGAATTCAGCCGTTTGAAAATCGTCAGCTCTTTTTTAGTTGTCTTTATAATTTTTAATTATGTTATTCCTCTAGGACAAAGCGGTCGTCAGCGCAAGCGCTAACATCAGTAGTATCCAAAGCATCCTCAGGGCTACAGAATAAAGTGAGCCTATTAGGGCAAGCATCGGCCGGAGCAGCATCATTTATTACGTCCGCATCGGGAAAATCCTCTGGACATGGAACAGAAACAGGCTATTCATATGAACCAGTGAGTGAACCTAGGGAAAATCTTAAAATAATTTAATTTTAGTAATGGTTAACGGTAAAGTAAGTGGTAAGAGAGACAGATTGAGAATTAACTTTCCAGAACACAGTACTGGAGGAAGATCACGCAATAAATATGTCGACTCTTCAAAGACACGTATGAAGAGGGTGATGATAGTGGACGAGGCAAAAGAGATGTGGAAGGAGTATAGAATTTGGCACTCTGAACCTCTCTAGAAATAAAGTGTAAACCTAAAAAAAGAAAAACCATTAATTTAAATTTTCAGTTGCTCAGTCCGTCTATTAAAATGGTTTCTATGAAAACGTTCTAACATTTTAATGGCTTACAAAATGATTTTCGTTTGCTCTTCGGCATCATTATGTATGGTATCATTTACTACCGAATCATCAGTGTACTCTTTTTTTTATGTATTAATATTACATTAATAAATTTGATATTTACTTTAATAATCTTCTGAAATATTGTTATATTATATTACTATGTAAAAGCTATTAAAAATGGTTTCCTCGTTTCACTAAGCAACATTTGAATACATTGTATCAATTTTAAATTATTAATCTTGTATACGATAAGAGCTTTAAAAAGACAGTAATTTGGTCCATTATATAGTAGCATAATCATAAAATACAAAACACGGAAAGAAAGCATCATTGTGTTTGGATCAAATAAACATAAAATTTAAAACTATATAATTCTTTAGCGAAATGTTTTTTGTTTAACGTTTAAATATCGTCGGAAATTGGGGAAAGGAGTGTCCTAACACTAGGTTCCCTTTGGTTTCTTGCTGTGTGCGGGATACAGCGTGAAACTGATGCTTAAAAGTCGACAACGTCAGGGCAATTCTTGCTGCTGATAATGCTACTGCAAAAAAAGCATTTTTGCAATTCAAACATCCGACGAAATTATACTTAATGAACAGAATTTAATGAACCTTATTTACTAATATAATATATTGTAATATCTGAACTAATATTAAAAAACTGAAAAAAATTGCTTTGTTTGGTTAGTTGGTTAGTTCAAATCTCGCTACGTTTATTTTTTATAAGTTATCTAATAAAGTAGATTCCTTTCTTGTATTTTATGGAGTAACACTTTAAAAATGTTAAAAATATTCTTAATGTGTTCGATAGTCCACTTGGTCATTCACGTTGACGTAATCCACTGAACCTGCAAAATATATGAAAAGCCATACATAACTTTCAAAGTTATTCAAAAAATAGTAAAATAATTTAGTAGCATATATAATTATCGTTCTTTTTTTTACAGCACAGTGAAAAGGTTGACTACTGGGGCTTAAAAAAATCTATTCTCTATACATTATTCCAAGCTGTTAAAGCTATTACTGGGGGAGTCACTATATTGAAGGGGCAACTTATCAAAGGAGGAGGCGCTTTAGCTTCTACCATCGGCAAAGTGATTTCTTCTAAGGGAGACGTTGTTAGCAATTTTGGAAAGAAAATCGTTAGTTCTGCCGCTTTGAGTGAAAAGAAACCAGCATGTGAGTATTTTTGTTATTGGTATTGTCATGTTTTTTCCTAATATAATAATTTAATGTTTTTTTTTAATCTACTTATAAGAAGATAAATTTATCTTGTTGCCATCACAACAAGCTAAATTTAATTTTGTTATATAATACTTGGCAGAAATAGTCAAGTAAAAAATATAAAACAAAGTGCCTTTCATTGGGTTCCATCCGGTTACTGATATTTGTTGTAATAAAAAATAACAAACCTATAAACATTAAATTATTCTTACAATTTATAAATATTAGGGTTTTTTGAAATATATTATATACGAAAAATTATACAAACAATGTATAGATATATAAAAATATATATACGATTTTAGAGAGACTCATTTACATAATTATATAAAGCTAAAATATACTTTTGTATGAAATTTCTATAATTAAAATTACATAACTTTAATTACGTTTAATCGTCTATTACATAAAAGGGAACTGAACTGCTGTACATATGTATATATTTTCATTTATAATTCGATCCCCTCCAAGTATAGAAATAATGTCGAGATGTTTTTTATTCGTAAGAAAATTATCAAAAAATATTAAATATTTTATTAGGATTTCTTGTATTGTATTAAAAGCTTGCTCTTTTAGGGTGATATTTATGTCTACCTATGTCTACATTCTCTTTCGAAAATTCATATCATTCCGCTACATAATCTATATTAAACACTAAATATACATATATTTTGTTATGTATTTGTGAACGCAACGGTTCTGGGTTCAAGTTCCATGGTAGAACAGGCTATTTTGACTTTTTCACTCCTGTAACAAGATAAAGCGTTGACTTCTGGCACTCAATATGTAATGTCTCAAAAATGGGCGATGAGTAAGGAGCAGTATCTTAGCACTAGGTTCCTTCCTCCTAGAGTAGACAATGCGTGTAAAAGAGTTAAACCAGGGGTTCCCAACCTTTTCTTGATCAAGGATCACTTTTATGTCATTCTTGGTAACAGGGACCACTATGCATGTAGGTATAATAAAAATTAACTGTGATAATCAAGCAAAAATTACGCCTCACCGTCCCCAGTCATTATATTAAAATCGTTCGCGGACCATATTTAGGCTTCTACGGGCCACTGGTTGAGAACCAGGGAGTTTACTTTACTGTAAATTTACATGTTTAATTTTGTATATTGTAAATTTTATTATATGCAGACCAAAGAATAACATACTAATATTTCAATATTATGCAGTGTCGTAAATCTGTTCAAAATAATTAAAATTTGTTACAATACTATTCCTTGACCAATATTGACTTGTGGTTTACTAACTAACATTCATTTAATGTTTAGAGCAGTTAGCATTTATGACCAATGTGATAACTGACTAAACCACAAAAAGGAATATTTGCATTTTCAAGCTAAAATGTGTTTATTCTATAGCGTTCGAAGGATTCGGACACTTAACTAATTTAGTAATAACACAAGTCGCTAAAATAAATAATAAGGGTTCTTATAAAGCTAGATCATAATCATTTGTGGGCAAAACTATTAAATCACAATAAAGAATTTTAAAACAAACCAGTTAACCGATCAGTTTACGGCGAATGGAGCAAGAAAATGAAAATGGCTTTTAAGTGCGAATTAAACCCACACCCACGCAGTGAGATGCTTTGCCTCTATATATATATTCTCTGTGGCTATACGCACAAAAAATAATAAATTAATCATCTTAACATTACATTTCACAGAGGCTACATTCCAGCAACAACAATCACCCACTACACACATAAAGTACGGACCGTCGAGCGCATTCAGCGTATTTGTCAAATAGTACGTTTGTACTGCACCCGCTGCCCCAGCTGGCTATGGGCTCATAACTACCCTGCACTCCTCATATCCTCGCTCTGGTAACAGGACAAAGCGCAGCATCAAGCTTTGCCACTCAACACGCAATGTCTCGAATATTGGACTGTGCGTGGAGAGCAAAGTGTCTTAACACCAGATTTTATTTGCCTGTACAGTATCATGTAAACAACTTAAAACTAAAAAAGAATCCATATAACATATTCGTCGTATTATCCATTTCGCTACCAATTCATACGATCATATTTAAAAAGCTTTAACTACTTGACACTCTTATCATATCAAACTATCAAATTCCAGTTCACCTTAACACAAAACATTCAATTCCAGCAACAGCAGTATACGGCCCACCGCCCACCTCACACATAGAGTACGGCCCGCCTAGCGCGTACGGCGCGACTGCCCCACAGTACGCTCACACTGCACCCGCTGCCCCATCTGGCTTTGGGGCACATAAGTACCCTGCACATTTAGACGGTGAGAATCACTAGTTTATATTTTTATTTTGTTGGATAAATTTAGTTTTATGCATGCAATTGATGTATTTACTATACATATATATATATATATATATATATATATATATATATATATATATATATTAAGCTACACATAATATTTCAACAGGAAAGAAAAGTATAAAATTAGAGACAAGGCACAAATGATTTTAAAAAAATATATTAAAAAATGTCTTAACGAAAAACTATAGTGTATAGTACTTTTAGTCTACTTAGGGGTACCAATATGTTACGTAACTTAACACTGCTATTGTTACACTGCACTGATGTTGCTATCCTTATCAAAGGCCTGAGGAAATATTTATCATAAATAAGAATATATCCTCGAATGATTTCTCAACAACAATCATCATATCCAGTCATGCACGTTTTAATTGCACCACATTATTAATAATTTAAATATAATAACAATTAACAATATAAAGTAGTTTTGTAATATTCTGTATATATTAATAAATTTAAGTTTAAACCAACCGTATACAACAAAACGCGAAAGTAAGTAAATAACTGACTGCAACCGGAACTTCGAAATAATTACTTTTTTTCATATGTAATTAAAAATTATGAAAATTAAATAATATACAAATATGCTGCTGACTTATTAATAATACAGAAAATGTTTTCTATAGTTTTTATTACAAAATAATTGTAATTTAATAACGATAAGTCAGAAAATTCAGTATCAATAATTTTTTTTTTCTTTAATGGTCTTAAAAGGTAGTAGGTCATCTCGTCGAAATCACATCCATTTCTTTCATATGGCTTGTGTTTCTCCATTATGAAACACATAAAGTACCTAGGATACTACTGATTTGGCTTCTGGCAATTTATAACTTAATACATAATTGATTAATGACCAAAAAGTAGAGAGTTGTTAACTTTTTTATAGCTTCACGCTGTATCCCGCACATAGCAGGATAGGAAAAACGAAACCTGGAAACCTAGAGATAGAAACTCCGTTCCCATTAAGACACTTCCGTTTCATATTTCGTTATCAGAGCGATAGGAAAGCAATAAATATTTGATCTTATCGAATGGGAATCGAACTCAGAGCCTATCTCGTTTACAGTCACACTTTTGTGCCCTTGCGCACGACTAGTCTCTAACTACAAGCAAGAGATTTACCGCAAAATTATCATTAACTTCGAGAGATGCGCCAAGACAAAAAAAAAGATACTTAAACACCTTCCAAAGTAGGTCATGCATATCCGCTTCCACTTTCAATAACAAGTTAACAGAAAGTTATGCAATTTTAGGTTAAAGTTGATTTTTCAAACAATTTCGTGTATCTTTCTTTAAGTTATATAACGCATTAGTTCTAGAAAAAGTTACAACATATAACTACTATATTATATGACATGGGAAACATAATTTTAATATTATTTTATATGTGTATTGGTATGAGTATTTTCAATATACAAATTATTTATTTTATACAGTTCCGTTAAGTGTGAGAATCGGTTTTTTAAGCTGTTACAATAGTTATACTATTGTAACAGGGCGCCTATTATTATGTAATTCTATATTATAAAATTTCATAACTTTTATAATATTCTATAATTTTATATTTTAAGATATAAAAATAATTGTAGATGTCTAGTTATCTTGGTATTATGAGAATTGAAGGCTTCAGAAGTTTCTTGTACCAGAAATATTTATCACTAAGATTTAACCCCAATTAAAATGTAATAATAAAATTTTGCTGAGCCATCGTGAACTTGTGAGTTCGTAACATGTCTACAAAGAGTAATGATTTCTTTATATTCTCCGGTTCTGACAAAACAAAATGCAGCGTTGAGTTCCACGAATTAAGACAAATTTCAAATATGATACTTGAATTCGCTCAGAAAGCGGAGAAAAAAGTAGTTTATCGCGTTCTCTCTACTTGCCTTGCTATAATCGGGATAGAGTGTCTAAAAAAAATTGAAAACGCCACTTACGTCTTTAAAAATCTATCTATCGGAACGGAATTCAAGACATTTAAAATTTTAGTAAGACATTATCTGAATCATAACTAAAACTTTTATTTCTATTTTATAATCAACATTGCAACTATTAATTTATATTCTTTACTAAGATTATATCGGTTTAGTTCAAAAACTGATGATTACGGCACAAAACTTATACTGACGAAAAGTAATGCTGTAATTTATCGTTAATCACTTCCTTTTATTCGTGTGAAATAAAAATAAATAATATATTTTAATATTTATGCAACTGACGCCGACAATTTCAATTACTTATAAAAAATATACTTTACCGTAATTACCTGCACTTGTAATTATTTTGTTTTATTTAAAAAATAAAGTCAGGTTCACGCTGTATTCCGCACACAGCAGGGTTGGCAAAGGGAACCTAGTGTTAGGCAACTCCATTACCCACTTTCCGCCGAATTCTGGATACTCAACGCCGTGCTTTGCAAAGCAGAGCGAAGGTGTGAAAATATAAATTTAAATAAATATTTCATTTCCTCAAGTGGGGATCGAACCACAACCAGTCAAATTTACAGTCACGCTTTCTGCCCATTGCGCTACGACTGGCCTCTTATTTGATTTAGCTATACAATAAAACGTATAACATTATAATAAAGAACAGTGTGACAGTAAACGGTTGTGGGTTCGATTTCCACTCGCTCTGGTCACGAGGCGAAACGCGGCAGTAGCAGATAGTAGGAATGGAATCTTAATGGAAATGATGTACCTTAACACTCGGTTCCCATGTTCCCTTTGTATACCTTACTATCTGTAGGATACAGCGTAAAGGTACGCGTGCTCTACTTTTTGATTATTATATATTTCCGATATCCACAACCGACTCTATCGTCACATCGATACCCCAATAAATCAATCAAAATCATTTTTTTAATATATTAGAAAACGTAATATACAACTTTAGTCCTTTCTAATCGATTCAACCAGCATTTCACAAATCTTCCTGGTCTCTACAATGTGAAAGGAGGAAGGATTATACAATTATCGATTGTCATTTGGGCCATTACATGACTTTATTTTAACACTGTTACTTAATATTGAATGAGATTTTAATATCGATGGTAATACATTATATGAATTACATAAGGAGCTTATTAACCTCGTTTCAATACAAGTATACGTACTATGCTTAGTTCTTATATTATATATTTTAAAGGCCAGTCGTGGTGCAGCGGCACAAAGTATGATTGTAAAACCGGCTGGTTGTAGGTTCGATCCCCATACGAGGAGATGAAATATTTACTTAAATTTATATTTCCATTTCGTCGCTCTGCATGTTTCAATGAATTCTGGTTGAGTTCTGCCATTTAACACGCAAGCCTCCAGAATTTAGCAGAAAGTGGGGAACGGAGTATCTTAATACTAGGTTCCCTCTACCTGCCTACTGCTGTGTGCGGGATACAGCGTGAAGCCGATTTTAAGTTAAATATATATTAATATTTGTTTCGAAAATGTTGTTTCGAAATAATAAGTTATATGCTTAATTATTTTTTTCATATATTTTTTTTTATCTAAGTTGTAAGTAACTTAATATAAGTGGTAAGTATCTTAATCTTAAGATACTTATTTCGTGTAAAAGAACCTACATATGGAAGTATTAGTACATGTAGTGGTGTGTACTTTATTTGTAATAGACTTCCAATTATAAACAACTATATTCCAAGATGATTTATTAATGAAACATCTGTGAACATGTGAATTAATCATAATTGACTGAGAGCTGGGAAAGCTAAGAGACTCAAGAGGTCACAAGTTCAAACAACCTTACGTTACAATGATTAAGTGTTTTCTTTTTTAAGAAATAGCATCAGATAAATAATTTATTCGAATTTATTAATAGTATGAATTTATTAGTAGTATCATGTAAAAATATTAAGGTCATTATGGCTGATGGAAATGTGCCTTGCCCGACTTGAATAATATTTTTTATTTGTAATAGCCATACTTTCCAATTTAAGCGATTATATGGCTTAGTAGTCAGAGGAATTAGACGCTTTCCAAGAGGCACGGGTTCAAATCCCGGTACATTCATATTGTACGTTTTCGCTTAGGTAAACAAAATATGGTATCAAGTTCCGCATTGACACGCAATGTCTTGAACTCGGGACTCGAACTTTGCTATCAAGTGAATGCTAAATAAAAATTGAAAAAAATAAAAATATATTCACATTTTTCATCAATATGGGTCTTCTATTGTAATATTTAAAAATAACCGCTGAGAAAATACACTACATACTGAAAAAGGAAAGTCAACGCTGATGCTAATAAGTTGTGCCTTGTTTTGGAAATCATGAATTAAGTAGTTATCTTAACTCCTCCTACTTCAGATTGACTTTGTTATAAATTTACGAAAAAAACCCATCTTCCAGTATATATATAATTTTTTAGTATATATTTTAGTATATAAATTATATATAGAAAAAGAAAACAAAAAGAATGAGACCAGTCGAGATTGGTTGTGGGGTCTATTCCTATTCGAAGAAATGAAATATTTATTTAAAATTATAATTTCATTTCTTCACTCTGGTGTCGAGACTTTTTTCAGTCGCCTTCAGAATTCGGTGAAAAATGGGGAACGTACTTAACACTAGTTCCCCTTTGCCTACGCTGCTGCGTGCAGCATACAGCGTGACATTGATAATAATAAAAAACAAAAATAATCTATGTAAAATGACCTAACTATAATAAATTATAGCTGCATATAAAAAGTAAAACCAAAAAAAAGCTGTTTATTTATATTTCCATTTCTTCACTCTGGTGTCGAGGCTAAACGCGGCGTTGAGTTCTGCCACTCAACGCGCAATGCCTCCAGAATTCAGCAGAAAGTGGGGAACGGAGTGTCTTAACACTAGATTCCCTCTGCCTACCCTGCCGTGTGCGGAATACAGAGTGAAGCTGATAAAAAAAAATTTATTATACGAGTTTAATAACAAAATATAAAACAAACGTCCATTACAATCAAAACAGGTGTATCACATTATTGAACTGCTCGAGTTCGGTTCAGTGAAAGTAAATTATGTCATACTTATTACCAGTTCACCTACAATGTAAAAAACATACATTCTCGCGGAAATGAAGCTACTTTTAAAGTGGTTTCATAAAGTGTTTATGAACTGAAGTGTATCACGCTATCACATATTTTAAGATTTAATTGACATCTTGAGGCCAGTCGTGGCGCAGGGGCACGAAGTGTGACTGTAAACCGACTGGTTGTGGGTTCGATCCGTACTCGAACGGAGTGTCTTAACACTAGGTTTCCTCTGCCTACCCTGCAGTGTGCGGGATAAAGCGTAAAGCTGAATTGCCATCTTCTTGGTGGAAAAGGATTGTTTCTGATTAATAGCTTGGAATGCTTTTTTTTAGCTTTACCCTTTTCCTGCAAATAGTGTTTAGACACTCCCTTTTGCATTTTCCGCCTAATTTTCGAGTCATTTGCAGTGCAAAATAATCTTTTATATAATATTTATTATACGCCCAAACAGATTAAAATTATATAGTGTTGTTGTATAACTTGTGTCTTAAAATAATAAAAATTACAACTTTTAGTAAATGAAAAATTATACGTAATTAATATTTATAATTTATAAAAAAATTAATACCTGCTTTTTATCTCGATCGAGTTTGCTTAAATGAGTGCAAATATTCAAATCGCTATGTACATATTATAATTGACATAATTCGAAAAATTTAACTAAAAACTATTGACTGGACAATAAAAAAAATATTGTTATAATACATTTCTTAGTCGTTCTTTAAAAAATGTAATTATTTTAACACAAACTGGGGAAATTAATTAAAGTGAAACTTCAAATTGAAAAAGTTGTAACAATTACCAAACACAATAATATAACTTCAATTTATGTTATTTTCAATAATAATTTTATTACCAAAATAAAAAAAAAAGATTTAAATCATCAAATTTTTATTAATTAGAGATAAATATATGTTGAAGCTAATGCTGATAAAAACAGAACAGGTAAGATAAACGACTAAACGAGAACAAAATTTAGATACAAATATTCCGGAACGGCGGAATTCGAAGTCACGACCATCGCGTTAATCCGACATACAAAAAACATGATATCTCGACACTACAATATATCATCTTTTCTATAGTAATAGTGAATGTTACAAACGTTATTACGTCAGTGGTCATTACGCTCCCATCCTAGACTCGTGAGATCAGGAAAATGTATGGGTACAATACCTTATGCAATACAAGGAAGGTAGGCTTCGCTAAGATAAACATATAGATTATATGTTAATGTTAAATGACTTAACGCTACCTAACTTACAGCTGAAGTGTGAACTGAATGAGTAAATAGTGATATTTCCGCAGAAACTCAGCGTATTTATTAACTCTCAATTTCAACTCTAAAATCAATCTGGAGAATCCGTTTCCATTCCTTCCATCCATTCCTTATTGAATATCTATAATTTATTAATAAAAACTGCATCTTAAGATCACTCTCAAGACCGATTGTGTTGAAAGCTTATAAATACGGCCTTGAATAAATTGTATTTAGACTAAAGTCTAAATACAATTATATATGAATAAATTTCTTCTTTACTGAATGACTGACAAATAGAATTACTGGATTTAGAAATTTTAAATTTAGCAATGGCAGGTTTGAGAGGGTTTGAGAGCATTCAGCTATAAAAAACCAAATTTTCCATTTTACTTACTTTTTTCTGCCTATACTGGTGTATATAAAAAAAGGTTGAGGCTGTAAAACAGAGAGGCTGTTAATGATTCAGTCGTTCAACTATAACAGGATCCAATTACTTATATATATTTGTATGACTATGAAAAATGAAATATATTTATATTTTTTATTTCCTTGCTCCTAGTATACAAAACAAATTGGACCTAATTCCGACACGATATATCTCGAAATTGAAGACGGAATGTGAAGTTCGAATAGGTCTTAACACTATATTAACCTATCCTGTTATGCGGGAAAATGAAACTGGTATCTATCTACCATGGAGTTGATCTTGTCTGTATACCGCATGTAGTAGAAGAGCCTAGTGTTAAAACACTCCCCACCCTCCGCCAAATTCTGGAGGGATTTCGGGTTGAGTGGCGGAACTCAACGACCCTTTGCCTCGACACTGAAATTAATAACATTCATATATATTATGAAACAATGAAAAATTTCAACGATTAAAAATCGTAAGACTTACAATTTTATACAAATTCATATCAAATATAAATTATTCATTAGAGATTTGAAAACGATATAGATTATGTATTTGGCACGTCAATCCTATCTTGTAATTTTGCTTGTCCAAGCGTAATATAGGCAAGAGCAGTATTTTTTTTTGCTTTCGAAATGTTTGTCAATATCCTGCTACTACGACAATTTATGCAAAATTTAACGGCTTACCCAAGCAGTTATCTAAATACTAACTTAAAACCTACATTATAATTACTTAAACTATTATAAAAAATGACAAATTAATAGTAAATCTAGTTTTTGCGATACAAATGAAGAAACTAGGTCTTCAGTACAATCGATCTAAGAAGTAACAGTTTCATCAAAATTTCTTATACGACATAAGTACTGTGATACTTTTCATGATGTCTTCCGGTCAAAGAAGCCTTATGCAATCCTTACAATGTCCAAAATAATACCTTAAAAAGACACGTTAAAAGAACGACTCGACCGTATAGTCGATGCGATTTCGATACCTATATTGCGAATACGTAATCAAATTTGTAGGTCATCCGTTTAAATATTTAACAAATGCACCTATTTAAATGGAAATTTTTGACGTAACAGAATTTTGGTGTATGTTTTTGTATGGTTCGCTGTGATGCAGTGGAAACGTTTCCGATTTAATATGAAGATTTTTTTTCAGCTTCAGGCTGTATCACGCGCTTGCACGCACGCACGCCGCGCTTTGCCTCGACACCAGAGCGAAGAATTAAAATATTAAACATTTCATTTCCTCGAGTGGGTATCGAACCCACAACCAGTCGCGTTTACAGTCACACTTTGTGCCTCTGTGCCACTGAACTGGACTGGGCTAATCATGGGATGATCATGAAAATATAAGGGGGATTATATTTATAATATTAACTGCTTAAAAAACGATTTGTTATGAAAACAAATAGAAGAGCAATTATTTTTGTCTCAATAAAGTAACGTATGAATCGTTACATAAAGAAATCGTTATCATTTCCAAATACTAATGTTTTTGTACCAGATGTTTCAACTGCTATTAGATTAGAAAGGTGCTCATCCGTCACATTCGACATTATGTAATTTTGACGTAACTTGTGTTCGACTAAGACATTTTTTTGAGACAGGACGCGGGAGACTGAGCGGAGTTCACGCTGGGGTCGTCATACTGACGCCGGTGGGAGATGCCGTACCTAGTGAAAGCCATTACAGTGGTTCCACACCTCTTGAGCCACCACCAAGCTTGATTAATTCCGTATATTCGGCAATCAAAAGTGTCTTCGCATCTCCAAGTCCTGTTGAGACATACGCTGACCATGTCCCTCCCCCTCCTCAACCTGCTCCCCCATATCAGCAATCATGGGGTGCAGTAAATTCTTATGGCGAACCTGCTCTAGCCGACTCCTATACAGATTATAATCCTTATCCACCCATTGATTACGCTTCCTCCAAAAAGTCCGTTTTGCCCACCCCCTACAGACACGAGGGCTTGACACCGGCAAAAATAAAAAAAATTAATGCCAATTTGGAAAAATTAAATTCTTACATGAATGAAAATCAACGATCGTCTGAGGAGCTTCCCAGTTTAAATAAAAATTATATTGACATGCTGAGGAAAGGCTTGATTCCATTGATGCCGACACCAGTCGTCACTGACAATGAGATAGGGGTCCTTCCTGCTGAATTCCTTCCTGATCCTATGACATCCACGACTACAACTACAACCACAACGACTGCCTCACCAAAGAATACAACCGAAATAGAAAATAAAAGAAGAAAAAAAGAAGTTAAATTCATTCTCCGTGGCAACAGGATTGTTCAAGTGTGACAATTGACATGACTGACCGTGAGGTATGTTGACGAGGCAGACTGACTAACTTCATTTATATATTAATATTTTGGATCGACTAAATTTTGACTAGAACTAACTTGACTGAAAACTATAACTTGACTGTAAGCATAAGCAAATTATTATAAATGACACCTCTGATAAAATAATCATATCAAATTTTCGTTATAACTTTTTTAATTTCATTTTCTTTTCCATTTTCAGATACTCCTCTATACGGTGCAGTACTCAACGCTGACAACCTGCAATACTATCACGTGTAAAATTACTTAATTGTCCACCTTAATATTTAAGGTTTTAGTTAATTTAATTAATTGTATTCACGTAAGAACAAAACTATACTCTAGACAATTTTGAATGAAACAATTGATAAATTTAATCTTAACCAAAAATATTGTAAGAAATAGCTTCGTGTTCATCAAAAGTTTTTTTGAAAAAAATAATATAAGAAAATATACTATTACTTATAGCCATTAGATTTAAGATTTATTTATAAATATTGGTACTCGCTACGGAGTTTTTTAACACTAAGCTCTACTTATATGTTCCAATATACTACATAAGTAAAATGCGTGAAGATGTCGCTTTTACGTGTAAAACTTCAATAAAATTTAATTGATACGAATCCAAGTGAACTAATTAGTCGTTTTTTATTTAATTAGAAATTAAAATTAGATAAATTAATATTTAATCGTAATATTGCAGCTACATAAAATTTCTTTGCTCAATATACTAAACAGGATAATTAAAAAAAATTTTTTTTTAGTTCCATTCTCCAATACATACTCCATATAAATTATACTTTTTAATACAAGTCTAATACTAACAATTAAACCATTAATTGAAGCTCATTTCATTCATTATTTTATATGTGTATATTTAAATAATTGTGTTTGTGTAATTTTATAATGGAAATATGTGTTAACGGCATGTCTCTATCATTTATTAACTTATGTTATTTCTAATAGAAACTTAATTTATATAAAACACGCGGTGTTAAGTTCCGCCAAAATATAAAATGTAACATTTTGTACGTTAGTTAAAAATAAAGTTACAATATATATAAAATGTAATATATATATATATATATATATATATATATATATATAAAACGTATACAACATTTGAACGTAGTGGCACTCTGTCCTTGTCGACGGTTCCAAGAAGCGTGGGTTCGAGTCCCGCTACGTTCAATTTTTTATACGTTTTCTAAATAAGTATTTGTTTTTCCGAAGTATGGAAAATGATACTTTCGAAAAAAAATTAAAAGTATATAATATGCACAGTAAAAAGATTTTATGCACTCTATTTCTAACATTGCATTCATTGTTACTGTTCTCATAATTGATGTAGTTGTATATATATATGAAATTGTACATAACCTTTTCTCTTTATTATTTATGTTAATATAAGAATTTTATATTTTGTACATAAATAAATAAATAAATTGGGATAGCAGTTGAATTAGTTTTTTTTTTAATAATATAAATATGATAATCTAAGATGAAATATGTACTTAAATTTATATTTTCATTTCTTCACTCTGGTGTCGAGGTAAAGCGCGGCGTTGAGTTCTGCCACTCAACACGCAATGCCTCCAAAATTCGGCAGAAAGTAGGGAACTGAGTGTCTTAACACTAGGTTCCCTCTTCCTACCCTGATGTGTGCGGCATGCAGCGGGAAGCTAATTAAGAACTTATTTTATTATAACTTATTTTGAGGACTAAAAATTTTAGATTTCGTAATAACATATAAAAAATTGTAAATTTATATCTAAAAAAACCAATAATCACAAACCTACAAAAACTTTATATAAAACCAAAATGGCAAATAAATGATGATATAAAGTAAAGTAAATATTGACATATCATTACATATTTTTGGTAGAATTTTTAATGTAGGAAAGTACGTATATGTTTGTATTAAGTATAGTAAATTGTGCTATGATTTGTTATTATATAAGACTGATTGATGATCAATATAAAAGTTAGGTTAGGTTAGCAAACAAATAATTAATTTAGGTTACATTATTATATCCTGCTTAGGTCACATTGAGGCCAGTCGTGGCGCAGGGGACACAAAGTATGGCTGTAGGTTCAATCCCTACTCGAGGAAATGTAATATTTATTTAAATTTATATTTCCATTTCTTCGCTCTGGTGCAAAGCGCTGTGTAGAGTTCCACCACTCAACACGCATTGCCTCCAAAATTCGGTGGTAGGTGGAGAACGGCGTATCTTAACACTAGGTTAGCTCTGCCTACCCTGCTGTGTGCGGGATATATTGTTTCAAACTGTAGCCAAAAGTGGAGAACAGATTGGTCTAATATATTCAGGTTAACTACCTATATTATTTGAAATACAGCGTAAAGGAAATAAAATGAAATCTATAGAAACTCTTAAGAATACCTTTAAATGAACCAATAATAATTGGATTCAGGTTACATACTCAGATAACGACAGATGTTATCGAAAATGTATAATTCTTTTAACTGAATGTAATATATCCTAATAGCGAAATCACGGGATTAATAAGTTTCTTAATTTACAACACGTTCCAAGAAATCTACAGTCCGCCACGTGGGGTGAGGCTGAGTTTTGCATTTGTGTAAGTGTTCATATATAAGGTAAGTCACATGCTTAATCTTCAGAAGCGAGCTACTCTCGCCCCTCCTAGCCTGATGACGCTGTCAAGACCAGCCCAGATCAACAGCAATAAAGATCATTCGAAAAAAACACATGCTTCGCCTAAGCCGGCTTGTAGAGCTTTTTGACAACTTGCCTTAAAAACTATGACCATACGTGATACAATATCCAGTGTTTATATATTATAAATTGGTATATTTTTCTATTGATTTGAAACAATAAACGTATAAAAAAATGTTGTCTATACTTTTAAATTGACTCACACAAATCAACGCTTAGTTTAAAATACGCGAACTGTACATTTTTTCACCTTAATATTATTTTCGTTTAACCTTAATATTACAGCGCCATCTATCTGAAAACTCAAAGACTATGTGATAGTAAATAAAAAAGGTCTTATATTAAGTTGCAACAATTAAGTATAAGATGGAGTTGCTTACGTTGGTTTTGTTTTGTTTTACACATTCACACATGTGAGTAGTCACTATACATCCATATATTTCATTACACATATTCAAAATTGAAATTAAATGCTCTTGTCCTTAACATAGAGTCAAAAATCATTCGAAATTATTAAATAACATTGTCTATACTCTATAGTAGAGTCAAAAATCATTCGAATTATAAATAACATTGTCTATACTCTAGTAACAAATGTCATCGAGGATTTTGCTAACGATTGATTGAGATGACCATTTTAAAGCTTCACACTGTATCCCGCACACAGCAGGGCAGGCAGAGGGAACCTTTTTTTTTATAGAAAAGCCTGGCCTTTAAGTGTTTATGAGTGCATTAATGATATTTATAAATGTTTATCGATCTTAATTATTTTATCACTTTGCTATGTTAAGCTTACAATAGGCTCGAAAACATTTACCCACGAGATTTTATGAATTATAGAGTGATATAAGCGTTAATAAAAATCCCTGAAAATATGTAAACCTGCTCTACTTCGTCTTGAAGAGTTTGCTTATTTGAACGCGCTAATCTCGTGAACTAATGGTACGAATTGATAAATATTTTATGTGTTGGATCGCAATTTATCTACTATGGCCATATACATGGTGATCATTTCAATACAACACACTGTGCCTGCTGTCAGAGTTTGAATCCTACACAACTCTAAGTTATTTCCGTGTGATCACGTGAGCGAAGCTACCGGTGTAATATACTATTATGTATCGTCAGCTTATAGTGTTAATGTGCTGAAACCATTTTTTGTCGTTATTTTTATACCATTCGAAAATGTAGAATCGACTTTTTTTTTATTGCATATACTTAGTAAAGAAAATAAATATTTTATATTTACCTTCACTTTTATCCCTAGCGGGGTAGTCAGAGAGAGCAGAGCGGTCAAGAAAGGGGGTCCAAGATGGAAGGCGATTGCTTGCAGCGATACCTCATGAGGGCTGCAAATTCCATCTGCCACGTGCACCTCGGGAGAGCGCACTAATAGGGCGGCGTTCCCCAAGGCGACGCGCACCAGTGCGTTCCTGCTAATGTGTCATGTGGCGAACGAATGCGGCGTTGGGGACCGCCACCCAACACGCCATACGAAACGGTAGGAGGTGGAGGACGGAGCTATAAAGAAAAAAATTGTAATATCAATTTTTGTCTCTCCTGAATATATATAATTTATATTAAATCTTTAAGTCAAGAAATTGTTTAGTCACCGGAAGCTTAACATAAGGTCCATAAAATTATGTAATCTAACTGTCGAACCCATTATATACTTCCTGGTACACTTTCCACCCGTAAGGTATAATCATATACTTACATAGCTCTACTATAAACATTGAATGTCATACAATATCACGGTTACTATGAAAATTATTGGCCATTTAAATGAAATGTACTGTTATACATTGTCTCGAACATCATTTTTTCTATAATTTTTTTTTACTTTAAAGAAATTAAAACATATCACACATCGCAATACATAGTATATATTATTTTCTTTCCTAAGTGTGGAATAAGACTTTAAAAATGTTAATAATTATATATATACTTCAAATAAATAAACTCTATAATCTATATAGATGATATTAAAGAGTAGATTGTGAATCATGAATTTTGTTCTAGATTCACGCCGTATCCCATTCTTTCTCTCCTATGTTTACACTCTATCCTTCACTTTGCACCAACAGTGCACTTAGTGTGGTGGAACCCAATGCCGTATTTTAGCTTACCAGTGCGCCGAAATAAAAATAATTAATACTTATTTAGAAAATAATTAATTTCTATATGTACTGACACTGATCCACGGTGGCTTCTATAGCTATTGTTTTGAAATTTAAAATGCATAAAAAATTCAAAAATTTAATTTAAATATAATTTTTAATATTTATGATATCTTAAATTATTATGTAAATTTCATGCAAAATTTATTACATGAACGAAGTTTTGAGATATGTTTAATGTATGTTTTTACTTACTTTGTGGAATAAGAATAGAGAACCTACCTAACCGTGTAAGCGCGACAGGTTATGGAGGAGGAATACGTCGAAACGGCTCCAGAATTCGCCAGAAAGTAGGAACCTCTCTTAATGGAAACAGAGTATTATAGTATTTACACTAGGTTCCCAGGTTCCCTCTGCCTAAATTCTGCCTCTGCCTATGTGCGGGATACAGCGTACGACTATAAATATAAGCAGCATCAAGACCTATCCTCCAAAAGACATTAAATGAATACCTTCTTATTCTAAAGTAACATAACAAAACGTTCATACAAGTGAAGATAGCAACAAGAGTGGTCTCGGTCGGCTTATTTTATCAACTAACATAATGTACGTACAGTACGGTTGACGAGTCGTGACCACCATGAAGTCAGTTGTTGATGCGCAGATTTGTTCTTACATTTTTTACTTACTTAGGAATATTTTCTTCCAAAGTGAACAATACGCAAAAGCTTAGAAAATCTAGCTTGAGGGCGGCCACGACTCGTCGACCGTACTGCACCGGCTGGCGTTACTGAGAACGTTAGGAGGGGAAGCTTTATAATCTTATGATGACCTATTTCATTTCTCATATACACTCGACTGTTTCTAACTTACCACGTGATTTTTTTATGTAAAAAAAATTATATATATTTAGTAATACTAAATACTTAGAGTTCGTGTATTACTTTTTTTTAAAGTGAAAATGTGCTAGCGTTTGTTTGCATAAAAAAATTGTTATTTGAAAACCGTAGAAATGATAAAGGTAAGTTTTTAAATATAATTTAATTTAAATTCTTAAATAAATAAAAAAAATGAAAGTTTTGCATTTTTTTATAAATTTATTTCACAACATTGCAAGAATTATGAAATTGTTGCGTGCGTTTTGATGATGAACGGGATTTATTGAGATAATTCGTTTTAATATGAGAGTGATATTTGCTTTTCACTTTCATTAAAATATATTTTAACAGTAGTGGTATATAATGTTATTTGTAAATTTCAAATTGTGAATAGAAGAAATATATTTTTCCTTCGTAAAACGTCACGTTATTCTGAAAATAAGTTTGAGAAACTCGATATAATACTGCAATTTATCATTCTATCAATTGCTCGATATTTTTCTAGAAATACAATTGTAATAAAATATATCATAAGAAATAATATAAGAATTATTGTTTCATATTAAAAAATAAATAATAATTGATTGAATTAAGGAAATAGGTATTTGTAATTGTTTATTTAAGAATGGTGGAACTTAACGCCGCGCTCTGCGCCACGACTGGCTACTAAATCAAGTCAAATCATCTTCACGCTGTGTCTCGCACACAGCAGGGTAGGCAGAAGGAACCTAGTGTTAAGACAGTCCGTTCCCCACTTTCCGCCAAGTTCTGGAGGCATAGCGTGTTGAGTGGCGGAACTCAACGCTGCGCTTAGCCTCGACGCCAGAACCGAACCACTCGAATAATAAAAATATAATTTTAAATAAATATTTCAGTCTCGTTTACAGTCACATACTTCTGATCCTGTGCCACGACTGGCCTCATATCAAATAAACATTTAATTTAATAATTAGAACACATACTACTTACATACATTGTATATTTGTTAAATAAGGCGATGTCGAAGGAAATGGGTTTTCTTTCTCATACTGTTCAAGTAACCGGTCATTCCACGTTTCACATTTACACCACGGATCTAATATCATCTCATTATCTTATCAAGATCTTAAATACCTATATTCATATAGTATATAATTTCTTGTTTCGTATGCTAGAAATTTAAGTATATTTGTACATTTTCTTAGCACATTACATTTTTTTTAGGCCAGTCGTGGCGCAGCGGCACGAAGTGTGGCTGTAAAACCGACTGGTTATGGGTTCGATCCCCACTCGAAGAGATGAAATGTTTACTTAAATTTATATTTCCATTTCTTCGCTCTGGTGTCGAGGCAAAGCACAGCGTTGAGTTCTGCCACTCAACACGCAATGCCTTCAGGATTCGGTAGAAAGTGGGGAACGGAGTGTCTTAGCACTAAGTACCTTCCCTGCTGTGCGCGGGATACAGCGTAAAGCCGATTTTATTCCTTTTTTATTTTCTACTTAATCCTCGATGCATTTCGTATTGAGTGCTTTAGTACCAGAGCAAAGAAATTAAAATATTAATAAGTAATAATTCATTTCTCCGATTGGGAATCGAAACCAGAATCGTCGCGCTACAGTCTTGTCCCTATCACTTGCATCACGACGGTTTCAACATATTATGTCGATATATATTGTTTTCAAAAACTTGCGATAAAATTCATGATACTTGTATATTATACATACCTTTAAAAAGCTCATTTTAAAATTAAATATTTTGAAATTTAAATGCAAACATTTTTTCGATTATATATATATATATATATATATATATATATATATATATATATATTTGTTCTATACGTCGTGATAATTGTTAAATGTTTAATATAAAGTTTATATATTTTTTTAACAATATCTATAAGGTAAAAAATACTAAGTCCTTCTTTTGTTTTCATAAAAACCTAGTTCTAAATCATTATTACTTAACGACACTCCTATTTGTGGTCGTGTAGAGTCTAAACAAAGAGTAGGGGAACTCGAATTCTAATAGCTATAATAACTATATATTTTACATCTAGAGTAGATTATAGTTCAATAATACTTATATATTTATTAGCTTCACGTTATATCCCGCACATAGCAAAGTAGGCAGACTAACATAGTGTTAAGTAAACTCAAACTAACATAGTGTTAAGACACTCCGTTCCCATTAAGACATGTCTGTTCCTCACTTATATGGTACATATTTATAAAGACTACTACTAGTGCTATTGGAATCCGTTATTACAAAATGATTTAAACCTTATAAGTACTATGTGATGCCGTCGTGGTGCAGCATCTGACTGTAAACGGGATGGGTGTGGGTTTGATCCCCACACAGTAGTATGAATTATTTTCATTTCTTTGCTATGGTAAAACATTGTGTCGGTAAGTACAGTTTGCAAATTCGAGTAGAAAGTGGAGAATACTAATAGAGTTTTTTGACACTACCTCATATCTGCCTACCTTGCTATGAGATGTGGGATACAGTGTATGAAAAAATATATATAATAATATTCTGATAATTCTATACAAACTTAAATCGTTCACTCCACCATAATATAATTGTTTCAAACGGAGAAAGCAAACCGTGAATATAATAGATAGTTATACTTACTTATCGTACGTGATTTCGTATTTAAAGCCATTTCTCGACCAAACAAGTACACCTAGATTTACATAAAAATTGTGCTTATAACTATAATAACCGTGGTAGCCGGAGAATTCATGATGTGAATAATTTCTCCAGAGCAGCGGCCAAGCAATTAGACTGAAGAAAACCGTTATCGTTCTGCCTTATTTGTTGCACGTAATACTAACGTTGCCGTAATGTGTTCATATCTTTTAAAATGGTTGTATTTTGAAAGAAAAGATTAGAAGAATGATATGTATTAAAGTTATAACAAAAGTTGCGGCCGTCGTGTGATTTTAAGCGCAACGGCTGTGAATTTGATTTGGATAAGCGATTGGAAGTGATTATTGTTTTCATTTTTTCGGTCTGGTGCGGGGTAAAGCGCAGCGTTGGCGGCGTGGAGTTCCGTAATTCAATACGCAATGTCTCAAAAATTAAGTGGCAAATAGGGAGTAATTAATAGGTTCCCTTTTCTACATAGAAAAGGGAACCTATTAATTACTCCCATTTCCCACGACATGGTTGTCGCAGTAAAACCGAAAACCTAGAGCTGATTTCTCTGACAGTAATTAAAGGATACCCTGCAAAATGTGCCCAGAAAATAGTTAGAGAAAGCAAAAATATAAATCAGTTTCTATGAAAAAGTATAATCACAGAATAAGATACCAAATACAAGTATTACGACAACGACACACGCGACTTATTGCTTATTGCATGGTACATGTCTGTATAAGTAGTTATTTTTACATGTTTCAGTTAAGTATTAAGAGTTACATGATATGTTTTTTTTACATTTACGACATTGAGTAATAGATCATTGACGTTTTATAAAGATAAAAAATTAAGATAATAAGTTACTTTCGTAGGTAATACTTATGTAAATATTTTTTTTTAAAGGACAGGAGTGTATATAATTTGCGATTGCAAATAATCATGTTATTTATGAGGCCAGTCGTGGCGCAGTGGCACAAAGTGTGACTGTAAAACCGACTGGTTGTGGGCTCGATCCACACTCGAGGACATGAAATATTTACTTAAATTTATATTTCCATTTTTTCGCTCTGGTGTCGAGGCAAAGCGCGGCGTTGAGTTCTGCCACTCAACACGCAATGCCTCCAAAATTCGGCAGAAAGTGGGGAACGGAGTGTCTTAACACTAAGGTTCTCTCTGTCTACCCTGCTGTGTGCGGGATATAGCGTGAAGCTAATACATTTTTTTTTATGTTATTTTCGTTTCGTTTGTTTTTTTTGGCGAATAAGTAGTATTTTGAGATCGCTTCAATTTAAATTTTCCATCAATATAAGAGACACTATGCATTTACCAACTATTGACTAAACAAATTAAAAGTATTTTGAATTTCAAATTATTCTCTTAATATATGATTGGGTACTGTTTTAAATTTGATTTTGCAATTTAAAAAGTCTGGAGGCGGGAGGGACCGAACTCAACACGAGTTCGGTCCCTCCCGCCTCCAGACTTCAGCGGAGTCCTTCTGCGTACCTTGCTACCTGCGGCATACAGAATTCGCTAAAAAATAAATTTAAATAAAAAATTTGCTTCACGCTATATCCCCGCAAAAATTAATTTAAAATGATAATAATAGAAAATATATACATGAGAGAAAATATATACATTTTCTCATTTGTATAACAAATAATACTATTTAAAACTTTAAAAAACTAAACATTCATATTTTTATACTTACAAGCTTAAATATGTAGTGTTTTATTGTTATTGTAAAAAAAATTGTAGTCGTCCGTCCGTGACTCGTTTCACTAATGTTTGTTCGCATGACTGAAACTATTATTAAAAAAAACTTGTGATTGACTACGAAAGTGTGAGTGATATGATAACGACCTCTAAAACATATCGAGTTTCTTGGCATAAATATAACTTACCTTTATGGTTTTTTTAGGTTCACGCCGCATCTAGATAACAGGGTGGGTAGACAAGGGAATCTAGTGTTAAGGTACTCCGTCCCCGTACTTTCTGCGAACAAAGCGAGCCGGTTTCAGTTAATAGCCTAATTTTTTTACCTTATACAATCCATAAACATGAGGTCTCCACTGTAATATTTTAATGGCGATAACGAGAAATATCGTAGAATCGACAAGATCATCGGCTTCACCATTCAACGGAGAGTACACCAGCTTTAACAATTTTGTCTTAGGTGCTCTGAAATACATTTAGTTTTTTTTTAATTATAGAATAGTAAGTTATTAACACTAAACCAATGTACTACTTTCAAAGGCATTGTTTACATTGTCATATATGTTTTGTCTTCTTTTTATTTTAAAAATCAATGAAATATCATCAGCAAATAATACTTTATAAATTTTAAATATAGAATACAAAATTTAAATAAATATTTCATTTCCTCGAGTGGGGATCAAACCCACAAGCAGTTGATTTTGCAGTCACACTTTGTGACCCTGCGCCACGACTACCTTACTGAATGGGAAAATGAAAAAAAATCATTTTCTCGCTTTGGTAACAAGACAAAACATGGCGATGAGTTCCATCACTCAACACGCAATGCCTCCAGATTTCGGGGGAAAGTAGGGAACGGAGTATCTTGACACTAGGTTCCCTTTGCCTACCCTGCTGTGTGAGGGATATAGAAAAACATACAGACATGTCTTAACACTGAGTTTCCAGGTTCCTTCAACCTATCCTACTATGTATTGAAAATCAGTCAATAATTATAATTATCGACAAAGACTTTAATTTTGAAGATGCCCCTCGATTGGATATATAAAAAATTAAAAAACTAAAATAATTTTAATTTTATTTTAAAGCATAAATAAGTGTACGTATATATTTATTAAAATACTTTGTAACCTTAAAAGTATATAGAAATGATTGAATTACCACTAAGTTCCGATGATTCAATGCCCACAGCCTTTTCTTAGAAACTAGGGAATGTCTTCTCTCTTCTAATAGAAACAAAACCGGTCGCGCGTCAAATAAAAAAGCGTCTTTCCTGACTTTTATATATTAGTTTCTAAAATCGGAGCTGCCGTCAATAGATATTGTGTTACTCTGTATTTTTCTAATTTATAAAATTAAAATGATTAAATTATGTTAAAGATATTATTAATATTTCTTATAATGGAAATCAAACCTACAACAATAGATATATTGTAATGTAAAGCAAACGCTTTACAATAAGATTTTGCCTAATCCTTCAAATCTTCTATTTTTTTTACGGTTCCTAACCTCGTGAAAATATGTCCCATTTAACTATACAATTCTATTTGAATCTCAAGATCGCGTGGAGATGTTAGGTTGAAATTAACTTCATACCAGGTCTACGGTCGATTGCAGTACAGAAAAGAAAAACTTTTTAAGTCAACGCAATAAACAGATATGTGCGTAATAGTTTTTGTGATATTTTATAGAATCTCATAATTCGAAGCATAACCAAAACCTTTAGTCCTGTGAGCCTCCAATTATAAAATATGGCGAGAGGTGATAACTCAAAATAATACACACAAAAAAGAATAACTTAACGCTTGTCAACTCTGGGTAAGTCATGTTTCTGTTGACCTATAATCGTCATATAGGTACGAGCTCTCAGTGAAAGAGACCGACTCGCACTTGACCAGTTCTTGGAGCTAATTAACCTTAATTTTCACAGAAAAGCATAATCCTCCTTACATTATGGTCGGTTACGGACGCGTACATCAGCCGGGTGGCATTGAACAGGATGCGATTACCCGTAGCTTTCCGACCCGGCGTTGTGCTGCCCAGACCCAGTTACCCACACCATGTGATGCAGGCTACTCGACGAGCTCCATATATTTTATATAGAAATTCGCCACATAGGTAATGTTTTTCTTTTTCATCTAACGTAACTTGTTTTTATTTCGTCCGTTTTATACGTTCTATGTTTTCGTCCATTGTAAAAAAAGTGTAAGGAAAAAATTAAAAATAATTGAAATTAGTTGTTAATTCCTACCGTCCAAATCGAAGCCACTGCCGTCACATATACGATATTCTTTCATACCATAAAGGTCTCACATTATGGGCGAAGATAAACGGAAGAGTATCACAATTTAAAAGAAATATTAATTATCAACAATCCAAACTCATTTTAAGCTTCATGCAAGGTATAGTAAGGTAGGCAGAAAGACTTGACAGATGGACACTGTGTATTGAGTAGCTGAACTCAGTGTCACGCTGTTGTATGTCGTCTTATCAGAGCAAGAAAATGAAAAAAAATCAGTCCAGCGAGCGAATTTACAATTGTCCCGCATTTCACAATAATATATGAAAATGAATTCTCAATTTCAGATACGCTTTAAATTTAAAACACATGAACCAAGGTCCCACAAGGAACATCTACAGTTCTTGGAGAACTACGAGACAGCCGCTCCCTGTTGTTACACCTGACTACGGATACGTTAGAGCTGCTTCCCCTGTCATACATCCAGACGGTACAGGTTGACTGCCTAGAACGCACTTTGCACTATTTAGCACATTATTTAAACCTAATCCTTGAAATTGACACCAATTGGTGACATTAGGTATCGAATATGCATATTGAGATTTCTCATATTTCAAATATTTTTTTATTTTTTTCTGCGGGAGGATGGAACTGTCCTTCTGTCCAATTTTTTTTGTTTATTAATATAAACATAGTTCGAGCTAACTTAAAAATGGAACCCACCCTCGTACTATGCTGGACTAGACTGGAAAAATGAAATACGGTTATGTGTTGAGATAAATATGTTGCCCTTCATTCTCCCTAATGAAATTTGAATCCACGGCTATCGCTTTTAGTAAATGTGCATAGTTTTATCACAATGGATATTTAATTTGATATCGTTTAAATTATTACTGTCCTAGAGAATTTAACTAGTAGACACCTGATTAATTTTTATTATATTACACTAGTAGACAAAAAGATGTCGAATTTCTAATCTAAAGGACTATTAATATTTTAACCAATCACATTATATTCGTATGTATCTTCACGCTGCATCCCGTACACAGCAGGGTAAGCAGAGGAAACTTAATGTCAAGACACTCCGTTCTTCATTTACTCATTCTGGATTTTTTTTATTATTTTCGCATTATACTAAGTACTTAATTGTTAAGTTACTTAATTGTTAAGTATATTCTGCTATTTCACTCTTCCGATGTTTTCCGTGCACATTGCACATAGAATTTAGAAATGTCCACAGCTATCAAATATCACACAAATATAGTTATCATCTAAAAAGCAAAACCTTTAAAATAAGGAAGTAGAAAGCATCATCGCTTCCTGAGTAAATATTCAAATAATAAACTTGGAGTAGCCATATTTTTTTTTTCATTTGGGTGATATTTATGTTTGGCTGTGGGCAAAGACAATTCGGTTCAGAGTCGTTTGACCGCAGGTGCGATCCACACGATACCAGCGCCTAACCTCAGTCTCTCTGAAAAGCCTATCGTCGTCGTCGATACATCAGAGAATGTCGTACCCAATGATCCTTCTGCGGGGGTAAGTTCTTTTAGAATATATTTTACCAACTTTTTTTTTTTAATAATAAAATTTTTTATTAGCATCACGCTGTATCTCGCACGCAGCCGGGTAGGCAGAGGCAACCTAGTACTGAGATAATCTGTTCCCCACTTTTCACTAAATTCTAGAGTTATTGCTTGTTGAGTGGTGGAACTCACGGCGCGCTTTGCCTCGACACTAGAGCTCAAAAATGGTTATATAAGTCATTCTGGTCTACATTTCCTGCTATATTGGTTCTTTATTAAAAAGTATACTTTGCATAAGCTTAAATAGTTAGGACAATGGCAATTTTATATTGCTTGACAGAAAATGCATACCTGCCTCTGTATATTAAATTAGATGATTTCGTAGTAGTATCTGTATAAATAAATAATAGTGAATATAACACTATATAATGCAGCCAATTATTTGATATTCTCTTAGCCCAAGCCAACGTACGAAGTTACAGAAAAGTATGCAGATCAACCGCTATTTCATGTGAATCCAAAAATTGAAACGCCTATCGGTTTCTCGAAAGCATCAGTAAGTTAATCTATTACTATTAATTAAGTACTTCAAAAAATATATTAATAAGAAACTAATAATTAATTTTTATGATAATATTTCAAATTTTTCATTAATTTTTATTTCCAACGAAAAGATCTTGATAGATATCGAGGATTATAGAATCCAAAATCCATTGTGTGTTGTGTCACACGCCTCAAATTTTAAGTTGTTGATTTACCTACTAAAAGTTTCAATAACTGTTTCTTTATTTTTAGGCCTTCTCAGCTGCTGAACTACAAAACATCATGAGACAAAATGCCGCCCTCCAATTGGCTTCAGACTACGGTATGCCAGCAATACAGCTGCCGCAACCAACGGTCCAGCTACCTCAACCTACTATGATACCGCAACAGTTCTCCATGCAGGTAAACTTATATGAAATTGAAATAATAATACATTTTTTCAAAAATGGAAAATGAAAATATGGAAAATGCGTTGTAATGTGACCTAAAGTATAGGTCACATTCTTTTTATTTTATTTATTCTTTTATTTGAATTAATCATTTAGGAGAAACTTGCCAGGTTATGAAAAAATACTCATCTATCGAAATTTTACCTACAGCCATGTTAACACAGTTCTGTATCTTCAATTAACTTTTCATCTACCTAAATAAATCTAAATCTTTTATATTTGTTTCTGTCTTTTAAGGGTTTCCACGGGATGTCAGATCCACATGAATTCATACATAGAGGACCAGAACAAATAATAATACCACAGAACGGATTATACCAACCAGATCCAATGTTCATGCATAAATTCCAAACGCAAATATTACAATACCCAGCTGTTGGATTCGTACCTTATACATCGAAGATACAGCATCCAATACCGACTCAACCACCTACTGAGACCCAAACTCCATTGCATTTACTACAAAACGAACAGATAACTGAACACGAACAGCATATTGACAACAAAAATATTGTACAACGTGAAACTCAAGAGATTTCTGTTTCGTCAATACCAATACCAATCCCCCATGGATTTACAGCCCAAAATGTTTCAGAAAATCTCGTCGATACAGATGTCACTACTGCCGCCCAAAATATCACTGAACAAATAACTGAAATTGCAACAACGGTTAAAAGTGTTGAAAGTAATGAAACTCATCGAACAGCTCCTATATATTATGCACAGATTGGTCAAAGTGTTGGTAACGTAATAGCCAATGGTTTTTATTCAGCATTAAACGATGTTAGAGCATCTATAGAAGAAAATGACGAGAATGATAAATTACAAGATAATATTACGACGACTGCAGCAACTACTACAGTCACTCCAAAAGAATTACAAATGAATTTTCAGAATAATGAGAAAAAAGAGACTAAGCTTGAGGATTTCAAAAATTTGATAGGATCACCATTCGAAAAAGCAGCAGAATCAGTGAACGTGGCGTACACAATATTAAGAGCTAACGAAAATGAGCCCTTGGTCAACAAAGATGGAGAAGTATTTGCTGGACAATTAGTTGAGGCTAAAATAAGTGAAGATCAAGAATTTAACAAAGAAAAGGCCACATTCGCTAATCGTCCACCGTTAAGATTGTATGCTGTAACAGAAAAGAGGGTTTCAGATAAAGAACCAGAAACAATGGTCGTCAAAGCGAAAATTCCACCAAAAAGTAAGCTCATATTTGACGATAAAACTGGTGAGCCAGTACTAAGAATATACGCGAGTTACGTTGATAATACAGCACAGGTAATTAATACATTTTTTTAAGATATAATTTTCTAAAACGTTGTTTTTATACATGCAATTAAAGATAAAGTTTCGATGAACGTTCAAAATAAATGTTATCTATGTACCTTTGAAATACAGTTCTAAATAATTTCCCTTTACTTACAAATATAAATCTTCATGCCTGCAGCTGCGACTGTAAATGCGACAGGGTGTCGGTTCTATTCCCACTCGTGGAAATGAAAATATTTAATATTTTCAATTCCTCGCAGCTTGCACGAGGCAAAACAGGGCCGCGTTGAGGTTGAGTTGAGTTTCCGAAAAGTCGAAACAGAAGTGTCTTAATACAAAGTGAAGCAAAAATAAATTCTATTAAAAATCCCATTTATTTACAGAAAGAGTTATTAACAGCAAAACTTTCAAACAACAAACTAACCAAATATACGGAAATCAATAGGAAGCCAGATAGCAGCAATTCGAAAGGAGATCCTATGCAAAATCTAGAAAAAGCTTTTGCGGGTGACGGCGACAACGTAATGCAATTTGGACTTAAAATGAAATCTAGAAGCGACGATTATATTATACCGATATTTAATGAGTATGAAGAATAATGTTTAATTAATATTTAAATTTATTATAAGTTACTTGTTATTAATAATTAATAATATACTATAAATTGGTTATTGATTTAGAATTATTATTCCAAAGAACGGTTTTCTGTTATTTTTTTTTTAAATAGAAAGTTGTACTGTAAGTTTTATTCTTGCATTTAAGATGGGTGCTTTAATATTATATTTTTTTTATCTATGTTAAAACTTAAGCCTTGCGAGCCTTTGCTTCTAAAATTTCAAAATCATGTTTTTTACTGTTTGAATTTTTAAAAATACTGTGTAATAGAACAGTATAAGTTATTTTTAAATTATATTTTAAATGTAAATATTATTTATTTAATTTATTTATAAACTAGATTATTAATATTTTTATAAGTATTTAGAGTCCATAACTAATTTTATTATAAAATGCCAAATGTATTACATAAAAATAAAATAAAACTAACAACATGTTGAATAAAAATTTATTTAATTACCTATTACAAGTTACAAAATATTTTTCAGAAAAATTCAAGCCTAGCCCCTGTTGTTTAAAGTAAAAAGGAAAATTATATTAATATAATATATATATATATATATATATATATATATATATATATATATATATATATATATATATATATATTACACAGATGATTAACATTTATACTTTTTTATTTTGAGAAAGAAAACAATAAAATAAGAAAAGAAATTGAAATTTATTACACAAAATTCCATACATTTTTAAAGTCATTACACACAATTTATATTAGTTTTTCCTTCAAAGTTAAAGTAATGTATAAATACTAACTACCTACTATATTATTTTATCCACTGAGATATTTTAACACTACATTTAATTTTTATTTTCCTTGAAAATTGACGACATTTGGCATTTAGGTATTGTTTTGTGGACGGTACTAACATCCCTGTACAAACATTATGGATAGGGTTACCAACATTTTTTTGGCATATTTTTCAAAGCAGCTGTAAAAATATTATAGTACTGCTAACAAATAAAGTAGTTGTTGCATTGTTATTTTGGCCTCTTCTTTTTATAGTTAACTCAGTATTCTTTTACATTTGCAAAAAAATTTTATGTTTTTAATGAAAGATTTATTTATTCACTATACTTAGATGTTGAAAGTATAGCAAATATGCTTATTATAATTTTTTTAACAATATACAGTACGATCGACGAGTCGTCGCTACTATGAAATTATTCTGTCTGAACTTTTGCGCATTGTTCAATCGGGAATAAAATAATCAAAAGAAAAATCTTACCTGCAGTCATCTTAACTTCAGGCCACAACTCATCGACCGTACTCTACAAACACGAAATATAGCACAATTCTATGATTTATTACTAAGTTTGTTTACTTATTATTTATAAATAAGTAAATAATTTCAAAACTACTAGTCTAATAGACATTATTGTATTTTTATCTAAAAAGTTTTTAAAGCTCATATTTCAATATGGTGAACATAAAAGAAATTAAAAAATCTATAGATTATTACAAAAAGTAATAACAAAAAAATCAATTTTTTTTAAAAATGTTTATTTTAAAAAAACATAAAATCACACAATATGTTTAACTCATGGAAAAGACAACTTCCAATTAAAAAAAAATCTTTTTTTTATTTATATTGCACAGAATATATAAAGTATAAACAACTCAGTGGATTATGTTAATGTCTTATATTAAATTCAATTGTTCTTCTTCAATTGGTCCAAGAACCAAGGATGTCCGGAGCCTCGCTTTGTTAATATTTCACATCCTGTTTCCGTTACAAGGAGTGTTTGTTCAAACTGTAAAGAAAATAAAAATATTTCAGAGTCCGTCGTGGCGCAACGCGTCGTATAAAATAAAATAAACACGTCAGCTCGGGGGTTAAAAAGGACCCCGAGGAAGAAAATGAACATAATTCCTTTTTAACCCCCACTTGGGGGTTAAAAAGGAATTATGTTCATTTTCTTCCTCGGGTAGCAAGAAAAAGGGCGTCATTGAGTTCCTCTACTAAACACGTGTGATTTGTTGAGGACTTGAATGTCCCGATAACTAACTGGAAAGTAGGAGGTGGAGGATCTTAATATTAGGTCCCCCCTGTAGTGAGGGGAACCTAGTATTATCCTAGTATTATCTAGGTAATACAAGGTTCCCAGCTTAATATTGTATAGCAATACAATATTAAGATGAAAAAATATAATCCATTACATATCATATTTCCTATCATGAAAATTCTCAAGAATAATAAATTAATCTAATGTAACGTATCAATAATAATAATAATGTAAATATAAATAAATAATAAGTATCACATCAAAAACTCACTTGAGCAGACCGACTGCCATCAGAAGTGACAGCAGTCCAGTGATCAGGCCACTGCTCATCCCGCCAGCCACCTTCATTGATCATTGGCTCTATTGTGAAACAGTGACCTGGCTTCATTACACCCACTGCTTTATTTTCTATAAGATAAATAAAAGATATTTTATGTAGTCATACTAGATCATAAATTTTATGAAACAAGAGTGAACAATAACCAAAAAAGGTTATCCAAAAAATCATTATCATTAAATTATTATCAAATTGTCATCTCATTTGGAGCAACCAGAATTAATTAAAATAAAGTTAAAAAATCCCATGGGTATGGATAAAAGCGGGATTTTGCATTTAACAGTAAAGTTTGGTGGAATAAAAACATTATGGCAAAAATTAGAAGTCATTACTAGTCTAATAGATTTTTATCTACATAGATTTAAAGCTCATATTCCGATATTTTGTATGATAAATATAAAAGAAATAAAAAAATATAATAAATTATTACAAAAAGTAATAACAAAAAATCATATATAGCAAAAAATTCACCCCTTACGTCTTTTGTCTGAACAGTCAGGGGCAGACAAAGGAAAATAATTTCAATATAATGCCCTCAGAGTGGAGAACAAACTTACAATCATAATTGTGCCAAAATCTTCAGCAAATCTAAAAAAACTAAAATTAAAATATATATTTAAAACAATTCACTTACTGGCATAATGAGGTACGTTCGGCGCAGTATGAAACAATCTATGTATACCATGTCCACAATACGATCTTACAACACTGTAACGATTCGCCTGGGCATGTTTCTGAATCACATTGCCAATTTCCCTATACTTTTCACCGGGTTTCACAATCTCTATCGCTTTTTGTAAACACTCGTAAGTAACTTGTACAAGTTTTACAGAAGATTCTGGAACATTTCCAACGAAGAAAGTTTCATTGAGGTCACCATGAAAACCTCTGTGGTAGACTGTTACATCTACATTGCATAGATCGCCATCCTGTAAAATAACAATTAATTATCTTTAAAAGAATGAAATATTATAATTATAAATGCCTGAACATCAACATGGAGGAGAGCAATTAGTATTCAAACATAGGAAATGTTTCCTTTTGAAGGGCTTGTCTAGTCCTCAATAAATTTTACTAAGAGACTGATAAATCATCACTTCATATAAATCATTTCTTTTATCTATGTAAATTCTAGGCAATTATCTTTAAGTTTGTATATATCTCACTATAGAGAGGATGGCAATATAAATAAGTTGTAAGAAGTTTCTACATAACATGACTTAGTTGAGCTGGTGAGGTTAGTTGGTGAGAGTGCTAGGACCATTTCCAAGAGGTGCAGGTTCCAATGCCTCTAAATAAAAGTATTTATGTTTTTTGTGGACTTTTAATTTTATAAATTTCTATACATATTTATGTATAGGAGGGTACAGATAGAGCCTAATTTCCCCATATACCACTCATATTTTGATGAAAATAGCTCATTCAAAAAAGTAATAATTGAATATAGAACTCCTATACAGTCAGATCTATCAGAGTCAGACTATGCCACTGTGCTATAAAGGTACTCACTCTATAAAAAATAGTATTATTTTATATAAGTAACTATTTTACCTTCAATGGACGCAAATCAGGAATACCGTGGCAAATAACTTCATTGACAGAAGTACAGCAACTTTTGGGGAAATTGTGATAGTTTAATGGACTCGGATAGCATTCCCTCTCAATACAAGCCTCATGCACAACTCTATCAATTTCATCAGTTGTTACACCAATATCACAAACTCTGGAAAATGAGCAATTTTAGTTAGTTTTATTTTAGCTCTCTAATTATAGTGTTTAAAATGAGGATAAATTTTAATTATATGTATAAAATAGAATATTTATTTATGTCAAAGTCGACACAATGATCTTGGACAGTTTCCAAAGAGGTGTGGGTCCCTCTACATTTAATTTTTTATACATTTTTTAATAAGTATTTTTTCCTAAGTGTGGATTAACACTTTAAAAATGTCTACCAGAGTGGGGAATTAAAAGTAATTTATTTATTTTGTCATTTCAATCTGATGTTGTATCACTGCTTCATTATGACTTCGGAGAGGTCAAAAAAGTTAACATATAAAACTGTTACATTATACATATAAATAAATTATTTACTTTGCTGCTTCATCCAGTACTTCTCGTCCTAGACGGCAAGCTACACGCATGCCCTCTATTTCCTCATCATCTAGCACTTTGATTTGGCCAGAACCTTTAGCTGCATTTTCAGAAGCCGGAAATCCAGTAGGATGATCGGCATAATCCGGGCGGCCTATATGGGGTGGCACAGTACGCGTAGCCCCAAGCGGTGCCGGTCTCAGTTTCCCCGTATAGTTATACGATGGCCAAGGATTATAACCCAAGCCAGATCCTTCTGTACTCTCTCCTTCTATAACAAAACAAAAATGAAACTATTGCCTACGATTCCTCCGACATAACCTAAAAACACTCACTAGCTAATGTATGTATGATTTTATGAGATTTCCAGGTCTTTTTAAAGCATTCTTGGTTGCAGAAAAACGAGCCCTGTATACCCAGCTTAATGCACGTTGGGCATTGTAGCATAGCCAGGGATTTGCAACCAGGGCTTTCGCATAGAACACTCGCTTCCATTTTTGCCGTTTTAATAAATTCTAATTTACTGTTGTCAATTTGACGAGCAAAAACGTTTGACGTTATAATTGTACCACAGATATATTTTTTTATTGTGAACAAGCAACGTTCGTATGTAGTTCGGAAAATATTATAATTGTAAGATTTATTTAAGCATTCATATAATTAAATTAGAAGCCATTGTAAAATTTTACCAATTGCGTATAATTAAATTATATTTTTAAAATATACCATTCAGTCAATATATTGCACATTTGCTTTCTTATATACAAGTGACACAGACACGCAGTCTATTCTAATATACGATATATAATATTATTTGTTTTCGATCTCGGAAAGCCATAATAAAATCTCAGAACAGAACATGATTTGATTTGAAAAAATTAATATTAATTATACATTCTTACACTATGTAAAGTATTAAATATTAAAACTTACTGAATATAATGTTTCGAAGATGATGTAGCCATCCGTCGTACGAATCGTAAGATCTGATTAAATTGTTTCTAAGCTTTATATACAAATAATTTAACGTTAACACAAAGTCATTTATATTCATTTTATGTAATAATAAAACAAAACTGTCCTTGAAACGATACAAACGATACGTTCCAATGTAAATATGATTGACGTTACATTGAGTTTAGCCGATTCTATTTTTACTTTATGTTTATTTTATTCCAGCCACGCTTTTCCAGAGTACGAATTCTATAGTTATCATTTTTTATCGTTTCTCTGTATATATATGCACATCACTTCGGAACGTCGTGCATAGAAATACTTAGATATTATTTTTAAATAAGCTTTGACATTTTGAAGCTTAAAATTTTTAATAGGAACTCTTTCGTTTTTTCAGGTGAACCAGCAATCGACTAAACATAAAATAGAAATCACAACTAAAGATATTATAAAATATATTTACACTCTACATATTATTTTCAATATTTTCAACACATTTTTACAGAAAATTCACACAACTTACAAAATATGTCATATAAGAATAGAATTGCGGAAAATCTACCCTAATCAACTTAAGTGAGCGTAGGATATTTTTGATAAAGTAGATATTACTCCTTGGGATCGTCGTGGCGAAAGTGGTACAAGCGTGTGGCTGAATCCCAAGGATTCCCTTTGGGGGAAATTAATTATTATTTATTAATGCTTTCATTTCTTCGCTCTGGTAATAAAGGAAAGCTCGGACACTCAACACGCAAATGCCTCGAAAACTCGGCGGAAAATAGAAAATAGAGTCGATCACTGTACCCTTTGTCGATATACGCGGCGCACGCTATACGAGAAGCTGAAAAAAAAGGTTAAGGTATTTCTTACATCAATTTACAATACTTTACATATCGTCATAAGAAAAAGATATTACAGGTTCAACGTCTAGAAATAAGTCTAAAAAATGTGATAGTATTATAGATCTTGCTTCTCAGAAAGCATTAAAATAAGCCTTACTGTAAGATATTAATTTTTCTAGAATGCGTGGGTGACTGATGTTCTTATTAAAAATAATATTTTTATAACGTGGGTGCATCATTTGAGATAAGAGGAAATTAAATTGAATATTTCCTATCCTTGACGCAATAAAAGTAATTGCTTCTTAGGAGTTAAATACCTATAATATTTTTAAAAATATATTGTTATATTTTATCAATTCTTATACAATGTTATTATATTAATCAAATTTTTAAATATCAAAATGTAGAATCAATCAGAATTATTTAGAATGTAAAGTGTTACATACACGAATAGGAATAAGGTATGGTACAGCATCTGACTGTAAGTGCAATGTGTTTGGGTTCAATCCACACTCAGGAAAACTATTTTTCTGTTTTTTGTAAAAAACGCGGCGAAACTTAAAATTGAACTGAACGTAACGCCGCGTCGTAGCCGCAAAGCAAAGATAAGCAGAGAGAATCTAGCATGAAAAATACTTCTTTTCATACATTCTGCCTAAGTTTTGGTCAATTGCGTATTAAGTACTGAATCCACAACCATACATTTACAGTCAGACAAGAAATTTTAATAATTTATTACGCTAAAACTATTGGGAATTGTTCCTGTCTTAAGGTAACTTTTAAGAGTTCAATATGAAATTATAGTAACATCCTAACGTCTAATAAAAAATACTATTATATATAAAATATGTTTTAATCAAGAAAATAAAGAAGTCATGGTCACAAAAAAAATCTAACATACCTATCTAATATCTCCTATACTTATAGTTTTAAATGGCTTTATTTATAGAACATAAATAAAGCCATTTAAAACATAAAAATCAATATTACCACGTTAAAATTGACCGCTTTTGAGAATATTTCAATGAGCGACTTACTGCCGGAAACGGATCCTGGGTACAACGCAGTCCTTCCAAACGGTCGAGCCACTAATTTTCCGGTTGGAGCTCCATTAAAGGAAATGCAAGGGTAGATAAAAATTTTATATCGTTTTCTGCTGTAGAATAACTATTTAGTTCAAAAAAATATATATATTCATCTTTGACCGAATACCAGGGTAGGCAGAAGGAGGCTAGGGTTAAGACACTCCGTTCTCCATTTTTCCCGAGAAACCTAACGCTTCCTTAGCAGGAAGGGTTATGTTTTTCGACTACGGTTTAAATTACTCAGCGTTGAGTGGCGGAAATCAACGCCGTGCTTTGTCGTTCCCTCGATTGAGGATTGAATTTACAATAGTTACGCTTATAGTCGGATGCTAGCCTATTGCGCTACGACGGTCTCGTCCTCTCCTAGTAAATATTATTTACGTTACTGTGCTCCAGTGTTTGAAATTAATGTAGGATTTTTGAGTATTAATGTAGGTAATTTATATTTGTTCTTCACATTCATGTCATTCAATTTTACACCCACGTCTTACAAGGGATGTCGAGAGAACCTACGATGAACTATATATTTTTCATTTCTAAGGAGTGGCAGACACCTACATATATTTCAAATAACAAAAAAATTCTCGGGTGGGATTTGAACCCACGTCTACCGCATCAGTAATTTATGATAAAAGGTAGACCTTAATGAAATTTATATTAAGGGTATTACATTCGACAATATGAATAGATATATTATGTTTTCCTTACTGCTATAGATACTTAACACATTGGGAGCCTTTGTTATATTAAAAAAGTAAAAGGTAAAAACAATTATTATTTATATCCGCTTCACGCTTTATCCCGCATACAGCAGGGTAGGAACAGGGAACATAGTATTAAGACACTCCGTCCCCCCCTTTCTGTCGAATTCTGGAGGCATTGCTTGTTGAGTGGCAGAACTCAACGCCGCACAGTTATTACTTGTTTTTGTTTTAGTATAATAACTTAAACATACATTTTAAAAACTAAAAAAATTAACTACGTACGAGAACGTGCTAACAGAATAACGTGTGAAGTACGAATCATTATCACACATGCATATGAACTTTATTCTCGAGAATTGGAGATCTATTCATCCATCCATCAGCCTTTCTAAGTCCACTGTTGGATATAGGCCTCCCCTATTCCTCGACACTCCATCCGGTCCTGCGCCATTTGAATCCAGCCGATTACCGCTGTCATCCTTAGATCTTCGAACCACCTGGTCGAAAGGCGGCCTGTACTCCTTTTGCAGAGATGACGTCGCCATTTGCGGACCTTTCCTCCTGTCCAGATGTCCTGCCCATTGCCACTCCAGCTTGCAGATTTTGACAGCTACATATGTCGGTAACCTGCGTTCGTCTACGGATTTCATCGTTGCAAATTCTGTCACGTAGAGAAATACCAAGCATAGCTCAAAATAGGTCAACATTACCAACACACATTAAAAACTACTACAAGCACTGAGGAATTTTGAGATATTGCGTGCTGAGTGGTGGAACTCAAAAGTCGCCCTTTATCTTGTCATTTTGACTTATCAGCGAGACAATAAAAATGAATTAATTACTCCGAGTGGGAATCGAACCCACAACCGACGCGTTTCTAGGGCGGAAACACACAAATATAATGCATTTCTCTCTTACATAAGCTACGTGCTTACTACCACAGATCCTAAATAAATATTGTCTTGTAAATTATATGATAGTAAACTTTACGGCACACGTTATAACTATTAAACAACCGTATAGTTAAATATTAAACTTTCACATTAATTAACTGAGATGCTAACGTGACTCAGTGGTCACGTACAAGACTACACACGATAGTTTTAGCTTCGTATCCTGTTCTAGAAAATGGTGTATAACATTGTAATATTATATACCAATTATTGAATAATAATTATGAATATTATAAAGCTCATGTGTTTGTTTGATCGCGCTAATCTCAAGAACTACTAATTCTATTTGGATTTTTTTAGCTCGTTATGTTGTATTCCTAGCAAAATAGCCAGAGAGGACGGAGCGCTAAATGCCTCTGCAAATTAATTTTGTGTTGAATTATTCATTTATTATGGAAGGCTATATATAGTATATCGCGTTAATCGTTGATTGTGCCTGTGCCGGTAAGAGCTACCTTGAGCACTTATAATGCGTCATACACATTTCATAATAAAAGGTCGTAGTGAAACTGTAACGCAATGGTTGTGAGTTCGATCTTTGATTTAGCACCAAGGCAAAAAACCCGGCGTTGAGTTCTGTCACGCGACGCGCAATACGTAAAAAATCGACAGAAAGTGGGAAACGGAGTGTTTTAACACTGTGTTCCCTCGGCCTACCCTGTTGTACGTGGGATACAGCATGAAGCTGATAAAAAAAATCAATTCATTGTCAATGGATTGCAATTTGCCCACGGGGATAAAACTACAGGTAAAAACTAGTCCTATTTAATGCGTAGGGATAAAAACAACTACCGTTAAATGTTAAATCTTTCATATTAATTAACTTTTCGATGCGCATTAAGTAAGCTTGACGTTGACATAATCAAATAGTGTTGTGACATTTAAATTGGCATTTATATGTTTCAATTAACCGCATTGCGATTGGTCTATATTTATTTTATATAATCGATATAATTCATATTATTGGGAGCAGTACTATACAATTAAAATAAAAAATGTAGATTCTTATTTTTTTTTTGATAACCTTTTAATAAGCAACTAGTAAAATATTCAACTTTTGATTGAATCAGATAGTTCTCGATTTAAATCACTTTGTAAATTTTGTAAATATTTAGTTTTAGACTAACTATCGATAATAATTCTAATAAAAATTTAATTATATTGTTCTTAAAAAAAGATATAACAGAATAACCATCATGCCTCTACAGAAAAAAAAAACAGTACTAACACATCCATCGTTACGAAAATATAGTCAAAATAATTATAAAAAAAAATCATGAAAGGGAAATCAATCTATTCTAATATAATAAAACGGAAGAGTTTGTTTCTTTTTATGTTTTCTAAAAAAAAAATTTTCTTTCCTATATGTGAAATACCATATTAAGCATATCATGGAGCTAATAAATTAATGTTTAAATATAAATAATATATTCGAGTCTCAGATAATTTGGTTATTATCTAATAATGTCTAACCGCTTTCGCTGCGTCTGGTAAATCTCACGCTGGAAAGCGTTTCAATTTAGATTTTTAAATATTCGCATTTCCACATTCTTCTTACTTAATACGGTCTCGATGGCAAATCTTATATAATAAATAAAAACAAAAATGTTAAAATACATTGAGGTCAGTCGTGGCGCAGCGTGTGATTGTAAATGCCACAGATTCAATTCCGTGATGTCGAGGCAAAGCTCGACGTTGAGTTCCGCCGCTCATGTTATTACCTCCATAATGCCGCGGAAAGTGGTGAGCGGAGTGTCTTAACACTAGACTCCCACTGCCTCAGCTTCACGCTGTATCCGGCATATAGCAGGATATAGTATGCGGGATAGTATTAAAACACAAATATTAGTGTTTATTAAATAATAGATTTAAATAAATTTTCTTTGGATTTACTATCCCTTCTTCGTATATTATATAAAACTTTATCATAGAACATCTTAGCAGAATGGTGTCTAAGCATAACTTGGTGAAAAAGCTTTATCTGGCCTCAGGTGTCTGTACTAATCCCGAAGCTTAAGTTGCGTACCTATTTATAAACTTCCAATTATCCCCTGATTTAAAAATAAAAACAACTTTTTTATTTTTCAATTTACTTAAGACAATAATATTTATGTATAATTAATTATTTCGCTCTGGTATCGAGGCAAAGCGCGGCGTTGAACTCCACCACTCAAAGCGGAATGCCTACAGAATGCGATTGAAAGTGGGAAACAGAGTGTCTTAATACTAGGTTCTTTCTGCCCACCCTGTTGTGTTCGGAACACAGCGTGAAGCTGATATATGTATATAATTCATTAATAGTTGCTTCTTTTAGTTATTTCAAGCCGTGTCGTAGTGAGACAGCAGCGGATTGTATGTAGCTGTAAACGTTCCACACACGCTCAAATTTTTGCCTGCTCTGGTAACGGCAAAGCGCAGCGTTGAGTTCCGCCACTTAACATGCCACGTCCCGAAAATATTGCGAAAAGTAGGAAGTCGGAAGTGGGAAGTGGGAAGAGACACTTCTAAATACTAGGTTTTCTTTACCAACTCTGCTGTTTTCCGAGTAAAAGATAAAAAAAGAAAATAGTTGTAATTAAGTTTTTTAAATTACTTACTTGATAAGCAGTAATACTGAACATACTAAGAATGAACTTCAATTTATATTTCCATTTCTTCGCTCTGGTCTCGAGGCTAAGCGCAGCGTTGAGTTCTGCCACTCAAACACCCAATGCCTCTAGAATCCGGCATAAAGTGGGGAACGGAGTGTCTTAACACTAGGTTCCCTCTGCCTATCCTGCTATATGCGGGATATAGCATGAAGCTGATTTATTTATTTATTTTACTAAGAATGAATTATTCATTATTACTCTTTTATAACAAATATATACCTACATTAAATTAAATTAAAACAGATGTATTTGTTATATTTTTCAGCTTCACATTGTATCGTGTTCATAGAAAAGCAGGCATAGAGAACATAGTGCTAAGACACTTTGTTCCCCCTCTTCATAATATTGCGTGATGAGTAGCGGAACTCATACCGCGCCTTTTCTTTTTACAAAGATAAGTAATAAACATAATTCATTCCACCAAGCGGAAATCGAACTCACAGCCGTTGCATTTACAATCAGCCTCTGTGACGCCCAACGGACTCAATGCCGACGATTCAAATTTAAATCTTTTACCAAAAGCATAAAAAAAAATTAACCTTGTTGTATATTATATTTCATTTCACTATTTTCCACGTTTCCGTATCATCCCTTAGTCAGGGGATGCGTCAGACCGTCCGGGCGCGTGTAGAGGGCGGACGTGCGCCCACTTCGTAGTAATACAAAGTTATCGTGAACGCTACGAGTTATTTTGTAAGTATTTTAGATTTAATATTATTTTTTTGTGTTTGTTTTATTTTTGTAATGCGTTGTAAGTTTTGCGTTTTTATGGAAATTAAGTATATTTTGTGTTAAAATTGTTGGTAATATGTTTTTTTAAGCAGGATATTTTAATGTTTTTATTTTGTGTTACAAAATGGAAATTTAGGTGTTGTCTATATTATAATAAACCCAAATTTTTTTTTACATTTTTAAATTAATCCTTTTTTTTCTAAAAATGAATAAGTTACTATATAAGCTTCATAAATATATATATATATATATATATATATATATATATATATATATATATATATATATATATATATATATATATATATATATATATGTTAAGTTATTATAAAGCTACCTAAAGTTAGAAGATTGATAATTATGTATACATAAATTTACTTTAGAACAGATGATTAGTAATATTGATTCCAATTTAATATTATATTAAGTCCGAAATGTATGTGTATTGTTTTTCTTTAACTTCACGCTGTATCCTGCACATATGTATGTATTATGGTAGGCTAAAGGAACCTGGAAGCCTACTGTTAGGACTCTCTGTTCCCATTAAGATACTTCTGTTGCCCATTTTCCGTCAAATTCTCGACACACTCCATTCTCCACTTTCAACGAAGAACGGGAAAATTAAATTAGTTTAAATATAATAAATCACTCAAACTCACACTCATCGCGACATTTGTTAATTGGAAGATACCGATTAGCGAAGCGTCATTTGTATTTTTAAATTGATCATATATTAAAAAACGATGTATTTCTTAATTAATATAAAATGCAAAAAACGCATCAAATTCTGTCTCCCTATATAACAAAACATAGTTTATTTTTGCAGCTTCACGCTGTACCCCAGAGGGACTTGGGAACCTAGTATTAAGACATTTACGTTTCCCACTTTCTGCGGAATTTGCGAGGCATTACGTGAGCATTGCATAGTACTAATCTTATTAATTTGTTATTATTAATTTCAAGCATAAATCTGATTATGATTTAGAACATTTATTGTTCCAAAAACAATATACAATCTTTGACAAAGTAGCTTTCAACAATAAAGGTATTAAAATTTGTTCACTCATAAGGATGAGTAAACAAATTTTAATCGGATAAGATATTTTTAAGGAGAATTGATTTAAATTCAATTTATATTATCTTTATTAATACGCTTTTTTTAGGTTGAGTTGTAGTATACACCAGTATAAGCAGAGGGAAAGTAGTGTTAAGACTCTCCGTTACTCACTTTCCGCCGAATTTTTCAAGGTGGTGGAACTTAACGCCGGGCTTTTGCTTGCTTTTTGTTTGCTTTTGGTGCCAGAGCGAAAATATAAATATTAATAAATAATAATTAATTCCGTCAAGTGAGGATCGAACCTGCAATCGTTGCGTTACAGTCCCGCCCCTAGGCTATGACGGCCTCGTTATTATACATTTTTTTACGGTCGCCACTTTTTTTACAGTAATTTAAACATTTCCTCGAGTGGAACTCGAGCCTAACCACCGTTTTGGCTTACAGCGAAAAATACTAACTTTCTGAAACACATAAAAACCACCAAATCAAATTCACTTGAGAATATTAAGTGAATTTACTTAAGTTCCAAAATCTCATAAAATTAAACTAACCGTCACCTACAATTTTCGTGGATTTTGGAATGTTAAATAAAAAATTTAGTTTTTTCTCTTAGGAATTTCAAGAATGCCTTTAATAGCACAATCTTCAAGGAGCATACAACACAAACTTCAGCGTTTAACGCCTTATAGTTCTGGCTGTGGTCTGTCGGTCAATCATTCAGTAACGCATAAATCTTGTCAATCATTCAGTAACGCATAAATCTTGTCAATCATTCAGTAACGCATGAATCTTAACGTTATGTTAAAAAAATTATGTAATAATATTAGCTATACAAAAAAAAATCTCCAGGCTGCATCCATATTAAAAAAAGCAAAAACACCATTTGGAACTGAAGAAAACTTAGTAGCAAAAATGTTCCGTTTGAAAGCACTCCAATGTGCCAGACGAGTACTTCCGAAGGGGTGGCGGTTCCAATCCCTCCTCAGACGGTATAACTAAACATATCTTAGACAAATATCTATATAACAAAGACCCTCTTAGATCGAAAATGACTTAAATGAGAATGAATCAAAATTTCTGTAACTCTTGATATTGTCAAAAAGTAAACAAAACTATACAGAGCAATAAATATTAAATTAAATTGTACTTTTTTTATTTTTTTTTTTTTGAGTTAGGTTATTTCTATTGTATTAGGAAACTAAATGTTTTTGAGGCTAGTCGTGGCGCAAGAGCCAGAGCGTGAGTCGACTGGTTGTGGGTTCTATCCCCACTTGGGGAGATGAAATAGTTATTTAAATTTATATTTCCATTTCTTAGCTCATGTGTCGAGGTGAAGCGCGGCGTTGAGTTCCGTCTCTCAACAAGATTGCATCAGAATTCGGCGGAAAAACCCTGCTGTGAGCGGGGCATAACGTGAAGCTGATTTATTTGATTGATTTATTTATTTATGTTTATATTATACAAAATTAAGCGATTGCTAAAAACTCTGTATATATTTAAACCTATTTATATTAATTTAGCAATAAGTATGGCACAAAACAATGTATTTTTTCATGTATAAATGTAGATACTAGAAACATATTCTTTCCCCTTTCTTCTATCAAAGATATATTTTTTCTCATATAAGATTATATGAGAAGAAAAAACTGAGATTTAAAAACAAAGAAACTGAGAAATAAATTTTTTTTCTATAAATAAAATCTTTACTTATAATGTATTTCACTAAAGTCTCTCTTAATATATATAAATCTCTTAATTGTGATCGACGTATATAAATTGATTTGAATGCAAATGTATTGGTACTGGATTGGCTTTGTTACGTCGCCGTCACGGTTTTATTGCAGAACGGTAATATGAAAAAGCTTAAACGCAAAAAAAGCTCCCCTTTGTCTCCAATTTGTATGAAATAATGAATGAAATTATTTTTTCACAATGTATTCCGCATATAGTAGTATATAGTATAGGCGGAGGGATTAAAGTGTTGAAACATTCCGTTATTGAATTAAATGGCGGATGTCTATGCTGAGTTTGATCTTGTTAACAGAGCATAGAAAAAAAATCGTTTTCTCGAGTGGAAATTGAATTTACAATGTCGTGTTTAACTGGCGTAGACGTTTGCTTTTTGCTCCGATGACCGCAATCAAGTATATTAAATATTTATTAAGTATTATTATATAAAATTGACGCTATTATCGTGCAATTCTTAAATACAATGGTCAGTGATTAGATACCCATAGATTGATAAGGAAAAATACTTTTTTGTATTTTTCCTTATCAATCTATGGGTATCTTTTTAAAATGAAAGATGAGATCTTTCAGATGTTAAGAACTGAATGGTTTTGCATAAATTAAATTATTAAAAATTTAAATCAACAACAAAAAAGTATTTTTTTGATGTTTAATGCTAATACATGAATACAGATTTTAATCATAAAAACTACCAACTTTGTGTAATAATCGAATCTCAATCATTCCCGAACTATGTCACATGTCAATACAATACTTAGTTATTTGGGTTTAGCCACAAGAGCGAAGCCGCAGGTAAAAACTAGTGTATTAATAAATTGCAACACAAGAGTTTATAGTGAATGCTTCAAGTATTAAACCACATTAAACTTAGACGAAGATGCACGAAACTTTGTCTTGAACAGGATATTGTGAGCATTTATAAACTACTTGTATGTAGATAATAACCATAATAACAGTATGTTTTTACTCTAAAAATTAAGTATGTTTTCTGTTTTGTTCGTGATTCATAGAACGTGCTGCTTTTTGTAAAAAGCGGAGACTTTCAACAACACAGTATTTGACGATATTGAAACATCACATAAAAAGCTCATGCTTTTTATGATTAGCTATGAGCATGTTGATGACAGACGAGTCATCAACATCAGACGAGGCGAAAGAGAAATGGAGAGATCGTAGCTTTGTTGCTCTATTTCCTCTGACTACCTCGCTAGGGATAAAGTATTAAGCTAAAAACAATTAAAAGATTTTTTAGTTTTAAAAAATCAATAGTAATATTTTTTTTGCTTCATCACATAGCAGGATAGGTAGAAGAACTTGAGAAACTAGGGTTAAGAAACTCCGTTCCCATTAAAACATTTCCGTGCCCCACTTAACAATAATCAGCCACTCCATTCTCCATTTCCAAACAGATAAGCAGTTCCACTAATACTAAAATAACTGACACTCTCAAAAGTCATAAACGAAGGGAAAAAGCACCATAATTTTTTATTCCACCTGATTATCGTATAATTTAGACGGGCATATCTACATATTTCACTCAAAACGCTTCCTCAATTACCGCAAAGCTGGATCCTGCTGGTCCTGTAGGATTTTACACCTGTATTTTGGGAGCACTCGTTACCGCTCGTTAAGTTCCTTTTGGGTATAAAAAAGTTCGTCAAAGCCCTTTGAAGCCGCCGTCCATTGTTTGTTTACGGATAATTTGAAAAATATTTCGTATAAAGTTGAATTTGCTTTTGGTATATATGAAATCGTGTGTAGATATATGTTTTTTTTTTCATTCGTTCGGTTTATCAACAAATAGGATTGTAGGTGGAGAGAATTTTATGGCCGTTTCGTTTTTTAGATGTTTTTGAAATATTCTAAAATATTAATATTATCCATGAAAATATAAATAAAAAGTAGCTTTAAGCTTTTTTCTGTTTAGTTGAATGGTCCAACCCAATAGGATTGGAGTCTGTATATTAGTCTCCCAGGTTCCCTCTGCCTACCCTAGTATGTGCAGATTACGGCGTGAAGCTTAAAAAAACAGTGTTTCTCCCCATACAATGCTTATATTTTTAAAACCTAATATTAAAATTAATTTTCCTGTACATGAGCTGTATAAGAAATATAATAATGCTTCTCTAAACTGAACTCAATTCAGCCCCAAAACATAAGCATCTGTAATTTCACCAGATCAAAAGTAATGACAGCGCATTGAATATCCTCCGTCGTTTTAAAAATATCTCTTTAATCTACCATTTCTTGGGGCTTACCTTAAAGCGATTTCTAGCTTTAACCTCCGATGATTACCGGACTGTATTAATTTCCATTTCTCAACAATTCCTCTTGGAAATTGAATCAGAGATAGGATCGCCTTTTTCATTATGTACCTACTTGTTGGCAGAAACTCTTATCGGATCACTTAATGGCCTTCTTAGATTAGTTTAATCGGACTTCTTAAGCATCGATATAATTTATGATTAATTGAGTAAATGAATCTGGTTACATTTGAGTTCTGTAAGACATCGTCTAGTTCTCCGCTATTAATCACTCATGTGAACTCACGAAAATTTTGAAGAAAGCAGAGTATGAAATGTTTTGACACTATTTTCCTATAGGTTTCTCACGATATTGTTATAAATTCAGAGAAAAAACATAACACTGAGATAAAATATTTAAAAATAATAGCACTCCATCATTTTACTTACGTTAACATTTGGTTACATATTACATTTAAATTTATAGACCTCTTTAAGAAAAAGTGTTATAAATTTGGATTCTCTAAATCTAAATGATGTAACAAATAATAAATAATATCTATATTAGTAAACCCATAAACCCAATAAACATTAAAAAAATACAAAAAAATCACACAAGTCTTCCTTTCAGATCTTTTGTACCCTCTCAACCCTCTAAAAAGATAGAACGATACAAAACGCAAAGTAGTCAATTTATTCCCAACAAAAAAAACATTGAAAATTAATGTTGCATTCAAAATAGGGCTTAAGCATGAGATATCGCCACGAACTTGGAAAGATGGCTGAATAAAAAAAAATACTTGATCTAAAATTCACTTTCGGCTTTAAGTCTATGGATATTTTTTACACTCAGGCCCTCGAAGCTTTTTATGCGTTAATGTAATTGAATCCTCGACGTACTAAGTTACATTTCATTATTTTAAGCACGTTTACTTTGCATGGATTTTATTTGATGGAGTATCCTCCTAGTCCTTGCGTTTTGTTATATTTTTTTTATATAGTTTATAATCTGTTGAGATGACATTTTTATGTTTATTTTTTTTAAGGATTTTATTTTATACAAGAAGTATAATTATGTTATATATATATATATATATATATATATATATATATATATATATATATATATATGTGTGTGTGTGTGTGTATATATTTTAGAGTAAAAAAAAGATATTACTATAGGAGAGGGTGGTATTATCCCTGCATATAAGAAGTCATTATAAGGCTTCTTTGATATTTCTTATTTCAATTCATGCCATCTAATATAATTCTGTTTAAAATGTAACATCAATTAGAATTCTTTAAAATATGAAAGAAAAAATCTGAGAAAAGGTTCTACTATTATAAATTTTTCATTTAATTTACGTACAATACGGTAAATGTGTATAAGTAATGCATTATTCTGTATCGGCCCCTGTTGAGGTTATTGAAGATTAAACAATTAAGGTGTTCGAATGATTTGTCTCATATCATTATTTTTGAGAAATAAATTTGAAAAAAATCTAATATTTAATTTAATTTTTTTTTTAATTTGAAAAATTTCAATAAGTTTTTTTTCTGAAAATTTTAAGTCGATAAAATTTTATTATATCATAATTATTTGTGCTCTGTAATGACTTAACATCTTTAAAAAATTATAACAAAAACGAAAATTCACATAAAACGATTAAAATAGTAATGTGTAAAAAGTCTTCACCGATCATCAGAAACATAAAAAGTATTAAGCCTTTATTGTAAACAATTTAAGAGAACATTCTAAAATTGACACAATTATTTCTCTTTAAGCTTAGATGAGCCGATTTAGTTAGAGTAAATATCCAAAATAAATATCAATTATGGTTTAGATTAATTTTCCTGGTAACAAGATAAAGCGCAACGTTGAGTTCCTCCACTCCATACATACTCTAATTATCTATAACACTAAGCGTAACATGAAAAACGGAGTGTTTTATCACAACTCTGTTTATGTACACATATCATTGTTTTAATAATATTATACATTGCTTTCGGAATTCGGCGGATAGTGACTTAACACTAAGCTTCCTCTACGTACCCTGCTATATGCGGGATATAGCGTGAAGTTGTATAAATAAACATGAAAAACTTAAAATCAATTAAAAGAAAACTTACACACCACACCATATAATGTTAAACAAAATTATATACTTTTATATAAAGCTACATACACGTTGCTAAGGTAACGTGTTTTGAACACCTAATTTCCTTCTCTTCAATCCATGCATTCCATTCATTTAACCAATAGATAGATATAATCACAAAATAACCGTCCAAAATTTTAACGCTGTATCCCGCACACAGCAGGGATAGGCAAAGGGAACCTAATGTTAAGGCACTCCGTTCCTCACTTTCCACTAAATTCAGGAGGCATTGCGTGCTTATCACTTCCTTGAGTGGGGATCGGACCCACAACCAGTTCATTTTACAGTCACACTTTGCGCCTCTGCGCCACGACCGGCCTCTCCAAATGTTTTATATTAATTTATATACAAATACTAAGGAAAACCACCAATCCCTGATCCCGGTGTATAAACGGTAGTTGCACCGAAATTAATGGGATGTCAGTACCAGACCGCTGCACGGGCGCGGGCCAAACGGAAGCCTTCCTTCCTCGATTTAAGTTACTAGCGAATCTGTCGTCGCCAAGTTTCTCTAATAGGTAATATTTTTTATCTGTTCTTGTCGCAAGTTGAAGCTTAATATTTTTTGCTCCAGTTGTTTTTTGTTTTGGAGCAAATGGTTCCTAGTTTTTTTTTTACAATTTAAAAATATTTTTTTATAAGTATTGGATTAAAAGAAGATTTTGTTTAGCTCAAAATTATATTTATATATTTTTTCCTCCATATAGTAGGAAACGAAAGAACCTTATCTAGTGTAAAAACTCTACTATTTTTCCAAGTTCGACACATTCAGTTTTGAGTGGCGGAAACCAAATCCTGATTCCATGATACGATAGCGAAAAATATTTAAATGTACATAATTATCACTACCCCAAATCTAGGTTGAATCTACAACCATCGCATTTAAAACTCAGATTTATGGTCCTCTGCGCCACAATGGCAGTAACAAGAACAATTTACATAAATTAAAACTTAAATTAAATCAGCTTTATGCTGCATCCCGCACAAAGCAGGGTAGCTAGAGGGCACCTAGTGCTACAACACACCGTTCCTCACTTTCCGCCAAGTTCTGGGCGTATTGAGTGGTGGTACTCAACGCCGCACTTTACCTCGACACCAGAGCAAAAAAATGAAAATATAAATGTAAATAAATATTTAATTTCCTCGAGTGAGGATCGAACCCACAACCAGTCGATTTTACAGTCACACATTGTGCCCCTGCGCTACGACTGGCCTCAATTTACAAAAACATTAGTATATTATAAGCTAGGCCTACAACAATCGCTCTTCGCTCCTGCATCAAGGCAATCAGGGCAAAGGGTGGCCTGTGAAATATTATTGGAATTCCATCCCAGATCCGGCCCAGTTTGTCGCGATCGACTTGCCTGACAAATACCAACCTTTATCGAACTCATCTGTTAGCATAATAACGGATTGCGAATGTTATTTTATTGTATGAATTTAAATACCTTAGAGTATAAAGGTAAGCCATTATTTTTTTATTGGTCTTTGGGTTCAAAATTTTCATACTGGTTTTATAATTCTTTTTGTTCTCTATTAAAATAAATGATGTTAAATTAGTAATGATTTTAAGTATCGGATATAGCAGGTCAGGAAGGGTGAACCTAGTGTTAAGACACTTCGTTTCTCATTTTCCACCCCATTTTCAAAACATTGAAGGTTGCAAACCATAACGAGGAGATTTAAATAATTCATTCGTGATAATGTGTGGATTGAATCCAAAACTGGCATACAATCGTCGACAGATAAGCGCTATGTTTAAAATAAATAAATAAAATAGGTTTTTTTTAAATCGATGCATGTGACTTACAATCTTTATCTTGCAGGACTATATCTATAATTACAATTTTTACAACAAAAAAAAATTGGATTACGCCGGATCCATAATCAGACTACTCTTAAAGAAATACTATTCCAATAAAAAAATAATATTTTTATTTTAAGAATATTTGTAAAGTAAAATAAAGACATTTATTATTTTCTCATGGATCACATTGTCAGAAGACCAGTTTTTAAATAAAAAAAGAATTATCAAAATCGGTTCGACCCATCAAAAGTTCTGAAATAATAACAAATATAAAAAAAATCGGTCGAATTGATAAACTCCTCGTTACGGAAGTCGATTAAAATAATAAAGAAGACAAAAAAATATCATCGAATTAATATACCTTACTTTAGAGGCCAGCTACGTTCAAATCAAATAAAATAAACTTCACGCTATATCCTGCACACAGCAGGGTAGGCAGAGGGAACCTAGTGATAAGACGCTCCGTTTCCCACGTCCCGCTCAATTTTAGAAACTGCGTGTTGCGGAATTAAGCCATTTTCACAAAAATGAACATAATTAATTCTTGCGAGTGGAAATTGAACCCACAACAGCTGCTGAGTCCATCGTTAACATTTTTTTAAGTCAACGTTAACATTTTTTAATATGTCCAAAAATATTTTCTTATTAATAGTGTAAAATTATACTCTACAAGTATTATGTTTTTGTATGTACGAGCATATTTATTTAAGGAACAAACAATATAGGCCATTTTATTTTTCTGCATATATCCTTTATATTTATATATATTTTCTTAATATAGATACTCTATATTAAGAAAATATATAATATTGTGTTTACGAAGCCATTTGTAAAAGTTTTGGAACCATGTGGTCATTTTTATGGCGCCCATTTAGTACTGGGCTTTACGTGTAAAGCTTTATTAATTGGGGGAGCGATATAAGAGCTTACAATTTTGTTTTCGTTTGTTTACTTAGAGAAAATATATTTAAAATTCTGTATAATGTAATCTATATGACAATAAATTTATTGTTTTATAAGAAGTTATCTCAGAATGGTTCAATATTTTATTTACATTTTAACCTTTCTTCCATACTATCTTAATATTAAGAAACGATTTCAATAAATATTGTAGCATATTGCCACATTATGACTTAAGTATATTTATCAAACGTTAAAAAAATATATGAATAACCCAACGATTTTAAAAGTGCCTTTGGTATTCCAAGTAAACAAAATAAATGCAGCATCAAATTTACTTATACATGTCATGGCGCAGTGATACAGCGTAAGACTATAATAGCGATGATTATGGGCTTAATTTCAACTCCGGGGATTGATTATATTAAAATTTTCAATAGTTATTGAAAATTTAAGAGGTTTTACTCACCAGAGTACCCACTCTAAACCTGATGTGGAGTTTCATAACTAAAAATCTAACTAAATTAAAAATTTAATAGAAAGTGGGGAACGGAGTGTTTATCCTAAGCTACAGTTGCCTACCTTGGAATGTGGGGAAAAATGTCGTCTATAGGTACCATTATTGCAGATTGCTATTTATTAGAAAGAAGATAAATAAACAAAAATTATTTTCTGTCAAAGAAATGCTCTGATGAAACAGAATAAAATAATTTTCTTTTAAAGTGAATGCAAACAGTCACATACGTGTTTCTCCACTTTTCAAAAGAATATTGTCAATTAGTAGTTCAAACGCAGCTCTTTTATACATTTTAAATAAGTTGTCGAGGCTAAATAAACATATTGAATTCAAATAGAATGTGAAGTGAGTGGGTATATGAATGTGTATATTTATTATAGACTAGCGGCCCGCTCGCGGCTTCGCCCGCTTAAACCACAGAATTATTTGCTTAATACACTAAAATTATGTTCGTGTTTTAATATACCTATAATGTATGTTTGCAACGCAGTCGCATTTTCGTACCACTCATAAGAGAGATGCAACTGTCAATATATTAATTTCTTTAAACTTTTGCCTTAAGGAGTCTTTAGGACCTAAGTTATAGTTATAGATATATAGTTATAGTAATATCGCTACTTACAATAAAATCCTAACTCATCGGTGTCTGTACGTGGAAGATATACATGTATACTATAAATACATGCCAATGATTGAAACGTATTGACATCACCACGTGATCCATCTATTATAATCACAACATAAAATTTTATAAAATACAGCAACCAGCTCGCGGCTTCACCCGCTTAAATTTGTGAATTATTTGTTTGTTTCGGTACAGGGAATTACGTTCTTGTTGTAATAAATAATGTATGCTTGCAGTGCACTTATGATTTCTAATGTGAAAATGATTAAAACCATGACATTTTCGATTTTAATTAAACAAATTATTATTGGAGCAATTAACAAAGTAAAAGAATCAGCAACAATAATATTTATAAATTTTGTCGGTTTCTTGGTTTTTCTGTTAGTCGACGCTTATCTCAGAAACGACTTAAGCGATTTAAAGAGCTAAGACGTGAGCGCGGTGCGGGAGCGGTACAATCAGCTTAATTGTTTTTATTGTAATATTCGTCATGTATGAATGGTGGAATGATTAAATAACTGACCTTTATAACTATTTATTTATATCTTCATAGAGAAATGATAGCTTTGTTGGGCACTCCTAATTTTTAAGAAAATAAATTTGATCAAAATACATTTAATTATTTTAAGATAATAATTAAAGTAACATATAAAATTTTATATATTATGTTGTAATTATTACAACGCATGCAAGGAAAAATCATTTTATAAAGTTGTTTAATTCTATTAGAATTATAAAACTTACTAAAAAATATTTGATATATTAAATATATAGATATCACATTAGTATCGATACTTTACTGGTAATAATAATTGAAAAAAATATACACTACATCCACACATCCATACATCCATACATCCATACATCCATACATCCATACATCCATACATCCATACATCCATACATCCATACATCCATACATCCATACATCCATACATCCATACATCCATACATCCATACATCCATACATCCATACAACCATACATCCATACATCCATGCATCCATACATCCATACATCCATACATCCATACATCCATACTTCCATACATCCATACATCCATACATCCATACATCCATACATCCATACATCCATACATCCATACATCCATACATCCATACCTACCCACCTACCCACCTACCCACCTACCCACCTACCCACCTACCCACCTACCCACCTACCCACCTACCTACCTACCTACCTACCTACCTACCTACCTACCTACCCTACCTACCTACCTACCTACCTACCTACCTACCTACCCACTTCCTACCTACCTACCTACCTACCCACCTATCTACCAGCTTACCTACCTACCCACCTACCTACTCACCTATCTACCTACCTACCTACCTACCTACCTACCTACCACCTACCTATCTACCTACCCACCTACCCACCTACCTACCTACCTACCCACCTACCTACCTTCCTACCTACCTACCTACCTACCTACCTACCTACCTACCTACCTACCTACCCACCTACCCACCTACCTACCTACCTACCTACCTACCTACCTACCTACCTACCTACCTACCTACCTACCTACCTACCTACCGATTCGATTTTCATTAAACAAATTATTATTGGAGCAAATAACAAAGTAATAGAATCAGCAACAATAATATTTATAAATTTTGTCGGTTTCTTGGCTTTTCTGTTAGTCGACGCTTATCTCAGAAACGACTTAAGCGATTTAAAGAGCTAAGACGTGAGCGTGGTGCGGGAGAGGTACAATCAGCTTAATTGTTTTTATTGTAATATTCGTCATGTATGAATGGTGGAATGATTAAATAACTGACCTTTATAACTATTTATTTATATCTTCATAGAGAAATGATAGCTTTGTTCGGCACTCCTAATTTTTAAGAAAATAAATTTGATCAAAATACATTTAATTATTTCAAGATAATAATTAAAGTAACATATAAAATTTTATATATATTATGTTGTAATTATTACAACGCATGCAAGGAAAAATCATTTTATAAAGTTGTTTAATTCTATTAGAATTATAAAACTTACTAAAAAATATTTGATATATTAAATATATAGATATCACATTAGTATCGATACTTTACTGGTAATAATAATTGAAAAAAATATACACTACATCCATACATCCACACATCCATACATCCATACATCCATACATCCATACATCCATACATCCATACATCCATACATCCTACATCCACACATCCACACATCCATACATCCATACATCCATACGTCCATACATCCATACATCCATACATCCATACATCCATACATCCATACATCCATATATCCATACAACCATACATCCATACATCCATACATCCATACATCCATACATCCATACATCCTACATCCATACTTCCATACATCCATACATCCATACATCCATACATCCATACCTATCCACCTACCCACCTACCCACCTACCCACCTACCCACCTACCCACCTACCCACCTACCCACCTACCCACCTACCCACCTACCCACCTACCCCCTACCCACCTACCCACCTACCCACCTACCCCCTACCCACCTACCCACCTACCTACCTACCCTACCTACCTACCTACCTACCCACCTACCTACCCACCTACCTACCCACCTACCTACCTACCTACTTAAAATATAAAATAGATAGCGTTTCTAGTATCGAGTTCTACCTACCTACCACCTACCTATCTACCTACCCACCTACCCACCTACCTACCTACCTACCCACCTACCTACCTACCTACCTACCTACCTACCTACCTACCTACCTACCTACCTACCTACCTACCCACCTACCCACCTACCTACCTACCTACCTACCTACCTACCTACCTACCTACCTACCTACCTACCTACCTACCTACCTACCGATTCGATTTTCATTAAACAAATTATTATTGGAGCAAATAACAAAGTAATAGAATCAGCAACAATAATATTTATAAATTTTGTCGGTTTCTTGGCTTTTCTGTTAGTCGACGCTTATCTCAGAAACGACTTAAGCGATTTAAAGAGCTAAGACGTGAGCGTGGTGCGGGAGAGGTACAATCAGCTTAATTGTTTTTATTGTAATATTCGTCATGTATGAATGGTGGAATGATTAAATAACTGACCTTTATAACTATTTATTTATATCTTCATAGAGAAATGATAGCTTTGTTCGGCACTCCTAATTTTTAAGAAAATAAATTTGATCAAAATACATTTAATTATTTCAAGATAATAATTAAAGTAACATATAAAATTTTATATATATTATGTTGTAATTATTACAACGCATGCAAGGAAAAATCATTTTATAAAGTTGTTTAATTCTATTAGAATTATAAAACTTACTAAAAAATATTTGATATATTAAATATATAGATATCACATTAGTATCGATACTTTACTGGTAATAATAATTGAAAAAAATATACACTACATCCATACATCCACACATCCATACATCCATACATCCATACATCCATACATCCATACATCCATACAGCCATACATCCATACATCCATACATCCACACATCCATACATCCATACATCCATACGTCCATACATCCATACATCCATACATCCATACATCCATACATCCATACATCCATATATCCATACAACCATACATCCATACATCCATACATCCATACATCCATACATCCATACATCCATACATCCATACTTCCATACATCCATACATCCATACATCCATACATCCATACCTATCCACCTACCCACCTACCCACCTACCCACCTACCCCACCTACCCACCTACCCACCTACCCACCTACCCACCTACCCACCTACCCACCTACCCACCTACCCACCTACCCACCTACCCACCTACCCACCTACCCACCTACCTACCTACCTACCTACCTACCTACCCACCTACCTACCCACCTACCTACCCACCTACCTACCTACCTACTTAAAATATAAAATAGATAGCGTTTCTAGTATCGAGTTCTACTATCTCAAATATAAGCTTCTTGGAAACTTAAATACTTATATCTTTTGATAGAGTGAAGCTATTACAATGAAATAAACACTAAATGTTACTTTGATTTACTGGTAATTTTTACGTATAAAACTTGCTTAAATATATTGTGTACTTTTGACGTGATGCGTGTTCACATAAACCGGAAAACAGACAAACAGACAAACAGACAAACAGATAAACAGACAAACAGACAAACAGACAAACAGACAAAAATTCCAAAAATGTTGGAAATGGATTCTGTTAGTTATCTTTTAACACCCTAGCTAATTTTTTTTTAAATATTTTCAATGTACAGAAACGACTTTTCTACAGATTTATTATAAGTATAGATTACAAAGGTGTACTAAGAATGGAATAATGTAAGAGTCTTAACACTTTAATTGGATTTTTTTGCTCACCAGAAAGAGAGTTAAGATTCTTAAATTGAGTCCCATAAAGAAATAATATTTAATATATGTAACCCTAAACTCGTTTAAGAGACAATAAAGACTATAAATAATAATTTAGAAATTTTAATTATAAAATATTAATTTAGAAATTTGTCTTTTTTTTAGTACATAACAAGTTCCATATTTGTTGCTTATTTCAGAATTTAACGAAAATTAGTATAAAAGGTTTCTTTTTGTTATATTACTGTGAGATATAGGATGGGTATTTCATTGTTATCATATATCCCCAATATCTGTAAGTGACTGGTCTTTATAGACCTATTTGCAGATTAATGGGTCTGACAGTACATTGGAGGCTATGAGACCAAAATCCCATTACATCTAAATATGTGCGTGACGCACTCGATTTACAGTTTCATATTAAGGTACGAGTGCTAGATGCGATACCCAATATGGAGTGTGATATTTTATTTAAAATTATAATATTTTTTTTATGCCACAAAAAAGTAACTATTGAAACGATAACATTACATGAAGGAATGATAATACAAGTTATACAGTTATAAAATGTTTTTCTAGCTCCTAATCTAGGAACAAATCTCACTCCTCTCCTAGTGAATTTTATGTATGAACATTATATTTTTTTGAATAGAATGTTAAGTTTATATATTTTTTCTTTCTTAGAGAAGAGAAAAATGAAAGTTTTGCATTCAGGAAAGAAAAAACAGGCCAAAAAAGAATATCAGTCGTTTACAGTACAGAATTTTGAATACTACAATATTTCTTATAATATACTCCTGTTATCTTTATATATGATACATGATCACCACCTAATGATTTTACCTCGAGGCGCGTTTTCCCAGTGATATCGTTGACAGCTCGTGATTCATTTAATTTCCTGCTTGAAGATTAATTTGTCAAACGCAAACAAACTTGGGTAATTTGCGTCGTAAGACGTAAAATGTATATTTTTTCCAATTACGAATTTACTCTAGATATTTTTTTTAAAAAATAATAAGTAATTAGTGTCTTTTTTAATATTTTGTTTTGGGATATAATTTAAAAATATCTTAAAATTAGGATCATAATTACTATTTGCGAACGGCGTTCAGTTATGCAACCCTACACAGTGTCTCGAAACGAGACAGAAATTAGAAAAAAGATAACATTTTCACTTTGTATTATATACGAATGTATAAAATATAACTACTTAAGATATTATTCTTGTTTTTTTTTTCAATTATTTACACGCTGTACATCCCGCATGTAGCAGTGTAGGCAGAGGAAGCGTAGTGTTTAGGCACTCTGCTTCCCACTTTCCACCGAATTTTGGAAACGTTTCTATTAAATGACTGTTATTATTCTTGTTAAGTTGTATCTCATCAATGTCATACTAAAATTTAAATGTTTTAAAGAGAGATAAAGGGAGTAACATCATGAAGGACGTTTATTGTGTGTCAAATAAATACTTAATACACACACACACACACACACACACACACACACACACACACACGTTGAATGAAATAAAGCTTCAAAAAATGGCATTTCAGAATTTTACATTTCAATTCAATGTTTGTTTTCCACTCCAATCGATACTTAAGACGTGGATAATCACAAAATGTTCGAACTTAGCATGTGAGGTTTTTTCTTTTGTTTGCTTTCTTATTGTTCAAGATGAATGGAATACCTCTTTGCCGCCCTACTTTCCAACCGATAGTGAAAAGCCATTTCTACCTTAGCTTAGCTCGGCTATTTTAGGACATTTTTACACTTTTTTTATTTACTTTTTAACAATAAGCCAGAAACAGAATTTTAAAAGTTTTTCCTGTAACTTTTGAATGCCTGATAAATAACAATGACTCGGAAGGTGCCGATTTTATAAATTTTATAGTTAAAAAAATATGCTACGATGGCCGCTCTCTAGATTGCGCACACTGGATCGCAAAGCGCGGCGTTGAATTCCACCACTCAACACATAGTACCTTCGAAAATCGACGGAACGTGGCGAACGGAGTGTCTTAATGCTACATTCCTTCTACCTACCCTGCTGTGTGCGGGACACAGGGTTTGATTTAATAATAAAAATGTTCAAGATTTCACTGGGGCCAGCACAATTAGCAGAATCTTAAAACTTATTGAATGAAAATAATCATTTTGGGTTGAGATTAAAGAAATCATCAAAGGTCTCATAAGCACCTAAGAGTTACCAAAAGTTTTATTAAGCTACTCACAGTATTCCGCACATATTAAATATTTAATATAAAAATTAAGTGTTCTGTTCCTTTTAATATGGCGTTCCCAGCGTGCCAGTTGAGCACAAAATCACTTCGCCAATGCACGTTGAATGGAGAACACACGAGAGAGGTTGTACGGTATAAAAATTAAATATTGAAAATATTAAATATTTAATTACTTTCGAAATTGAACCCGCAACCTGTCACGTTTACAGTAATACTTTGAAGTCGGTTTAAAGAAATAGAATATCTTCAAGTAAATAATTTTATTTATTCCATGCTCATTCAGCGTTTAGAGCTAATATCGTAATCTGATTATCGTCGTTTAAAGACGCAGTACAGACTTAGTGAAGGACAAATACTTAACATTTCATTTCTAAAGCCATAGTGCAAATGGTATGTGAAAATCCTTAATGAGAAAGGAAGAGAAATGATAGACGATTTATAACTGAGTTTTTTCAGTGGACAACATGTAATCCTGAAGGTATTTGATGAAAATAAAAATTATTCCTATTTGTATCTCCTATTTACATAAAGCCAAAATCAATTAATTTATTTTATGTGAAATAAAATGTTAATGTTTAGTTTTTAGGTTTTGTTACCTTTTAAGGAAAAGAGGAACCCTTATAAAATCACTTTCACCATTGGAACGTATGGCTTAATGATCAGAGCGCCTGGTCGGTTTCCAGGAGGCGCGGGTTCGAGTCCCGCTACGTTCAAATTTTTATAGATTTTCTAAATAAGTAAATAATTCCTGCTTCTGTCCCTTCACAGCATATTGGACCTTAACGCTTTGAGTGACTCAAAAGTCGGAGTCAAGGAACAGTACAGTCAAACGAAACAGTACTTTACGCCACAACATTGATTATCCATGTATGGGGCCTGTTCAGCCTCATATGAAGTAGTACTGTTATCATCTTTGGACTGACGTCACCTTGCACCATTTGATTGCCTACAACGTAGAGTTATGAAACGTTAGAGATCCAATAATCAGTGAAGGGCTTGACTCTTTGGATTTGCGTTCAAAGGTTTCCTCGTTGTTCGTATTCTACCACATTTATCATGAAGACTGATATGGGCTATCTATTCTGGGAACTATTCTGGGAAATTGTTGGTGGTACAGTTCAATCAGTTGATCGGTACGTTCGTTTACCATATCTTTAACACAATAAAAACAACTAACACTAATTTAAATATAAACATTTTCTCGGGTGGTAATTCAACTTACAACCATTGTTTTTACAATTATTCACTTTTTAATTTCGTCACGATGGTCTAAAAAAAAGGGTTTATAAATGTTTCCTTATGTTAAGTTAAACTATAATAGCATTAAGCATTCCTACAATGTGTAATACGATGTAAGAAATTGAGCATAATTTTAGCTTTTGGTTCTCAACAAACTTGGCCTTTTACATATAATATGTATGTATGTATGTATGTACGTAGTTCGATTGTCTAGCTAGTAGCTACTAATTAAAAATTTCCACACGACGAAAGTTCGTTCGAGTGGTAACGTTGAGGCCGTTTCAGAGAACATTAGGTCTATTTGATATTCACGTAGAAGTTATATTAAAAGTTGTGTTTTTGCTTATATATTTTTTTCAGTTTCACGCTGTATCCCACACGCAGTAGGGTAGGCAGAGGGAATCTAGTGTTAAGACACTCCGTTTCTAATTTTCCGCCAAATTCTGGAGATTCTTGCGTGTTGAGTGGAGTGGTTTTAATTAATAAAAATTGAATTGTAGTCGTTGCGTAGAAGAAACGAATGATCTTACGAAAATTCGTTTCTTCTACGCAACGACTACAATTCAATTTTTATTAATTAAAATGTGGATCACGTACAATATTTTTTATAATTAATTGTTTATTAAGGCAGTATTCCAAAGAGTTTTGTTGTGAAGTCGAAAGCTTGTTGAAAGTATTTAAATGCCACTCTCGTGCTACAGCTGTCAGCTTTCAAGGAGGAAGCTAGTACTGTAGCATTCGTGTTTTGAAATAACAATAAGACTATTGCGATATGAATGCAATATTTTACCTTTGCCGTGTTTCTCTTTAATTATTAATATGATTTTGATTTTTACAACAGAAACCTTAATTTTCACTCACTGTTCTTATATATATTTTCTTATGTAAATTATGTTCCGTCACTTTGGGTGTAAGGGTTTTATATGGGAAAATGAAAATTGACATTTACCGTAGCGTTTAGCGCTCCGTTCTCTCTTTTTATATTAATCAGAAGTGATTAATATAAAAAAGAGAGCAGCTTATTTACAAAATTGACTTTTACAAACAATATTTCTGCGTGAATAAATCTAAAGACACTATAAAATATATTTAAAAACTCGTACTTCCCTTTACAAAAAGTAAAATAATAACAATATGGAACGAAATCACAAAGATCGAAGTCGAATCGAATCGAAGAACTAAATTGACATAAAAAATATACTTATCAAATTCATGCAATCAACGCATACGAGGCCAGTTGTGGCGAAGAGACGCACAGTGTGACTGTAAAATTTTATGGTTTTGGGTTCGATACCCCACTCGAGGAAATGAAATATTTATTTATATTTATATTTTTTTTGCTTCGCTCTGGTGTCGAGGCAAAGCTCGGTGCTGACTTTTTTTTTTTTTTTTTTATGGAACAGACACGGCTAACGAGCGTGCGGGTCACCTGATGGTAAGTGACTACCGCCGCCCACGACCCCGTGCAACCCCAGAGGAGCTACAGGTGCGTTGCCGGCCTTAAAGATGGGTTGGGCGCCGGGGCCCGGCATTACCTGATGCGAAACGCAGCGGCATAAAGCCACTACTTCACGCCGGTTTTAAATGCCGGGGGTGGTAATGATCCGGTCGAGTCTGCCCATGCGTGTTGCCATTGCTGGCGACGTGACTCTACCACACGTACTTTAGTCGCCTCTTACGACACCACCAGTACCAGGATGATCCTATTCTAGGCCGGCCGACACTCAACACGCAATGCCTCCAGAACTTGGAGGAAAGTGTGGAACAGACTGTCTTAACAATAGGTTGCCTCTGCCTACCCTGCCGTGTGCTGTGTGATACAGCGTGAAGCTGAAAAAAGAAAAAAAATCATGCAAAGATCAAATATATGTATATACATACATACGTACACACATAGGTGCACCCATAATATTAGTTATATGCACTTAGACTATCATAATAAGATTCTCACAATACATAAGGACATTTAGTGTAATTACTCCATATTAATGCCGCAATTATTCTGGTGATTGAACATTGACGTTTCTGTTGTATTGTAAAGTTAATACCCTGTCCAATACAGATATGGCGAACTATAACTAACTCCATGTAGTGTAAAATTATGTTAGTTATTTTAATGAAACACGTAACTGTTTTACCTTCACGTTTTATCCCGCATATCGCGGGACAGGTAGAGAGAACCGGAAGTTGACCACTGTAGTGATTAAAAAAGGATTTTCGTGATTTTATTAGGGAAAATATTAACAAATTAAAATAACAGTTAACTGTGAGACTATAAATCATATTTCTGCGTCAACACGCAATCCTTCCAGAATTCGGCAAAAGTGGGGAACGGAGTGTCTTAACACTAGGTTCTCCCTGCCTACCGTGCTGTGTGCGGGATACAGCGTGAAGCTGATTTGATACATTTGGGTTAATTACTATACATATGCAGAGACATGGGTTATTCTGATAAACATTGCCAATCAAATTCCTAGAAAACGTTATAATGAGTACAACTTGACTTTAATTGTTCATTATTTAGTTAACGATATGTTATTGATTAAACAAAATAATGAACATCAAATTGTATAAAGCTGTGGAGAATTTCTAGAAAGGTAAAGTTAAATAAAAATTAAATTAATAAATGAATACCGCACAGAGCAGGTTAGGCAAAAGGAACCTGGGGATCTAGTGTTAAGACCTTTGGTCCCCATTAACATAGTTCCGTTTTCCCACTTTCCACCGAATATTGGAGGCAATGTGTGTTGAGTGGCGGAACTCAACGCCGCGCTCTAACATTTCCTCGCTTAAACTCTATTTTAGTCCGTCTCTTGCCGTTCGGCTTCTTGAAACAACAACGACAAATTTTTACTAAATATATACATATTTTTATCTGAAAATAAAATCTATTATGAATTAGTAGTCATGACTTATACCACATATACCCTTAACAATACAATATAAGCACAGAACACATATACCCTTTGGGTATAACCTACTACACCTATTAATTCAAATAAATAGCTCAGTTAATTTAATAAAATCGGCCTCACGCTGTATCCCGCACACAGCCGGGTAGGCAGAGGGAACCTAGTGCTAAGACACTCTGTTCCCTACTTTCTGGCGAATTCTAGAGGCATTGCGTGTTAAGTGGCAGAAATCAACGCCTCGTTTTGCCTCGACACTAGAGCAAAGAAATGGAAATATAAATTTAAATAAATATTTCGTCTCTTCGAGTGGAGATCGAACCCAGAACCAGTCAATTTTACAGTCACACCTTGTGCCCCAAGCCCCAACAATATTTATAACAAAATTTATGACAAACTATAAATTAACAGTAATTTATAATTATAATTAATTACAATTAATATTATTAATTAATTATTTAAAATTTTATTTATCGTCGCCATTTTCTATCAAACACACCTTGTCCAAAACATATTAATGGGGGCGAGAGCGTGCGTAACACCGAAATAACCGATTTAGGTGTTTTATTAAAAGCAGCCGTTTCAACGTGCAGGTGACAGTGATGGATTCATTGTATGGAACTTTTGTTTTTTTTTTTCATTTTTTCGAGGTTTGAGTTTGAAAATTTTTAATTGTTTTTGTTATTTAATAAAAGTTATTATCAGGTTCACTTGAAAGCTTCGCATTCTAAGTATGTAATATAAATAAATATAGTATATAATATTAATAAATTATATTTTTTCGTATTATAGGCCACATTGTAACTGCAGTGGATAACCACTCAATTTAAATGTTCCATTTTTTAGAATTGTGAATTAAGAAATTTAAATAAAGAAATTTAATATTGCGGCTTTAAGTTTCGCTACTAAACACGCGATAAATCGAACTCGACAGAAAGTTGCGAACGGAGAGTTAAGACTAGGTTTACTTTGACCATCACGCTATGCACGCATGCGGGATACAGCGTGAACCAGTGCATTTAACCTTAATAATTTCAACTGCGCCATGTCGGCTTTCAGTTATACTATATTTTTTAAGCTATTTTAAATAAAATAAAACACTATTTTAAATCCAATTTGTAAACTAAAAGCCAATAGAAATTATGAGCAAGTTTCCTATCAATATGGAAAACTTGAGTGACGGAATTCAACGCCGCGCTTAGCCTCGTTACCAGACCGAGAAAATGAAAATATAGATATAAGAAAATATAATAAAGAGTATAATAAATATATTCCTCATTTCTATACTATAGTGTATTTTATAATACATTTCTATACTATAGTAGATATTAATGAAGACAAAACGAAGCCAGCCGTTTACTCGCAGGTTAGTGAAGTAGGCCTTGACGCGAGACAATGGCCGGGTTGCCGCAGTTGCGCTAGCTAATACAACATTTTACTGTAGTCTCATTTAAGCTTATAGAAATCGTTTGTATTAAAAAAGATAGCCTTTTATAAAGAGATAAGTGTTTGTGTATGTAATAAATAACTAAATCAGCTTCACGCTGTATCCCGCACACAGCAGAGTAGGAAGAGGGAACCTAGTGTTAGGACACTCCGTTTCTCACTTTCTGCCGAAATCTGAAGATATTGCGTTTTGAGTGGCAGAACTCGACGCCGCGCTTGTCCTCGAAACCAGAGCGAAGAAATGGAAATATAAATTAAAGTAAATATTTCATCTCCTCGAGTGGGGATCGAACCTGCAACCACCCGGTTTTACACACACTTTGTGCCCCTGCGCCACGACTGGCCTCTGAATATTTATATTATTATATTAGAAAGTATTCTTTAGAGAGTTGTTCATCTGTAAGTATTTAATTATAAGTACATGTTTATGAGGCCTCTTTTTAAAGGGGTATTTTCCAAAATTTTACAAATAGTTTTTTTACATTTGCCAGAGACCAAAATCGCTAATCATAAGAAAAATATTGCTTATTTTAACATTACTTTTATCGAGAATATCTTATAATGTAACCCAACACCGTAGCTTATCTATTTATAGGAAAATATATAAAAAATACCATTGCTTTGATGTCCTAATAGTTAATATATCATATAAAATATGGACAAGCAATTTTTCCTATACAAAACAACCAGCAAAAAATAAGCCGCCGCCGTAAGCATACAGGGATGAAAGGATCCATCAATGATAGGAAAAGATTGTCAGTTCATTTGCTTTTACATCTTGAAAGGTCCAAAAATATTCGGGTAAAAGGGATCTGGCATACGACTACTGAGGCCCAAGGAAGTTTCAATTTTGAAAATGAATTTGTGAGTTCTTTTTAAAGGTGCCAAATCTTTTTAAATGGCCAAATTTATATTGAGATTTACTGTAGTGTCAATATATTTTTATATGACTATCTTAGTATGTATTTGTTTATATATTTTAATAAATTGATAAATAATTAACACTACTACTCTTTAGTAGTAGTATTAATTATTTATCAAGGACTCTATTCCTTGGATGGATGCACGTCGTAGTGCAATGGAGAAGCATTTGACTACACGTAATGGTTGTGGGTTCAGTCCCACGTTATTCGGTAATGGTAATAATTTATTTTTACTTCCCCACTTTGGTACTCAAAATGCGACGAGGAGTTCCGTCACCTCAACACGTAACATCTCTAAAATTCCGCGGAAAATGGTGAAAGCTAGAAATAGCAACAACAACTTTATAAATTATATTGATATATTAACATATATCGATATAGGAAATCAGATCGCACCATTTTACTTAAACAGTCAAAAAATATAAGCATTTCATATAAAGTTATAGAGGCCAGTCGTGGCGCACCGGCACGAAGTGCGACTGTAAAAGCCGACTGGTTGAGGGTTCGATCCCCACTCGAGGAGATGAAATATTTACTTAAATTTATAGTTCCATTTCTTCGCTCTGGTGTCGAGGCAAAGCGTTGAGTTCTGCCACTTAACACATAAAGCCTCCAGAATTCGGCAGAAAGTGTGGAACGGAGTGTCTTAACACTAAGTGTCCTCTGCCTACCCTGCTGTATGCGGTATACAGCGTGAAGCTGATTTTATGTTTAAGTTATACAGGGCTTTTAGGAAAACAAATCGTAAATACAACAGAGATGTCAAGTCGAGTTCTTTAATCAACTGTACATCATTGTAAGAATAGGAATAAAAACGTCGTTCACTTCACGATATCATTCCAGAGTCACACTTAACTGCCTTTTTTTGTTGAACGTAAAAATATTTGATAGGGTAACCTTGTTTTATTCTTTCATGAATGTGAAGTAATGATGCTGATTTACCGAGTTCCTATACATTGTGCATATGATCTCTGCATTTCACATACTTTTTATTTTGCGGAGTTTAATTCCGCCACTTGACTCGTTAATTTTTCTTTGCGGAATATAGCTTGGAGTTAAAAAAAATGATGTAAGAAATTTTAAAACCAAATTAAGCATTATTGTTTATTTATATTTCTGTGATTATATGATTAATACTGGCAAGTTTTCAATTGTATTCCGCTGAGTATGGAAATTGTATATAAAAAGAAATCTAACTAAATTACGTCACCTTGAATGAGTGAGGCCCGTCGTTGCACTTAAACACAAGCGTGGGACTGTAAACGCGACAAGTTGTGGATTTGATTCCCACTCGAGGAAATGAACTATATAATATTTTCATTTTTTTCCTACGGTGTCGAGGCAAAACTTAATGTAGAGTTCTGGCTCTTAACACTTTCAGAATTCGGCGGAATATGGCAAACGAAAGTTATTATAATGACTTATGAGAGTGGACGTCTTAACATTCACAACAAGGTTTCCAAGGTTCCCTCTGCCTGAAAAAGCGAAGCTAAAAAAAAAATTAATATAACATTACACTTATTGTATGCCCACCCTTAATTTTACTGTGAAGATCTTAACGGAAGAGCGTTAATTAAGATTTTTCTTTTACTATTACTCGTTTTAACTTAGCTCTAAACTTGAACGTACAAAGGCGACCTGAAAGATCATTACTTTTTTTAGTCCCGAGTGCCTTTTATAATAATAATTTAATTAGTTTATTTTACTATTTCAGAACACATATTTTCCTCTTCATCGCTCTTCTGTTTTCTTTTTTTAATTTAACTTCTTTTTTATTTTTACGGGTTCTGCACTTTTTGAGGGAAAACGGATCCATTATAAGATCACTTTGTTGTCCTTCTATATATCTGTCTGTATATCTGTGTCTGTCAAGAGCCTTTATCTCAGAAACGCTATCGAGTTATCGAGTTTGATATTCAAACCTTATATCTACTTAGATCTACGGTCCTTTAGTTTTCTGAAAATATAGTATAAATATGATTTATTAAAAAAATATTTATGGCAATTTATGTCGCAAAAAACGCATATTTTGACACTATAAAAGGAAACAAAATTAATAGAGTACCTCCGATTGGTCTAGAATTATTAAATTTAACAGCTAACATCTACAGGTAGTACTAGCAGGAAAAAAAAACTATAATAACTATATAATTATGGTTAAATCCCAAAAAATAATTGTATTTAAAGGGGTTAATTAAAAATTTCGTATTAAATCTAGCTAGTTCAAGTTAAGTATGAGATAAAAAGAATCTGATTAAGGTAAGCTTGGCTTTCAGAAAAACTCCAGACCTCCAATTTTTGTACGGAACCCTCGGTAGGGGTACCCGACTCGCGCTTGTCCGGTGTTTTAGCAGAAAAAATCTATACCTCTCAGTTTAAAACAATAAATGTCGTGTGACGGAACATAACAGTTTATTCTCCCAAATGGAAATCGAACTCACAACCGGATTGCAGTTGTTGAAACTATGTCAATTTTATGATTAATTCGCAAATTATTAAAATAAAAACAAACAATTGTGAAAATATTTTTATTGATATACTACACTCCAATAATGAATAATGATATTGAAATTTATAATATGAAAAAGCTTTGAAGTATTTTAATATAGTATTTATCATTTTTAATAACTGGCCTAGAATTCAGGTATCCAGCACAAAATATTTATAAAATGAACAAAAAATTAATAACACAATAATATCCATGTAAAAAGTCTACAAATTTTTTATTCGTACTGAGATCTTCTTGGAAAATAAAATAAAAAAAAAAACGATGAAAGGTGCATAATAGAAAATCTTCAATTGTCACATCTGATCTGTCGATGAGGGTCCTATAAATCTTTTATTGATGTCGGCAGGTAATAAAAATGTAATGAAAATCGACACACCGATATCCGTAATAAATTGAAACTGACATTTGATTATTTTTATTACGTTTTTACTTATAAAAAAATGATCAAATCAGCTTCACGCTGTATCCTGCACACAGCAGGGTACCTAGTGTTATAACACTCTGTTCCCTACTTTCTGCCGAGTTCTGAAGGCATTGCGTGTTGAGAGCACCACTCTAAGTTTCCCTACAAAATTGGAGGCCTGTGCTTTTTCTGAAATTCAGGCGTAGCTTAGCCAAATCGCTTTCATCTGATAGCTATTTGAACTAGCGCCTTGAATAAAAAAATTTGCACCCTTTTTTGAGTTTTTTGATTTTTTCCTGAACTATCTGTAGATGTTAACTGCCAAATTTCACAGTTCTGGGTCAACCGGAAGTACCCTATGAATTTTGATTTCCTTTATAGTGTCGAAATATGCGTATTTTATGATATAAACGTTTTGTGTTATTAATCAATTTATTTTTATACACCTTTTGTTTTGATAGGCGGAGAGGAAGCAACAGTAAATCCTTACGCTAAATATTGAAAACAAACATATCTTGTTTACCTACATCAAAAACTAAGTATTTTATTTATAAAAACATAATATATACTTAAGGATCGATTCTAGAAACATCTATACTTATAATAAATCTGTAGAAAAGTCGTTTCTGTACATTGACAATATTAAAAAAAAAATTAGCTAGGGTGTTAAAGGATAACTAACAGAATCCATTTCCAACATTTTGGAATTTTTGTCTGTTTGTCTGTTTGTCGGTTTGTCTGTTTGTCTGTTTGTCTGTTTGTCTGTTTTCCGGTTTATGTGAACACGCATCACGTCAAAAGTACACAATATATATAAGCAAATTTTATACGTAAAAATTACCAGTAAATCAAAGTAACATTTAGTGTTTATTTCATTGTAATAGCTTCACTCTAACAAAAGATATAAGTATTTAAGTTTCCAAGAAGCTTATATTTGAGATAGTAGAACTCGATACTAGAAACGCTATCTATTTTATATTTTAAGTAGGTGGGTAGGTAGGTGGGTAGTTAGGTGGGTAGGTAGGTAGGTAGGTAGGTAGGTAGGTGGGTAGGTAGGTGGGTAGGTAGGTGGGTAGTTAGGTGGGTAGGTCGGTAGGTAGGTAGGTAGGTAGGTAGGTAGGTGAGTAGGTAGGTGGGTAGGTAGGTAGGTAGGTAGGTAGGTGGGGTAGGTAGGTAGGTAGGTGGTGTAGGTAGGTGGGTAGGTGGGTAGGTAGGTAGGTGGGTAGGTGGGTAGGTAGGTAGGTAGGTAGGTAGGTGGGTAGGTAGGTGGGTAGGTAGGTGGGTAGGTAGGTGGGTAGGTAGGTGGGTAGGTAGGTGGGTAGGTAGGTGGGTAGGTAAGTGGGTAGGTGGGTAGGTAGGTAGGTGGGTAGGTGGGTAGGTAGGTAGGTAGGTGGGTAGGTGGGTAGGTAGGTGGGTAGGTAGGTGGGTAGGTAAGTGGGTAGGTGGGTAGGTAGGTAGGTGGGTAGGTGGGTAGGTAGGTAGGTAGGTGGGTAGGTAGGTGGGTAGGTAGGTAGGTAGGTAGGTAGGTAGGCAGGTAGGTGAGTAGGTGGGTAGGTGGGTTGGTGGGTAGGTGGGTAGGTGGGTAGGTGGGTAGGTGGGTAGGTGGGTAGGTGGGTAGATGGTAGGTGGGTATGGATGTATGGATGTATGGATGTATGGATGTATGGATGTATGGATGTATAGATGTATCGATGTATCGATGTATCGATGTATCGATGTATCGATGTATTTTTTTTCAATTATTATTACCAGTAAAGTATCGAGACTAATGTGATATCTATATATTTAATATGTTAAATATTTTTTAGTAAGTTTTATAATTCTAATAGAATTAAACAACTTTATAAAATGATATTTCCTTGCATGCGTTGTAATAATTACAACATTATATTTAAGAGGCCTAATACAATAAAAAAAATCCTAAAAGTGAATAAGTTATTTTCCATACAAAATAAATCATATATTGTCGTTGATATTAAAATAAAACGCTATTTGTCATTAAACACGCAACAGGCATAAGCCTATCAAAGGGAAACCGCCGCATACGCCTCATTCCTAAATCGAGTCGTATGTTTTGGCGACAAAGTTCAAAGTTGCTTAACCTTTAGTAATACTTTTGTAGTAGTATGTGTTAACGTTATTGGTATCTATGCGTAACTGCGTCACACGAAATACAGGTATGGATAAACATCGATCGTGAAATGAAAAAAAAGTCTACGTCTAAACGGTTGAGGTATCTTGAATAATTTCTTTAGGTATGGGCTTAAAATATTTTATCCTATATATTGTCCCCGTAAAAGGAGCGCTGACGCTTCCATTCTGTATTAATATTAAAGGCCATCGCGGCGCAGGGGCACAAAGTTAGGTTAAGTTATTTAAATCGGTTAAGCCCTTTCTGAGATTACCCTGACCGCACAGATAAACAGACAAATTGACCAAGTTCTATTACATTGTTAAATGTCCGTAATAATAATTTTTCTAATATATCTTCCACGTACAGACACCGATGAGTTAGGATTTTATTGTAAGTAGCGATATTACTATAACTATATATCTATAACTATAACTTAGGTCCTAAAGACTCCTTAAGGCAAAAGTGTAAAGAAATTAATATATTGACAGTTGCATCTCTCTTATGGGTGGTACGAAAATGCGACTGCGTTGCAAACATACATTATAGGTATATTAAAACACGAACATAATTTTAGTGTATTAAGCAAATAATTCTGTGGTTTAAGCGGGCGAAGCCGCGAGCGGGCCGCTAGTTACTAATAAAATCAAATTTATTTGGAGTTATCGATTTAGTTAACCACTCACAACTCATATTTTCTCATACAAAAGTTCACACAGATAACTCTTACACTGTTTCATTGCATCTGTCAAAGACAAATTCAGATTTCATTTAAAGATCCTTTACTTCCCGTTGACGTGTTGGCGGTGATCAAAATATATGTGCGGATGAACGTTGTCGGCCGAAAAAATATTACATATAAATTTAGTATATAATATTATTTATGGTCAAAGTTTGAGTCCGATCGTGATGCAGAGGCACAAGCTTGTGATAAACGCGACAGGTTGTGGGTTCGATCCCAACTGTAGGAAAATAAATGTTTATTTAATTACACACATTTTTTTATTTCTTCGCTCTGGTGTCGAGGCAAAGCGCGGCGTTGATTCCCGCCGCTCAACACACAATGTCTCCAGATTTTAGCGGAAAATAGGAAACGGAATAAATTAACATTGGGTACCCTCTGTCTCTGCTGTATTTGAAGCATTGAGTCAACTCGCAATATATAATTCAAATAGGAAATAAAAAACGGAGTGTCTCGACACTAGGTTCTCTCTGAAAACAAAGCCTTCCGACACCATCCTTTATTTCGGCACAGTCGATTCGAAAAGGAGAATCAACTGACCTTTTTACAAATCAATAAAAGCATCGAGTCGGGCTGAGGCGACGATTCGTAAAGGGCAAAACAATAAATAAATCTTTTCTCAAATTCCTTCAAATATTTACTTTGAGAACGTTTGACAGAATGAGAAATAGTTCTGTTTCAGGCTTTTCATGATGTCTCTCGCTTGACACTTGCTTTTCAATACTAATTGAATAAAGTGAATGCTGTCGTGATTTGTGTACGGGTTTGTTGAATATTAAGGGGGAAGACTTTTCTTTGTTGCTATTTTTTTTTATTTTGTTGCAAGATTTATTTTATAAAAAAAAAATCAAATCAGCTTCACGCTGTATCCCGCACACTGCAGGGTAGGCAGAGGGAACGTAGTGAAAGATACTCCGTTCCCCACTTTCTGCCGAATTCCGGAGGCATTGCGTGTTAAGTGGCAGAACTCAACGCCGCGCTTTGCCTCGACACCAGAGCGAAGAAATGGAAATATAAATTTAAGTAAATATTTCATCTCCTCGAGTGGGGATCGAACCCACAACCAGTCAGTTTACAGTCACACCTTGTGCCGCTGCGCCACGACCGGAAGATTTATTTTATAATATTCGAAAATTTTATAATCAGTGTTAGCTTATTATATTTTTTTTTAGTTTCACGCTGTATCCCGCACGTAGCAGAGTAGGCGGAGGGAATCTGGGAACCAACTGTTAAGACACATAAATAAGTTGTAACAAGCGTATACGAATTTTTACGTACTAAATGAGAACGCATGGCTTAACGGTCAGAGCACTTGGACGGTTTCCAAGAGGCGCGGGTTCAAATACCGCTATGTTAAAATTTTTATACGTCTTTTAAATAAGTATAAGAGTTAAAGCATTGTAACTTCTGAAATATATACCTTCTAGGTCCAAATAACAGGCACTGCTCTGAACTCAAGAATATAAATATTTATATTTGGTGGAAATTACTAATTCAAAATAATAAGTTACATAGTTACAACAATAGTGGTTTCCTTCACGTAATTAAAATATAGAAGATAAAATTGGTTTTTATTAAACGAATACTGCAGATACATATAACAGGCAACTGTTAGCCAATTCCATTTGAAGGTGAAACCGTATGTTAAGTAAGTTTAGTAAGTTAAAGCTAGCGTATTATACAAGGTAAATTGCCCCAGCCCACTCCAATAGGTAATATGTAACGCTATAGAAGTGATTTTTGAGTTTCAAAGGTTGTAACAGCGTTGGCTTTATTGCACGCACTCCACTGCCTGTTTACCACTTGGTCACGTCCGCAAATAAGAGTTCCGACTTGGAGGACTATTTTAAGAACTCAATATACCTACCGTCGCTTATTAGCTATTGATGTTTCGGCTGACCTTACGATATTGAAAAAAAAAAATATTATTTTCATTTCCCCGCTCTACTAGAGGTAGAGAAGCGTTGAGTTCCACCACTCAACACGCAATGTCGCGAGAATTCGGTACGGAATGTCTTTTGGTTTCTTCTGCCTTCCCTGCTATGCTAGAAAAACTTACGTACGTAACTTATTAACAACGTAAATGTATTTATACTTTTAAACGTCAATTTATTTTATACGAAACTAGGTGTACCGTTTTTTCTAAAGGTCCGTGATGGTTATGGGTTCAATTATTGTTTTGCATTTTCCCGATTTTAAAAAATTAAATCCCAAATTCCAGCTGTATATTAAATTTATATATATATATATATATATATATATATATATATATATATATATATATATATATATATATATATATATATATATATATATATATATATATATATATATATATATATATATATATATATATATATATATATATTAATTTTTAAAAGCAAGCACACACAAACACAGATTTTTTATCATTCTTCACAAGTTCCAGTGTCAAATATGGTAATTTGGTATGTATTTTTTTATTTTTCAAAAAATGCTAAATATTTTCTAAGCACCGTTTCCCTACAAGTCTTCCAAGTATAGAAATTGAGAACGACTTAACAAATTTTTCACATCTCTCTCTATTCATTGAAGAGAAACGGGCGACATTTTTTACCGTCCTAATGACTTTTGACATTAATCGGAGGTTTCAGCATTTCAGATTGTATGACTTTGTGTGATCGCTTTTAAAAATGAAATGTTCTTATAAATTGTACGCTATAATTAAAATTAACTTAAGGATCGATTAAAAGTTGAATATTGGAAGTTTTACCCTTAAGGGCATAGATTACATAACCCACTAAGACTATAATGGGTGTAAAAACACTTTATTTTTAAAAGTAATTATAATAAAAATTATTTCTTATAGAACACTTAGTTTCTCAGTTATTTTCAAATATATTTTTTCTTTCATTTACAAAGTGTTCTCGTAGAGATGAGACAGAAGTTCATAGGCAGAATACTAAGTTTTCTCTGCCTACTATGCTGTGCGCGGGATACAGCGTGAAGCTGATTCTTTTTAGTAGTTGATTTGGACATAATAATAATAATAATCCCACACTGTGGCACTACGCCACGATATATATAATAGTTGCTACTATTTGTTTGTTACAATATTTGATATATACATATATGTATGTATATATCAAATATTGTAACAAACAAATAGTAGCAACTATTATATAGATACACTTTATAATCATGAGAAAAATTTGTAACATATTTAAGTAATTGTCTACACTTAATATATTTTCATTTGCTAGGCCTAACCAAACAAGATACGGCGTTATGTTCCACCAATCATTCCTTAAATATTATGTAGAGTAAATTTAAAGTACTCTCTGTTCACTTGTGTGCTGTAAAAACCACAAGGTGCGTTAATATTTAGTGTAATATTTTTTTTTTACCTTCAAGCTTTTTTCCACATAGATACACAGTGACAGACAATTAGGTAGCGGGATTCAAAACCGTGTATTATCATGCCAGAGCCTAAAATCAAAAAAATATTATTCTCGCAAGAGAACTGAACTCAAATAATCATATTTACAACTAGACTCGGGCCCACTGCGCCACAATGATCCCTAGTATAACTCATATTAATTAATTACTTCACGCAATTGGGGTCACCTTAAAATAAGCAATTAGAATAACAATATATTATTACATACAAAAATATATTATAAGTAAAGCGTCTCCGATGTAATTAAGTATGTTTACCGAACGTGATAAACTTTAACACAATAATGAATGACTGGTACACAGTTTTGACAAGCGTTTATATGTGGTAGTGTTAGCATAAAAATGCAATTATAGAAAACATTATAAAATATTTTAAGAACTTGACAGTATTATTATATTTTTTTAAATTTTATACAAGTTATGATATTTAATAATATTTAACCGTTATCGTAAATACGTATAATTTAGTAGTTAAATCAATTAATAGCCCCATTTTATTGTTACAGTTTATAATAAAGCAATATTTTTCTTTATTTTTATCTTAACAAAAGATTAATCTTAACGATAATCGCCGTACAGAATAATAAAATTACCTTAATTTATAATTAGCCTACCATTAACCTTACATAAAAAATATGGCCTTTGGAGCTCTTGAGAAATATACAAATATATACTTACCAAATTAAGCACGCGTGCTTTCAGGCCTATATCAAGGGGCATCATACTTAAATATTATTAAATTATAATAATACTATATAAATATATTACAATAATAAACATCGATGAAAATAGAAATCATAATGATGCATCATTACATTCTCTCTCTCAACTATTAGAAAATATATTGTTTTATAAATAAAAAAACATAGTATTTCTTTTGCTATCTGTACCGGGATGGACCCGAGAGTGACCTAGGGTATCAGTTATCATCGGGACGCCGTGACGAACGTTAGTCGCTGTGTGTTTTAACACGAGTTCCGTGACAGTGTTCCTTGGTGATTTATACTATTGTTGTAACTGTAAGTTTATAAAAAGTTTTAGTTTTAACTATTATCGTCTTTTAATGATTTTTATGAATGATTCTGTATGTATTTGTGGCGCAGGGGCATAGAGTGTGACTGTAAATCGAATGGTTGTGGGTTCGATCCCCACTCGTGTAGATGAAATATTTACTTAAATTTATATTTCCATTTCTTCGCTCTGATTTCGAGGCAACGAAACGAGGCTGCAAAACCGTCTCTAGAATTCAGCAGAAAGAGGGGAACAGAGTGTCTTAACACTAAGTTCCCTACTGTGTCTGCCTACCCTACTGTGTGCGGGATATAGCGTGAATCTAATATATTTATTTTATTTAATAGTTCACGCCACTGATACAATCAAAATAGTATTATTATAATTCAATGCGTTTTTATATAGAATATACAATATTTATTTTGCATTAATTTTTCTCTTATAACATGTTCCACCTTCCTTCTCCATTCTCCGCTTATTTAGACAATTTAAAGATTTCATATAGTTTCTGTAAGAAACGAAAAAAAATACTCATTAAACACGTCCACGACGTGGAATGTACATATGTATTAATATTGGCCTTAGTAAATATTGAAGCTATATCCATTGCATTTATTGCCACTGAGCTACGACGGTGTGTAACTAAATTTGTGAATCAAACAAATTTCTTATTAGTATGAAATAGAGATTTTATTTCATCACCAAAGATTTTTACTTAGTTAATTCTCTTTTTTAATTTAACAAAACCATTGTTATCGTAAATGTTTTGTACTCGTGTATCTTATGCATTGTACAAAATAGAATATCTTAATAATAATTAATGTCGTTCTAATAGGTGACGGAGTTCAACGTCGTATTCTATTTAAGTGGACAAGATAAACATTCGGTCAAAGTTTTAAATACAAACACATCTAATAAAATCGTACTTCGATATCATGTAGAGTCTTTTTGCAACTGCTTCGAGAATGAAAAAATATTATAAATTAATATTTCAGCTATATTAAAAAAAATGAAATAATCATAAAAAATATTAAACAATAATTGAGTCCGTCGTGTTGCGGTGGCGTGATGCTGTACACACCACGTTATTGGATTTAATTCCAAATCGTTATTAATTAATTATATTATTTTCTTTGCTTCGGTAAAAAGATAAAACGCATTAGATTCCGCCTCCGCCATTCAACACTCTATATCTCTAAAATTGGCTAGTACATGTAAAACGGAGTCTTTTAACACTAGGTTAATATAACTTTTATAACGTGCCTAATCAGCTACATATATTTTTAATTATTTCTTTAGAGTATTAAGGTACATATCAAGTTGTTTTGCAGTTAAATATTAGGCATCAAATTTGAGGGCTGTTTAATTAAAATATTTTTGGTTAAGATTGTCCTTTACTTGTTTACCTTATACGAGTATTAATCTCTAATTATAAACCGCAGCTTCGTTCGCATGTTCAAAAACAAATTACCAAAAGTCGTTGAGGCCAGGCACGGAGGACACTAGGTTCCCAGTTTCCCTCTACTTACACTGATATGTGCGGCATACAGCGTGAAACTAACAAAAGTTATTTATCATGCGACTTATTCAATTCTTAATAATACTTTAAGTACACGAGGTAGCTTTGCCTGCAGGTCTTTATTATATAACTAAATGGATTAAATTATACAAAGATATAGTTAGTTAGTACGATCTTTAATTTTCACGATTATTACACATTTTAAAGGAAACTATTAACTTTTGTATAGTTTCATTTTATAAAATACTAGGGGGCGCGCGCGGCTTCGCTCGCTTATTTGCACCCTTATGGGTGAATTCTAAAAAAAACCACGAAACACGTGTTCAATGAAATATTTTTAAGAGTCTCAATTTCAAATTTTATTAAAATCGGTGCCGATTTAAATTTTTTTCCATACAAACTTTCAACCCCTATTTCATCCCTTTAGGGTTAAAATTTTTCAAAGTCCCTTCTTAGTGGATGTCCAGATTACGAAAATAAACATCTATCCAAACTTCACGTTTCTATATATACGCACAGCGGTTACGGCTGTGCGTGCGTCTTAGCTTAGTCAGTCATGTACATGTCCTTTTATTTATATAGATAGATAGACGCCAGAAGAAACGTGGCACAGTGTGCATATGTTTAGCGAAAAAAAGGAGCCTAGTACTCGAGACATCTAGTCTTGGGTAGCGGAACTTAACGCCGAAACATATTTGTAAATATATATATTCCCTTGATTAAGCATCGAACCCACAATTATCGCGTTTGCAGTAGAGGGTAAATACGCATGTATGCATGTTTCAATCTTGAATTATCTTTCAATTTGATTTTCATCCAAATATACAAGATAAAAAATATAAAATACTCTAATATTATCTTGAAATTGATTTCAGCTAAACGTTTTCAAAAAAAAAAATTCAGCTTCACGCTGTATCCCGCACACCGCAGGGTAGGCAGAGGGAACGTAGTGAAAGACACTCCGTTCCCCACTGAGGCCGGTCGTGGCGCAGCGGCACAAAGTGTGACTGTTAACCGACTGGTTGTGGGTTCGATCCCCACTCGAGGAGATGAAATATTTACTTAAATTTATATTTTCATTTCTTCGCTCTGGTGTCGAGGCAAAGCGCGGCGTTGAGTTCTGCCACTTAACACGCAATGCCTCCGAAATTCGGCAGAAAGTGGGGAACGGAGTGCTAAACGTTTTAACACTTATTAAATTGTTATTTCACATATAATAATAAAAAGAACCTCGACCTTTTCGTATACCGTTTAAGCGTTCTAGCCAATTAATCTAAAAAAATTAAATAAACGTTATATTCGGCTACACTGTTTGAACTTACAATGCGAATTCCATGTTAATATTGTGTGACGATACGACCACATACATCTAACTAAATTTGCTCTGGATTCCACACAACAGGCAAATGGTTATTGATTTACATATAATATATTGTACATGGTGAACTGTTGTTTATCTCATACAGCCTATAAATATCGAGACAATTGAATATTTATGTATTTTATTACAAATTTAATATGTGGTAAGTTATCTTATATTAAAACAAGTGGGCGCGCGCTTATTTGCACCCTTAGGGGGGAATTTAAAAAAACCACGTCTTCAATCACACTTCAATAAAATTTTTAACAGTCTGAATTTAATTTTTTATAAAATTCGGCGGCGATTTAAAAAAAGTTATATAAACTTTCAACCCCTTATTTGAAGGGTTCAATAGAGGGTGAATTCTCAAAAACCAAGAAGCAGTCTAAATTTCAATTTTTGTAAAAATCGGTGCCGATTGAATTTGTTTTCCATACAAACTTTCAAACCCTATTTCCTCCCTGTAGGGTTAAAATTTTTCAACAACCCTTCTTAGTGAATGTCCAGATTTTAAAAATAAACGTCTGTCCATATTTCGCGTTTCTACGCACAGCGTAGTGTGTGCGTCTTACCTCAGTCAGTCAGGTACATGTCCTTTTATTTATATAGATAGATAGACGCCAGAAGAAACGTGGCACAGTGTGCATATGTTTAGCGAAAAAAAGGAGCCTAGTCCTCGAGACTAGTCTGGGGTAGCGGAACTTAACGCCGAAACATATTTGTAAATATATGTATTCCCTTGATTAAGCATCGAACCCACAATTATCGCGTTTGCAGTAGAAAGTAAATACGCATGTATGCATGTTTCAATCTTGAATTATCTTCCAATTTGATTTTCATCCAAATATACAAGATAAAAAATATACAATACTCTAATGTTATCTTGAAATTGATTTCAGCTAAACGTTTTCAAAAAAAAAAAAATCAGCTTCACGCTGTATCCCGCACACCGCAGGGTAGGCAGAGGGAACGTAGTGAAAGACGCTCCGTTCCCCACTGAGGCCGGTCGTGGCGCAGCGGCACAAAGTGTGACTGTTAACCGACTGGTTGTGGGTTCGATCCCCACTCGAGGAGTTGAAATATTTACTTAAATTTATATTTCCATTTCTTCGCTCTGGTGTCGAGGCAAAGCGCGGCGTTGAGTTCTGCCACTTAACACGCAATGCCTCCGAAATTCGGCAGAAAGTGGGGAACGGAGTGCTAAACGTTTTAACACTTATTAAATTGTTATTTCACATATAATAATAAAAAGAACCTCGACCTTTTCGTATACCGTTTAAGCGTTCTAGCCAATTAATCTAAAAAATTAAAATAAACGTTATATTCGGCTACACTGTTTGAACTTACATTGCGAATTCCATGTTAATATTGTGTGACGATACGACCACATACATCTAACTAAATTTGCTCTGGATTCCACACAACAAGCAAATGGTTATTGATTTACATATAATATATTGTTCATGGTGAACTGTTGTTTATCTCATACAGCCTATAAATATCGAGACAATTGAATATTTATGTATTTAATTACAAATTTAATATATGGTAAGTTATATAATATTAAAACTAGTGGGCGCGCGCTTATTTGCACCTTTAGGGAGGAATTTAAGAAAACCACATCTTCAATCACACTTCAATAAATATTTTTAATAGTCTGAATTTAATTTTTTATAAAATTCGGCGGCGATTTAAAAAAAACCATATAAACTTTCAACCCCTTATTTGAACCCTTAGGGGGTGAATTCTCAAAAACCAAGAAGCAGTCTAAATTTCAATTTTGTAAAAATCGGTGCCGATTGAATTTTTTTTCCATACAAACTTTCAACCCCTATTTCCTCCCTGTAGGGTTAAAATTTTTCAACAACCCTTCTTAGTGAATGTCCAGATTTTAAAAATAAACGTCTGTCCATATTTCGCGTTTCTACGCACAGCGGTACGGCTGTGTGTGCGTCTTACCTCAGTCAGTCAGGTACATGTCCTTTTATATTTATAGATTATGAAATATTTAATAATAATAATTAATGGCAAAGCGCGGCGTTGAGTTCCACCACTGAATACGCAATGCCTCTAAAATTCGGCGGAAAGTACTGGAAGGAGAACTGAGTGTCTTGGCACTAGGTTTCCTTTTCCAAATACTTATTAATTAAGAAAACGTATAAAAATTTTAACGTAGCGAGACTCGAAGCGCCTCTTTGGAAACCGTCCAAGCGCTCTGACCAACTAAGCCATACGTTCTCAACGAGCTTTGTCGAAATTCTTATTCGCCTGATGAAACGTTGATGAACATCGAATTCACATGATAAAATCTGAAACATAATATCGACGTAGGACGACGACGGCGTATTGATAATCTATCGTTATCGTAAAACTTTTTTAATGAGTATTGAAGTCGGTCTGTAGATAAATGATTCTAACAGACGGACAGACGGATAATAAAGTTATGCTATAAGGATTGTTTTTTTTTTAAGGTACGCAACCCTAAAAATGACCAAACATCGACATTTTTTACGATACCTATCTAGCGTTACGATAATCCATTCTCAGCTAATGAAAATTGAATTCGCATGACGATAACTAAATTATACTATATACGTATAGGTATATTTATTATCTCTCGTTATCGCAAAACTTTCTTAATGAGTGGCTAAAGATTTGCGATGTTGCTTACTTAAAACGTCTAGCGGTGAGGGCTTCCTAACGAATCAAGATGATAAAGTATCGTTTTAGCTTTTACTTCTAATTAATGTAGAATATATCCTATATCTACTATACTTGATTGCGTGCGTTTGCATTTGTATATAGATATCAGTTTATCTATATACAAATTAAACGCACGCAATCAAGTATCATCCACACCATCTGGATACGTGGCAATCCACTATTGTGCGGTTTTGCAGGGACTTCCTTCCATGCGCAACTCAAAAGTGGAATGGCCTACCTGTGGCAGCGTTTCCAGGTCGGTACGAACTGGGTACCTTCAAAAAGCGTCTATCTCTACCTTAAAGGCCGTCAACGCACCTGTAGCTCCTCTGGTGATACATGGGGTCGTGGGTGGCGGTGATCGTCGACGACGCGTACGCTCGTTTGCCTTTGGTTTTTCCATAAAAAATATTCTTTCAATTTTAAAATTTGGACAAAATTGTATTACAAGTGTTTGGCTTTCATATCTTATACGTAAAAAGACTTTTTCAGTGCATTACAGAGGTAGATTGAGGGATTCTAGTGTTAAGACACTCCATTTCCCTCTTTCCGCCAAATTCTGCACTTTGCCTAGACTATAATATTAGTATAAATTCATAATCATAATCCATACCATATTATATACAACCAACCAATAAAGCTTAGGAACTTGCTTTTTGTGAAATCTACATAATGGCCCACGGCGTCGATCAATTTGATAATAAAATTCCTATTATTATATACTGTATGTACATACAATATGAAACTCTTCTATCAGTCGTTCACCTCTTGTTATTACAACAGTATACGCGACTGTAGCGTGGAACAGGAAGATATATTATTTTATTATAATAATTTAATTATTAACTTTAGATATTCTATATTATACTTTTTATTATAATTGTTTTTCTACGTTATATATTGATAATCCAAAATTAATAAATATTACGTTAAAGTAGATAAGCCACTCGAATTTATATTTATTTTAATCTCAAGCAACTCTTGTAGTGTATTTTCACGCTGTATATTGTGTTATGCATGATGGGGAGAGGAAAGTTTATACACTCTGTTTCTTCGTTGCAATATATCTTAAGTAAAAGCAATGTAGTGTACATATGGCGTACTTACCTATTGGATAGGACCTCTGATGAGGACCTCTGATGATGTTAAATATTTATTTATTGTTTCTTTGACTATATGAGGTCTTTTTAGCGCAGGCGCACAGATATGCGATGGTTGTGTGTTCGATACCCACTCGGGGGAGTGAAATACTTCATATAACGTTTCCTCGCTCTAGTTACAAGGCAAAGTTCGGCTATGAGTTTCTCCACTCAACACACTATGGTTCAAGAATTCGCCGGAAACCAGGGTACGGAATTGTCTTAATGATGGAAAGTGAATAGTCTTAACGCTAGGTTTGCAGGTTCCCTCTGTTTACCTTGCCACACAGCAACCAATACAGCGTGGAAAATATATTTATTTGACACAAAAGTAACTCGGTTGTCTCGTGACTGATATTACAATCTGTTTTTAGGGAAAAAAAATACCTTTATATAAAACTTTTGTTTCTATGCGGTAGTATTTTTTTACTGAGTGCGAAATTGGGAAGTAACTGAAGCTTTACAATGTATCTCGAGCATATAGCAATCGTAAACGGAGGGAATCTAACAATTATTAATATTTTGCGTTCCTCACACACGGGTCAATTTTCTAAACATTACATATAGAGTACAGAAGTTCACGCCGCGTTTTGTCTCATTACCTCAGCGAAGAAAAGAAAATAATTCCCCCTAGTGGGAATCGAACTCACAACTTTCGTATATACGAAGTCGAATGTCGGACGCCAACCTTATTTATCATTTATAGAGAACATCCACCTCCAGCACGAATAACACAATTATATCATCTTGTGTCATTAGCTTGTTCGCGATTTGAGCGCGCCTCGAGTTAAAAATAGTTGGTCAATTGCTATGTAGATAGGATAGGAGGATATGAAGGTTTCGTGTATTATTTTTTTCGTATTCACCTTTTATACCGAATATAGAAGGGTATGCAGAGAGAACCCAGTGTTAAGACACTTCGTTCCCCACTATCTAAATTTTCGAGGCATTGCGTGTTGTGTGGTGGATGTCAACATCGCACTTTTGAATTGGTACCAGAGCGGAGAAATGAAAATATTAATGAATTCATTCCACTGTTTAAATCGAACCCAGAACCATCGCATTACACTGAAACGCTAGTGCCGCTTTCGCTGTGACCGCCTCCGTATGTAATATTGTAATGTTATAAGATTTGCATATTGTTTTACAGTTAATTTGTAACGAATTTATTTATAGCCGTCGTTATAGGATCTTACGATTATTTTTAACATTTTTATTCCACACTTAGGAAAGAAATATAAATAAATATCTTCGGGATAAATACTTATTTAGAAAACGTATAAAAATTTGAATGTAGCGGGACTCACACCCGCGCCCTGGTAACCGACCAGGCGCTCTGACCACTAAGCCATACGTTCTCATCAAGCTACGTCGAAATTTTTATGCGTTTGTTACAACTTATTTATGTTGTTAGCATCTCTGTAGGGAGATTTTTACAAATTTCCGCTACCCAAAGATAATTACTAAGAATTATCGTCTGGCAAGAGAGAATGCCTAAATAAGTTGTAACAAGCGTATAAAAATATCGACGTAGCTTGATGAGAACGTATGGCTCAGTGGTCAGAGCGCCTGATCGCTTTCCAGGAGGCGGGGGTTCGAGTCCCGCTACGTTCAAATTTTTATACGTTTTCTAAATAAGTATTTTTCTTTCCCAAGTGTAGATTAACACTTTAAAAATGTTTAAAATCTTCGGGATAGCTTTCATTAGTACTTTCATACACACATAAAGTAAACTACATAAATTTCAGTCCATTATTATCAATTTTACACAGTAAATCTTAACAAGTAGGCGGAGACGCAACAAAGTCGTATTTGCCCTTTACCAATAAATAGTTTAAAAGATTTCTTTTAATCCACATTTATATATAAAAAAAAACATCGCGTTCAAATAATCCTAGTAAGAACTTTTTAGATACTGATATGATCAAGAAAAAAAATAATTCTGAGGAATACTAGCAATAATAAATCACACCTACCCACTTTATTCACATTACATATAATACGTATAAAGTATATTCTGAGAGGATATCAAGATATGATATTCTAAAATACATTAATAATATTCCGACAGAAGGACGAGAGCTCCAGTGAAATATTTGATCGCTCTATCGAATACGTTTCCTTTCAACATATACTTTAACGTGAGCGAGTATCGAACACAAAGAAAGGCATTCCGCTATAGTAATGTATCTCCCTTATCGTTTAGTGATAATAGTGGCCAGGCCTTGTACAATGCCAATTCAATTTGTTATAATAACCGCTTTGGGTTATTCTAAATTGTACTGTAAGTTGATTTGATAGAGTCTATTTTAGTTTGTATGAGAGCTTGGATGTATTTGTTAGACTTGCACTAAAGGTCAAAGAACATAGCTGATTAGTTGCTACGAGCATTCAGAGCAATATAATAAAATTATTATATTTTTTATTATTTTCATTAAATTAAGGCCGTCGCAGTGCAGCGGTATCGCATCTGGCTATGTACGTGATGATTGTGGGTTCGATTGCCAATTGAGAGAATGAATTATAACGCATTTTCTCGCAGCGGTACAAGATAAAGCACGGCGCTAAATTTCGCTATTTAACACACAATGTCTTGAAAATTGGATGTTGTATGAGTAATGAAGTGTCTTAACGCTAGCTTACCTCTTCCTACCGTACTATGTGCGAAAATCAAAATACTTAAAGTTCGAATTTATACGCGGAGGTATCGAATTTGAGGTTTGTATAGGTATATTAAGATATAGTTTTATTTATTTTGGCTTGGTTAAACCTACTCCGTCTGTCGACGTTAAGCAACCCAACGCGCAACATCCATAAAAGGACCTTATGATTTTTCAATAAAATATTTTGCAAATTGTTTTTTGATGACTTTGAAACATGAAATGAATCATCTTTCGTCATTGTATAGTTTATTTTCCAAAAATTTTTTACTACGGTACTTGTAAGATACATATTAATCTGTGGACAGATTTGTGAATAAATTTTCACTCAGGCTTTTTATTTGTACAATTTTTTACGTGAAACTAACAAGATTTTTGATGGCTCTAAAGTTGACTACAACTTTTGATAATTTTTCTTTCCGAAATGTATGGCATGTTTTATGCCGAATGAAGAGAGGTTACTCAATTAACTTTTAAACTTTAGCTGAATATTTAAGAAAATATATATATCATTTTTTTAACAGAGCGGAGCAGATTTGCAAGATTTTTGAACGTAACGTCATCAATGTTTTATATGTTTTCTAACAAATAATCTTCTTTCCCAAGTATGAAATACATAATAATCAAGTATTTTATATATATATATTTAAATGCAATTTACAATTTTTTTAACCGAAAACCGCGATATAAAAAACTTTCCATATATGACCACTTACTTTTGACATATAAGATAATCTGATCATCGTAAAACCTGTAGTTATTGTTCAATATGAAAAAGGATTGAATTCTCTATATTCTATTCACTCGAAACGTATTAAAAGGCAAATAAGAAATTTTATTAAGCCATATTTTTACAAACTACACCTTATCACTTTTGTACAGTCACCGGACGAAAAAATATATTTTCGCCTTTAAAAGGGCTCGCTATCTCAGCCCTGACCCTGCGTGTTATCATAAAAAGTTCAGTAGAGTGTTAGATTTTTTTTTGTTTTGCGCAGGCGATAACAATTTTGAATTCTTTTTTAATATAAAGGATTTGGGCTTCAAAGAAAATTCTTATCTCTTAAGAATCAGGGTGGACTCAAAAAGAGTATTTTTAGATTATCGATTTAGTGAGGCTAGTCGTGGCGCAGGGGCACAAAGTGTAACCGTAAAGTCGGTTTTACAGTTTTGGATTCAGGGTTTTGGATTGGGATCCCCACTCGAGGAGATAAAATATTTACTTAAATTTATATCTCCATTTCTTCACTCTGGTCTCGAGGCAAAAGTGCGGCATTGAGTTTTGCCACTCAACATGAAGCCTCCAGATTTCGCCAGAAAGTGGGGAACGGAGTGTCTTAACACCAGGTTCCCTCTGCCTACCCTGCTGTTTGCGGGATACAGCGTTAAGCTGATTTAGTAAGAAACTCTTTGTGGGGAAATAAAAAAAACTTTAAAAAATCCACTTACTTTTGACATATAATAAGCGACTCGTAAATTTCTAGCTCGCTTTAAACATACACAGTACAGTAGGACATTAGGCATTATACACGATATATTTGGGTTGTTAGCTAATTAAATTTTGTGTGACCATTATTTTACGTACGCCAGTGGTTGGATGCTTTTCAAATTTAGTAGTGCAATGGTTAACTAATGACTTACAATTTAGAGCTTTTGTTTAAACAATTACTTTTATTGTATGTAATATAGCTTAAAAACATATTGTTTTTTGGTATCAAGCCTGAGAAATTACAATAGAAGATATGTGTCGATGCAAAGCGCGGCGTTGGGTTCTGCCATTCAACACGCAATGCTTCCTGAACTCGGCGGAAAGTGGGGAACGGAGTGTATTAACACCAGGTTCCTTCTGCCTCTCCTGTTGCGGGATATAGCCGGAAGCTGATTTAATTTATTTGATTTTATTTTACCAAATCTGATTACCAAAAAAATACAACAAAAATTGGCGCGTTACAAATAAAACAAAAAAAATTGAAGAAGTCAATCAAAACAAAACAAAGATACTCCTAATAGTAAACGTCGGAGAACACATACCTTTAGTGAGCTATTATTACTACAGTATTCGAAGCCCAAAGCTTGTTTGCAATCAATAATTTAATATATTAATGTTCATTTCGCACCAAAATTAGTCTGTCGTAGCCCAAAATTCTACACAACAAAACTATTTCGACCAGAACTTTTTAGAAAGTTTGTAGCGAAGTCGGAGTGGAGTTATCAGTTTGCTCTTCACGTAACGGCTGGTAATCATCTCATCAAAGAGAAACTGAATGATTAAAACAAATATCGTTTATGGTTAACTAAAACAATCCCAATTAATATTGGTATTGTGTATGTTGTAGGCTTCAGTACCTGGATCCGTACAAGTTAATTTAAAAAAATTTGCTTTGCGCTAGATCCCGTACATAATATGGTAGGCAGAGGGAACCTTGTGATAAGACAATCCGTTCCTCAATTTCCGTCGAATTCTGGCGGCATTGCGTGTTGAGTGGCGGAACTCAACGCTGCATTTTGCCTTGACACCAGAGCAAAGAAATAATAATATATATCTAAATAATTGAACGGCAAGTAGGAAGCGAAGTTTTTTAGCACTGGATTATCTTTGCCTGCTCCAATTTCACACAATTTCATTTGTCGAAAGATTTGTTTTGAGCAGCCTGATATTATGTTACTATTTTTGAGATATTCTTTTGATGTATAAACATAATAATTTTAATATTATTAATCAATTACCTCAAGTATTATAAATTAAATTAAAGTAATTAAATTTATAATACTATTCATAGAGGCTAGTCGTGGCGCAGTGGCACGAAGTGTGACTGTAAAAACGACTTGTTGTGGGTTCGATCCCTACTCGAGAAGATGAAATATTTACTTAAATTTATATTTCCATTTCTTCGCTCTGGTGTCGAGACTAAGCGCGGCGTTGAGTTCTGCCACTCAACACGCAGTGCCTCCAGAGTTCGGCGGAAAATGGGGAACAGAATGTCTTAACACTAGGTTCGCTCTGCCCTACCCTGCTGTGTGCGGGATACAGCGAGAAGCTGATTTTTATAATATTATTCCGATGTATATATTAAAATATCTAAAATAAATAATTGCTTTGTTTCAGGTGTTAAGCCGTCTATAGAAAATTATGTCGTAGTGCTGTGAAAAGTGAATTATTATCAAAATGACGTTGTGGCGTCCATTCCGTGCGGCGGTTGGGGCTATAGTGATTATTTTAACGTGCGCCACATCCGAAGTAGCCTCGGTGGAGGGGAGAGATGAACCACACAAGTATACGATAGAAGAGCTTATTTCAACACATTTCGATAATAAACAATCAAATGATTTGGGAATGGATCCTTGTAAAGCTGGTAAGTTTATAATTTATAATGTGAGTTAGGTATTTAATTACGATCTAAGTTATGTATTTAATAACTAACGTCTAAAGTAAGGTCTATCGTGGCGCAGCGGCACGAACGTGTGACTGTAAAGGCGACAGTTGTGCATTGGATTCCCACTCAGGGGAATGAAATATTTAACATTTTCATTTCTACTTCTAGTAGGGTACTACTATATGTAGGATACAGCGTGAAGCTGAGAAATAGAAAAGTATGTATGTCTTGTATCACACTTGTCTTGTATGACACTTGACCGGATAGACCTGAGTTAATGAAGTTTTGTTAGTACTTTACCTCAATCTTATCTCAAGGCCGGCAACGCATTCGCAGTCTTTTGAGATATTAGTTAGATATTTTACTGTATTACTTAATTTGAGATAGTATTTCTGTAAAAATACTTTTCGGAAATTCCGAAAAACCGTTTAAGGTATCAGTAGAATAGATTATATTGTGTTGTGTCACTTACAGATCATTGTGAAAAAAATATTAATTTTAGTTAGTTTCACGATCCCTCTGCAGGATACCAGCATATAGCATAGCAGCCTAATGTTAATATCCTCCGCTCTCTACTTTTCGTCCAATTCTGAAAGCACTGCGAGTAGAGTGGCGGAACACAACGCTGCGCTTTACCTCGACACCAGAGCGACGAAATAAAAATATTTCGTTTCCGCGGGTAGGAATTGAATCCACAGCAAAAAAAATAATATTTCGCTATTATCAAATAACAATGTTTGTTTTTTCCTAAATAACAATCTTTTACCAAGAATTTCAATGAAAACAGTCGGGATCGGTTTTATCACAAGTTGATTTCAGTTTTAGAGCTCTTTAACGCCGCAGTGGAATTTAATATATTGTAGCCGGCTTCTCGAGATATTATTTTTTATTACAATTTGTAACGGGCGTTGATTTTTGGCTTGATATTTTTTTTTGTGAGAAAATAATAAACTTTTACATCATTACTTAGTTATTAGACGTAAAAATATTAAATATCTTTTATGATAAGTAGTGAGACCAGTAGTGGCGCAGTGGTACAAAGTGTGACTGTAAAACCGACTGGTTGTGGGTTTGATCCCCATTCGAGGAAATGAAATATTTACTTAAATTTATATTTCCATTTCTTTGCTCTGGTGTCGAGGCAAAGCACAGCGTTGAGTTCTGCCACTCAACACGCAATGCCTCCAAAATTTGGTAGAAAGTGGTGAACGGAGTGTCTTAACACTAAGTTCCCTCTGCCTACCTTGCTGTGTGCGGGATACAGCGTGATGCTAATTTAATTTAATTTAATTTTTATGATAAGTAGTAGGTGATATTGGATATGGTCCAAAGATTTGCTATAGAGTCGGAAGATGAAAAAATATTGAATAAAATAAATATTTCTATATGAAAGTGCTTAGTGTAAAAGAAGAAAAAAGAAAATCCTGAGACAAGTATTAAAATAATATCAGTCATAATTTATATCAGTCACTAGAGTTCAATATATCATTCGTAAACATCCTGTTAGGATTTAGACTTACAATTGAACGTGCATATGTACGTGCATTCTAATAGCCACTTATTAACTAAATTACCTTATTTTTTTACTTTTAATTTAATAATATCTTAAAGCAAATCTGGAGTGCTCTTTGAGTCTTGTAGTATTAGCTCTAGATTTGCAACGAAAATATTTTTTTATTTATTATCAAACATCGTGTAGACTTTAGGGACACCCTGGCGTAGCATTTTTGTATAATAAATCTTATACTATATATCACTCAGTATTTCACTTTTACCCAATTTAGGGGCATCGGACAGCGGAAAGTGCCGTGATGTGTCTGTATCTGAATGTCTTAATAATCAACGGTGTGTTTCACGCTATATCCCGCATATAGCGCAGGAAAATCTAGTGCTTGGACGTTCCGTATGCTGTTCAATTTCCGAACGTGACGTTCAAATTTATCTTGCTTCCATAGCTACAAAATAAAAATAATAAATTCTTATGAAATCGAAACGTTACTGTTACAGTCAATCGCCAAAAGCTTAATTTATAATAAAAAACTACAATAGATTAACTATGATTAACGTCGACGTTGCAAATCACCAAAGTTTATCACCAACAAACCGTCGGCCGTAAATTGGAAACGGGCACTCCATAAGCTGTCAAAGTCAATAAACCAGCCCTCATCAATCCGCCCGAGAACCGGACAACCCGGACAACCCGGACAATGCTCTTTCACATCCCTATCCCGGGCCGGTAAAAAGGCAGGCATTTGTTTTGACTGCCGAATGGAATGCACCCTTTTAAAAACTCAATGTATGGCACTTTATAGCTGAAGTACGGTGAAGCTGTTATGATAAAGTAGGCTGAGGATAGTCGTGGAGCAGGAGCACAAGGGCTAACTGTAAACGCGACAGGTTGTGGATTCGATTCTGATTTGAGGAAATGAAATATTTATTACTTTAATTTATTCGCTCGATGTTTTTTCGTTTAGGTAAGCTGGGGAACGGAGTGTCTTTACACTATATTCCCTACACCTACCATGCTATATACAGAACACAGTGTGCAGCCAAAAAATGTATATAAGTTGTATTGTTAGTAGTAGTATTGTGTGTAAGAGGCAATGTTAATAACTGAATAAATTGCCTTTCTATAGAAAAACTATATTTCCTAGAAAAAGGTGACAAAAAGCTATAGCAGATCTTATACAATATACAATGTACATACATATAATAAATACGCCAAATATAAATTGAATACTGCAGGTTGTGGATTCGATTCCCACTCGACGGTATGAAATATTTAATATTTTAATTTTTTCGCTCTGGTATCGAGACCAACGACGCAACGTTAAGTTCTACTACTCAAAACGTAATGCCTCCAGAATTCAACAGAACACAGAACCAATAGAAAAAGAAAAAGATAAAATATAGAATATTATAAATAAAATATAGAATATTTAAAAAAAAAAAATAGTAATTTAGTTTATTGTTTGTATAATTTCTACGGGTTGGCATTAGCATAAATATGAGAGTAATAAAATTCTCGTTTCAAGTGAAAATTCTATTTAACGAAAAAAAAAACTCGTTACGCAAAGTGATTTCGAGAAACAATTTAAATAAAATACCGCCTTGATAATACTTCATAATTGCTGCGTAAATCTTGAAAAAATGATGAGATTTACCTTTGAAAATAAATAATGGATATTTCATCTATACTATACTAATATTATAAAGCTGAAGAGTTTGTTTGGGTGAACACATTAATCTCAGGAACTAGTGGTTCAAATTGAAGAATTATTTTTTGTGGTGGAATGTCCGTTTATCGAAGCTTCATTTTACAGGTTATGTTAATCGTTCTGAAGTAAATTATGATATCTGCGTCGAGAGTTCCCAGCAGAATATTAGAACGTTCTATTTGTGTCATTCACAAGTCTATAGATACGAATAGTCTAACACTATACATCGATCATCTACATATATACAGCACAGTACGTCACAAACTTAAGTATCATCCACACCATCTGAATACGTGGCACGCGGCCACTACTGTGCGGTTTCGCAGGAACTTCCTGACACGCGCCACGGAACTGTGGAATGGCCTATCTGCGGCAGTGTTTCCAGGTCGATACGATCTGGATCTGGACCTTCAAAAAGCGTGTCTATCAACACCTTAAAGACGGGCAACTCACCTGTAGCTCCTCTGGTGCTACACGGGTTCCTGGGAGGCGGTGATCACTTACCATCAGGTGACCCGTACTACGTACCCGTTTGCCTTGTCTTTTTCCCTAAAGAAAGAATATATCTATAAGAACACGAGTATTTCTAATTACAAAATTTGTTGTGATATACACTTATAAATACATTTATGTATGATGTTTATGTCGAAAATTCTGTCGTAGCCTAAGAGAATTAATACCATTATTATCATCTCAGGAACGCTTGAAGTTATCGAGTTGAAATATCAAACTATATCATATTTCTACATTTACTTAAAAACAAAATTTAATCGTCTATATCGCAAAAACGCGTATAACGACACTATAAAGGTTATCAAAGTTAATAGTATACTTCCCGTTGACCTAGAATTATGAAATTTAGCAGCTAGCATCTACAGGCTAGGCTAGCTAGTTCAGAAAAAATCTGAAAACTATACATTTGTGGTTAAATTAAAAAATAATAGCCTTAACCTTTTAAGGACAAAATATGATATTAAAGCCACTGTTCAAGTGAGGTAACTGTCAATCGAAAGGGCTCTGGCTAAGCCAAGTTTGAATTTCAGAAAAAGTTCGTGACCACCAATTTACAATTTTTTTTTCAATATTTTTTTTAAATAAACACCTAATTTAAACCATTTAGCACTATACTCCAACGGAAGTATCGTAAACATCTTATGACATTTACAGGCGTGAATGTAACTAGGGCGACGCGACGCCTTTTATAGATACGATAGGACATGCCAGACCGCGCCGTTAACACCTGCAAGGTTCTCAAACTTATGAATTAATAATGCTATAAAGCTTTACATTTTTTGTAACTTCTTTATAATATTCACGCTGTATCCCACACATAGTAGGTTAGGCAGAGGGAACATGGGAACCTAATATTAAGGCGCTCTGTTTCCATTAAGACACTTCTGCTCTACTTTCCGCTGACTTCTGGTGGCATTGCAAGTGGTCAAATTCGACGCCGTGCTTTGACTAACCTTGTACCAGAGCGAGGGTGAGATGAAAATATTAAATATTTAATTTCCTCGAGTAGGAATCGAACTCACAACCTGTCGCGCTTACAGTCCCACGTTTCTGCTCCCGCTTCTTCTTCTTCTTCGTCTTGCTCGCTTGGAAAATTCAGATCATATTTTGCCATGTTGACTGCGGTATCTCTTGCCTTAGTCAAGTAGTCTTAGCTCCTGCGACATGACTGGATTTTTTATAGGTATTATAAATAATCTTCGCATCTTTATCCCACATAAGAAGAAAAGTAGAGCGTGCTTCGTCTTGCAACAATATTTACAAGAGCAATATGAAACCTCACGAGACATTACCATTTATAGACATTGAACTTACATTCACTTCTTACAGAATGATTAAGTAAATCTTTCTTGTTTTACACGATAATTTTGAAATAATTTGAAAAGATACTAAATTTTATTTGACAAATACTTGGAAACGAAACAATAACAAACCCGTTACACGAAAAAATAAAAAAAAACACGTTAGCCATACTAAATGACTTGGAATTTAAGGAAATATTATTTTTTGTATTACAAATCCACTTTAGTTTACAAATGAAAAACCAGACTTCAGCCTGATGGACTAAACTCGACAAGATTGATGTAACGTTTCCCAAAGGGTCTTTTTTAATTTCACAAAAGTACACATACTTGAAATAAATGCCAGTTTGGTTAAGTTTAAAAATGGCGGTGGGAGGCACGACCCTGTTAAGCGACGACTGTTTAGCATTTTTTTCTCTACGAATACATTTATGTATTCGTTTTAAAGAGAAAGTAAATGAAAATGTCTAAAAAAGTGATTTTTATTATTTGATAGCTCTAAGATAAATTAAAATTATAGCTAAGCAGATAAGTAAATTTTCTCCCTAAGAGTTCTTTTACCTTAAATGAAATATATATACAGCTTCTTATAAAATATAATAAAAAGCTGAAATGTCTGTTACGTTGAACGCGCTAATCACAGGAACTACTCGTTCAATTTGTCAAATCATTTTCCTCTTAAATACTCTACTTAATGTAGAGCTCTATAAGCATTTTTTTATATAGTAGTTTCGATATAATCCACTGTTGCACTGGCGCAACGCCTCCACAATTCTGCAGAGAGTGGGAAACAGAGTATCTTAACACTGGGTTCCCAAGATTCCTATGCCTTCTCTGCTATTTGCGAATACAGGGTTAAGTTAAATTTAACCTTTCAAAACTACCAGTGCAGTACGCAGTAAACAAGCTACAATTACCGTCTACGCTACGTATGAATGTATTGCAGACAGCGTACTATTATATACGTCTGTAGAACTCTACTACACTAAAGGATGACGCATGTCATTCACTATATGAATATGCGATGTCTTTATTATTTGTATATTACGTTTTCTAGTAAAATTTAAGCTTGTATATCTAATAATTAGGTTTTTTCACTCTTACGTGAATACATATATGGAAAAATATAAAAAAAGACTTTAAATAAAAAAAATTCTCGATTGAAAATTGAACATAGGACAAACCACAAATAAATTGAACCTTCGGTATATACAAATGTATTTTAGACAATTAACCTAGTAAATATTTTTGTACGGTTCGCATAAAACAGGCTAGGCAGAGAAACCTTATATTGATGTCTCAATACTTCCCACTTTCCATTACATTGCGTGTTGAGCAATGAAACTCAAGGCCGCGCTTTGTCCACAAGAGCGAGAAAATGAAAATAATTTCTTACTCCGAGTGGAAATCGAATCCACGACCGTAGACAGTCAACGCTGCGCTACGACGGTCTTTGTATGTCTGTACTAATAAAGGAGGACAGGCGCTACGCATGTCTTTCAAGGAATGAACATATAACGCGATGAATGTTTACTTTTCGACTTATTTTTTTTTCTGAAATTTCTTAATGATGGCAACTTGTAATGTTAATTATGTACTATGTATGTTGTTTCGTCTTGTAGTTGTCTTTCTTAATAATGAAAAACATTTTAATTATTATTATATTAATAAATTTATTAAATCTGCTTCACGCTGTATTCCGCATTTAGCAGGGCAGGTGGTGAAAACCTAGTGTTCAGACACTCCGTTTCCCACTTTTTGTCTATTTTTTAAGACATTATTAAGTGGCGGGACTCAACGCCAATTTGCGTCGTTACCAAAGCGGGAAAAATTACATTTGAACTTTTTTTTGCGTCCGACTGCGAGCATGATGGTTGTGGATTCAGTTCCTATTTCAGGGAATTATTATAATTTCATATTACTACTCTAATAGACACAGTGCAGCGTTGAGTACCGCCCCTCAACACCCCTAGAAAAAGAGCGCGTCGTTTTACATACAATGTCTAAAATTAGGCGGAAAGTGACAAGTGGTTTATCTTATCACTAGGTTCCCTCTGACCACTCCGGTACGTGGATGACAGTACACCTTTTCCTATATTTTATTGTAAACTCTACGATTTTCTTTACGTACCCATAAACGTACCGTACCAATTGTGAGCATGTCGTAAAAACCCTTATGACCCTCCCTGATCCGGGACATGGGCATATAAATAAAATGAATTTTCACAAATGTGTGCTATTTTATATTAGAATACTAATATATTATACTAATTAACATAATAATGCTTCACGTTGTATCCCCCATATGGTAGTGTAGACAGAGTGAACCTGGGAACCTAGTAAAAGGAAAATATAAATATTTGTTTTATTACCTAAATAAATTATATTGCAATAAAAACATTATATTTCGATTAATTCATGTCATAATTAATAAGCAAAATTAGAATTCAGTGTTAATGGGATCGGAGTATCGGAGCACTAGGTTCCCGGGTTCCCTCTGGCTACCCTGCTATGTTCAGGATACAGTGTGAAGCTTAAACAAATAAATAAATAAAGCCTCCCATATATAACACAATTATGCTTGACGCTAAACTATTATAACATTTAACAACGCGGTCGAGATAATCCTATGAAACTTACTATGAGTGGTAGATCTCTACTAAGTTTAGTCTCTACTATAAAATCGGTCATTTGGTGCAACAATGACATATTTACATTTTATAAAGTATATAATTTTATATTTTTTTCAATTTCTCCTAAGAGACTTGAAAACAAATTAATTTTGTTTTACAATAAAAAATAATTTCTAATGTGAATAAATAATTTCAAATCTATACTTATAATAAATTTGTAGAAAAGTCGTTTCTGTACGTTGAAAATATTTAAAAAAAAATTAGCTAGGGTGTTAAAGGATAACTAACAGAATCCATTTCCAACATTTTTGGAATTTTTGTCTGTTTGTCTGTTTGTCTGTTTTCCTGTTTATGTGAACACGCATCACGTCAAAAGTACACAATATATTTAAGCAAGTTTTATACGTAAAAATTACCAGTAAATCAAGGTAACATTTAGTGTTTATTTCATTGTAATAGCTTCACTCTATCAAAAGATATAAGTATTTAAGTTTCCAAGAAGCTTATATTTGAGATAGTAGAACTCGATACAAATAACGCTATCTATTATATAGTTTGGAGATTTGGCTAGGTAGGTAGGTAGGTAGGTAGGTAGGTAGGTAGGTAGGTAGGTAGGTAGGTAGGTGGGTAGGTAGGTAGGTAGGTGGGTAGGTGAGTAGGTGGGTAGGTAGGTAGGTAGGTAGGTAGGTGGGTAGGTAGGTAGGTAGGTAGGTGGGTAGGTGGATACGTAGGTAGATAGCTGGGTAGGTAGGTAGGTAGGTGGGGTAGGTAGGTAGGTAGGTGGGTAGGTAGGTAGGTGGGTAGGTAGGTAGGTAGGTAGGTAAGTGGGTAGGTAGGTAGGTAGGTAGGTGGGTAGGTGGATAGGTAGGTAGATAGCTGGGTAGGTAGGTAGGTAGATGGGTAGATAGGTAGGTAGGTAGGTAGGTAGGTAGGTAGGTAGGTAGGTAGGTGGGTAGGTAGGTAGGTAGGTAGGTAGGTAGGTAGGTAGGTGGGTAGGTAGGTAGGTAGGTAGGTAGGTAGGTAGGTATGGATGTATGGATGTATGGATGTATGGATGTATGGATGTATGGATGTACGGATGTACGGATGTACGGATGTACGGATGTATGGATGTATGGATGTATGGATGTATGGATTTATGGATTTATGGATGTATGGATGTATGGATGTATGGATGTATGGATGTATGGATGTATGGATGTATGGATGTATGGATTTATGGATGTATAGATGTATGGATGTATGGATGTATGGATGTATGAATGTATGGATGTATGGATGTATGGATGTATGGATGTATGGATGTATGGATCTATGGATGTATGGATGTATGGATGTGTGGATGTGTGGATGTGTGGATGTGTGGATGTATGGATGTAGTGTATATTTTTTTCAATTATTATTACCAGTAAAGTATCGATACTAATGTGATATCTATATATTTAATATATTAAATATTTTTTAGTAAGTTTTATAATTCTAATAGAATTAAACAACTTTATAAAATGATTTTTCCTTGGATGCGTTGTAATAATTACAACATAATATATAAGATTTTATATGTTATTTTAATTATTATCTTAAAATAATTAAATGTATTTTGATCAAATTTATTTTCTTAAAAATTAGGAGTGTCCAACAAAGCTATCATTTCTCTATGAAGATATAAATAAATAGTTATAAAAGTCAGTTATTTAATCATTACACCATTCATACATGACGAATATTACAATAAAAACAATTAAGCCGATTGTACCGCTCCCGCACCGCGCTCACGTCTTAGCTCTTTAAATCGCTTAAGTCGTTTCTGAGATAAGCGTCGACTAACAGAAAAACCAAGAAACCGACAAAATTTATAAATACTATTGTTGCTGATTCTATTACTTTGTTAATTGCTCCAATAATAATTTGTTTAATGAAAATCGAAAATGTCATGGTTTTAATAACTTTCACATTAGAAATCATAACAACAGGAACGTAATTCTCTGTACCGAAACAAACAAATAATTCACAAATTTAAGCGGGTGAAGCCGCGAGCTGGTTGCTGTATTTTATAAAATTTTACGTTGTGATTATAATAGATGGATCACGTGGTGATGTCAATACGTTTTAATCATTGGTATGTAGGTACGTTATATTAATTTATAGTAGATATATTTCTCAAGAGAACTTAATCAAAACTTTGTATGTAAAAAAATACATGAAATAATCATGTTAGGGAAATATCAAATTTATTTTATGAATCAATCTATGAAATTGTATGTAAATTTATTAATACGTTTCAAGTATGAAAAAAAGAAAAAATGCAATAAAATTGCGTTTCTGCTTTTCTTTCCAATGATTTAGATTTCTATATATGTGGGACGTAAATGCGGGAACAGAGCTGCCATCTTAGTACAGAGTAACCTCTAAAATATATATTTACGTATAGTTAAAGAATAAAAAATGTGAAGAGGAATGTGTGATTTCTCTATAGAATATATTATTCTACAACATACAAAGTACATACAAAGGTATCCTCATGCAGTATAATTATTTTCAATCAACATTTTTGAACTTTTAATTTTGAACATTTTAAATATTTTCGTGCCATAATAATGAAAAACTTAGACAATTTTTTAATTTGAAAAAAATAATTTATTAACGATAAGAATGTTGGTAGTTTTTCAAAAGGTATAAGAATTTAAAAAAATGTCTAAAATATGCTTTCTTAGCAAGTATTGTAATAACTATTAGTTCTATTCACTAAAAAATCATTATAAATATTAAATATGCTCAATTTGTGTTTTTGTCAGCACCACTTTAAATGAAACCATAGTTAATCACTCTATAATAGCCTAATACAATAAAAAAATCCTAAAAGTGAAAAAGTTATTTTTCATACAAAATAAATTATATATTATCGTTGATATTAAAATAAAACGCTATTTGTTATTAAACACGCAAACAGGTATAAGCCTATCAAAGGGAAACCGCCGCATACGCCTCATTCCTAAATCGAGTCGTAGGTATTGGCGACAAAGTTCAAAGTTGCTTAACCTTTAGTAATACTTTTGTAGTAGTATGTGTTAACGTTATTGGTATCTATGCGTAACTGCGTCACACGAAATACAGGTATGGATAAACATCGATCGTGAAATGAAGAAAAAAGTCTACGTCTAAACTGTTGAGGTATCTTGATTAATTTCTTTAGGTATGGGCTTAAAATATTTTATTAAAGGAGCGCTGACGCTTCCATTCTGTATTAATATTAAAGGCCATCGCGGCGCAGGGGCACAAAGTTAGGTTAAGTTACTTAAATCGGTTAAGCCCTTTCTGAGATTATCCTGAATGCACAGATAAACAGACAAACTGACCAAGTTCTATTACATTGTTAAATGTCCGTAATAATAATTTTTCTTATATATCTTCCACGTACAGACACCGATGAGTTAGGTAGTAGCGATATTACTATAACTATATATCTATAACTATAACTTAGGTCCTAAAGACTCCTTAAGGCAAAAGTTTAAAGAAATTAATATATTGACAGTTGCATCTCTCTTATGGGTGGTACGAAAATGCGACTGCGTTGCAAACATACATTATAGGTATATTAAAACACGAACATAATTTTAGTGTATTAAGCAAATAATTCTGTGGTTTAAGCGGGCGAAGCCGCGAGCGGGCCGCTAGTATATAATAATACCGATCAAGTGCGAGTGGGACTTGTCCATCGAGCGTACCGTGTCAATTTTAGGATTGTTGGTCAACGGGAAGTACAACTTATAATAGTTAGCATAAGTAAGTTTGTATATACATTCGTTTTGTATGAAATGAATTACAAATAAAAAAATGGTATAATTTTTTCTATAAAATACCTGTATTTTTGTCACTTTTTGGGTTCTTCCATGTATTTCAATTGTAAATTCTCACTCCGTGCCAATTTTCGTAACTGTAGGTCCACAGGAAGTACCCTAAAGGTTTTGATTACGCGGCAAATTTCATACATAATGCAGCAGAAACGATGCTCGTAATTTTTGACTTAAAAGCCTGACTTTTGTACTCCAAGGAACAATACATCTAAAAGTGTGATATCAATTTCAGCTTGACATCTGGAAACAGACGGACAGACAGACTGACGGAGAACAAAGTAAGCGTATAAAGGTTTCGTTTTTACCTTTTGAGGTACGAAATGGAAAAATACAATAAAATCATTTTAAATGGATTTCATACTTAATTTAGAAAGGTGGGCTTGTTTCGGACATATTCACAAATCGCCCCTATTTAGTAGTAATACAAAGATAAGCTAGTGTTACATCCCGTTATCTTATTATAGCTTATTTCAGTGCGTATATATGTGCGTCTTTTTTTATTTTTTTAATTTACGCTGTATCCCGCATATAGCTGAGTAGGCAGAGGGAACCTAATGTTAAAACACTCCGCATGTTGAGTTTCTAGTATTCTGTAAGTTTCTTTACAACTTAATATATTGTATGAAACTTTTCGAATTATGAACCAAAGCACTATGAAACTATATATCAATTACGTTCAAGTGTATATATGAGAAGAACATTATAAGAAGAAAAAACAACTATAAATTCTCATATAGCATATTTGTTATAACTTTTAGTAACGATGTATGTATAATAGTTTAATAAGTAAGAAATGAGTAAGCTAATATATTTATCGATACAAAAATGTTACATAATTATTTTAGTAAAATTGTAATATAGTATTATAGTATAGTGTATAAAAATTATAGAGGCCGTCATGGCGAAGGGGCACAACGCTGGGACTGTCAACGTGACAGTAGTGGGTCCAATTCTACCTCGGAGACATGAAATATATATAATATATTCATTTCTTCACTCGGGTAATCAGGCAAAGCTTGAGGCTAGGTTGAGATCCGCCACTCAACACAAACAATGTCTTAATATTTCGCCAAATAATGTAAATAGGAAACAGAGGTCTTAATTCTAGTTCACAGGTTTCCTCTGCTACTCTGTTATGTCCGAGAGAGAAAACAAACAAAATATAAAAAATACTTAACGAATATACGGATACGTTATAATTTTATTTCGCCATTGTAAAATGTGAAAATAATAATCATCAATCATAACATTATCATAATCATAATCATTGTACTATGTGGACACAAGCACTTTCGGGACAGTATAATCGATCGTCAAAAAAATAATAAATATACCAAATTATTAACAAGAAAATGTTAGAAAAACACGTTTTTTATAATACTTTTTTTTCGAAAGCACTTCCCGCTTAAACATTATAAGCTCTTTAAATCTAATTTGTGTGAGTTACTCAATAAGCCTTTATGTTTTTACAAATATTCAAGCAAAAATATTTCGTAGGCACATTAAAATAAAGTTTATTTTACAGTTGCTCATTTACAATACTGTATCAGGTCCAACCAGACCTCATTATAAATGACTAGAATCTTACGCTACATTTAATATTGTTTATTTTAGTACTGACATTGACCTAAAATTTATTAAAGCTATTTCTAGATCAAATAATTCTATAGTTATTTTTATATAATAATCTTTATTTTTATTATTATAAGGCTGAACAGTTTGTTTGGTTGAACGCACTAATCTCAGGAACTTCCGATTTGAAATTAAAAGATATTTTTGTGCTAAATTGTATACTTATCTAGGAGAGCTATTTAGTATCATCTTAAAGGGATCGATGTAACCTGATCTAGTAACCACTAAAAACCCCATTTGTCATATCACCAGTCTTCCAGAACCCTTCCCTAGTCCTCAGCGTTTCGAGCGTCTATCAGTATCGCTATCAACTAGAAAGCAAAGCCAAGTTGGCCTCAATGAAACTGGGGGTCATCTGCGTAGCGAGACAGTATTTCTCGCCAAAATATCGATTGGCCCTCTATAGGGCCTAGGTTCGGCCTCATATGGAGTACTGTTCTCAGCTCTGGGCTGGCGCATCCCAGTGTCAGCTTTTATTTCATCAGAGTTAATTATAATAAATTAATTTATTATTTTAATTCAAAGTCAAGTAAAATTTATTACTGGGTGTTATTTTTCCATATATTTCAATATGATAGGCTCACTCACAAGTTCACATATCCAACTTGCAAGTTATAAAAAAAAATATCAATCAAATCGAATTGCCTAAATGAAGAAATATTTACAGTAAAAAATATATGTTTATCAAAAATGTGATTATAAACATTAAAAGCTTGTTACCAAGTGAAAGTAGAAAGATTAAAGTACAAAAACAAACCAAACTCCTATTCAAATATTAATCCTTTCAAATTGCTTTCAGTAGATTGTAAAATCTTTTAAATTTAGGGAAAAAGGACCTTAAAATCGCTTACTCATTGAAATTTTAAACAAATTGTAATAATTTCATTGTAACGTAATGCTTAGTAGGCCTGAAATATTAAAATAACATATTTTTATTTTGCTTTATTATTTATAAAAAATAGTTTCGCTCTGTATAACGGCGTAGGCAGAGGGAATTCCGCATTCTGTTTTATACCAAAGCGAGAAAACAAAAATAAATCAGTCCCCTGAATGGTAATAGAACACACCTCCGTCACATTCACACCTGTGCCGCTGAGCCACGACGATCTCTGTATAATAACATAAACCAATGCAAAATTATAAATGAATAAATATAAATCAAAATAATATGTAAATGTATGTTTCTCTTTAATACAAAATGCTGCCATTAAATATAATTTTACTGTAGAATTTTTCCACTGGGATTGCATCGTGTTTCAGCTACAGTTTAAAGAGGGACCGCAAAGGATAAATATTTAGTTTTGTTATACAAATAAATCTCGACGTCTCTATGTATATCGTCTCGTCCCTTGTCTCGGGGCTTTTAGCGAAGGAACTTATCTGGGTAGAGTATAGTTAAATTTGTTCGGAATCGTGGTAAGATTTTTGCGTTTTTATGCTAAAATGTATAATAAATGATTTTGATAATAATTCATCTTTTTTGAATTTTATATAGATAATGAATTTGAATTGTTCTCGATTTTAATTGAATTATTACTTTTATGGAAAAGGTTCCCTCGAAGAGATCACTCACCTGTGGTGATAAGGCCGAATTTACAACAGTATTTCTTATAATTATTTTTATAATCTTGTTGGTATAATAAAACAAATAGATAATACATACATGTTTTAGCTTCACACTGTATTCTCCATATAATAGAGTAGACAAAGGGAATCTAGTGCTAAGGCTTTATTCTTCACTTTCCACTTAACTTTTGGGACAGTGTGTTGAAGAGCGGAATTTCACGCCGAACTTTGTTTTGTTTTCTGAACGAGGAAATCAGAATTAATTATCCTCACGATTGGGAATCGAACCCACAACCGTCGCCTGTACAGTCAGCCGCGACGCAGTTGGGCCACAAGGATATATACATATAATATACGCCATATTATATAAAATTTAAAGAACGTCGTAGTAAGTGAAAATTACACGTCAGCAAGGGCCAGGAAATTGAATAGTTCCTTTACGGATGTATATGCAATAACTCAGCTAGATAGATTTCTCATCGAATTTTATAGTTTATTTATGTTTAACTATTGACGCGCTTTTGGATTGCCTGTCTTGTAAGGTTTCACTTAATTCAATGAAACCTTGTCAAACAAAATATTATAAATTGATACAATTTATAATTCGGTTGGAATAATGGAAACACTTAATGTTTATGGAAGTTTCCAATATACAATTGTGTAAGCCATATTAAGTTGATTAAGCCGTTTTTGAGATTAGAAACACAAACGCACAGACAAACAGACAAAAATTGATAAATGTAATAAAATCCATAAAATACCTTACCTTTGGTTAAAACGACAAAACACGTAAATAATAATACAACTCTACAATTTTATTTTTCAAACGCCAAAACCTTGCTCTATTACTTATGACAGTAACACTTATTCTAAAGGTGATCTCTGTTGACAGCTTCCTAGAGCTCTAGAGAAGTATCAGAAACATGAACTTTATTACATTTAAAATAGAGCATATATTTGAACGTCTTTACCATCTAATGTGGATTCAAAGCTTTCCCAATATCGTGTACCAAAAGGCGATCGACAATAAATAATAGTGCATTGAGATGTTACATTTGGATATACATAATATACAGTGATGTTCAAACGATTGATCGATATCGCCTTGTAGGGCTAGAAATTATAATTTCGTAATCTTGTTACCTGAGTGAGGAAATAAAAATAATTCAGACCCTCGAATCAGAATCAGACCCACAACCTTAACGTGTACGGTCAGGTCATAATGGCTGCTCCGTAATCTCCTGACTGTGTAAATGTCTCAATGGCCTTTTCATTCATAATAACTCCAAAAATAAAAAAAAGAACTAGAACTTATATTTACGTTTGAATTTACATCATAGGATACTTAATGTCTTAAATCGCCTTCACGCTGTATCCCGCAAAAATGCGATTGAAAGTGGAAAACTTAAGTGTTTTAATAGGGAACCTAGTGTCTTAACACTAGTTTCCTATATTCCCTCTGCCTACCCTTACGACCCTTATATACTATTAGATAAACGATAGGAATAATATTAATTATTATATATTATAGTAGGCCAGTCGTGGCGCTGCAGCACGAACTGTGACTGTAAAATCAACTGGTTGTGGGTTCGATCCCCACTTGAGGAGATGAAATATTTACTTAAATTTATATTTTCATTTCTTCGCTCTGGTGTCGAGGCAAAGTGCGGTGTTGAGAACTGCCACTCAACACGCAATGCCTCGAGATTTTGGCAGAAAGTGGGGAACGGAGTGTCTTAACACTAGGTTTCCCTCTGGCTACCCTGTTGATTTTAATTTATTTATCGTAGATATGGAAATACAATAAATATTTATTGGAGCATAACGACATCTCATATAAAAAATCCAAACGTAGCCGTTGAATGTAACATAATAAAATTTTCGTCAATAAACTAGTTCCCGTCACTAGCAACGGAAACGGGCGGCTCGTTTACGAACGCAACTGTCCGAGCTTAAAGCGTATATTATACGTTATACAATATATAATATACATGTTATTACTATTGTGTGAACGTTCATTGGACTTGTATCGAAATGTATGTATGGGTGAGTACAGGTAGGGCAGAAACGTAATAAGTTATTAAGAAATAAATTAATAATATTCTTTTTTTTGATCGTAACGTTTGGCGTTCCGTTCTCCCTGACTACCCTGCTAGGGATAAAGCATGGAGTTTAGTTTCTTTCTTCTAGATTTACCTTTTTTCTTTATTTTTTTCTCTTTCTTTGCTAAGTAGCGAAACCGATCGCTTTGTTTTACGCTTGATTTGAACAGGAACATATGTATAACTTAGTCATAGCCAATTAGATGGAAACCAAATCCGTAATAATCGTGTGTAAAATGAGACGCCATCCCACTGTGTCACTGAACCTTGATACATAAGGGGCATGCGTAACGCTAAAGAACAATGCATTTCGTTCTCGTAATTTGTTTTCGTTTTCAATTTCACGCTGTATCCCGCTTGTAGCGAGTAAGCATAGGGAGTCTATTGTTAAGACGCTGGTCTCTCTACTTTTCCTCTAATTCTGGAGAAATAACGTATAAATGACGAAACTTAACGCCACGCTTTGCCTCGACACCAGAGTGAATAAATGGAAATATTAAATATTTAATTTCTCGAGTGGGTATCGAACTCACAACATGTCGCGTTTACATGCTTGTGCATGTGCCTCTTGACTGACCTCTGTTTTCTTTTTAAGATTTTTTACGTTTTATTATATAAATAAAACTTCAATATTTATTTTCGTCCAATTAATCTTCTTATCATTTTCCATGCCAGTTACCTTAAACAAATATATAAAAATATATTGTTATCAAATATTGAATAATTATGTATAATCGCTGTTTACTTTTATTTATATTTACATTGTTGCATGTTTATACATGGGTATTTAGAATATTTCGCCCATGAGTGTACTCAAATAAAAAATAAATAAAAAAATTAGATTCACGCTGTATCCCGCACACACCAGGGTAGGCAGAGGGAACCTAGTGTTAAGACACACCTTTTCCCACTTTCTGCTGAATGCAGGAGGCATTACGTGTTGGGTGGCAGAACTCAACGCCGCTCTTTTGCCTCGTCACCAGAGCGAAGAAATGGTTATATAAATTTAAATAAATATTTCATTTCCTCGTGTGGGGTTTGAACCCACAACCATCGCGTTACAGTCCTACCCTTGAGCCCCTGGGCCACGGCGGCCACACTCTTTTTTTAGGAAGATATGTATTACTAATATAGTGATATAAAAAACATAAGCATTATATCGTCGATGGTACTATTATAATCAATCGACAGGAGCGTTCACTCCATTCATCGATATCTATGGGAAGCGTTCAATGAAGATGGACACACATACGTCCCTCATGCGTTATTATTAGATATTGTGTAACATACATAATGTAGGGTACAATGATCTGTGTGTAAATATGTTAGTAATAATGTATTTCAATAAATCAGTTTCACGCTTATCCCGCACACAGCAGGGTAGGCAGAGGGAGCCTAGTGTTAAGACACTCCATTCCCCACTTTCTACCGAATTCTGGAAGCATTGCGTGTTGAATGGCAGAACTCATCGCCGCGCTTTGCCTCGACACCAGAATGAAGAAATGGAAATATAAATTTAAGTAAATATTTCATCTCCTCGAGTAGGGATCGAACCCACAACCAGTCGGTTTTACAGTCACACTTTGTGCTCCTGCGCTACGACTGGCCTCGATAATAATAATTTCATCTTTACTCTATATTTTGTAGTACGTACAACAGGGTAGGTAGAGAAGAACTGGTACTAAAACTCTCCATTTTTCCCTCTTACCACTGAATTCAAGGCTTCTACGTGTCATTGAAAATGGAAAACGGAGTGTCTTGTAGAGCAAGTACCAATGCATGCCGCGCTTTGCCTCGGCGAGAAGATGATAATAAATCATCCTCAAATTGGGACTCGTAACTAGGGTACCAACGACAACCAAATCGAATCATATGATGTGCTACTGCGCCACAATACTTTCTACATAAAAAAAATTAAGTACGAAAATAGAAGAATAATTAAAAAAGTCTATTATATTCTCAATTATTTAAGGATTTTAGCACTTAAACAGGCCAATACACAGAAGTACATTATTTTGATCGTTCTGAGAATTGTAATAATAGCTGTATTGATAATGTTATCAGTGGTGTTCAACATTCGTAATAAGATTGTTTGCGCATAAATCAATATTGTATATCTTCAAATTAATAAATTATTAAAGAAATCTTCAAAATATTAAAGCAAATGCTTTAATATACTACACTTTTATGTGCAAAATGGGAAATACCGGTTTTTTCCCACTCCGGTAGGAATTTCCAGAAATTATCTTACTCTTTGACCTATATACAGTTTCATGCTGTACCCACATTCCGTTCTCTACATTCCGCTGAATTCTGAAGGCATTGCTTGTTGAGTAGCGAACCTACAACCAGTCGTGTTTACAATCACACTTTGTGCCCCTGCGCTACGACTGGCTTTGTACATATGCACATAGTAAATCTTAACTTTTTTAGTCCAGTAGATGAATGATTCACTTATTTTTTTAGTTTCACGCTGTATCTAACACACAACAGGGCAGGCAGATGGAACCTAGTGCCTAAGAGTCTCCGGTCCCCATTTTCCTCCCAATTCTGGAACTTAACGTCGCGTTTTGCCTCGATGCCAGCGCGAAAAAATGAAAATATAAAATATTTCATTTCCTCAAAATTGTTTTAGACTAAGTTTATAAATATTTTATTTTGTAAACAAATAAACCTACTTTATTTTGATTAATTGTAGAGCGGAGTGGCTTAAAACTAGATAGGCAATGAAGCTAAAAAAGTTACCTAAGATATGATTCATCACATAAAATTACATAATTATTCCGTTAAATGGAGCAGAAATTTCGTCAATATTCCGTTGCTAAGGGGAAACTATTCATTTTGCTCAAAATTACCACAATAATTACTTAATTTACATCGTCAAGGCGTAGCAATTTAATGAAATGTGCCACAGATTTTAATATATTATCATTTATTTGAGCAATGAGGCATGTCGTGGCGCAGGGGTACAAAGTGTGATTGTAAAATCGACTGGTTGTAAGTTCGATCCCCACTCAAAGAATTGAATATTTATTTACATTTACTTTTTCATTTCTTCGCTCTGGTGTTCGTGCATAAATCAATATTGTATATCTTCAAATTAATTAGAAGCCAGTCGTGGCGCAGCGGCACGAGGTGTGACTGCAAAATCGACTGGTTGTGGGTTCGATCCCCACTCGAGGAGATGAAATATTTACTTAAATTTATATTTCTATTTCTTCGCTCTGGAGTCGAGGCTCAGCGTGGCGTTGAGTTCTGCCACTCAACACGCAATGCCTCCAGAATTCGGCAGAAAGTGGGGAACGGAGTGTCTTAACACTAGGTTCCCTCTGCCTACCCTGCTGTGTGCGGGATACAGCATGAAGCTGATTCAAATTAATAAATCATTAAAGAAATCTTCAAAAGTAGTCCGAGGTAAAGGGCGGCGTTGAGTTCTGCCACTCAACACGCAATGATTTCGATTTAATTACTGTCTATTTCTACTATTATATACCTAGCTTTCACCTTATTACAAATAATCTGTGAAAATTTGTGTTTTTAACACATAATTTGTGTCGTTCTCATCACCATCATCATACTTTAAGTTCTGTTTTTTTTAATGTGAAGCAAATATTGATCAGTACCAGTATTGATCAGATCAGACCTGTAGTTTGAATGTTCTGCGCTCCATGTTATGTTATGTATTTCTCCTGAGAACGTATGGCTAGAGCATTTGGATGGTTTCCAAAGAAGAGCGGATTGAAATCACACTACGTTCAAACGTACGTTTTTCATACATTTTCTTAATAAGTATTTTTCTTTTCTAAGTGTGGAATAACGCTTTACAAAGTAAAAAAGACAGTCCCTTTCCACAAAATACTTCAATTGGTCACGAAACGCCGGTTTAAATATGCATATGCATTATACAGCTCTGTTTATTATAAGTGACTATCTATGCTTTAAACGTTTTATGTTAACTTCTAACTACCCCGCCCCCACGTTAAGTAGGGTATATAGTTTTCAATGTTTAGACACTCCGTTTTCTGCTTTACGAATTTTCAAGACATTGCGTGTTGAATGGCGATGGTCAACGCCGCGTTTTGTCTTTTTCCCAGAGCATTGAAATGAAAATAATTAATTATAATGAATGAAATAATTATTTCTTCATAGTTATCGAAAATAAATAATTAGTTGTTATTTTAGACTCAGAGGAATTCCCCCGAGTGGTAATCGAACCCAGACCCGTCGTGTCGCGTTTATAGTAAAACCCAGTGCCGGTACACCATAATGGCTTCAAACAATATTTAATATAATATTAAATAAATTGTGATCTCTTATAAAATAACACTACCGTACAAAAAGCTCATAGTCGTTATCACCTAGAGGGTTGAAAAGGGTCTCCATTAGCAGAAGTTTATAACACAATCAACTCCAAATGTAGTTTTATCTTTCATTATTATTATTATTATTTTTATTTCAATTTTACTTAAACATGCATGTTGTTAAATATTTCAAAAAGAGATCAATGAAATAAATAGATTTTTAATTTGTAAGTATTTATATATTTGTAATGATAAAGGAATGAAGATAAATGTACGGTAATATTTATTATTAAATATTTTCATATCTTCGCTCAGATTATGTAGCAAAACGCAGCTTTGAGTTGAGCCATTCAACACGCAATGCATCGAGAATTCAACGGAAATGAGGAACAGGAGCATCTTAACGAGAGGATATATATTGTACCCTGCACATAATTAATCTAGCATTAATATACACTCTGTTCCCATTAAGATACTTCCGTTCTACACTTTCCGCCAAATTCTCGAGACGTTGCGTATTGAATGGGCAACTTAACGTCGCGTTTTGCGTCGATACCAGAGCAAGGAAAGGAAAGTTATAAATATTCCACGCCTAGTGAAAAAACGATAAAAAGAATAAAAAATATGTTAACCTTTTAAATATAATAAACAATAATCAATAAAACTCAATTATTAACATGAATAATCTGTTATGCTTTTGTTCTAAAACTATTGTTTCGAGACTTGTAACGTATTCACCAAAGGCTGGCGTCAGATGATAATTCGGGAGTTGGCTCTTACCCATCTTAGTCTCTCTCATTTTCACATAAAATACGTGTATGATACTTAAATGCACGATTCAGGATTTAACTGAATGAAGGTTATTTAAAGTGTCTACTAAATAAACTTTTTCTTTGCCATTTGTTAGTTTAATTGTATTTGGCTTGGAAGCTACTTACGTTTGAAAGCTCAGTTTTTGAATGCAATTCAAAATGAATAGTTTCTATTGTACAATTTTCAAACAAAAAAACTTATACTAAGGTAAAATATGTATATTAAAGTTATATAATTTCAAGACTTTTTGAAGCTATCGTGGCGTAGTGGCACAAGCCACTGACTGTAAACGTGACGGTTGGGGGTTCGATTTCCACTCGATGAATGAAGTATGTGATATTTTAATTTTTTAGCTCTGGTAAAAAGTCTCAGTGCAGCTTTCTATCTCGCTATTCAAGATGCGATGCCTCTAGAATTGAGCGGAAAATTGGTCAATAGAGTGTCTCCCTCTGTCTACCCTGCTATATGTGAGATACAGCGGAATTTAAAAATATATATACATATATTTAAAATTTATAAACTATTTTTTAACACAGATCTAAAGTCACAGCAAAATTAAATATAAATAAATATCTCACCTTTTTTTTTAAATATAACACATATTTTAACCATAATTATAAAAAAAAATTGAATTGAAATCCTATCAAGCAATAAATAAGCTTTTGCCTACTTATAGTACTTCAAGTCAAATCAATTTGCAATAAATCCTTCCAGTTAACAACTTGGCCGAGCTCCAAAATGAAGATACAAATAGATTCCAACCGGCAATTAACGACGAACATCGCGAAACATGTCCGCAAACAACCTACTAAAATGCAATAAAATACCAACCCCTAGTCGTAAATTTTAAAGTTCATTTTAGAACTTTGCTTGTAAAACATTTTTGTTGCGACTACCGTTGTTGATGTTAACGCTATCGAATGCGTTAAAAAATATTTTGCCATGTAACTATTGTTATTAACGTAATGTTTAATGTCATTGTAGTAAGAGTAAAAAAAAGCTGAGTTGACAATGGGAACCTAGTACTAATATGCTCCGTTCCCTATTTTCCCCTGTAATTTTCGAGATATTGAGTGTTGAGTGGAGAAATTCAATGCTTTGCGCTTTGTCTTTATACCAGAGCGAGCAAATGAAAATAATTCATTGCTCCGTGGGAAAATCGAACCACGACGAATTATTTTGTTTTACTCATCAGTCTCCTTCATGCATTCTACGCACAACGTGATATAGGCGAAGCGATTTTGGGCAACTGGCATATTCCAAACACCGCAACTAAAGAACTGAAATGAAAAAATATCGAGAATATCCTAACTATTTGTAAAGAGTTTATTAATAAGTGTTATCCATGGGGACGGCGTCATATCAATTATTTTTACTGCTAGTTTAAAAACAATAAAATTTTAAATTGTAAAAAAATAATACAATATTATGAAAGTAAATGAAGTCGAGTGCCTATAACTATCACAACAGAGAACCTCTTCCTCTTATAGAGAAAGAGATCGAGAATACATATACAAAAACACAAGTAGAAGCGAGCGATCCCTCCTCCGCCTACCCTGGACCCAAATAAGTAAGCCTTATTTGGGTCCAGGGTAGGCGGAGGTCCAGGGTAGGGGTTCTTAAGCCTCTACTTGGACCGTATGTTCCAGCCACTGCCCTGAGCAAATGTACGTGCATATATCCATTTACTACAATCTCCTACGAAATATTGTCTCGTTAACGTATAACTGGCATAGTTAAACATAGTAAGGGTAACGTATTTTAAAGACTATTTATTCATGAGCTCCCGACAATATTACAGTATGCTTCATAATTTAGTTTAGTTGCTTTAAAAGTTCGCAATCACTTTGTTATCACCATTTTGAGGAATCTTAATTACGTAAGATAACCAACCGCTTTTAAATATTATAATATGTAGAGGTATAGTGATTTATCATTTAGAATAGTAGAAGTAACAAAACAGGAGTCGTCGTGGCCCGATGGCACAAGGATGAGACTGTAAGAGCGATGGTTGTGGGTTCGATTGCCACTCAGGGAAAATAAATATTTAATATTTTCATTTTCTCGCTCTAGTACCGAAACAAAGCGCGGCTCATCCAGCGGAAAGGGAGGAAATTAAATATGTTACCCGTTAATATAAGTAAAAACTTTTATCTATATTATCTTTAAACGCAACTTCTTACATTTGTCAAATTATTTTTAAAAGTTTCAAACTTTTACATAACATGCAATATTAACTTCAAAATTTGAAAGATTATTTTTATATTATTACTTACTATCTATCTGCTTGGAAGAATTATTTTTGTAATAAAACAATAAATAATATCCTCTTATTGTTCTTCCCTATAAACACTCGTGTTGGAAGCCGCGATCCCAAAATGATTTAAACTTAAAATTTTGTATATAAAAAATCAATAAAAATATATAAAATAAGAAGAAATAATTAAAATAAATTATAATATGTATAAGAATAAAGCACCTTGAGGCTTAGTAACCAGTGCCTTGGTCCGGATTGGCGAGACATATCGCCTCGCGTTTGCAAGTATGCAAGACGTATCAAAGAAAGGCTGTGACTTTTGATTGGTACTGCAGTACTAGAAATTTAAAGTTCCATGGTTTGAGAAGCCACGTCGACAATAGCAGCGGCACAAGTACTAGGATCAACGGAAAAAAAGCAAATCGAGCCCCAGGGATAAGATGAGTAAAATTTACGCATCTCATACCAATCTGCTGATTTGTAGTGCCTGACGTGAAGTCAGCAGAAGGTCCAATAAGGACGCACTGTGATAGTCCCCGTCCGGGAGTCACGTAGGCGATTCAACCAATTCGGATGATTGGGTGATGCGCGAATATTTTATGACGACAAAAAATAATAAATATTTCATTACACCGGCTGGGAATCGAACTCCCTACCGCCGCGTTCACGCGGAGCCACGGCCGTAATAAAATAATTTTATTACAATAATTTTATAAGTCATTTTATTGAATTCTGTATACATTTAAAATACAAATAGCTAAAAGCCTAATGGAAGCACACATGATCCATCAAAAATGCAATATATGCAGCGTAATATGCAAAATATATTAAGTAAATCGATTGTAAACTATATGCAATGCGCCGTTCTCTGATTAAATTATACACTGCATAAAGACTTTACACTACTCTAAGCGATAGGAGAAAGCGAATTGATATAATAAAATAAATTCTGTTTGTTATAAACAGTTAACTGTTTTTTGTTTTTACTTTTAAGCTGTATAACGCATGTAGCAGGTTAGGCAAAGGGAGCTTAGTGTTAAGACACTCCGCTTCCCATTTCATGTTGAGTGGCGGTCCGCGGTCACGGACTACTGCAAAGTGATCGAAACGTAGGATTTCCAAAAATGTATATAATCTTGAGGTTAAAGATATTTTATTTCCATTATAGACATAGGCGTATATAATCTTAAATATACGCGTTTAATCCGGTTCAAATAGTTTAATTTAAAATGTGTAATAATCGTGAAAATCAAAGAATTTATCTCGTACTTTTATAACACACATATTAAAATATAACTTAAAAAAGATACTGGTTAAATAAACTTCTTCATAAGCATTTCAGCTATTATAAAAAGTTTTGAATTATAAAAAAATACTCTGCAAAATATAAAATATATAAAACAAATCGCTTGTAACTTGCACCACACTCAATATCGTTGATCCCTAATACAATACAGCGAAACTGCCTGGAACAATATTTATTTTCCTCACAGTCATCAACGCGACGCAATTGCGGTTCACAAACGATTTATGAACCTGTTATTACACTATATAAATCATTATAATGTAGGAGAGACATTGTTGTTTAGTAGTTAAATAGAACACGATGATTGTGGTTTCGATCTCATTTAGGAAATGCTTTTATTTATATACAAATATTTTCGCGTCCTTCATGTTTATTTAAAAATAGAGCGGCGTTTAATTTTGCCACACGATATCAATCATATATTTTTTTAAGCAACAGAGATCGGAGAATCTTATATTTGCATACATATCTTTTTATGCTGGGGAACGGAGTGTCTTAACACTAGGTTTCCTTAGCCTACCCTGCTGTGTGCGGGGTACAGCGTGAAGCTGATTTATATCCTTTTACAAAAAAAATAAAATCCACACTCTTTCGCGTTTACAGTCGCACGCTCGTGTTACTGCGCCACGACTGGCCATATGTATAGTGCCGCTACAAAATACAAAGTAAATTCAACAAAAATGTCATTATTTACAATTATGACCAAATAAATGTCGAGATTGTAGTTGTTTATGCGTGCAATAAATTTTTGCAGAAATAAAAAACCAAAAATAATATATTAGTGCTGATCATACCTTAAACCGGTACTTATTTTTATAGCTTACACAAAATTATTCGAGGTACGCTTTGTTCAATTGATACTGACACGGTTGTAGTCAATAGCTTCCTTAGAAATACTGATTGTAAAAAATATTTAGATATCATAAAAATATAATTTTCGAGACCATTGTAGCGCAGTGGTTGAAGAAATGATTATTTTGAGTAATATTCTTTAACCCGCTCGAATTCAAGCAGTGTCTATAGAGTATGTGTAATACGTTCCGTTTCGACAAAACGTAAAGTTGTAAAGGAAATTTTACAAAATGCTTAATTTTTGCTATATTAAAAATAAACCTAAAATGTGAAAAAAAAAACTTGGGGCAGCGAATAAAAACAGCAATCTTCCCTTGGCCTTTGTAACCTGAAGCTAGTGATTGCTCGCATTCTATTTACGCTCTTTTCATAGCTAATCAATAGGCGCCATAAAATTGCCTTATTGTGATAGAGTACGTGACGCAAATTACTATTTTACGTTCTTACGTTGTGTAACTTTTTATAGGATAGTAAAACCTTGTCAATGGATAGGTCGGTTTTTAATAAAATAAAATTTTATAATAAATAAATCAATCTCACGCCCGGTAGTCAGAGGGAACCTAGTGTTATGACTTTTGACTCTATGTTCCCTCCTTTCCGCCCAATTTACCGTAGCAGCATTTAGCGCCGCGCTTTGCATACTAGAGCAAAAAATTTAAAAATAGTTACCACTCCTATAATTATTCCCAAAAGTAGGAATCAAACTCACTACAACTTAAGACATTCTCAACTGCGTTATAATGCCTCTTAATGCAGATCTTCCATAATGAGGTAAAGCAAATCGTTAACACTAGAGATAACAAAGCAAAGCTGACCTGATTGGAGACAATCAGTCACAAAGGTGTTTGCACAACCATCTTATGGGTACGTGTTTATAGTTGTTAGATAGAATAAAATATTTGATTATTTATTTTAATTAATTCTGGGCAATCTTAACACGTTCCCTACGTTCCACAAAATTTTTAACTCATGAGTGGCAGAGCTGAACGCTGCGCTTTGTCGTATTCCCAGAACAAGGAAATGAAAATATTTCATTACTCCCAGTGAGAATCGAGCTCACAAGAGATGTTGTGCACAATCAGATGCTGTGCCATTGTCACAAGGGCCCCGTGTAGAATATAAATTAACTAGTGATCGTAGATTCAATTCCCCAACCACGTTACAACCTGTCACAGCCAGTAACAGCAATTGCAACTTATTAGCGACACATATTACATGCCTGTTCGACCATAACCACTAACCAAAATATTCCAAAATCAATCACCAACTCTGTACTGAATATTCATGTTTCAGTTACTATCGTAAAACATGTTGTCCATTTCCCGTGGAGTAGGCGTGTATGGCGAATTAATTAATTGGCAGGCAGCGTTGGGCCGCATCTGGGCAGGACCAGGTCGTTACATTTTATGACAACAACAGATGTACGGTAATCGCCTGCATCGTGCCGCATTATTGTGAATTTGAATTTGGGATTAGATTAATTGTTCGAGATAATTGAAATTGTTTTGATGATTGCCGTTTAGGATAACGTTTTTGGTGTTTTATTTAGTTTGGTTAGACATTTATACTTTGCAAGTGCCCATGATGTTGCGATTCCAATATGTATACTTTGAATAGTAATTAGGAATTATTTAGACAGACAGAGATTAGAGAGAGACATAATAGAGAATGATAATAATATTCTGCAACAATTGGTTAATCAAAATTGTTATTAAATCATTTAAATGCTAATTAATATTTAAGTCATAAAAAGGTAATGAATAAACCTATGTTACATGATTAGGCAGTGCCTGACTATGGACGGTGGACGCTTCAATCTCACTTCGAAAATTCGTTGTTTATAATATTGATATCACTTCGGTTTCATTGACAAGATATCTGAATAAAGTAATGAGATCATTAACTAGATTAGAATACAAATTTTTAAGAAGGCTTATTACTAATAATTACAAAAAAATATATAAATCCATTTTATTTTAACACTTATAATAAATGCCTAAAGCACATTAGCCGTTGTCACGTCGATAAAAGTATTGATAACTTTCAGGATATCCCTAAAGAGAAATTAATAACGAAATTTATAATGAGAATAATTTAGAAACCGCTTCGGTAAAATGACTTAAGCTAATCAACAATTCAAAGTATTTTAACGTGGGTAAAGTATTATCAAATTTGACGAATAATTTGATACTGTACAGAGCTTTAAAACAATGGCGACTTATCTACATAATTAAATTGATTAAGTCGACTCCCAACTTATTTTGACAATCAACAATATACAGATGTTTTTCTTTTCGGCTATTCTTTGCTTACATTTTGTTTACATGGTTTGTTTACATTATATCTATATGGATAAATTGTAAAACATATTCAATTGATAAATATAATATATAAAATTTTGTTTCAGGTAACTTTCAAGGAGATATAGCTATACCAGATGTAGATTATTTAAAGCCACCCAACACTGCCCCTATTACATCTAAGATTAATAAATCGTTACAAGAAGAAGTAGAAAGACTTAAAAAAGAAGTTCTACTAGAAGGACTTCAGGTTGAGGAAGAGGGCCTAACTGATATTTTAAGAAAAAGAACTAAGCAACCATCACAACTATATCAAGATAAACCTAAGAAATATAATGATGCAACTCTTTTAACTAAGGTGCAATTTTAAAGGATTTTATAAATTATTTTTATATTTCTTACATTTTTTAACAAACACACACTTTAAAAAGAAAAATACTTAGTAAGAAAACGTTTTCTTAATCAAGTAAAAATATTTAAAAAATAGTATTCTCCCTTGCCAAACTATAATTCTGAGTAATTATATTTGGGTAGCGGAAATTGTAAGAATCTCCCAACAGAGATGCTAACAACATAAATAAGTTGTCATAAGCGTATAATAATTTTGACGTAGCTCGATGAGAACGTATAGCAAAGTTGGCCAGAGCGCGTGGAAGGTTTCCAAGAGGCGCGGGTTCAAGTCCCGTTCAAATTTTTATACGCCTTCTTAAAAAGTATTTTTATTTTGTTGACATATTCGACATTAATAATATTTTATTAATATTTTTCGGCGGAAAGTGGGAGAACAGCGAAAAGCTGATTAATTATCAATATTTTTGCAGGTCATACCGCCAGGTCTAGATAGAGCTATTTTAATGAAAAACGGTAAAATACCCCCTGAAGAAGATTTAGATAGTATTAATTTTGCTTCTCACAATAAACCAAGCAACTTCAACCAAAGTGTTGTAGACAATTTAACAGAATCTGAAAGTTTAGAACAAGATGGTGTCTTAGTAGTGAATATATCCAATGATAATATTCTAAATATAAACGAACTATATCCTTCCATTCTTCAATTATCGAATTATTCAAGCAAAGCTGATGAGATCACAAACAAAATACAAAGTAATAGTCGCGAAATAACTGGTGATTCTAAAAACAATATCAAATTTAAAGATTTACCTGAAAATATAACTGTAGCTCCCGCTCCTACAAATGGAGTGCTGCCTACAAATGAAGTAAATGAAGATATTGCAGATATTGAAAAGGTTGTTATAAATAAAACTAGTCTAGATAAAGACAGTAAAGGATTCGAAGGTAATGAGCTAGTTAAACCTACTGAGAGCCTGCAGAGCTTAACGGGTAATTCAAATCACAAGCGACACCGAAGGAGAAGACATGGTAACGGACGACGGTAAGAGTTACAATTTACATTTAAAGATCAGTCTTCATTATATCATCTACAGAATTATTGTTTTATGTTCTAAATATATTTTTAATATATGTCTACTCATTAGCATTTTTTGATTTAAGCTTAATTATAACTTTTGCCTGTATTATAAAAATAGGACCCAAATTATAGAAAATGAACCTTTTGAACGTCATCTTCATTAAAACTTACCTACAAATAGCATTTTAATAATAAAAAAACAAATATATTTATTTTTGAATGAAAATTTAAAAATATGCTTATTTCATTTTAAATCAACAAATCCTACGAGACATATTGAACTTGTTTACGACTGAACCATTTAATATCCTTTACCTTTTACTTCGTTCTCGTAAACCTGATTCTGAGTTCTAGAAATAGAATATTTTAGTAATGCAAATGCATCGCGAATATCTCGACGTTCACATTTATACGTAAAATAGATAGTTTTAAGAGCTTCTTTGTATGTTCTTAAGCAAAATATATGTTTGAAAGCTTACTTTTATTATAGCTTGCAAACGTATAATGTATAATGTGCTAAAGAAAAATATATTTCTATTATTAAATATATATTTTTTAGAATCAATAGAATTCCATTTACCTGTAAATTAGTATTTATATTAGTCAAGTCACTTTCACTACCAAAGCAGTGGAAATAATGGAGTATTATGACGTTATATTCTCTTTAGCTACTCTGATTTTTCTTCAAAAATGTAAAAGTTAAAAATGTAATGTGACTTGTTATAATATTTATAGTTTTTTCATTTCAAATTTTTGTGCCGTGTGATCCCGGCCTAGAATAGGATCATCCTGGTACTGTTGGTGTCGTAAGAGGCGACTAAAGTACGTGTGGTAGAGTCACGTCGCCAGCAATGGCAACACGCATGGGCAGACTCGAACGGATCATTACCACCCCCGGCATTTAAAACCGGCGTCAAGTAGTGGCTTTATACCACTGCGTTTCGCATCAGGTAATGCCGGGCCCCAGCGCCCAATCAATCTTAAAGGCCGGCAACGCACCTGTACTCCTCTGGTGCTGCACGAGGCCGTGGGCGGCGGTAATCACTTACCATCAGGTGACCCGCACGCTCGTTTGCCGTGTCTTTTCCGATTAAGGGCACCTTCGAAACGCATAATTAAGGAATTGAACTGAACATACATTTAAGCATCAAATTCACAATTTTACACTTCAAATTCGTCCTTTTATACACCAAATTCGGATTTGACCACTTAATGATATTGAAGAGCAGTGAGACACCGTCGAAATGTAAGCTTTGGTCTTGGGTTTGAACCCATTGAGTTCTGCAACTCAACAAATAATGTCTCAAATTTTATGTGGTCTATCAACTACTATTTGCAGCAACATGGCATGTAACATGAAAATGTGAAACAAATTTTTGTATAGAAAATTTTTTAAAATATGTTTTTTATAATATTTTTTATTTTCAGGTTAAGAAATATACAATCAAACGAGAGGTCCGGATATAATACTTACAAACATTCCGATGAAGACAATACATCTTCGCATGAAAAAAAATTTTTTCGTCATCAAAAAAAATTGAAGTTTAAGGAAGAAAGTAAAAAATATGAAATACCAGAGCACGAGTTCGAAGAAAAATTCGATGTAAAACCGCCTCCGAAAGATATAATCAATATTTCAAATGATACAGAGGGTCAACCTTTTAAAGAATGGTTTTTTCGGGACACGGAAGATGACTTAGAAGCTAGTGAAAGCCAATTTTTTAATCATACTGAGGTATTTCTTTATTCTATATTTTTTTTATTCCAACATAAGTACGACTATCTTGATGCAGGGGCAAAAGTGTGTGACTAGTCGTGGGTTGGATCCCCACTTAAGGAAATGAAATATTTATTTACTTTTATATTTTCTGAGGCAAAGCCAGCCAGCCGACTGATTAAAAGCATGATGTTATATTAAAATAATGAAATGATACATTAATGTGTTTATTCACATGAAAATTTGGAAGTATTCCACCAAAAAACTCTGTAACTAAACTTAATGATAATCTTATTTTGTTACTTATCTATGTCAAATGTAATTAAAAATATAATATTTAATTAAATATTTTCTCATAACTGAAATAAAATATTAAATGTAAATTATTCTATTTATTTTTAAGACAGGAAAACAAGCGCTTAGATATTTTCATAATACTTTTGACAATAACGTCATAAAAGCTCGCTGGAGTTATAAAAGTCTAAATTGAAAAACTTCTATAAACTCCTGTCTACAGATGTAGGCCTCAGGCTAGACAGTTCCGTTTGAATGTTTCCGTTACTTTAGAAACTTTGGTATCCTGGGAATACATATATATATATATATATATATTTGTTGCCATCCTGGTGCAGTTAAAAATGTAAATACACTACACTAATATTGCGGTCGTGTGTTCGGATCAGTTCAAGGAAATGAAAATATTTAAAATATATTTTTTGTAACGCTAGTATATTATAGCTAGCTAGTATATTCACGTTTTACTTAAAAGAAAAAGAAAAATTGCATTTCACTTCAAGTATTTCTCATCGTCTTGGTGAGGCCGACAAAAAGACAACATCCTATCCCTACTTCACGTCAGATACAACAAAATATATTGAGTTTCCGCAACATAATACTGCCTTACCAGGCTAGCCATTTCTTTGAGTGGGTATCAATCCCACATTTACAGTACATACAGTCTAATGTATTGATATCATATGCATCCCGACAGCATCACAATGTTTTTAATTTTTTTTTGTATATAAAGTGAGTCATAATTTTTTTTATCTGCATCACGCTGAATCCCGCACACAGCAGTGTATGAAAGAGAGAACCTAGTGCTTAGACACTCCGTCCCCCACTTTCCACCACATTTTTCAAGGCATTGCGTGTTGAGTGACGGAACCCAATTGGACACACGCCTCTCTGCCCTTTCGCCACGACGGCCTCAATAATAATAATTATATCGATATATTATTTATAATAATGATACAATAACACAATTTAATTTAGATATAGATTATCCAAAACATACACTAAGATACGAAAAGTATATATAAATTTTACAAAGGATATTTTTTGTCTGTCCCCAACAAAATAACTGAAGCTTTGAGTTCTCTTTAAAGCATTAGAGTCATGAAATAGCCTCTTGTAAAGCTCTCGTACAAAATCTAGAAAGTTTTTACCTTATTAAGTACTAGTTTATGTTACTTAGTATAACTTATTAAAATAGAATAATATTATATATCGAAAACATTTATATAATTTTTATTATATATCATAGATCGCTTAGAAAATATTTTAATTATTAAAATTTAAGTAATTTTTCTGCCAACTCTGCTGTGTGCGGGATACAGCGTGAAGCTATTATTTTTTTTTTCTATATATTTCACAAAATATGTCTTTGAGATTCGATAAAAGTCGACTAAAATGTAAATAAATATTTCATCTCCTGGAGTGGGGATCAAACACACTCTCAGTCGATTTTACTGTCACACTTTGTGCCCCTGCGCCACGACTGGCCTCAAAAGTATATGAAATAGAATTCTTATTGAGGCAAGTCTTGGCATAGAGGCACAAGCGCGTGACTGTAAACGCGACAGTTCGTGGGTCCGATTCCTACTCGAAAAAATGAAACATTTAATATTTTCTTTTCTTCGCTGTGGTATCGATGGTAAGTAATAACATGTTTTTTCATAGACAAGAAGAAGACATCGTACAGCAAGGGCGGCGACAAACAGAAAGGAGCGTATTTGGGAGAACGGTGTGATTCCTTACGAGATCGACGGCAACTTCAGTGGAGCTCACAAATCACTGTTCAAGCAGGCGATGAGACATTGGGAGAACTTCACGTGTGTCAAATTTGTTGAAAGAGATTCAGGATTGCATAAAGATTTTATAGTGTTCACTGAAAGACCTTGTGGGTAAGTTTCTTATTGTTAAAGTTAAACTTTTTTTTCAGTTTCACGCGATATACCGTATATAGTAGGTATAAACAGAAGAAGCAAGGTATAAAGACCACCTAGTACCATGAGTGGCCTTTTTGGTATTGATTTTCGAATTAAAAGCAAGCCAAATAGAATTTTCTACTTAAACATCGAATGTCACCTGTGAGTTTTGAACTGTTCTGAATCTGATTGAAATATTTTTAGGGTTCCGTGGCTTTTAAGGAAAGCTCCATCCATCTGTCTGTCTGTCAAGAGCCTTTATCTCAGGGACGCTTGGAGATATCGAATTGAAATTCAAACCATATACTCAGATCTACGGTCCCATTATTACCTAAAAAAGTTGTATCACACATGACATTTACTTAAAAAAACTACTTCCAGTTGACATAGAATTATGAAATTTGGCAGCTAGCATCTACAGGTTTAAAACAAATGTAAAAACTATATATTTTCGATTTTAAACCCAAAAAACAAATAACTTTAAAAAGGGCCAAAATTTGGTATTAAAGCCGCTAGGTCAATTGAGATATCAGATGAATGGGCTTTGACTAAGCTAATCATGAATTTCAGAAAAAGCTCGAGACCTATAATTTTTGTACGGGTTCCGTACAAAAATTATAGGTCTCGAGTGGGCCGGACTCGTTTGTCCGGTTTTTTTTATTTAGAAACGTCTAAAATTATGATTTAACTCTGTAACCGTCGAAATAATCGTCAAAATTTAACTACGGATTATAAAACAAGTCTACTGAAATTTTCTACTGAAATATCTAATAATTTTTTGAGAATCGGCTTTTGATTGGGAAATATTATTTTATTTAGAAACATGTAACAATATAATTTGAAGTCAGTAATCGCTCAAATCGTCGTATATATATCCATATGTTATTCAGCGAAGTCTAAATTCTTCTACAATTTGTTTTTGTTGTTAGCTATTTTTAAGTTTGTACTCCTAATTCTTTCTTTACTTCTAAGTTAAAAAGGTACCCCTTTCAGGCATAATTTTTTATTAGTAAAAACCCTGGTTTGGGAACCAGGCTATTCTTATAGCATACGGACCACCTTATTCCCACGCCCCACGCTTAAGGCCGCCTATTAAATATATATATTTAATATATAGTGAATTGCAAATATATTAATCGGTATACAATACGACTTTTCTTACTAAACACAAATTTGATAAAAATGTATCTTTCTTGGCATGTTAGAAATAAGAATAAAATTAAACCCAGAATGATCTATAAAACCGTATTTTTTTAATAAACAAGTCATATAAACAAAAATCAACAAAATTTTGACTCATTCATTCAATTTATTTCGAAAATTAGCAAATTATAGCTTTGCATGACAGATTTTGATGGTCAAATTACTGGAGCATCCTAATTTATTGCAGTTGGATGCAGTCGACTAAATTCGTTTACCAAATTGTGTCAATTTGATACACGATATTATTTTTGTGTGGGTTTTATTAATAGCCCTTATTATTTATTTTTTTAGCTTCACGCTATATCCCGCATGTAGCAGGATAGGCAGAGAAAATTTAGTGCTAAGACATTTAATTCAATATTTTTATTCTACTGAAATAAACTATAATAAATACTTAGATTTAGAGACATTTATGAATATTATATTAAAATAAATACTCTGTTTTGTTTTTCTTAGCTGCTGTTCCTTCGTAGGCAAACGTGGTGGAGGATCTCAAGCAATTTCCATAGGAAAGAACTGCGACAAATTCGGCATTGTCGTCCACGAGCTCGGTCACGTGGTCGGCTTCTGGCACGAACACACCCGCCCTGATAGGGACCGACACGTGCAAATTATTAGAGATAATATAATGACTGGTAAGTTTATACTAAGTTACTATAAGTTTAATTAGTTTGTTATCTTGGGTCGGATTTCTTAATGTAGCTATTATATATAAATATTGGTGTTGTAGATTATCCTTTTGGACTTAAATGTAAGAACGAGAAAATCTTCAAAAAGTCATTTCATCCTTTTTATTCTGCGTATTTACAACTATTGTGGAGTTAATGCTGAATATTTTCTAGGCCTAAATAGGCCAGGGATAAGAACCTACATCATTATCCCTGTCTAGTCTTCGTGAGATAATACAAAATGTTCAATTCTAATACGAAAGGTCTCTCAAGACGTGAATACAAAAAGTATCACCAAAATAGTCCTCTTAGTTTAATTGTCAGTACTAAAACGATGTTAAGACCACTCAAGTTAGACCCTCTTCACATCAACTTAGAGTGTCACCTAAATTAAGCTCCCATTGAATGAGAATTAACTATTTAACCGTCGTCGTTGCGTGTAAAGACGCCTTCACACACGATGTTCGTCTGTCACGCAATGTCACTCCTGACAAGTGAGTTAATACTGAAATTACTTCTAATTATATTTGGAGTAGGTACTTAATTAAGAAATTCGCGGAAGCATCCTGTGTTAGTCTAAATATGAATAATTTGTTAAAATTAATTATGTTTGCTTGTCAATTAAAGTCGGTATAATTGACATGGATAGCACTTCAAAGGTTTATGAGGGTATTATTCGGGTACATGAAAAAGAAAATATACAAACTTAATTTCTTATAACATTTTATAAATAGTTAAAAATCAGCTCCACGCTGTGGGAATCTAGAGTAAGACAGCCTGTTCCCGACTTTCTGCCGAATGTTGCGCGGCGTTGAGTTCTGCCACTTAGCATGGAGACATTACGCGTTAAGTGGCAGAACTCAACGCCGCGTTTTGCCTCGACACCAAAGCAAAGAAATGGAAATATAAATTAAAGTAAATATTTCATCTACTCGAGTAGGGATCGAACCCACAACCAGTCGGTATTACAGTCACACTTTGTTTTATTGATTATTCGAAAATCATACGAACAAAAACTTTTTAAATTAATATATATAAAAAAACCATAGAAAAGTTCGTAATCAAAGTCGGCTTATTCGGGTTTCTTATATATTAAAGAATATAAAAGATTGTCTTCTAACAATTGTGCTCAGAACCTAAAACAATTTCGAGTGGCCTTTGTTCCTAAATAAACATTGAGTTGAAGATGAAAAAAATGATATACAAAATAGCAACCTCTCTAGAGGATCATCTGAATAAGCCTTGTAATAAATAGTATATTAGAAATGTTACAAAGCTTGGGATTTGTTGTGTCAATTTATATTGACATATTTGATGATGAGATCTTTTTTATATTTAGAATATTAAATAAAATTGAAATTGGTACATCCATATATTCTATATATATAAAAGGACATGTACCTGACTGACTGAGGTAAGACGCACGCACAGCCGTAACCGCTGATGTTAAACGTGAAATTTGGACAGATGTTTATTTTTATAATCTGGACATCCACTAAGATGGGATTTTGAAAAGTTTTAACCCTAAAGGGATGAAATAAGGGTTGAAAGTTTGTATGGATATTTTTTTAAAATAGCACCGATTTTTATAAAATTTTAAATTCAGACTCTTAAAAATATTGAACACGTGTTTCATGGTTTTTAAGAATTCACCTCCTAAGGGTTCAAATAAGGGGTTGAAAGTATATATGGAAAAATCTCTAAATCATTACCGATTTTTATAAAAATTTAAATTCAGACTGTTAACAATATTTTATTGAAGACGTGTTTCGTGTTTTTTTTTAGAATTAACCCCTAAGGGTGCAAATAAGTAGGCGAAGCTGCGCGCACCTGCTAGTAATATATAAAACTCTTTCGTTAATCAATTTAATATGTCCTTGGAGAGTGTACGGAAAAGGAACCGGTGATAAAAAAGGGGGTTTTTCATTTTATTACAAAGATGGAAGCGGATACTTGTTTATTATATAACAAAAAACACATTTTAAACACAAAGCGGAAATAGTAAGAAATTTCTTAGTAAAATCCAATTAAGGTTAGTCGTGGTGCAGAAGCACAAAGTGTAAGTGTGAAATCTGCTACTGTTTGTGGTTTCAATCCCCACTCGAGGAAATGAAATATTTACTTATATTTATATTTTCATTTCTTCGCTCTGGTATCAAGGCAAAGCGCAGCGTTGAGTTCCGCCATTTAACCTCCACAACTCGATGGAAACTGGGGAACGGAGTATCTTAACACTAGGTTCCCTCTGTCTACCCTGCGGTGTGCGGGGTACAGCGTGAAGCTAATTTTTTTTGATACAATCAATTAGAAATAAATACAAGTAGTGGCAGGACCTTTCCGTGGAGGCCAGAGTGAGGCAGTAAGAAAATAAATGAGTGTGAGTTCAGTTTTACCACTCAGTTTGCCTTACAGAAATTCAGGCAGATAGGGAATGAAGTATATTGACACCGGCATCTCTCTGGTTATCCGTGAATGCGGAATAAACCCGAAAAAAATATTAACCTGTACAACTTTTCATCTCGTTTTATCTCCTCACGCTTGAGAAACAGCTATATTAAAGTTCATAAAAAGCAGCTGAAAAAATTTAAATTGATACCATTTTTAATTCTAACCAGCCACGCTAAGACACAATGTGGAGTCACCGTGGAGTGCGTAACGTAGCCGCGTCTTTTCTTAAGCCGCCACTTGACCTGAATACAACGTGCGTCTAAAATCTTCACATTTTTCACGTCGTTACATAATGTCGCTTGAGAGCGAGGCTATTTACATTTTTTATTTATAAATATTTTTTTAATAATAGATGCTATTTTTTTTCTTCGCTTTGGTGTTGATGCAATACAGGATCTTGAGTTCCGCCACTCAATACTCAATATTAGGCAGAGGGAACCTAGTGTTAAGACACTCCGTTCCCCACATTCTGCCGAATTTAGGAGGCATTGCGTGTTGACTGGCAGAACTCAACGCCGGGCTTAGCCTCGAGACCAGAGCGAACAAATGGAAATATAAATTTAAGTAAATATTTCATCTCATCGAGTGGGGATCCAACCCACAACCAGTCGGTTTTACAGTCACACTTCATGCCGCTGCGCCACGACTGGCCTCAAACATTAAATATTTTCCAAAATAATATAATAACAAAATAGCTTAATTTAACATAGAATGGCTACCTAAAAGCTAAAACTACCCACCTGCAAAAAATATCAATTTTTACACACAAAAACCCTGACCATATGTTTATTCAGTATGGAATAGCGAATAGCGGCACTAATTACGTACATTAGGAGATTAGCATCGTTCATGACACAGTTTCTTTGAGCTAGATGGTACGAGTCATTGTGACTCGCCCATATGTATAGAATTCAATACTAACGTGGTGTTGAACCGTAGTGACGTATGTTTATAAGTATCTATACTAAAGATTTAAGTGTGGCTTTGCTCGCTTATGTTTTTTTATAGTTTAGGCAAATGATAATATATTTTTTAAGAAAAAGTGTCCTATATCCTTTCTAATATCTCTAAGCATATTTGTACAATGTTTCATGATAATCAGTTGAGTAGCTTTGACGGGAAAGCGTAACAAGCAAATTTACCTTCATATTTATAATATTAATATGATTACTAGTTAGCGTCGTTGCTGTGTGTTATCGGTCAGTTACTTAGCAACGTTTACGTTTGAGGTTCACTCTGTATCTCACACATAACAAATTAGGGATCAGGGAAAAATTGGAACTGTTAGGATACTCCGATCATAGTAAGACACTTCCTTTTCCTACTTTACCCGAAATCTGGAGGCATTGCGTATTGAATATTTTTTTTTTCTTAAAAGGAATTTAGAATCATTATCGAATCTATAACCATCATGCACCAGACAGACAAATTTTAATTACATTGAATCACTGTTAGTAGGAAAGTAACAAAACAGTAAAATGTAAAACATCATTTAATTTATATTTTTGTTTTTTTTTAACTTTTAAAGTAATTTAAATGTACTAATACAAAATTTTTTTTACTAAATAATAAAAAATTTGGAAATAATATCAGACAGTACACTAGTTGATTTTCGAGGTAGCGTTTAAAATTTGTGGTATTTCATTTTTATTGGTCCTTATAGTATCTTGGTACTTGGGAGGAGTCTTTTTTTAATAAATATAACGTAATGTGGAAGTATATTTATGATTTAATACCATTTTGGCAGAAAAGTTTTATCCAATCCCAATAGACTTCTTTCTCCTGCCCGACAAACAAAATGTAAATATAAAAAATATATTTTTCCATATAGCAGCAATAATATGTCACGTCACGTCACGACCAGTCACGTCCTTGCGCGTCAATCACTCGGGAATCCGGAAGATGCCACTTCCTGTCTATTTACGTCTACGCATGAAACAAATTATATTCGAAGCTGTGACCGACATTTAGAGTGACATAACAACCAAGACTACACAAACAACTAATAGCTTAAATAAAAAATGATAAAAAGTTACGTTCAAACTTAAATATAATGTGATTTTATTACATTCAAAATTCTAAATTAGTGAACATAGGTTTAAATATTTTAAACCTATTATATTAGTGCAGCTTTTGGTAAGAAGACAAAGCGCAATGTCTCAAAAATTACGTAAAAATGGTAAACAGAGTGTCTTAACACTGCCTACGTCGTGAAGGCAAAAACGTCTTTATTCTTTCTAATCTAACTAGCGAATCTACACAAAAGTAAAACCACTCTACAAACAAAACAGCTTGTCTTATACTTGATAAATATTACTTATAAATTTTTCCTAAAATATACAATGAGATTAAATTCAGAACAAGGAAATACCTGTTCGAGTCGAAAATTTTCGGTTATGTTAATATTTTCAATGTAAACTAATTGCTCTGAAAGTATTTGTCCTCACGCGTCTCCCACACTTCTCTTGGTGGTAGACAATATTTAATGGCATTTAATGCCATTACTAGTGGGCGCACGCAGCTACGCCTGCTTATTTGCACCCCTAGGGGTGAATTCTAAAAAAACCACGAAACACGTGTTCAATAAAATATTTTAAACAGTCTGAATTTAAATTTTTATAAAAATCGGTGGTGATTTTTAAAAAAATCCATACAAACTTTCAACCCCTATTTCATTTCTTTAGGCTTAATTTTTTTTTAAATCCCATCTTAGTGAATGTCCAGATTTTGAAAATAAACATGGTTACGGCTGTGCGTGCGTCTTACCTCAGTCAGTCAGGTACACATCATACAGAGGAATGGAGTGTCTTAACACTATGCTCCCAATGATTATTCTGTTATGTGCGGGATACAGCGTGAAGCTAAAAAACTATTATTTTTCACTTAATTAGGTTTGTTTAGAAATATTTAGACTAGGAATATATGTGGTTCTATTTTTGTTTAAAAAAAAACTGATTCTAATTCCTAAAATTATATTCTTAATTTTCGTTTGCACTTAGAAAATGTATACCGCTTTATTTTATTGACTATTTCGAGTGAATTTACATCCACTTCTGTTGCATTAAAGGAGTTTTCCAATTTCCAACGAGATCTAAATATATTGAAGTTGAACCCACAATCTATCGCGTTTCAGCCACACTTTGTACCCTGCGCCACGACTGGCCTCAAAAAACAATACATTTGAGCTATATTAATATAAAATTGCGACGCTGACTGTAAAAGAGATAACCTTTGTGTTCGTAGCCTAGTGCTAATTGCTGGGTTCAAGCGCGTAGACTGTTAGTATTTAATAAAAGTTACATCACTATTGCAAATGGGTTACTTGATCTTATTCCAATTGTTTATGTATGAATGTTTTTATATTTTTTTTGTAGTAGATAATTTATATACAGGATGTAACGTGATCTACGGATCAGCGGTTCTCTATGGATATAAGACCTCAATACCTATCCAACCTCCATGTATGTTAGCCGATTTTCAGTGGTTTGGCAGACACTTGAAAATTTGTGATTTTTTTTTCTCAATATAGCTCAATAGTAGGCCTTTATTATAAACTAATATTTCAAAATTATCGGCTTTAAATCTTGTAAAAAACATACTAAAATATTTTTGTAAATAAGTTAAATCTTATCAAAAACTTTCAACGGCTGCAGCGAAAACAAACTTTGTGTTTTATTTCAGAATAAGTGAATACTGTTGCAGGAAGGAAAGAGATTCCTGCCATTCTATGTATCTCTTAATTGCGGATTCGATCACCTAAGCTGGCTCCGCGTATCCTACGAAGAGATCGCATTTCTACAGCATTCATCTTTCTTTCACTGACAAAAGGAGCTAGGTCACCGCTAACTGTTACCGGCAGCAATACGCTTTTTGTTTAATATTGGGATCTGCCTCCTTGAGGGACACCAGTCGCCAAGCTGGTCGAAGTTGGCAAACCCGTTCAGATGAAACTCACTACAATCAGTTTATAACAATACCGAGTTGAAACCGAGTTCACACCACTCATATCTTCCATCTCTACCGAACATACTTTCCAAATATACCACATCATTCACTTATTCTAATACCTTACCCTCATCACCATTAAGATATATGGCATAGGGTAAGGCCATCGTGGCGCAATATAAAATGTGGCTAAGTTCCACCACTCAGCCACCGCCGTTGGAAGTCAGGTGAAAAACGTGGAAGTTTTAAAACTATATTTTTTATACCTATACATATGTATAGACTTTTCTCCCGTGAAGTTGAAAAATCAACTTCGCAGTGTGTTACAAAGCGAGGAGATAAAAATAATTCATTCCCCGCATGGGAATCGAATTTAGATCCATCGTGTATACTATAAGATACTGTCCCACTGCGTCACGATGGCCACAAATAATAAATTCAGTAGTACGTTGATTCACTAAGAATGTACAAAGAATTAGATCACATCCACTAGCCGTGCAGCTGAGTGGGTTACCGTGATCTGGGACAAAAGAATAAAACAAAAACTATTTCTACCTGTTGACACGATTTAGTCTCTGATTTACAAGTAGAGACGTTGTAGAGTATACAAAATTACATGCGAGTTTCTGTAAAGGAGGACATAAATATGGACTTCAAGGTTATGACCTTATTGGGGCCAGCCGTAGCGCAGGGACATAAGGATGTGACCGTAAAATTCAAATGGTTATGGGTTCTATCTCCACTCAAGGAAATTAAATATTTATTTTCATTCCTTCGCTCTGGCACGAAGGCAAAAGCCTTGCGTTTAGTTTCGGCATTCAACACGGCTCCTGAATTTAGCGGAAAATAGAGGACGGAGTGTTATAACACTAGATTCCCTCTACCTACCCTGCTGTGTGCAGGAAACGGCGTAAGGCTGATAAATATTATGTATATATAATACCTTTTCGTTATTTCCCGTTTTAGGGAGCGAACAAAAATAAAATAGAATATTGAATTTTTACTCATTTTTGCAGAATTTATCCACGTAACTTATCTACTATAAAGAACATAGTGCATACAATGTATCAAAATAAAAATAACTATCACTTTCTGTGATTTGCTGTAAAATTAAGTTTCATTATACAATTACTAACATTTTCTTTCAACTAAAATATAGTAGAGCTTTCTTTGAATCCAATTTTTCATTTAAAAAAACGTTTTTCACAGTGCAGCGTCAACTCACAAAAAATTTATAGAACGCCAATTCAATATAAACGTACTATACATAGTTTATTCGTGAAAAATAATTGCTGAAACGAGATGTTTACCCCGTCTTCGAGCATAAATCACCAAAATGCCAGGCGAGCGCTGATATTCTAGACATTCAAAACTTTGCCTTTGTAACCTTAAGTTGAAGTATTCTAAAGTTAAACTTAAAGGCTAAGTAGTAAAGTAGAATTTACAGCATCCTATCACATCTTAATTTGCAGTTAAGCAACTGTATGGATATTGTTATCAATTTAAATGTACGTCAAATTGAAATTTGTAAAGGTTTTAGTTATTTTTGGTTCTTCTAGTTGGTTCCTCGAAATGTTGTAGTTTTGGACAATAAACAACAATTACTGGTGGAATTTCCTATAAGTAAATTGTTTAGTGGCTTAAACGTGTTTAATTTCAAAGTATTTAAGATTTGTTCGTAGCAGTTATCATTTTTTAAGATTTTAATTTCAAGATAAGAAGGGCAATCTCTTGCTCTATAAATTAAACCGATTATGGAATCGATTAGACTTTCTTGAAGCTTAAGTTTTTGTTTTTCTTATATAAAATGTTATTCCAACAACAACAACGTACAATATACTACTTATTTACATATTTAATATATTATATAAATACCTTCTAAGACATATCTAAGAATTTTGACGTAGCTTAATAGGCACATATGGTACAGTGGTCAAAACGCTTGAACAATTTCCAAGAGGCGCGCATTCAGGTCGCTACGTTCCAACTGCCATGCGTTGTTTCAAAAAAGTGATAGCTTAAAGGATGGGCTCTTTGTCTTTGCGTTAATTGTATATTATGTTAAAAATCAAAATACTTAATAAATAAAATTTATTAACTTCTTGCCTCGACACCAGAGCTAAGAAATGAAAATAAAAATTTAAATAATTATTCCATTTTCTCGAATGGGGATTGAACCTATAACTAATAACGTTTTCAGTCACACACTCGTGCCCCTGCGCCACGACTGGCCTTCTTTATTAATTTATTAAAAACAACAAAATTAATAAAGCAAAACTAAATAATTTAAATCACAAAATGAACATATTCGATCAAAAACCAATTAAACATTAATTGTTGTAAATATTGATTGTTGAAGTTCCAAGATTTCGTTCAAATAAGCGCCGTAATTTTTTATCAACCGACCAATTCAAAAGTAAAGTTCAACGTTAATTTCTATTAATCCACTCCCAACAGTTATTGAATCTCAACGAAGATTTTCTTCGAAACTTCAATACTCTTTGTAACTGCTACGAGCAGATATGGAATATTGAATAAAGTATTTCTTCAGAATTGAAATTATGGATTTTGCGCTTTGTTTTTTTGTTGTTGTGTGAGCAATTATATTTCCTTCTTGTGTATATAAAGTTTTGGATTAGTTGATAAAAATCTATATATAAAAAGTCCTCCATGTAGGTCTTGTCATGTAGGGAGTGTAGGGAGGGACTAGTAGAGAAAAAAAACAGCTTCACGCAATATCCCGCACATAGCAGGGTAGGCAGAGGGAACGTAGTGTTAAGACACTCCGTTCCCCACTTTCTGCCGAATTCTGGAGGCATTGCGTTACCTGTAGGAACACCCTTCAGGAAGCGCGAGTTTCGACAAAAATTCTAGCATAGAAAAATAATTGACGTATGTCCTATACGTCAATTTTTTTTATATATTCCTAATAATAATTAACCTGATATTGTATTGATTTCATAAACCTAATTTTGTTTTTTTTCTTAGGTCAAGAATACAACTTCAACAAGTTAACGGAAGAAGAAGTAAATTCTCTCGGACAGACATACGACTACGACTCTATAATGCACTATGCCCGTAATACTTTTAGTAAGGGAACCTATCTAGATACGATCCTGCCTCTCGAGGTCCACGGGAAGAAACGGCCAGAAATTGGACAACGAGTGAGACTGAGCGCGAGCGATATCGCACAGACGAATTTACTTTATAAGTGTGCAAGTATGTATATCATATTACTTTTTTATATTAAAATACATTTAATCATAAATAATAATATTTAGTCGAGGCAAAGCGCGGCGTTAAGTTCCGCCATTCGACACGCAATGCATGCGTAGTTCGGCGGAAAATGGGGAACGAAGTGTCTTAACACTAGGTTCCCACTGCCTACCCTGCTGTATGCGTGATACATCGTGAAGCTGATTAATAATATTAGTTGTCTGACTTGAAACGTCACGACGGAAGTGGGTTCAATTCCTACTCGAGGAAATGGAATATTTAATTTTCATTTCTTCGTTCTGATGTTGAGGCAAGGCGCAGCGTTGAATTCCGCCACTCAACACGCAATGCCTCCAGAAATCGGCGGAGAGCGAAGTGTCCTAGCAATTACGCTCCTTCTGCCTATACACCAATAAAAAAAATATAAGTAGTCATCTAATTTTCCGTCCGGAGGCCGTCGTGGCCCAGGGCCACAACAGAGTAACTGTAACGCGACGGTTGTGGGTTTGATCCCCACTCGAGAAAAATGAAAATATTTATTAAAATTTATATTTCCATTTCTTCGCTCTGATGTCGAGGCAGAGTGGCGTTGAGTTCCGCCACACAACACGCAATGCCTCCAAAATTCAACGTAAAATGGGGAACGGAGTATTTTAATACTAGGTTCCCTCTGCCTACCCTGCTGTGTGCAGAATACGGTCTTTTTTTATTTTTTTTATATTTCAATACAAGTCATATAATTTGCAACTCTTCATTCCCTATTCTGTTCCAAAAAAATATGCATTGGCTTCTAATGGGAAGTAGAGGCCAATGTGGCCTTACTAAAATCCTAAATACTTCTATGTATTTTCATATTCATTGCCTTATCATACCTATACAGAATGTGGCAAAACGTTTCTGGGTAACTCTGGCTGGTTTAACTCTCCTGGTTGGGGGTCCGACACTCCGGGCACGCCGGACCGATGCGAGTGGCGTATTGTGGCCACACATGGAGAAAGAGTCGTACTTAATATTACAGGTATTTTTTTTGTTATATTAGATTAAATTATATGTATATTATATAAGGCCAGTCGTAGCGCAGCGGCACAAAGTGACAGTAAAATCGACTGGCTGTGGGTTCTATCCCCACTCGAGGAGATGAAATATTTACTGAAATTTATATTTCTATTTCTTCGCTCTGGTGCCGAGGCAAAGCGCGGCGTTGAGTTCTGCCACTCAACACGCAATGCTTCCAGAAAGTGGGGAACAGAGTGTCTAAAACATTAGGGTAGGCATCCCTCTGCCTACCCTGCTGTGTGCGGGATACAGCGTGAAGCTGTTTTATTTTATATAAGGGTGTCGTGGCTCAGTGGCTCAACCGTGTGACTGTAAGCGCGACGGCTGTGGACTTGTTACCCACTCGAGGATATGGTTTAATTATTTTCACTTCTGCGCTCTAGTAGGTAACAAGGCAAAATGCGGCGTTGAGTTCCGCCGCTCAATGCAATACTTCAAAAATGTGGCGGTAAGTCGGGAAAGGAATATTTTAACAGTAGGTTTCCATGTTTCATTCTGCCTACCCTACTATGTACGGGATGCAGTACGAAACTAAACAAAAATAAACTAATAATATATGAAACTTGATATATGAAACGTGGGGAACGGAGTGTCTTAACACTAGCGTGAAGCTGAACTATATATGAAACTGAAAGTGTCTATAAATTTTAGAAGCGTATTTAACATCAACATGAAACCATTTGAAATTAAAAACCAAGCAAAATCTTATCTCGCCGCGCAGTTATACACAATCATTTAAGATTTAACTTGAAAACAGCATCGTCACGAAACGCAAAGTGCCCTGAAGGGGACTCTAATTTCGATGAAAGGACTACTTAAGGGCACACGTATATTATATTATATTTTATTATATTATATTAGTAAGGCTTCGCCGCCAAGCTATTGTGCTGTAATGTAATAATAATTTTCCATTTTATATGACTTTAATAGGTTTCTGGCGTATATTTGTTAATGGTTGAGTTTACATTCTTTGATAGTTAACAGTGTTAGTTGGTTACATATATAATTAAATAAAAAATTTAAAATTATTTCATAAAAAAATCATAACGGAATGTATTTTTTATTTTGCACAGTATTTTTGCAATTAAATATGATTGTAAAAAATATTAAATTAAATATTAAATGAATATAAATTATTATCTTATATTTAAAAAAAAATCAGCTTCACGCTTTGTCAGCAGCAAATATAGCAGGTTAAGCACCAGGCAGAGGGAACCTGATGCTACTCCGCTCCCTACTTTCTGCCGATTTCTAGAGGTATTGCTTAGTGAGTGGCAGAACTATCCGCCGCGTTTTTTGTCTCGAAATTAAAATATTAAATATTTTATTAACTCAAGTGTGAATCGAACCCACCACCTCGTATTTATACGCTTGCGCCGCTGCGCCACGACTGGCCTTATCTTATATTAAATGCAATAAATTATTTTATTTATTAAACATCTTATGTACCCACCTTTACGCAGCCCTAATAGATTCAGCTGGTATCCACAAATTAGATACTTTTATATATAGTCATTATAATTCAACAAATTATTTCTAAGGTATATTTATAAGTACTTTATTGAACTTACTGTAATTTCGGCGTTGAGTTCCGCTAATCAACACGCAATTTCTCCAGAATTCGGCGAAGAACATAGAGTGGAGTGTCTAAACGCAAGTACCTTCAGCCTATCCTGCTATATGCGGAATACAGCGTGAAATTATAATAATAATAAATTATTACAACATTCATTTTAACCGTTTCTATCTCGTAAACCTACTATCTTATTACATAAATTAGTATCTACAAATCTAGTTGTACTACTCGAGGCAAAATGAATATGTATATATTGGGGCTCCACCTAATGGATTTACAGTATGGGAATTAATGAATTTATTGCCATGGAAGAAGCCACCCCGGTCCGCCATTCTATACAAATAAATCTTTATATAATGTTGCTTGTGTGATAATGTATTACAGATGAGTTGGGAGTTCGATTACTAGTTAGGGTAATGCATAGACCAGACCCAGATTATGTTATGTTTTTAATACATGGCGTTGAGCTTCGCCAATGAAATAAGAAAGAAATTATCTATGACAAAGCTATCTTTGCCAACCTTGTATGGAGAAATAAATTTGTGACTGTATAATATGCATGTATTAGAGGAATCAAAACCAATAAGGATTACCAGTTCTTAATAAACATATGAAATTTTAGTATTTAGTAAATAAGCAAATGAAGCTCATAAGTAGGCTTTATTTACTAATCATATACCATTTTTACCTTATTAAAATTATATTGATTCTCTATAAAATTTATATTGAGGCTGTCGTGATGAAGGAGTAGAAGCGTAAACGAGGCGGTTGTTGGTTCGATTTCCACTGAAGGGAAAGAAATAAATAAATTTTTTCACGGTTTCAATGCCTCAAGAATTCGGCAGAAAGTCGGAAACGAAAGTATCTTATGAGTAAGTGCCCAGGTTCCCTCTGAGTACCCTGCTATATACAGAATACAGCGTGAAGCTTGAAAAAATATTTCTATATATACGAAGAGAACGTTTAAAATATTATATTAAAATGTACTAAAAGTGGAACTATAGCTGTTATAAAATATTCTACAAAGCAACAGTCTCTCCAAAGACTAAGTACAACGAAGCCTAATGTCCTCTGGGGGCGAGTTGAATAGTAAATATCTGTTAGATGTCGTCGGCAAAATAAAATTCAGATTTGGCGTTATATCAATCAATAGCACATTGTGTTTGTGATAAAACGAACTTATACTTTTTGAAAGTTCCCAAATATGGAAATGAAGCCTTGGATTTGAATGGTACAGACAAGTACTTGTGGTTCATTCTTATTTTTCGGGTTTTAGTAAATATAGCTTTTTATGCTATATTGGCGCAAAAGTTCGGTTAGCTTTTAGAGATTTCTACAAAGAATTTAGTTACAAAGATATAAAATTAGGATATAAATAAGGAATGATTATTGCAAATATATAAAATTAGGAATAACATAAATTCCCAAATCTATGTAATAACTTGCTATATAGTATTTTGAAAAATAAGTAAAAAAAATGAAAAAGCTATTTTAAAATTTTAAACTTACTATAAAAAGTCAATATCAAAAGTTTACAATTCGCCTAAAATTGACTAGTTACCATTTTCGATTATATTAATTAATAAAACCAATTACAAATATAATGCAATTGGTCCAGGACGAGCTGCGGTTGATCCTCACGTATTGAATTAATCTAAAATACAAAATCGGATATGAGAGTAACTCATTGATTGATTGATTTGATGGAAAATGTATTCATAATATTTGTGAAATTGAATTCGACGTAAAAACAGAAATTATTTAGTAAGGCTTATTGATAAGAAACCTTCTTAATGGCACTATTACGTCTGTCTGTCTGATCTTGAGTGAAAAATATTTTTTGTAGCAAAAAGAACTTAAACATTCATGTAGCAGAAAGAACTTAGAGTCGGGACACTCCATTTTTCCTCACACAGCACACAATTCGAGATATTACGTGCTAAGTGGCGGAACTTAGTCATCACAGCAAGAAATGAAAATTTTTCATTCTACCACTATGGTGGAATTATATTTATAACCAAAAAATTCAGTAAAGTAAAGGCAGTTCACCACCCGATACATAGCATGTTGAATGACCGCTTTAAATAAAAAAAAAGAAAATATTAACAAAGTAAATAAATCAGCTTCACGCTGTATCCCGCACACAGCAGGGTAGGCAGAGGGAACCTAGTGTTAAGACACTCCGTTCCCCACTTTCTGACGAATTCTGGAGGCATTGCGTGTTGAGTGGCAGAACTCAACAGAGCGAAGAAATGGAAATATAAATTTAAGTAAATATTTCATCACCTCGAGTGGGGATCGAACTCACAACCAGTCGGTTTTACAGTTACACTTCGTGCCACTACGCCACGACTGGATTCTTGTAACATATTATTAACAAAGTAGTATGATACAAAAATCCTAGTAACAAATGTGTCAAAAAGACATTCAATAAAATTTAATCAGTTTAGTCTATAACTTGTAAACCAAATTGTTTTCAAAATGCCTTAACCATTTATCAGACGACTTCCAAACCTTACGTCCTGAAATGTCTTGTATTACGTACAAATGACCAACACAACAAGGACCCGCCTTTTACACAACATTGCCCTCATATTATCTTGACGCTAAAGAATTGGGGTAAGAAAAGGGTCCACCTAAATTTGAAGAGGGGCAATATATTATTATAGCTGGAACTACTGACTTGGCTTACGATTTGGCTGCACTCGACTTTTCGCCATTAATTCTGGATAATAACGTGTCTATAAAAAGGATCATCGTAAACAAGGATAGTCTATTAATAAATATTAAGATATGTATCGACATTCACCTACTCTTATATCTTAAAACGTTGTGGAGCAGTCGGTAGCACAATTTGACTGTAAGCGTGACGGCTGTAGGTTCGATTCTCTGTCAGGGAATCGAGTTGTTTAATTGTATTGTTTAATTGTATACAAGACAAAAGTCGGTGTAGATTTCCGCGAACGGAGTGTATTAAAACTAGACAAAGAACTAAACGTTGTCAAGTAAAACAAAGATGATATTTGTCGCCAGTATTTTTGGACAATTATCTATTCTGTAAATCTATTGCCTAAATTAAAATTAAAACTAGGTTAAATGGTTTCCAAGAATACTAAATAGAGTAGACGTAAATGCTGTCAAGAATACTTTTTTCCATATAATGTACATCTCCAAAAAACATAAAACGCTGAAGTTAGTATTTCTGTGTAATAGCTGGAGAGAATAGTTTTTTCATGAAATGGTCAACATTTTAACATATTTTTTTCATATAGAAATCGATATCCACAAATCGGATGGCTGTCGAGTCGAATGGGTGGAGTTTATAGATGGATATATGCCGAACTCGCCAGTGCTCAGTCGTATTTGTGGTTCTGGCAAAGGTCCAATCATCAGATCTACAGGATCTCGACTGACGGTAGTCTATCAGCCTGGATTGAGGCCGAAACCTCATAAAGGATTCAGAGCACACTATGAAGGTAATTTAACATTTTATTTTGTATAACATTTAATTTTATATTTTGATGTAAATTTTTTGATTTTTCCAACATGTGCTCTCGTAGAAGGTGGTATTTAAGTCTATACAACTAACACGGAAGTCTCATAACTAAATTATATAAAGGCATCAATAAAACGGAATACAAGATCGTCTACCGGAAACTTTATTTTGGAAAATCGTTCTAAAAGAAAGAAAAGAGGAGCTTCTAATTATAAGGAAAATTTACGCATATTTCGATCGAGTAATTTCCATATAAAATATATTTAACAACTTAATTCTTCATTTTACTATTAATGGATTTATAAACCACATTGTAATATAAATCGTATATAAACCCAAAATTGATTTGATAGAATCATAGATATTATGTGGAATTCCTCCGATATTAAATCTAATAACACAATAACGTAATTCAATCAAATAATCCATTTATTTATAGAGATAGCCACAATATTAAATATCTGAAATTCCTTGTTATTACAATAGAAAACAAGGAGAGCAATGGTTGGATATAATAATTTGATTTCAACCATCACCGATGTCGTAGCTAAATTGATAAATATCTTACCGCATACGCGTTGGTAACGGGTTCAAGTAATAATAAGGGAATTTTCGGCGGATCCTAAGTAAAGTAGTAAACTATCGAAAGTGAATAATTACAAGTACGTTTATTGCGGTTTGGAATGACAAACGAGAGTAGTTTTCGATTACATACACCTTTAAAACATAACTAAATTCAATTCATGACCTCACTGGGCTACTAAAAATATATAATTGAATTATATTTTATTTATAAATTTTGATTAAATTTGATAATTCATCTAGTTCAAAAACTATCGGAAGAATATTTCTATTGGATATAGATGTTTTTCTTAATTATAACTATAAAACTGGCCACGAATGACATACAATATGCCTTTTAAAAATTTGTACAAACATTAACCTTATTTATTATGTGGTAAATCCTTTCTTTTTCCACAATCAACGATGTCAGTGCCCTGAAGCTATAAACTACAATATAATTACTGTGTAATATTAATTTTGTATAAGATTTATAAACGATTTTGTTGAATTCATTTTGGAAACATCATACACATATAAAATCGTGGAGTATAATTGTTATAATTATAAGAGATAAATTTATTTATTTATTTGTAAAGGTAAATTTAAAGAATGAATATATTGGGGCTAGTGACTGTAAGTGTCACAGGTTGTAGGTTTGGTTCCTACTCGAGGAAATTAAATTTTAAATATTTTCATTTTCTCGCTCTGGTAACTAGTTAAGTTTCGCCACACGCAATGCCTCCAGAATTCAGCGGAAAATGGTAAACGGAGTGTTTTAACACTAGATTCTCACTGCTTACCGCGCTGTATGCGGGATACAGCGTGACGCTGATTATACACAACTTTTTAAGCTAAGATTGTTATATATAAACTTTTTTTTTTCTCAGCCGTCTGTGGTGGTAACATAGAAGTGGACAGCAGCGGTCACTTGGAGTCACCCAACTACCCGGACGACTATCAGCCCAACAAACTATGCGTCTGGCGGTTATCTGTACCACAGGTAATAAACATTCTATTTTCTTTAAAAAAAATAAGATTTTAGAAACCTTAATCTATAATTTTTTCTATTATTTTCATTCAAATTCGTATAAATGAATCGATTCTATTTTTCATATTTTCTACTGTACGATACTGGCATTTGCCCGTGAAATCCTTATACATATGGGATAAGAAACAAGTTTTGCTCCAACGAAAATTAAATATAAAAAAAATACATTAATTATATATTTTTTAAATCAGCTTCACGATGTATCCCGCACACAGCAGCGTAGGCAGAAGGAAGCTAGTGTTAAGACACTCTGTTCCCATCGTGACACTTCCGTTCCCCTTTATATCGAATTCTGGAGCCATTGCGTGTTTCGATCATATAACAAATTTAGTATTCATACTTATTTAGAAAACGTATAAAAATTTGAACGTAGCGGGACTCGAACCCGCGCCTCCTGGAAACCGACCAGGCGCTCTGACCACTGAGCCATACGTTCTCGCCAAACTACGTCGAAATTCTTATACGCTTGTTACAACTTATGTTGTTAGCATCTCTGTAGGGAGATTTTTACAAATTTCTGCTACCCAAAGATAATTACTAAGAATTATCGTTTGGCAAGAGAGAATACTATTTTTTTTTTAAATATATAGAGCGCCTGGTCGGTTTCCAGGAGGCGCGGGTTCGAGTCCCGCTACGTTCAAATTTTTATACGTTTTCTAAATAAGTATTTATCTTTCCTAAGCGTGGATTAACACTTTAAAAATGTTTAAAAAAAATTTAGTATTCATTAGATTTTCTAAATCATACGATAAAAATAAATATATTTTTACAAAAATTATAATATTCTTAACAGGATTATCAAGTAGCTTTGAGATTTCATTCTTTTGAAGTAGAAAACCATGACACTTGCAATTACGACAAAGTGAAGGTCAGAGATGGAGATTCAATGGACAGTCCTCTGATAGGCATGTTCTGTGGTCACAAGATACCTCCAGATATAAGGTAAAACTATATTATAAGAATAAAAACGTCACTCTCCGTTCTCCACGTTCCACCCAATTATCGAGACATTGTGTGTTCCAGGGCAGAATAAATAATTATAATTTTTAACAATAATTATTATTTAATCAGAACCTAACCAAACTTTTATCATCTCCTTTCCAATAAAATAAGAATCATCGAAGTTGGTTGGCCTGATATTGAGTTATTCGTCGATTTCTTGCGCACATACTTAATGCAAATTTAAGACTTATACGATTTTCTCATGATATGATTGTCAGAAATGGACACAATTAAACGGTGACCTGGCACTAGGTTTCATAAGAATCATCAAAATCGTTTCAGCCAGTCAAAACTTCCTCTTTTAACAGAACCGAGTTAAAAACCGGATGCATCCCCCGTATAGCAGGGTAGGTAAAGGGAACGTGGTGTTAAGACTCTCCGTTCCCCACTTTCCGCCACATGTGGATTGGCTGAAATCAATGCCGCATTTTACCTTATTATACGAACCTGCGACTTTTGTTAAACGCCCTACCGCACTCCATTGAGATCATATACTCTTTAGATTTACGCTGTATCGCGCACATATCAGGGTAGGCAGAGGGAATTTGGGAACCTGGTGTTAAAACACTCCGTTTTTATTAACTTCCGTTCTTCACTTTCCGACGAATTCTGGATGCATTGCGTGTTGAGTGGTGGGACTCAATACGCTTTGCCTCGTTACCAGATCGAGGAAATGAAAATATTAATTATTTCATCTCCTCGAGCAGGAATCTATAACCTGTGCACGCTTACAGTCGCACGGTTGTGCTTCTGCGCTACGAATAGCGTCCTTTTATTAGATTTTACTAGATTTTTTTATTTATATTTTGCTTTAATTGGTATTATTATTAAATTATCAACCATTTATAAAAAATTCACTATGTTTTTTTTTCTTAGATCATCATCCAACAAACTGCTGGTTATCTTCGAATCAGACAGTTCAGTACAAAAAGCTGGTTTCTCCGCCACTTTCATGAAGGAATTCGATGAATGCGCCTCCATAGACCACGGTTGTAGCCATTCCTGTGTCAACACTCTCGGTGGATACGAATGTGCTTGTGATATCGGCTACGAATTACATTCTGATGGGAAGAAATGCGAGAGTGAGTATTAACTATCTATAGATTTTTTTTTTATGTTTCTATTACAGACCGTAGCGCTTGACGCTCCGTTCTCTCTGTATTTGACACTTAATAGTATATGTTACGTGTAGCGAAAATATTGTTAGGTGATAAATATAAATAAAAAATGTTAAGGACGTTAATTATTTCTTTCTAACACCATAGCGAGCATTTTAAAAGAATCAAATTGCATTTGTTGAGAGTTGCATCAGCATGTGGGCTTCTAATAGAAAATGTTAAAAGTAAGTATAGAGTAAAAATGTTTCGACGGTGCTTAAGTAAAGTATCGAAAGTGAAAAATTGCAAGTATCTTTTATTGCTGTTTTGAAGTACTACAACTAAGTTGTAGTTATCGTCTACATAAACGTTTACAAAACGCGTAAATAATATTTTTGTTGTAATTTTGAAAAAAAAATTAAATTACACTTTTTAGTACTTTAAAAGAACGATAAAACACAATGTGCGATTTTTCACTTTCGATACTTTACCTAAAGACAAGGATTTGTATTCCTTCAAAATTGAATGATTGAATATAAGAAAAGCTTAAAAATTTAAATAACATAAATATATTTTATTACAGATGCTTGTGGAGGAGTACTCTACGGTCCAAACGGTACCATCACTTCACCATCATTCCCAGACCTGTATCCGCCATCAAAGAACTGCCTCTGGGAGATCGTCGCTCAACCTCAACATAGAATCACGTTAAACTTTACACACTTCGATTTAGAAGGCAGCAACAATATGTATCACCAGGTAAGGCTTTTGCTAAACTTTAGATGTTCTTTATTTATCTTTATTTTATTTCAAATTTTCAAATTTTTTCAAATGTTTTTACCACCACCGGTAATTCCGCTGATTAATACATATGAAATGATGAAGTTGTATGAAAATGACTAAACCAATTTGTAATGTATTTATATTTAAAAAATGGTTTTAAAGAAACATCTAAATTTTAGTTTCATGCACCATGCTGTATACCGCTTATATAGCAGAGTAGGTAGAAGCACTTAAGAACCTAGTGTTAAGACACTCCGTTTTCATATACTCACTTTCCACCGAATAAAGAGATACCGCCACCAAATAGAATCGGCAATCGGAAACAAAATCAAATGATGTCCGCTTAATTACAGGAAGGGGATATTTAGAACTACTGCTACTACTACTAACTTCACGCTTTATGCCTAGTGGGGTAGTCAGAGAGAACGGAGCGCCAAACGCTACGGTCTCTACATACCTCTCTCGCCTTGTCCACTACTATCAAACTCTTCATATATGCCCTCCGAGGGGTCCTCATGGATTTTTCGTGACCTTCCTCCATTATCTTTGACACTGTGTTTTCGAAGGTCAACTGAGGTCTCCCCTTACTTCTCTTACCGCTCACTTTTCCATCATAAATCTTTTTTACCATTCTTTCATCACTCATTCATTCGACGTGCCCAAACCAGCTGAGCACGTTCTTCTTCATTCTCACGTTGATATCCTTTATTTAGAAATAATGGATATTTAGAAATAATGCTATAAATATAATAAAAATGTATATGACACCTCATTGAACTAGAAGGTCTCGTAGAAATGCCGTCTCTAGGACAAGGTCCACTCGCAATTCGTATAATGGGCGGAAGTCGTTATGACGTCATTTGGTCACGCTATCTTCTTGAATTATTGTTAAAATTTCTGCAATATAAAGTATTGTTTTGTTGATAACTCGTTATTATGTTATTGTTATCGTGGTGAAGTTAAAATAGCGTAGGCTGCGTGGGTGGTGGCTGTGGGTTTGATTCCTAGTAGAATATATTATTTTCACTTCCTCTGATAACAAGACAAAGTACGGGGCTGAGTTTCGCCACTCAACACACAATGAATCGAAAATTTAACGGCAAATAAGAAATAAGCCTGCTTATACTGTCATATGCGTGTATATTGGTATAAGTGTAAAGCTAAAAACAAAGTTGATAAAAAAAAATATAAGTACTTTTTCGTATTTGAAGTATAAATTCGCAATAGAGGCCAATCTTGGCAAGAAGGTACAATCGTTGCGAATGTAAACGGGAAACTTGGGAGTAGGATTCGAACTCAACTCGCTCTGGTAACGAGACAAAGCGCGGCGGTGAGTTCCGCCACTCACCGCGCAACACATTCAAAAATTCAAAAAGAGTGGACAATGGAAGTATTTTAATTGAAATGGAGTGTCTTACCTACATTCCTAGGTTCCCATGACGACTCCGCTATATACAGCGTGCATAATAATTTTAAAATATTCTAAAGTTTATTTATTTCATTATTTATTATTACAAACTAAACTATCTTATTTGTACCTTATACAGGAATGTGAGTACGACAGTGTAACAGTGCATTCGAGGTTGGGCGCTGACGTGTTGAGACGGCACGGTGCATTCTGCGGCTCTGTTCTACCGCAGCCGGTCATCTCTGAGGGATCTGTACTCCGAGTACAGGTTGGTTTCCTACGTACAGTATATACATATCTATACTTAAATTGAATTTACTTGTGTTGATTATAGATTACTAAGTTTTACTTGTAAAAATATATTTTAAATACCAAAATATACCTGGGTAATCAGCTTCACGCTGTCAGCTTCGGGCTGTCAGCTTCACGCTGTATCACGCACACTGCAGGGTAGGCAGAGGGAACGTAGTGAAAGACACTCCGTTCCCCACTTTCTGCTGAATTCCTGAGGCATTGCGTGATGAGTGGCAGAACGCACGCCCGCTTAGCCTCGACACCCGAGCGAAGAAATGGAAATATAAATTTAAGTAAATATTTCATCTCCTCGAGCGGGGATCGAACCCACAACCAGTCGGTTTACAGTCACACTTTGTGCCTCTGGGCCACGACCGGTGCTGTATACGTGGTTAACGTTTTCAAAATGGTATGTGTAATTGAAAATGTGTTAAAATTTACCATTTATTTACTTCCCCCCAACTCCCAGTTCACATCAGACGCATCAGTCCACCACTCGGGCTTCGCGGCCACCTACTACATCGACGTGGACGAGTGCGCCGACAACAACGGGGGCTGCCAGCACGAGTGCCGCAACGCTCTCGGCGGCTACGAGTGCGCGTGCCGCAGCGGGTTCACGCTGCACGCTAACCGGCACGACTGCAAGGAAGGGGGGTGCAAGCACGATATTACACACCCCCATGGGACTATTTTTAGGTACTCATTTTGTTTATTTTATCTTATATTGGGACTAAGACGATGGTTGTGGGTTCGATTCCCATTGGAGGAATTATTGTTTATTGTTTTTTGTCTTCGCTCTGGTACCATGGTATCATCGGTACGTTGAGTTCTGCTAATCAATATGCAATGCATCGAATTCGGCAGAAAATGGGGAGTAGAGTATCTTATCATTAGCTATCTGCCTACCCTGCCACATGCGGGCTGACAACAAAGCAGAGTGAGGCTGAAAAAAAAATATCTTACATATCGAGATTGCATGTTGAATTTCGTCTCTCAACAAGGGCAGGCAAATTGAATCTAGTGTTAAGATACTCCGTCCACTCTCCCCATTCTCCGCAGAATTCTGGAATTATTACGAATAGCGAGACTCAACTTCATGCTTTGCCCTGACACCAGGGTGATTAAATGAAAATGTTAAATATTTATCTACTTCGAGTGGAAAGCGAGCCCACAACCTATCGCATTAATAATCTCACATTTGTGCTCCTGTGTGGCCGGCCTCAAAACAAGTCAGGAATAGTATGTAAAGTCGAAATACTAAGTATGATAATATAAATGTCATTTCTCGACAGCCCCAACTATCCTGACTCATATCCATCGAGAAAAGACTGCGTGTGGCAATTCTCCACGACTCCTGGTCACCGCATCAAGTTGATATTCAATGTTTTCGAATTAGAACCCCATCAGGTAATAATAATATTTAAAATACGAGTAATTATTCTCAAATACTATACATTAAATGTACCAAAAAATGAGAAACATTAAATGTACCAGAACGAGAAAAACGAAAATGTTAAATAATTCATTTTCTCGAGTAGGAATCCAACCCACAAACGATCGCATTTACAGTCGCACGTTTGTGGAACTACAACGGCCTCTAGGTACAATTTTCAAATTTCCAATTAATGGATATTTATATATAAGCATTAATTCGATACGTCAGCGGCTTTACAAAAATTTTATATAATCCAGGAGTGCACATACGACCACGTCACAATATACGACGGAGCTTCAGCAGATGAAAAGACCTTAGGACGGTTCTGTGGAAGTAAACTACCTCATCCCGTAGTAGCTTCGTACAATCAGATGTACGTTGTATTCAAGTCGGACGCGTCGGTGCAGAGGAAAGGATTCTTGGCTACTTATTCTACTTGTAAGTTTCTTTTCATTTTTTTATAAAAAAATAGTTACAATTTTTTTTCTGTTCTCTTTCTTTTTTTTTCTGTTCTCTTGAAATTTAACAATGCAATATTACCGAATTAAACCCACGCCTTCTGGAAACCAACCAGGTGCTCTGACCACTAAGCCGTACGTTCTCATCGAGCTACATACAGATTTTTATACGTTTTCTAAATAAGTAAAAATGCGGTTTTTTTTTCAAATTTTCACGTTGTATCCCGCAGATAGCAGGGTAAGCAGAGGGCGTAGTGCTAAGACACTCAGCCTTCAGCAGACAGCAGCCTCACTATCCGCCGAATTCTGGAGGCTATTAAATATTTAATTTCCTCGGGTGAAAATATTTTATAGATATTTATTGCGGATTTTAAAAATACTTTTTTTTTATTAATTTCTTGACTAGTTAGATATAGTATTGTATTATCATTCCTTAGTTTAATGCCTTACACTATAATAATCACAAATTTATATTTTTTCCATTACAGCTTGCGGTGGTTATTTAGCAGCAACAGAAACTGTCAAACATCTTTACTCCCACGCCAGATATGGCCATGATTCATACGAATCACGTTCTAGATGCGACTGGAGCATAGTGGCGCCGGTCGGACATTTCGTGAGATTGACCTTTCTTGACTTTTGACCTGGAACCAGAAGATAATTGTGGATACGATTTTGTCCAAGTCTTTGGTGGGTTGGAAGGCAGTGGTGGTGATTACGGCAGTTTTTGTGGAACTAAGGTAGGTAGTTTGGTTTTTATTGGCTTTTTTTTTCAGCTTCGCATGGCAGCGCAGAGAGGCACTAGTATCAAGATCGTTATTCGCTTCACTTGTATTTGAGATATTGCGTGTTGAGTGTTGGTACTTACCGCCGAAAATCCTTGTCCCTACCTACAACCATAATATAAACTGTCTAAATTTAAATATTTTTTATCCTTAAAAGAATAAGAATTCAAAAATGCTATGTATCATACCAATTTAAAATACAACAACTACTATATTTAAAATATTTTTCCAACAGATGCCACCAGAGATAGTATCAACCTCTGAAGCCCTATTAGTGAAATTCCGTACTGACGACTCAATAGTGTTCAAAGGATTTTCAGCATCATACCAAGCAGTGAAACCTGAAGTATGGAGTGGCGAAGATAGTTCTGAAGGTGGAGAAGACCTGGATGAGGAAGAAGATGAACAATTGACACCATCAGTGATAGGCAGACGTGGACTCCGAGCTCCGATACCAAGATTTGTGAGGCGGCCAACGTGACGGTGGCCATTACGTACGAGACACAGGCGGTTGCATCGCAATATATACAACCGGTTCAAATCCGAGAAACGTCCCTTTTTGAAACAGTAACTGATGTTTATGTTATTTATTTTATTTTGGAAATAGCTACTTTGATAATTCAGTCGGAAAAAGTTAGATTGATTGATGATTTCTAAATTTAACGATTGATGTTTGAAATTTAAAACGTTGTATCAAAAGATTAAATCTTGTTTTTCTCTAGTAACTCGCGACATATAGCTACAACAACTTATAGGCCACGAGAGATTGAGTGTTGAGTGACAAAGCTCAGAAAGGCGGAGAAATGAAAATAATTCATTCCCTTAGTGGGAACTGAACCCATGTCCGTCGCGTGTACAGTCACACGTCGTCGCGCTGCGCCATGACGGCCTCATAATGCCTGTTATCATATTTATTTCATTACTATTTACAGTATTTTCTTACTTATCCGGCACTGGAAAAACGGCACGAATATAATTCTGAGACACAGTTTTTTTTTAAGAATTATTTTAAAATTGTGTCATTTGCACGCAGAAGAATCTATTGAATACGTATAATTCTTAAAAATGAACATTAAATGAACTTACAGACAACAGTCTTTAATAGTGCCGGCTTTTTAAGATTCTACTGTATTCAAATGTTCTCTTTGCATGACTACCCCAACTTCATTATATTATATAATGAACGCTACGTTAAACTTTTTCAATACTAAACAGTTAATCAAAAATAAAAAATAACACAAATTAAACAAAAGGCCACGAGTCGTGGCCGCCCTAAAGTTAGTGCGCAGTTTTGATTTTAAGATAATTTTTTTTCACTTTTGGTAATTTTCTTTTTGGGTGAACAACGCTCAACAGTTTAGAAAGTATAAGTTCAATTCGGTCACGACTCGTCGACCGTACTGTACTTTTATGTTAAATTTAAAATTATTCTTCTTTTTTAATTTTGCATGTTGAAAATGCAATTGACATTAAAACGTTGCGAAAACGCAAATAATTATTGAATTTATTTTATATGACTGAATGAAAGTGTAAATAAATTATAAATTGTAGAATTACGTAGGTTTAATACTTAATCAGTTACCAAAATAATACTCAAAATACATTCCTAGTAAAGATAATTCAACTAATATACTCATAAATGCGAACGTTTTTTAATTTTAGATTATATACCGTCATAGAAGCTTCAAACCAAAAAAAAAATCTTAAATATTATACAACAAGAAATAAATATTTAGTTTTTTTTATTCAACAAAATTAACAGATATTCATTTTAATATTATTTGTATTATTAAAGATATTTTTTATTTCTCAATTGAATAATACTTATACACCATAATGATACTTAGTAAAGCTCTATTGATATATAATCTGAGTTTTAAAAATAATTTATTTAAAATATTTATTTTTTTTTAAAACTATTGAGGCCAAATATATTGGTTCCAAGATGATAAACAGTGCCATAGATATTCATACATAACACATGTAGAAAATACTATTATTATAATTAAGCATTTTATTCTCGACAATTCAGTAATGTTAATTTAAATGTACTTATGAGGTTATAATCATATTATAGTTATATTTGGTTAAAAGAAAATGCTTTCTAGTACAGTTTGCATTTTAGATAGGCGTTGGTTTAAAAAAAGCACAATTTAGTAAGAAATGTGACAATACATTCTAGAATTAATTAATATTATCATATTGTAATAGAGGATAGTGTTGTTAACTCATATCAAACGGTTAAATTTCTAAGTAATTCGTATTTTAAATGTTTTTGGATGTATGATAGACTAAACGAATGAACTAAATGTCAAATGTCTACCTAAATTGTAGTCGTACTATATAGGTAATTTAGGCTCCTAACTAGGCTTAAATATCATAAGCATACCAAAGAGTTTGTAAACAAAAGAAGGTAATAAATATGAATGTACATTTTATCTCTTTGTAATATCTTAAATGAAAAGTAATGACTGTTTGAATGATGGTTACGTATGTGCCAAAAATTGATACTTATTAATGATTTAAGTGTGGAATAAGCTAGTATTTTATAACTTAAATGTGAAAATATTTATATTGTAGGAACTCCATATTATTTTTATTAAAATGAACGTAAAACTAAAATTGCTGTTTTATTAATCATTAATTTACTTATTAAACATAATAAACTTATATTGAGGTAAGTCATGAAGCAGGGGTATAAGCGAGCAACAGGTGATGGGTTCAACTCCTACTTGAGTAAATAAAAATATAAAATATATTTTTATTTCTTCGCTCTGGTGTCGAGGCAAAACCACACGCAATGCCTACAGAATTGGGGAGTGGAATGTCTTAACACTAGACTTCCTCTACCTATCCTGTTACATGCAGGAAACAACGTGAAACTAAATAATAAATAAACTAATATTACAAATACACAAAGAAGTGATTTTATAAAACATACATATGCAATGTAATCTCGTAATCAGTAATTATGAGTAATGTCAATCGATAAGTGCTACATAAATGCATTAGTTTCAATATTTCCAAACTGTGCACGAATTTAACAGAAATACTAATTGCGCCACGTTGCTCTACTGTGATGTTAATACTAAAAATAGCACAATGAAATAAATTTCACAAATTTAACGTCAAAATATTATAACACTTTTATTTTTCCCTTGTTTAGAAATCATTTTTATTAATATGTACTATACTGTTTTTATGTTATCTATATTTCTTATTATATATTTCTTATTGTATGTGGGGAACGGAGTGTCTTACCACTAAATTCCCTCTGCCTAGCCTCCTGTGTGCGTGATACAGTGTGAAGCAGATTTTTTTTTTACCTATATTTTTTATCTGTAATGTAAATTAAACTAGTCTCTATGGCTAACCTTTCACAATTCATTTGTCATTTTGATTGTCAGTTTGTTTTGCTTTTGTGATTTGTCATTTTTTTAAGTGAAGCGCCTACGTAACGTAATGTTATTTATTTATTGCAACTACTTTTTATTGGCGTCTTTTTGATGATCGGTTACTAATTAATTTGTTACGTTTATTTTAATTTAAATTATTGTCCAGAAATGGCATCGTTAGCGTTTAAAGTAAAGAGTAAAAATGGCCAGCAGATTTTGAAAGAATTGACCTCTGAGAGTACTGTGGGTGAATTAAAAATGTTTCTCTCTAGTATATCAGATGTTGGCTGCGAGAGAATTTGCGTATTGTGTGGTTATCCCCCTAAACCTATAGATATTAGTAATGATAATAAAACATTAAGTGAGATTGGTTTAAAATCTGGCGAAACGCTGATCGTTGAAGAGAAATCAGTGCCTGTCGAACCGAGTGCTAAGAAACCTGACGTCACGAAACCTGTAGAAAACGGAGTGTCCCATGAAACAATAGGGCCATGTAGACCTGGAATTTTAATGAAAAAAGTTGTTCCTTCTGACAATTCATGCCTTTTTACTAGTATAGGTAATTTATTAAATTAATTTTAATTTATGAATGGTCGACCTATAAATAACCTGATTATTATGTTAATTGGTCGAAAATACGTAGAAGATTAGCTCTAAGAGCATCTATTTTTAAATTAATTAACAATGTAGCAATGTGAAACTAAGACAATATTAATAATTTTGATACTTATACTATTTCAACAAAAATATTTTAAAATTTAAAAATTTTCTCTTAAATATTTTTGATTGTAATCACAATAGTTATTGGTTTCTGCTTTCCACCGGGAAATAAATTATTTGTATTATCTTAATCTGATTACAAGATACATGCAGTTTTGAATTCCACCATTTAACATTGCCTTCCCCATTTAAGTCCAATTGAAGTCTTTAATTAAGTAAGTATTAATATAATTTTCAGGTTTTGTACTAAATGGTAATGTAGATACGACAGCACATACATTAATGCGTCAAATTATAGCTATGGAGGTCGCTAGTGACCACGAGACTTACAATGAAGCAATGTTAGGTAAACCCAATGACGAATACTGTGTGTGGATACAGCAGCCAAGTTCGTGGGGTGGTGCTATAGAGGTAAAAGGTTAAAGTTATTATTAATATAGTCATTTTATTCTTGCACTGTGCACCATATTTCAAATACCAGAGAGAGCTCTTAGTATTATTTACAATATTTACAATAAAAATTATGTTAATAATACACAAATATGTCTTAAATATTTTAATACATGTTGTGTTTTTTTAAATGAACAAAACTTTTACCTCTAGAAAAAAAATACAAATTAGAATTTTTTTCTATCGGATAATCTTGCAAATCCATCCTTTCCATCTATCCTTTATTAAATATTTTAGCGCTACCATAGCAATAAAATGAAAATATCAAATATTTTTATTTTCTTGCTTTGGTAACATTTTAGTTATAGAAAATAGTGTATATAGCATGTAGCTAAAAAACATATTAAAATATTTTCAGGTAGCCATCCTCTCTCGATTTTATGGCTTAGAAATGGCAGTAGTAGATACCTTAAATGCAATTATTAATAGATTTGGTGAAGACAAAAATTATGGGCAACGAGTGTTCCTTCTGTTTGATGGAGTACATTACGACCCCTTGTATTTGGAACAATCTGATGTAAGTCCAATGCTTAAAATATATATTTGTATATTTTTAGGCTAAAAATGCTTCATATTAACACTTTATTTAATGATTAAAATAAAACATTGAAAAACTATTATTTATATTCAGTAATTGGTTTTCTTTTCACTTAAGGGGACGTTTTAAGTTTTTCCTAAGATTGTATTTTTTTCTGTGTCTTCAAATGTGGCAATCAATATCCTACTGTACAGTACTGTCGACAAGTTGTGGAAATGAAGGTTTCGCATTGTTCACTTTGGAAGAACATAATCAAAATCATTGAAAACAAATTTAACCACCGTCACAGCTAGTTTCAAGGCAGCCACAACTCGTAGATCGTACTGTAAATCTAATTTCATGATGATAAACTTATTATTGACTACTAAAAAGCTTTTGTACCGTTTATCTATATTTTTTATTTAAAGTCACATGTCAGCCTTGTGGTATCTCAATAATAATAATATTTATAAATATGTATTTATAAAGTAAGTTAGTTGACTGATAACGTATGCTACTGACCTCTTTATGCGGGTGCTAAAATTCTAGTAGCGTCGATGAAAGCTACTACTACGGCAGATATACTGCCATCTTAACATTGGTTCCCTCTGCCTATCCTGCTGTACGCATGATATAACGTGAAATGGATTTTTTTTGTTATGTACTTTTTTGCAATAATAATCGTCGTATGCAACAATTTTGTAAAAATTGTCATTTACTATCGCTGTTGAAATAGAAATTATTAACAATTTATAACGTAACAGCCGTATATAAGTGTTGTTATGGCGGGATATAACGTACAGCTTAATTGGCTAAAGCAATTGGACGCTAGCCAAGAAACAAGGTTGCAAAACTTGCTACTTACTAAGTAGTTTATATGAAAATTTCTTTGTTTTTGTAAAAAAATTGATTATATTAAACAGTATATATTATTGTGATTGGCCTATAAGTTGAAATATTTATGACTAAAAAATGCTGTGTTATTGATTTTTTTAAATGTTATAATTTTTTGTTATATTATACCAAATTGCACTAACTATATTTAGTTAGTGCATATTTGGTATAATATAACAAAATAGGGATTGACAAAAAAATCCATAAATGAACGTTAACATTGTGACATTTGTGTATTTTAATATGACATAACAGATATAACATACTGAAAATCTTTCACAGGGTGGAATCCAAACTGTTTTTCCCGCTGAAGACATGGAAATATATAGAGAGGCGGAGCAGTTGGCTCACGAGGCGAAATCTTCTAGACAATTCACAGATGTCAATAAATTTACATTAAAATGCATGATATGCGGGAAACAACTAAAAGGTCAAATCGAAGCCCAGAAACACGCCAAAGAAACCATGCACACGAACTTTGGGGAAATGTAGCGTTTTTTGTAAACAAATATATAAAATAATAGATTCTAACAATAGATGCTCGCTAATGCAATAATTATTAAATATTATTAATTATTAATATTTTTAAAGTAAAAGAACATTTGGTGATCAGACTTGTAATTTTGTACCTAGAAACGAATTGAAGAAACTAAACACAGTTGTTAAATTTGTTTTATTTTGTCTCCTCATTTTTTACCCTTACGATTAAAGAAATGATTGGTTTTATGCTTTGATTATGAGTTCAAATCTCATTTCAGAGAATGTTTATATAAAGAAAGTTATTTCTTCGAACTGTTATATGTACTTAAAATATATCCTCGGAGAAAATAACGAAAGTATACTTTATTTCTTTTCCACGGAATGAGTGATACGTACGTTAGCGTACCAAGCTATGACAAGGTCATCCAAGGAAGCCGAATTTCAAGTAAATGCAACGAAAACAAAATATCTAAACGCGTAAAAACACCTACACGCATTACGTTCAATATAACAATTGGGAGTAGCATTTTCGACTGGGCTAGGAAATTTGTGTCTCGGGTCTTTGGTAATGCAGGACAACAATGTATCCTTAGAAATAAGCAGAAGAATTATAGCGGCTAACAAATGCTATTTCGGATTGCTAAGGTACTTCCGATCCAAAATACTTTCAAGAAGCTTAAAAGTACTTCTCTGCAAGACCTTGCTAAGACCGATATTAACATATGGATCAGAGAGTTGGGTGCTGAGCAAAAAGGACGCGAATACATTCTTATTTTTGAGCGCAAAATCTTAAGACGCATATTCGGGGCAGGGTTGGAAAATGAGCAATGGCGAACTCGGTACAACCACGAGCTGTACCACATGTATAACGAACCAGGCATAATAAATAATATCAAAGTTGAACGCCTACGATGGACCGCACGTGTGGAGAGAATGAGTGAGTCTAGAACATCTAAATCCTTGTTGTATGGTACACCAGATGGACGGAGAAGTCGGGGCAGACCAAAACTCAGATGGTTGGATCGTCGCCTGGTTGTCAAAAATTGGAAGAAGAAAGCCAGGAATAGGGCAGAATGGAGGGATATTCTGGACTAGGCCAAGGCCCACCCGCGGCTGTAGCGCCTATGATAATGATGATGATGTAATGAATGATAAGTGCATGAAGATTAGAAATATAAAATATGTTATAGAAATATAAAATATGTAAAACAAGCTAAACTACATTTTATGGAGTATTATTACTATTTTGCTCTTTGCTTAGCTTTTTGAGATAGTTTTACATAATTAATATAGAATAGCATTTTTAAAAAATAATTATTATATAATATATGAGGTCAGTCGTGGCGCAGAGCCACAAAGTGTGACTTAAACCGACTGGTTATGAGTGCGATCCCCACTCGAGGAGATGAAATATTTACTTAAATTTATATTTCCATTTCTTCGCTCCGGTGTCGAGGTACAGCGCGGCGCTGAGTTCTGCCACTCAACATGTATTACTGCCAGAATTCGGCAGAAAGGGAACGGAGTGTTTTAACACTAGGTTCCCTCTGCCTACCCTGCTGTGTGCGGGATACAGCGAGAAGCTGATTAAATTATATAATATTTACAATCTTGCATTTTGTTACGGTTTTTTTTTAATTAAATACTGTCATGTTCGTTTTTTTTTTAATATCATTGAATAATTCATAGCTTAGAAATATTTAACAATAAACACTTAATATTACCGAACCCACTAATACAATCCAACAAACAACATCTAGAAAAACGGTTGCAAATGGTAAAGAAAATACACACAAAGTTTTATTTAATTTTATTTTAACACAAAAAATGTACAATATCAATAAATATAGTACCTATTCACTTTTGCCTATCACTTTTCTTACACACACGTACTGTTGTTATACAACAAGTACTATTATACATAATATGTTATACATATAAATAAATAAATAAATAGATTATACATATTATACAATAAAAGATATTGTGCATTTGCTAATAATATTACCAGTTTGATTGATTTCTATAGGGCTTTTTAATCGATTTTTAATGAAGAAAGGGTAAAATTGAAAAAAAAAATGGGAATATATTACATTAATAATAAATGAAATAAGCATATATATTTTTTATTCAGAGTTAAGATTAATTTGTTTTACATATGGCAACCCTGACTACTATTGTTACAATAATTTAAGAAAACATGACACTAAAATAGATATTTATTTACTTTTTTATTGATATGAAATTTTTAATGCCTATTTGATGCAATGACGTAGACTGAAATTACATTGAAATTCACAACACATTATATTACCTTTTTCTTATCTCAAAAAGACTAGAAAAAAGATATGAACAATTTCGTCATTACATCACCAAATAGGCCATGTTTCTTTAATAGCTTTTGAATCACAATTCTCTTCAAGTCCAGTCCAAAGTTTGTCACACACTTATCTATTCATACATTTTTTTATGAATATGTACAATACGATGTAAATTTCACATTTTTTTTGTTATTTTTTTAATTCTTATAACACTAATTTCGTTTGCGCTCTATCTAGAAAAATATTGCGTGTAAATTTTTCTCATACATTTTATTTGTTGTTTTGCCCAAAACAGTATGAGTGAAGCAAAACATGTTGTTAAATGATTTTTTAATAAACATTTGTTATTTAAAAGCAAATTAATATGAAAAGGACTTTTTTAAGCATTACAAACGAGTTTTGAGTTTTGATAACTAAATAAAATAAATAGAAAAAGTAGATTTTTAAACAAAAATAAGTTTTTTAATATTTAAAGTAAAATCGTAATATTTTCGTTGACAGCTCTAAATTATACAGTTTCAGGAAATAAAAACCATATATGGACATACATATAATTTTTTTTTATTATTATTATTAGGTATATATAAGGTAATAAGTATTTTTACATGTCTTTTAAAGTATTTTATAAATTAAACATTTTTCTTTACAATTTTAGAGGTATCAAAATATATATGTATGTCCATAATATTTTTATATGAATTTGTAAGATTTATTGCTTTTTACAGACATATTTAGGCCATGAAAAAATATTTGTGTAGACAATCATAATTCTATAATTCAACATTAAAAGTCAGTACAGTAACAATATTAATAAATCAATATAAAGAAAAAACAATAAAAATGTAACATGATTTAATCAATTCTTGGGTTTAATATATAGCAAGGAAAACACTTATTCGATACAAAAAACGTTTTATAAACGATTTTTTTTTCACCTTTTTTATGCCAATACATCTTTTCAGTAAAAGATTAATTGCATTTATACGTGATACTTTCAAATAAGTTTGATCCTATACTAAAAATAAAAAAAATAATATAAAAATATATTAATTAAGCATATAAGAGCAAATTAATTTCAATACGATAATAAATGAAATAATAATATAAAGATTTTTCAAAAACTTTGTGTTAAATATAAGATGCGAGGTGCATTGGACACTTTTTTTTAGCGGTTATATTGAAAATCTATGGCAGTTATGACACTTGTGACGTCATAAGTCCTATTTGTGGAAAATAATTTGAAATTCTTTATTCACTTTAAATAAACAACATTTTTTTATTAATTTTACTTATACATTTTATAAACACGTGGCTGAATAATGTTAATTTTATTAAAGATTGCTAAAAAAAAATATTTATATAATCATTTTGTTATGTCTCCATTAATAAATCAAATCAAATTTACTTTATCCCCACTTTCCGCCATTCTGGAGGACTATTGAGAGACTTTGCCTCGACACCAGAGCGAAGGAAAAAAAAATATGAATTTAAATAAATATTTCATTTCCTCGAGTGGGGATTGAACTTACAAAAGTCGATTTTACAGGCACACTGTGCCCCTGCGCTACGATTGACCTGACCTAATTGTTTAAATATACATATCACAAGTACCATAATGCATTTGGGATTGTAGTTCCAGTGTTTCCCAAACTTATTACAATTTAATCATATTTTTTTGCCCATAATATTTAAGTGCTAATTAATTTTAAATTTCACTCTTCACATTAACACATTTAATGATTCGCCATTAATTTCAGTACAAAATCTACGTTCTATACAACAAGTTTGAGAAACATTGGATTTTTTATAAAAAGCAGTGCGAAAAATATTCTCTTATTGTATCCGACGACTATAGTTTTTATCCTTACATTTTTATTGTTATATATAACTTAAAGCAACACTCGCTCGGGCAGTATAAATAATTGCTTTAAAACGTTTTTGAAATCATTCGACTATGTTTTCTTACTGGACACTAGGATCTAGTTTCACCTGTAAAAATTAATAATAGTATATAAAAAAAAAAGGTTACGGTTTTTAGCTTTAAAAAAATAATATTAGTGGAAATTCATTTCCTCACTCTAGTAAAAAGAAAAAGCGCGGCGCTGAGTTCCACTCAACACGAAAAATCTCCAAAATCAGACGGTGAGAGGGGAAAAAGGAGTCTAACACTTTGTTCCCTTTATGCGTGATACAGCGTGAAGGTAAAAAACATCTTTGTTTTCAAATCTACATGATTCGTCCCCCTTTTCTCCAAACCATCGATATAACTCACAATTATCGTTCAAAAAGTTCGATTCACCTTCAAGTTTCATCAAAACATATATTATACTTAATTTTTACGTATTTTAATATAAAAGACGCACTTACTGTTTAAAAGAGAACCTTGGCAAGGATATGCCGAACTTGGTCTCCAGCCCGGTGAGTACGGGCGCCGCGACCTGGTAGCCGCCGATGTGGTGCGGCCGCTTCGACGCCTCCTCCACCGCACTCGATATAGTCTGCTCGGAGCCCGCGGGACGACTGTGGATCATATTAAATGCTAATGTACATTTGTATTCATACAGGAGTTCAACTAGATTGACGAATCTTGAAAAATCTGATTTTGTAAGGAAAAAATCATGTTTTACTCCTTCCTGTTTTTTTGTTCATCTCATTTTCAGGTTTCAAAAATAGGCAACAGTTGCACGATTTTGACAGACAACATAGTGATCCTAAAAGAGATATACCACCACATTCGGTTACGGTTAACGAGTCGTTGCCGCGCTAAGGTTAGGTGCTCGTAATTAGGGTACACTCAGAAAGACAGAAAAACCCTAAAATCAAATCTGTACAACCATTTGCAGCTAGCTAGTTTCAGGGCGGACTGTATAATGTTATACTCACGATCCTCCAAAGTCTACGTAGAAGAGACGTTGGAGAATTTCATACGTCACTAGCGTTACTGCGAACTGTGGCGACGAACGGAACACACGGGCTGTGAACAAAATAAATAATATTTTTAATATTTTTGAAGTGTTATTCCACTTTGTAACGAAAAAGAATTATTAAGATAACGTATAAATTTTTTATTTCACCTTTTTTATACGTTAACTTTTTTTAAAATTAAATCAACAACTTTAAATAATATTTTTATTTATTTATCAAACATATACTACATTCCATAATAATTTCTACAGCACCAATATTTTTTTTTATATATTAAAATAATTTCTCACCTATGGCTCCCTTCCAGAAAGCTCTAGCGCCTTCCTCAGCGTATATTTTCCTAGTAGCGTCTATCACACCGTTGTACGTGGTTTGACCCGTTCGAGCTACTACCTGGAAGATACAAATCAAGTTTCATATAATGAATATATTTCATTTCTTCACTCTGGTACCGAGGCAAAGCGCGACGTTAAGTTCCGCCACTGAACACGCAGTGCTTCCAGAACTCGGTAGGAAGTGTAGAATGGAGTGTCTTAACTCTAGGTTCCCTCTGCCTACCCTGCTGTGTGCGGGAGACAGCGTGAAGCTAAATAAATGAATAAATAAAATATATATTTATTTTCTACAGTACCTGCAGTCTCGTCTTGATGACGTCAGCGGGCGTGACGAGCGACGCGGCCGGCACGCCCGCGATGGCGCCCGCCGCCAGCAGCGTCAAGGGATGGTTGTAGCCGTTTTCATCTGCGAATTTGGCCTGGAAACAATTTTATTATTTGTAATATACGTTTATTTTTATTTAATATATTGTAGGTATCTTAAAAAAATTACTAAAAAAAATCAATAAAAAGCGTATTCTAATATTTTATGGTAATTTCCCGTAAATAGTTAATTTTATTCTATTAGTAAAAAATCTGTATACATTTGCAAAAATTAAAGGCAGTAGATAGCAGTAGGAGGCATGATACAGTAATTATGTCGCTAAATTTCATAAAATAATATAAAAAAACTCACCTAAATGGAAAAAAATCAAAAAAACTAAAAACAAAAACACAAAAATCTAAGAAAAGAACCTAACCTACCTTAACATGGGCATACGCAGGGAAGTAAATGGCACTGAAAGGCACGTCCCGCAGCAGGCAGGCCTTCGCCCCCTTGTAGAGGCCGAAGAGGCCGAGCTCCTTGACGACGCCCCACGCGCGCACCTTGCCGCCGCTCGCGATCTCGCCCGCCACTTGCAGGCGGATCTTTACTATCTCCAGCGGGTTCGTGAACACCACTTGCGACGCGCCCGCCTGCGGTGGACGATGATGAATTGCTCATAGTACGGTCGACGAGTCGCGGCCGTCCTGATGTTAGCAAGAGATGGCTGCGCGCGCAGATTTTTAGGATTTTTTGTACTTTTAATTGTTTGAACTTTTGAATGTGCAAATTCAGAAAACCTCATGTCAGGGCGGCCAAGACTCCTCCACCGTACTATATCTATTTTTTTTATTTTTTTAATGGATAAAGTCAAGGTGAACGAGCGTTGCCGGTCGAAACTATATGTATATGAGATTATAATTTTCAGGCCATTTTTCATAATCAATTTTTTTCATTTGTAATCGACGCGCTGTCCCTCGTTCACTTCATTAAAATGTACTCATTTTGTCATGACAGTATATAAATAGTATTTTTTTTAATCAAAATAATACTTACACAAGCACCAGCAAGAATTTCTCCACCCAATGTGATATTTCCTTTTTTATCCATCAATTTATCACGAACTAAATCATTCATCTGAAATATATTACCATTTATGTATAATAAAATCTAATATAACTTTATTGTAAGACCAGCTGTGGCCTAATTATAATGGATTATTTTATTTTTTGACTTGGCATTTTATTGTTCATAGCTAGCTTATATTTCAAAATATAGTTTTCAGACTGGTTGTGAGTTCAATTCCCAATCAAGGAACAACAAAAATCCATAACATGAAAAAACAATACAAACCGTCAATTTTATAGCTTTTTCGGGTGCCACACCAATTAATTGCGGCACCAAGCCTCTATAGAGACCGAAAAATCCTTCGTGTCTTATAACCTTCTTGAAACAATCCCAAGAGTTGCGATATGCCACCTCTCCTATAAAGGAGCCTGTTCTTTGATTTTGCATTCTTGTCTTTACTAGATCTATGGGGTACACTGCTGATGCTCCGACGGCTAGAAATATATGTTTAATATTTAGAAATTTGCCCAAAATGTTATAATAGTTACTTATGTTGTTAGCATCTCTGTAGGGGTCGGTCTTGGTCGGTTTCCAGGAGGCGCGGGTTCGAGTCCCGCTACGTTCAAATTTTTATACGTTTTCTAAATAAGTATGTTATAATAGTTTTACTTTTTCAAACTTTTAATGTTAGCTTGGTTCTTTAATTTTCATAGCAATTTTTATTATGAACATTAAACCTACATATCCATAACCTTAACTTACTATAAAAATATAAAAAATATATTTCTATACGTACCACCCGCAATAGAACCCAATGTAAATCTGTATGTGCTTTCAAGTATTTGAATCAGTACACTCCTTTCTTCGGGACTCTGGAACAAAAACATATACAATTATTTACCAACATCCTGTATACAATATACAGAGTGATGTGAAAAGCTGAAAATCTGAAATGTGTCTAATAAACGGGCAACATATTATAAAGAAAATAAAGAGTTTAATATTTACTTAGTAATATGATTTAAAAATTGTATTATAAGATCTAGTTTTAGATAGTAATGCTAGTTTATCTTCACATGTTATCTGGGTTGAGTAAAAAAAGAAAACCTAGTATAATATCTCTTTGTCTAACAGGGCCTAGAAAACCACCAAAAAATATGAAAATTTTTCTAATTTCTTAAAACGTCGTTTCTTAAAAGTCAAGAGATTATTGAATAATTATATGTAGATACATAACATATTTGTGTATTATAATAAATAAATAAAAATAAGTTATAATTATCAACATTTTTAAAAACAATGGAAAATTCTTAAATAATTAAAAATAAATGAACACAAACAGTGAATTACCGAAAGTACATATTTGTTTGAGATGGGCTGTAAAAAAATCATATGTTTACTTACCTGAATCAGATGTACAAATAAGGTCTAATAGCCATATTGTGAAACAAGAATAATAATAATAATTAAAATACATAATTCTTCAAATAAGTTTTAAACACGATATGACTATTACGAGATTTAAAGATATGACAGAATTTTTAAATTATAATTATTCAATATTTTATAATAAAAAGTGTTCTACATACTACGCGACGCCATTATCCATTTACGCTGTATCACATACGTAGCAGGTTAGGCAGAGGGTACCTGGGAACCTAATGTTAAATCACTCCATTTCCATTAAGACACTTGCGTCCCACATGTTCCCCAGAATTCGGGAGGTAAAATATTGATATCAACGTTTACAATTTTTTCATTTATATTTTTAAGTATGTCAATGCAGCCATAAACTGACGTCATATCGAATGACGCAACCGATATTAGTGAATTTGATTATAAGACGTCACAAAGAAGCGACATGGCACCCAGATTTTGCCAAAATAGCTCGAAATTAGGAACATTTGATTAAATTTTTATGACGCCTCAATTAACATTGAATCAAAATTTATTATGATTTTACTTTCAAACTGATTTTTTAAAAATGTATGTAATACTCCCATTGTTAATAATCTAATAAATTGAAAACTATCTGTCATATCTATAAACAGTTCCTGGACCAACATATAATATAATTTTCATACAGAAATATAACAAAGCTTATGTAACAAAAGGAAAATCCGAAATACGAGATATATAGCGAGATGTTGGCTATAACTTAAATATAACCGCCGAGTAGCCAATCGTTCCACAAAACTAATTACTAATTAGTCTAAGTTATTCGAAATTTTAGTCGAATTTTCTAAATTTAACCTTTTAGCGATTGACAAATTTGTATTTTTGCACAAATATGTTTTGGATATTTCTGGATATGACAATGTAATAATTATAGTTATTTTATTACTTAAGTATATAAAAAAAATACGACATTGTCTCATCCAAATACAAACATACATACATTTACACATATAGCTTAAAGAGAAAACTATAAAGAATCCATAAAATAGCCAAAATTTCACTTTGTTTCACAAAAAATATAAACATATTATATACAAACATGACCGCACATACTTACCAATAGCCGTTCCAATAATCGACTTAATTGACAATGTCCTACTACCCCCTCCTTTTCAGCATAAGAAAGAAAATACACAGCGATAAATTAGTCGTGTTTCGCGTTATAATATGAATAAATAAACTAAATACACTAAACACACTAAGTCCGGCGCTGTGAAGTCTAGACTTAGACTTAGACTTGGGTCTAGACCTAAAGTTAATACGAGATTTCATATACTCACCGATACTGCTTTGATTTCAGCCACTCTCCGTGTTACTTGTTTGAAATATTGTTCAGGAGTTATCGAGTTCAGGTCGTTGTATACGATCCGGCTAGAAATTAAATAATGTCATTTTATATTATAACGTATGTTTTAACCATCTTGTAAAAAAGGGGCACGTCTCTGTGAAGTACTAGTATATTTAAATTATTAGTTATCATATCATCACATATCATAGGATTCTTAAAAAATACTTTAGATTCGTGCAATAGATTTTAACATTAGTTAGGACGAAATTACACCCAAAACGAAAGCTATCCGTTTAAATATCGATATTTATAGTTACTTGATGTGAATGGTAATCAAATTTAGCGTTTTTAAATATGTTCAGTTAGTTTTAATTAAAATAGTGATAATACTGTTTTTATTAATATAGGGAAAAAATAAAACAAACGTTTCCATTTCCTTTATGAAATTTTTTAAAAAAATGTAATAAGCAAGTGTATACAGGAATTGGAATGATACACATTTTATTGAGAACGAGAAATAAAGACTTTATCGATTATGTAAAGAAAAATACTATTTTATAAAAACAACGAAATATAGTAAATTTATAGATTACAAGACAATTGAAAAAATTATGAAAAAAAATACTAATAAAAAATCTACACGAGCGATTTTTTTTCAAGTAATTATTAAATTAAGTTGAATCCGAATCATGAAAAAAATATTAAGACAGCACTGTGCGAGTCCCTTAATACTTTTTTGCCTACCTTTATGAAAAAATAAAGATTTAATGAATTATAAGAAATAACTCTTAAATATATAATAAAACATGCATGCCAAGTCTGGCAATGATAGTTCAAATACGTTTAACCAGACAAGTTAACTCCTAAGCAAAAAGAACAAACTTGTTTCAAACAGGAATCGAACCCGGAATGATGGCTTTGATACACGATGTCATCTGCTTGATTTACAGCATTACTATAAGAATAGTTGATATTTGTAATTTATATTTTCTCTAGTTTCAGCTTCACGTTATCTCCAAAAAAAGAAAGGCATTGCCAAAGGGAACCTAGTGTTAAGACACTCCATTTCTATCAAGACATTTCCGTTGGCCGAATTCCGGAGACATTTCTTGAGGGACGAAAGTTCAACATATCTTTTTAAACTGAGTGATAAAGTTGTTAAGGTGTCGTCGACACGAAAGTAACTAAAAATATTTTATAAAGAAAAAAAAATGATTTTACTTTTCTATTCTATCAAATATTTAGTTAAGTATGACGAACATAATTTGAAATTTGCAAGAACTCGCTTATCACTAATCTTGTTATCAATACGGAAGGTTTACACGGTATCGATCTATTACAGATAACGTATATATCTAATATTATATGATGAATGTCACGGTCCTTTATTGCTAACGCCGTCAAGTGGCGATTTAGTTTAAAATGTGTAACTACAAAGAAAACCCGAAATTATAGCTAGTTGAGTAGCGGAACTCAACACCACGTTTTATTTTGACTTATTTTAAGCGTTTAATAATATTGGGATTCTACTGTAATTCTATATCAACATTTATAGATTTTTTGAGCTCCACGTTTAAGATGATCCGTTTTACACTTCATCCAATTTTCGAGACATTGCCATCATTGAATGGCGGAACTCAACGCTGCGCATTGTATTATTATTAAAGCGAAGAAATGAAAATTATTCACTTGCATAATTACGAATCGAACCCACAACTGTCGCGTTCAGTCATTCCAGTCAGTCATTATTTCCACTATTTATCCATTTGTTTTATAAAATTTTATAAAACACAATTTAAAACAATACGGATGGCGACATACTGGGCGCCCTAAGAAATCAGAATGGGAGTGTCTTTGACAGCATCTCCGGGCCGAGGTTCGATTGTTCATAGAAGATCCAACGAACTCTCTGTGCTCGGATATTACTAACAAGAAACCCGTTATAAGAGCTTCTTTGGACACAGAGGAAGCCAGCGATGAAGCAGAATGGCTTATTATAGAATACACTATGAAAAATGTTGTTCTGTATGTCTGTCACTATCGTTTTGCGCTCTAGTAGTACAAATTGATATCGAAAACTATGCTGTGTAAGATATATTCCAATTATGGAACATTAAGTGTCAGCGCTCCTTTTACGGGAACCGCATATAGGGTAAAATATTTTAAACCCATAGTATTTAGTGTGACGCATAGATACCAATAACGTAAACACATACTACTACAAAAATACTACTAAAGCTTAATCAATTTTGAACTTTGCCACGGCTCGATTTCGGAATGCAATGGTTTCTTTACAAATGAAGTTTTATATTACAGCAAAAATTTTATTATTTATTTTGTTTGTAAAAAAAACACTTTTTCAATTCTTTCTTAAAAAAAATAAAAATTAAATTAGCTTCACGCTGTATCTCGCACACAGCAGGGTAGGCCGAGGGAACCTGGTGTAAAAATGGGGAACGGAGTATCCGTTACATACTTTCTGCCGAATTTAGGAGACATTGCGTGTTGAGTGGCAGAACTCAACGTGGGGATCAAACCCACAACCAGTCGGTTTTACAGTCACACTTTGTGCCACTGCGCCACTACTGGTCTCTTTCTTTCAATTCTCTCTTTCTTTGCGATTTTTTTTTAATTGTATTACGCTTTTATATAGTAAGTTTAAATTGTGATTTCATTTAGTGGTGCTGACACTTCCACCCTGTATATGTATGTATATCTAACAAAGTAATATCGGTAAGTGATATAATGTAGTCTCCGTGGAACGTTTCGAAGTTAATTATTTACTTACTATCCACTTACTGTTACGTTGTTATGTTGACGTTAATTATGATGTACTTATAAGTTTAAAGTATAATATTAGTTAGAAAAAATAAGAATACTAATACTTTCATTTAATTGGAGGTCTTGAGCTTTTTCTGAAATTTAAGCTAGCTTATTTAAGCTTAAATTTCAGAAAATGCTCGAGATTAATAAGTATTTACTTATTAAGAAAACACATAAAAAATTGAACGTAGCGGGATTTGAACCCGCACCTCTTTGGAAGTCGTCCTATTATTATATATCCTATATAGGAATCGTCGTATCGTCGTTATACGTTTTCTAATAAGTATTTTCCTTTTTAAAAATGTTAAAACTATAAAAGGTTCCGCCACTGAAAACGCATCTATGAAAAGTGAGAACCGGAAGCGAACCGTGGGGTTCCCAGGTTCCCTTCTGCCTACCCTGCTATGCGGGATACAGTGTGAAGCAAAAAAGATTAACTCACCCATTAGTCTGATGTATCATGTCACAAAGCGTAAACAATATATCGACTTCCAGCGGAGTGACCTGACTCATCATTTGAGCGGAGTGAAGGAACTCTTCCTTGGTGACCTCCTGCGTTCTGTGTCCGTTGCTAGCGTTCAAATATACACGCTTTATTAGCTCCATATTGTTTAAGAGGGAATTGAACGCCATGTAATACGGAAAACTGATTTTACGTTCCCCTTGTGGGAATCCTGACGCCTGAAATATAAGTTTTAATGTTAGGTTAAGTAAGATAGTAAGTACATTTACATAGTAAGTACGATAAGATTTTTTTTGAATTTATAATTAATTACATAATTCATTTTGAATTTGTTGATATCTATTTATTGGCTACATATACTATTTTTTTAAATTTTTCTTTAGGTACGTCTGTTCGTTACAACTTCAATTTTGATTAAAAATATCTTTTCTGTATTAATATTGTAATTTCACATTGTAATGTAAATAGTTGGTATATATATATATTCATTTAATACATAAATAGATATTATTTCACAAGACTATGTGTACGAATTGAATAATAAAGGATGTAGGGGCCGTACGACATTCTTTGGGGGGACTATTCCTATAAATTGAATAGTGAAACCTAAGATTAAATAAAAAACAGTTATGTTGTAAATGATACGTTTTAAATATTTAGAACTGAACCGCAATTGATGATTAAGATTTAATTAAAAAAAAGATCGCTATCAATGTCAATGTCAAATGTGCCAGAACTTGTTTTAAAGTGTCATTTAAATTCAAACTTAACGCTATTACTGTAAGCTCGAAGCAAGGAAATATTTATTTAAATTTATATTTCTTTCTTCGCTCTGGTGTTGAGACTAAGAGCGTCGTTGAGTTCCGCCACTCAACACGCAATGCCTCCACAATTCGGCGGAAAGTAGGGAACGGAGTGTCTTAACAGTAGATTCCCTCTGCCTACCCAGTTATGTCCGGGATAGAACGTGAAGCTGATAAAAATATATCTCTCTATTCTTATTTAATTTTACGGGGAAAGAAATATTAATAAAAAATATTCATCCATAAAAAACAGCATAAAATTTAAAAAAATACTTACACTAATAACTTTCGTCTTCAATTCCTTAGTTAACAGATGGTTTTTGACACTCAACATGATATCTCTGAAATCTCCCGCACTGATGAACCCGCTGCCATCTTTATCGCATTTCTTGAACGCTTCCACTCCGTACTCCTCGTGGAAATCGTGGAGGAACTGACTGAACTCGGGATAAGTTACCAGACGTTTCTTGTCCTGTTTAAAAGTAAAATACATATTTTCAATGTATATTATTTAAATATTAATATAAAAAAGGATTACAATGTATTTTTAATCTTAATTAAATAAAAATGTAAATTTATATATTTTTTTATATTTTTTTACATATACAAATATATATAAATATATGTAATATATTGTTAAATTAAAATTAATGTTATATAATTATGTACTTTTTTTTATATATATATTCTTTGCTCTGTCAATATATAAAAATTAATATATTTTATAACTTTAATTATTCCTTAGCGTATTAGTTTAAAACAATAACATAAAAAAAATTAAATGACAAAGCAATTATATTCTATCAAAATATTTTCTTTATTATATAATAATCTTTTTCTTAAAAAAAAAAACTGTTTCTGTACGAAGCTAAAGGTCATATCATATGTCAAATATAATCATATGTCAAATATATTTTTTTGTAAGTTTAAAAAAATGTCATATTATTATGATTCTTATATAAAGTTACCGTACAATTTTTATTTTTCTTACCTTTCCAAAGTACAATCGTACGAAGGTACTCTCCATGTTGAATGGCAATTTCTTGTGTAGTGCCGTTTTACGCATGACTTCAGCGAACTCATCTGAAAAATATGTGTATATTTTTTTACATACGTATATGTGCACCGGGATTGTAAGCGCAGTGGTCGTGGGTTCGTTTCTCATACAAAGGAATGTAAATATTTATTTATTTTTTACAGAGCCGGTTGCAGGGGCACAAGCGTGTGATTGTAAACGATACAGATTGTGGGTTCGATTTCCACTCGGCGTAATTAAACATCTACTTCTAGCGTTTTTTTCAAGTGTCATTCCACACTTCGGAAAGAAAAATACTTAAAAAATACGTATATAAACTTGACGGTTTCCAACAGGCGCGGGTTCAAATACCGCTACATAACACAAATTATATGTTTTTTTTAATATCCTACTCTACTTTTTTAGTACCCTGCCATTTGCGGGATACAGCGTGAAGCTGAAAAACAAAACTCCATGATTTATCCCAAGCGGGTAACCAGAGAGACTACAGTCTCAGCATAACTTTTTCTCCTCGTCCACCATCTTCAACCACTTCAAACATTCCTTTCAATCGTCCTCACGCATTTTTTTTTAATTTTTCCAATATATTTAAAATAATATATGAAATACACTCAATAGTCGTAAAAACTACTAATATCGCACTAAAAGTTCTAAGTCACTCAATCTAATTCACTAGTTGAATAATATCATTACTTTGAATTGCCCTTGAAAAATTTCTTTATTCAATACAATTCTACAGTTTCAGTTAATACAATGTTATGTTAATACAAGTCATTTTTATATTACCTTTTACTATTTTATAGCACGCAACACGATTACTAACTAAAATAAAAAATATATTAAATATATGTTCGAGTTTGTATATTAACGTTACAAGGTACTTGGATCTAATCGTGTAGGTACCAGCAAATTTCCGCCTGACGAATTTGTTCGACAATTTTGATGTAATAACCGCTTATTGACTTTGCACTGGTCAAGTCTGAGGGAGAAGTATAGACACTAAAAAACTTCTTTGATAATTATTATATAAATAAATTAAATTAAATTAGCTTCACGCTATATCCCGCACACAGCAGGGTAGGCAGAGGGAACCTAGTGTTAAGACACTCCGTTCCCCACTTTCTGCCGATTTTGAAGGCCTTGCGTGTTGAGTGGCAGAATTCAACGCCGTGCTTTGACTTAACACCAGAGCGAAGAAATGGAAATATAAATTTAAGTAAATATTTCATCTCCTCGAGTGGGGATCGAACCCACAACCAGTCGGTTTTACAGTCACACTTTGTGCCACTGCGCCACGGCCGGCCTCATAAATATTATATACTATGCTATTTTAATTTTCACGTCTAAATATATATCATAAAAATATATAAACAAATAAAATATATATAATATAATAGTATATATTTTTTTTATGTTTATAAAGATAGCATTTTAAATAAGAAATCGCAATCGTATTGTCTATATATACCTATATAATAAATTATTATTAATAATACTGTCTTTATACAAAATTCTATATTTTTAGTATACTAATAATAGCTATCCCATAAATCGATATTTCTATTAACACTTCATTTAAAATACAATTTGTGGAGAAAAAATAAACGAATAGCTAAACCAAAAACATCTGTTTAACTGAAATTTAAAACAAATTTTGTAAGAAAGCAAAGCGCGGCGTTGAGTTCCGCCACTCAATACGCATTGTTACACCAAATAAACGATATGTTTATTTGGCATTATTGAAGAGATATATATACGTATATATATATATATATATATAAATATATATCGTATATCGTATCGTATATATATATATGTGTATATATATATATATATATGTATATATATACAATATATAATATATATATATATTATATATATATTATATATATATATATATCTATATATACTATATACTATATTCTTTACTATATATACTATATATATATACATATATATATATATATATACACATATATATATATACGATACGATATACGATATATATATATATATATATCACCGTGATGTGTCAATATGACATCGATCGGCAACACCATTCAATGCCCATTTAGTTTTATGTAGTACGGTAATTTGTAAATTAAAAAATTTGTAAATGAAAAATTTTGGCTTGTATTCATATATGTAATTGTTTTTTTTTCAGCTTCACGCTGTATCCCGCATACAGCAGGTTAGGCAGAAGGAAACTAGTGTTAAGACACTCCATTCCGCACTCTCCGTCGAGTTATTGCTTGTTGAGTAGCGGAACTCAACGCCGCGGTTTGCTTTCTAACAATTATGTTTACAATTACACGCTTAAAGTTTACAACTTAAAGTTTTGTATTGCAGTTTCAGCTTACTAACAAGAACAGAATGTTAAATAAACATGTAAGTATTTACTCATATTACACATCGCTTCGTATTCCACAAACAAATGTTATTCAATCATCGCTACTAGTGACATAGATAACAACGTTATACAAAAACTATTTCTATTTATATAGCTTAACTTAGCTTCACGGTGTATCCCTAGCGGGGTAGTCAGGGGTTCCTTATGGTTTTTACGTGACCATCCTCCAGTATCTTTGACACTGTGGTTTCGAAGGTCAACTGAGGTCTGCATCTACCTGTCTTATCAGTTTTCTATCACAAATCTTATTTGCCATTCTTTCATCACTCATTCGTTGAGCATGTTCTTCTTCATTCTCACGTTGACATCCTCGCTAGTACCTGCCATTCTATGTATCTCTTCATTGCGGATTCGATCAGCTAAGCTGACTCCACATATCCTACGAAGAGATCGCATCTCCACGGTATTCATGTTCCTTTCATCCTTCCGTAATTACCATGTTTCGCTGTCGTATAACAGCGTCGGTACTAACACACGTGCAGCTGTGCTGACGTTTCACCGTCTTATTGCATTAACGAGAACCTTGTTACCGGCAGCCATACGCCTTCCATCCATCTTTTTATCCCTTCTGAACATACATTCTTATTTATATGCTTTAGATATTTCTTATTAATTTTCAAAATAAAAAAAAATAAATAACGCCACGAAATGGACCAATTAGTAAGTGTGTCTGTGATCTGCACACCCGATAGTAGTTTGATCTCCACTTGTGGTTTCCACTTTAAAATTACTAACTCTAGTCTGTGTAGCTCAAACACAGCGCTGGTTCTGCCATAATTAAAATAGATGAAAAGTTTGGAACCGAACTGTCTGAACACTAAATCTCTACTAAGAACAAATTATAGTTCCCTCTACTTATTCCATCAAAAACCTAGAAAATCCTAAAAAGAGGCCAAGTAGCCACTTACCAAAGGCGACGAGCCCATTGCCATTAGTGTCGAACAGTTGGAAGGCGGTCTTGTAGAGCGCGTCCGGCACACAGAGCAGGCCCTCGAACGCTTGGAACTCCGAGAACGATATGAACCCATCTTTGTCCATGTCGACGATGCCCGCGATGAGCTTAACCGATTCCTTGTTGTAGTCATCTGGGAATAATTGGAGCTGTTTAATGCTAGTTAAGAATTAATTAACATTTATGAGTGCCGCTGTTGATGTAACTTAGTAAGTAAATCTAGGTTTTAAGAAATATAGACTAATAACTTAACTACTTTACCTAAATTAATAAAACCAGTTGCAGTAAAATTATTGGTATAATACAAATATGGCACAGCAGAGTCCGTTTTTCAATCTCTTATCAGTTCTTTAAGAAAAGGCTTCATAATTCATATAAGTGAAAAATTGCCTTATTGTTTCGCAGAATTTTAATTTGAGTTAAAATTTCCAAAAATCTTGTACCTTTGACTGCAATTTGTTACATAAATATACATTTTTTTTACCTTAGAAAAAAATCTATACGGAATCTGGTTTCTGTCGATCTTTTATAAGAAAATATTTGTGTTAACACGGTGTGTGGCCTAGGAAAGTTGATTTAATTATGTATAAATTTATGCACATTTAGCTGGAAAGAAAGTCCAAGTACTTTGTTTAATATAAATATATTATATTTAAGCTTAATCATTAAATTATTAAAATTAAAGTTAAATCATTAAAATATATAACATATTTAAATAAATAAATAAATCAGCTGTTCTGCCACTCAACACGTGGCTTAACACTAGGTTCCCTATGCCGACCCTGCTGTGTGCAGGATACAGTGAAGCTGATTTAATTTAATTTAATTTTAAATATCATGAACAAAAAGAAAATATAATAGATTGATAATAATGGATTGAATTTCTCAGTGTTCAAAATAACGTTATTATCAATTACGCTTACCATGAAGAAATTTATATATATCTTTTTATTAAATATACAATATATATTAATAAATTTACTGTTTTTTTTAATCGACTATTTTATTATTTAGTTGGATTAATAACTAAATAACAATGATTAAAAGTTTTCAAATAACTTAAAAAAATCACGAATATAATCATAGAAACATTGGAACAATATTCACTTACCTTCGTCAAACAAGCCAAGAAATTTTCGGACGAAGTCTTCACTAGTGATGTATTTTTCGCCATTTTTCTCTATGGAAGCATATTTCAAGAAAATTTCATGAAGTCGGTCTGTGTCGGCCCGTTTTAAATAACCAGCCCCCTGGAACAAGGAATAAGTAAATTAATATGTATAATTTTATATTGTAGTTATTGTATCCAATTTATTAAGAATTTGGTATAAATTTATACCAAAATATTAATAAAGTGGATTAGATTTTATTTTCTGAACTAGCTATGTTAACTAAGTAGGTTAAATATGATTTAAATAAGTTCTGGCTGAAAATTATAGGATAAAAATAACAAGAAAAATATAAAAGCTGACAGCGAAAAGGAAATGCATTATCTTGATTGTTTACTTTGCCGCATTTCAACCTTCACGTTGCCGCACCTGATTGCAATTTTCAATAACATCGAAATGAGTGCAATTTTTTTTTCAATATTTTTTTTTAGTTTATGAAATAATAATGATTGATTGGTTATTATTTTTCTTTTCGGTGAGAATTAATGTACCTATAATATTAAAGTAAAAGTAGAATGATGCTGTTGCTAAATTTTAAAAATAACCCTAATTGAATATTATTTTTTATGGAAAAAGACTTATTAAATGTTCGATTTCATAATTTATTTTTTTTGCTGACTCACTTCAAGGTTATTAGTATATATTTTTTTGCTTCACTCCTTTTCCTACATTCCGCCGAATTTTCAAGCTTTTGGGCTTTGTGTGCGGATCACAACGCCGCACACAAAGCCTTGTAACCAAAGCGAAAAAATTAAAATAACCATAATAATTTTTGTACTTAAATATAGAGAGGCAAAGAATGACTCTAACGCTGAACTTGGCCTAATTAAATAATCGTTTTTATATGTAACGCGTGAACGCAGTACCAAGAAATTTCAATCGATTTTATTAACTTATCTGCGGTTATATTTTCAACAGGTTCTATTTTTGTTAAGAAATTGGCTTACACAAAAATGTTTTAACATTAAAATATAAAAATATTTAACATTTAATCACTTCTCCAGTGTAGATAGACAAAGAAGTTCCCTCTTCTTTTTTAATTAAAGGAAAATAGAAAAAGAAATATAGAATTTGTTAATATTTTTAACATGTTATTCCACATTTAGTAAACAAATATTTTTTTCAGATAAAAAAAAATTCAAACTTTTTTTCCGGAATTCGAACTTGCGTCTCTTAGTTGAAGTAACTTTCATTGAATTTTTTCGACTTCCATTATAAAAAATTGGGGAGTTGGTTCAAATGTAAAAAATATATATATAAATTATGTCATATATTTGAATTCGATATGAAATTGATAAGCATAAGGAAAATACCGCAACGGGAAAATAGCGGTTTTTATCTATATCACTTTGACTAACATAGATAATATAAAAATTATAAATAAAAGTAAATATGGGTCGGTATATTACTTGATATTAAGTAGATACGTCAGTAGTCTACTAAATTTTATGGGCCTCGCGACGTCCATACGTCCATGGAATTATAAATGTTAATTATTTCTTACATGTATGTATAAGTTAACATTTTAAAATATTTTTTATCTATTCTACAGATACAACACGAAGAAAATATTTATTATGTAAGTACTTTCCTTATTTATATTTTTTAACACATTCTTTAAGATTAAACTAAAAAGTACTCAATAAAAATACTGACGTCGTCGTTGCGAAGTCAGCTTTGAAGTTTGTAGATTCGATTCGCTTTTGGGAGTCTTGAAATGTTTATTATTTTCATTTCCTCACTCTGGTAACCGCAACTCAACACACAACACCTCAAGAATTCGGCGGAAGGTAGGGAACGGAAGTGTCTTAATGGAGAACGGAGTGTCTGAACACTAGGTCCTTAGGTTACCTCTGTCAACCTACTATATGCGGAATACAGAATGAAATGAAAGATACAATATTACAACAAACTCTTATGGTCGAAACGAATGTATAAACGCAACAGGCGTAGTCCCTAGTAAGTGCGTCACGTATAATCAAGAACTTATCAACTTAAAAACGTTTTAGCCCTATTACAATTTGTTTACAATACTATTAATGGAGTATGTATTATATCTATTGTTATTAGTTTATCAAAATAGCCTAGTTACGACTCGACTGCCAACAGATTGTTACTAAGTATCAGAACATTGCTATATATAATAATGTATAGCGCACGGTCATACAAAATATAAACATGAACATAATTATAAAATAACGCTTAAATGTTTATTTAAACCAATTTTTAATTTTATTGAGACCACTTGTGTCGCAGGGGCACAAAGTGTGGCTGTAAAACAGACTGGTTGTGGGTTCGATCCCCATTCGAGGGGATGAAATACATATTTCATCTCCTCGAGTGGGAGTTTCATAAATAAATACTTAAATTTATATTTCCATTTCTTCGCTCTGCTGTCGAGGCAAAGTGCAGCGTTGAATTCTGTGAGTGGACGGAGTGTCTTAACCCTAGATTCCCTCTGCCTACCCTGATGTGTGCGGGATACAGCGTGAAGCTTAAATGTTACGTTAAAATAGTGTTACAACAAATAGAAGTGGAAACACGTGGTATATATAAGAAAAAGATTAAGATCGAAAAAAGTAATTAAATCAACATACATAACAGCACTCGCCACGCTTTAGAAATTAAAATCATGGTTATCTATTTATATTTCGCTAAGCATTCTTTTCAAAGCTCAAACGCTGAAATTAAGTTTAAATTTTCATCACATCACTGCTTTTTTTTAATACATATATTGATTTAAGTTTGAAGTCTAACATCAATAGGTATTAAAACCAAAAACTATCTACGATTTTTAAGTTTCAAATCAATTTAATATACATAGTATTTAAAAAGTTTATATTTTTTTAGCTTCACGCTGTTTCCGCACATAGCGGGATTGGCAGGGGGGACATTAAGGCACTTCCACTCTCTTTCAGCCGAATATCTTTTACGCCACGACTGGCCTCAGTATTGTCAAATTATTTCAATAACTAGCGGCCCGCTTAAAATACATGATTATTGATTAATTAAACAGAATTGATTGACAACTATAATGACTTCTAATATGATTTTTTTACTACATTATCGTAATTTCTATAAGATTTTTTTATTGTTTTGAATTAAAATTTATATAGTTTATAAAATATACATAAAGCTAATTTTTATTTTTGTAACATTATGTTATTTTTACCTATGTAATGTACGTCTCATCATAATTTTAAAACTCTGTTAAATGTGCTGGTGTCAGTGAATAATTTAATTTACTCCTTCATTAACAGCCTTAAATGTTAAATTATTGATTTGAAGGATTCATAATATTCTTTATAAAATAACTATAATGAGTGCATATCGACTCCTGTACAGTTTTTAAAGTAGCTAAATGTACAATTGGTAAATATGTAGTTATTACAGAGTACACGTAGAAAGGATGTTTTTAATCATTTTTATATAGATTTTCAAACGAACGAACAAATCAAATAATCTATGTATTTCCTTGATATTTCCTTGAAGTTTAACAATTCAATTTTGTTTACTTTATAGTATATAATATTGTGTAATAGTGCTTCAAAAATATATATTTTTATCAACGGTCATATAACCAAGACGTTTCGAATGACATTCTTTGACCAAAAATCGTACCAGCGCGATTGCTATATAACATTCGCAGGCGAACTAATGCCTTGAATTTATTCAAATGACGATAACTTTTTTCGCAATGAACCGATTTTGATGAACCGATATAGAGATTATATATAGAGAAGACATAGTGCTTCAAAAATATATATTTTTTTACGACATTATTGTCAAAGATTTTTTGATTGTTTTAAATAAACCGTAAAGCGGAATAAAGCGGAATACAGCATGAAGCCTAAATCATAAGTAGTTTTTGTATTATGTTTATGATATAATTATGTTTATTATATATGTGTAAAACAAATAGCTATGGTGATAAAATAATATCCATATCTTGCAATTGTGTGTTCTTAGTCAAGGCTTATAAAGCTTCCATAAGATAACAATACTATTATATATATATAATTCTTATAAGGAATAGGCAATTCTAAAAGTAAATAATATCTAGATATATTTATTATTATTGTAGAACAGTGTAAAATCTATATAATATCTGATTTGACATCAAACGGCCAAAAGCATTGTTTTACCTTGGTAGGTTTAGAATGTTTTTGATATGATACTAAATTCTATATTAATAATAATAGCAGCTAATCTTATTACCAACAAAATTAATTGACCTGTATTTAAAAAAAAGAAATGGACATATTACTTTTACCTTATACTTCTAAAAAGTATAATCATATTTGAGATTAATCAGATGTTTGGAACTCTATAATCAACAAACAGAAAAGAGATTATTCTCCTCTGTTTGCTCTTTTTACAACATAAGATTGAATGGATATATTGAAATATTGACTTTACAGCATAAAGTCAATTAATTGTTATTAAGAAACTGAAATAATAATGTCATAATAACACTATTTTTGCCTCAAATATTATAAATCTCAAGAACATAATTTGTTTATTACTTTTATGATTTAATTTTTTTTATGATTAGAGGCCAGGCACAAAGTGTGACTGTAAAACCAACCGAAACACTAGGTTCCCTCTGCCTACCCTGCCGTATGCGGGATACTGCGTGAAGCTGAGCAATAATTTTAATATTTAGAAATTTAATACTTTACATATCCTTTACAAGCATACTAAATATAATAATTAAGTTTTTTTTAATTTACTAAAGAATAAGTATTTAGTTTATCAAGTTATATGAATACATATATTACACAATTCTTTATAAATGATCTTTTATAGGGAAAAATGTGTTATAATATTACAGCATTTAGGGTCAAGATAAGCTGTTATCAGTCATTCATGTTGAGCATGTTCGTATATAATACAGAAATAAAACTAAAAAAGTTGTCAAATTCAACACTTCTAAGTACTGAGATACTCTCCCTCTTTTAGTTTTAATGAAACTATCTTGCATATTGCAGGGTAAGCAGAGGGAACTTAGAATAAAGATTTGGCCTCTTTCTCACATTTTGCCCATTTTTTTAAATATAGCATATAATAGAGGAATTTACACTATGCTTTGTCTTGTTACCAGGGAGGGAAAATAATTAATTCACCCAGTAGGAATCAAAGCCATAACATTTGCTTTTATATTCTGTTACAGTGCTGCTGCGATACAAGGGTGTCATATATTATATGGACAAAAAGTTAAAGAAACATTGCCAAATTATAAACATCTTTGTAAGAAGTAATTTCTATTTATAATTTGTATATTTTTAAATTCACATAATTATAGTGATTAGTTTGTATTACTACAACATATTTAGATTAGTTTATTGAAATAAAGAACTTATAAGCTATAAGCTTGCTATTGGACTAATTTCTAGTGTTTGATTTTGTTAAGTTAGTTTTTAATCAAATCATTTGCATATATTTTAACAAAAAATGTTTTAGTATATAATTATGAGTTAAATATATGTGTGAAAAAAACGCTACACATATAGAATATCTTATCTTGTAATTTCATGTTGTTTGTCTTAGTAATAAAATAAATTCATTTGTACAGCACAAATTTAAATAAAAATAGTGTGAGTATATTACTGTTTCAATTACAACAATTAAATGTATACAATGTTACAATGTAAAGATAATATTCAGATTATTATATTAATATTGAAAAATAAAGTTCTTGAGACTAATGAAATATAAATAGTTAAAAAAAAATAGTTAATGTAATTTTGAAACAGAATATAAATTATATATAATTACATCATAAATCAAACCCAATATAGTAGCCTGTAAGACTGAGTATCCAAAATCACCACTTATTTATTCACTAGCAAATGTATTTAACACATTAACAAATGATTATTGTAATTATACTAATACTAGATATCATTTAAAACACTCAGAAATATGGTTATTAAGAAATGTTAAGTTACCCGATGTACAGTCATTTTGTTGTGAAGACTCGAATTGAACTGAATTAATGGATATTAGCAGTTGACGTAACAGATAAGGATATTTTATCTAGTTTGTACAAGCAATATACGTAATATTATAGGTACATAATCATATTGTACACATCATTCAAGAAGATTGACATATTGCAAATATTGTATACAATATACATATAAGCTAAAAAGTATATGAAGTGAAAGTGAAAAATTGAAAATAATATTTAAAAACTATCAGGTAAGAAAAATTTAAATTGCTGTTTAATTTTGAGAGTAGAGAGAGATATTAATATATTTATAATTCTTTTTTTTTTTTTCATTAATTTCTAACATATTCCATGCAAAGGTCAAAGAGGTTAGCTCTGATTATCTAACAATCTGAAGTAATGAGCAATTGTTTGACGATATACGAAAACTTATCTATAAAAGTAGTTAAATATAACAATATCAAGTTCAGGCGCGCATAGTGATAATTCGGGGGTAACTTTATGCCGCAAAATTGACGTTTCTTAACTATTTCAAGGGCATACGACTCAAGGGCGTTTATACCACAAAAATACCGCATACCGATGACTGATAACGGAATCAATTGATAACAACATATCTAACTAAATATAGCCATTGAAAGCTAAAAACTTACCCACCTCTTGACAGCTGGCGTGAGTGATCAAGGAGTTGGACAAAAATTTAAACATTACAGTGATTTTTCGGCACAACACAATTTTTCCTCTTAGAAAGAAAACACTGTATTGTTTATTGAACGTTCGTCTAAAGTTCGTTTCCCTTTGTTACGTCACAATATATAAAATAATACAAAATCTATTTTGGATTACCACGTCCTATGCTCATGATCAACCGCCGGGTGTTGCGTTCCGTTCACAACTTTATTGTAATTTTGCAGCCTACTGCTCTAGTGCCTGGCGTTAATAGGGTTGTCAACGTACTAAATGAAATAGTTAACAGTTAAAACTAAACCTAAAATCTAAAATTTTCTATTTTTTTCTATTAATATATAATAGGATAATATAAATATTTAATATTAATATATTTTTAACCTTTATGAATTTACATTTCAACATGGGTTACAATTTCGTTCAAGAAATAGTCCACAGACCATTATCACGTAGTTTGTAAAAATTTTAACATCTCTAACAAAATTGTAAGTATGAAAAACTCCGTTTGTCTCTAAATAAAAATAAATAAGCAGTAATTTATGTAAAACTTGCTAATTGTTGCACAATTAATTAAGTACTAATATTAGCATAATTATTTAATCAATCATGATAATCATGACAAACATTAAGTGATGGGATTTTCGAAACATCTTTATTGACTAATTATGAAAAAATTTAATAATGTTTTAGAAATATTAAAACATCGTGCTTTACATTTCTTTGTCGATATTCAATATCCAAATTGAATAAATTATTAATGAGAGACATCTAGTTGGATATCGGTATCACAGATTCTGTTCTTTCTGTACTAGGGATCAGATTAACAACAGCTTTTATATTTAAAAACAGATGGCGCAGCATAAGTTTCGCTGGTTTCAGAATTTCTTATTGTTATAATAGATTACTATTTATAATATTTAATACATTGTATAGTATTAAATATTATATTTTCCAAAATCCGGCGGAAAGTGAGGAACGGAGTGTCTTAATATTGTAATTCCCTCAGCCTACTCTGTTGTATGCGGGTTACATTGTGAAGCTGTTAAAAAAAACAGATGGCGCAGCATAAGTTTCGCTGGTTTTAGCATTTCTTACTAATAGATTACTAGTTTACTACCTATAATGCTTGATACATTGTGAGTGAGGCCAGTTGTGGCGCAGAGGAACAAAGTGTGACTGTAAACGCGAGTGGTTGTGGGTTCAATCCCCACACGAGAAAAAGAAATATTTTCTTAAATTTATATTTCCTTTTCTTCATTCTGGTGTCTAAGCAAAGCGCGGCGTCGAGTTCCGCCATTCTACACGCAATCCCTCCAGAATTCAGCGGAAAGTTGGGAAGGGAGTGATTGTCAACACTAGATTTCCTCTGCCTACCCTACTGTATGCGGGATACAACGTAAAGCCGATTTTTTTTGTTATTTAATACTAATGGTGTTATGTTGTAATATGTTGTTGTGCTATGTTTTTATGATACGACATGTTTTAAATTATTTTTCATCTATGCTACTTTTATTAATTATATAACATTCTTTTTGAAATAAGTTGTGATGCTTATTTTAATAAGAACGTACAATGTACGTTTATGATAAACTTATATTTTTTTCATTTATAATATAAAATGATCAAGCTATTTAGTAATACTACAGTAATTTTGATTTGTTTAATAAGTGGGGATATAGCTCAGTGGTAGAGCATTCGACTGCAGATCGAGAGGTCCCCGGTTCAAACCCGGGTGTCCCCTAGAAATTTTATTTTTGAGATTTCTTTTATATACAATTTTTATTTGAATATAAACATATTTTAATTCAAATTTTTATTTTATGTTCATATTCATTTTATCTAATATATTTTATGTTAGCTTATTTCACGTCTATAAAAAAATCGCCGTCTGTACATAGCAGACATACGAGAAAATCTATTATTGTAATAAATATCAAAGCCAAACCAAAAAAATATTTTTTTAAAATTTTTGTTTCTTTATCTGTGCGTTCGTGCACTAATGCTAATTTCAGAAACGCTTCCACGGATTTAAATGCGAAGATAGAAAAAGAGAAAGATCGTAAAAAATTAAGTAGATTATAAAAATATCAAATTATAAATAATTTAAGCTATTTTTTTTAATAATAAGCATGATATCTCATAAAAAGCACAAATGTAAAATGAGAGTCAAGTAACATGCTAAGTATATCGACAAAAGAAAGGGAGATTTATATGGGTGCCAAGTCCTGTGTTCATTGGGGATAGAATTCAAGTCTTATTGACCTCTGAAACACAATACAATAGCTCGAAAAATGGAGCGGAGTGGAGAGTTCTTTTCGTCTATCCTGTATACATAAAGAAGCTCACATGCTTGTGCCCCAGCGCCACGACTGGCTTTTATGTTGTAAGCACATAACAATCTAAAAGGCAAACAAATGTAAAGAAAAACGCACGTCACCAAATAAGCACGTTCCAATATTTTTCTCTCCCCACCCGTACGTATGCAGGTACATTCAATACGGGAATTAGCGTTTTCCCATGAACATAAATAACGTTCAAAGCTCCGAAGACTGGCATCCGAAATTCGTATAATAAGTTCGTTAGCGAATTCGGCATGTTGCGGTCGCGAGTAAACAATTGCACGTCACAATACCGCCGCGGGCCTGCGAAATACGGCGAAAATGTACCACTATCGGTTACAATTTAACTTTAACTGTAAATATGTTGGTTTAAAGTTCAAATTAACTTGTGTTTAACATAACCAATTTATTTCTGTTTATCGGGTTAGCCTTCGGGCATGCCAGCTACATTGTAAATCGTGTATGCATGCCCCATTTTTACTTCTAAACGACAATAGGTGTTAATTCTGAGAGTTTCTTTCTGAATTTTTGTTCTTAAAACTAGAGCTTACCTGAGTTTGCCTATTTTTTTTAAATTTTTATTTCCTTGTTTTTGATACTATACGATATTTCTTTTATATACTAAATGATTTTCAAAACGATCGCAAGACTAAACGTTTTCCCATAAAAATAAAAAAACATTGAGAAAAAAAATTCCGACTGCATAGAACTAAAAAGAAAATAAAAGCCCAATAGTTTATTAGGATTAAGTCAGGATGCCTTTAAATTCTGCGTGGTTTCTAGTAAAAATTATGTAGTTGAAGAATTACCTTTTACTACTCCGGTAAAAATGCTGTATGTAGCGGGAAGCAAAATAAGTATCATCTAGGTAAAGGTATTTTCTGTCAGATACTTAACAAGTGAATTACATATTAAAAAATAAATGTTCATTAATATATTATTTATTCATCGTCATCAGTTTATCTTTCAGGTAAACAAATACAAAACGTTTTTTTAGCAAATACTATGTACCTACTTACAATAAGTAGGGTGTAGTATCTAACACAAACAAAATACAAGAGAGCACAGACGCCAAACCATCAGATGAAACAAATGACAGTTACGTTTCGTTTTTGCAAACACATTTGGAATAAGTTTAAATATGCAAGAAATTATACGAATCCTAGTATTTTGCTCTTTAATTATATATTTTTAAGTAAAATTTATACTAGAAAATGTAAAAATAAATTACTTGGATTATTATGAATAAAAAAATCTACTAATTAACTTTATGAAATTGTTTTTAAACGACACGACGATAATTTGGGCAGTGGTAACAAAACGTAAAAAAATATTTTTCAGTTGTTGCCATCCGACAATTATTAATTGGTTGGCAATTATGTCTGCCAGATAAGTTGTCAGGAAGTCAGGAAGTTTGATGGTGAAACAGAATAAAGTTATCAGTAAACTCTGTAAGGCAGCATTGATGATCATACTACTATCTGAAACTTTATTTGTCTAGGCCAAAACGCGGCCTTGAGTTCTGCCACTTAATACGCAATGCCTCCAGAATTCTACTGAAAGTGGGGAACGGAGTATCTTACACTAGGTTCCCCCTGCCTACCCTGCTGTGTGTACTACCCGTAAAAGTATTTAAAAAGTAACTACTATCTATCTGCAGTGCTAAATAATTAAATTTTATATCTGTATATATAAATTAGTATCTAGTCACATATAAAAAATAGTTTTAAATAATCAACTTTTATCCAATAATGCGTAGTCATGTACTTAACAAAATAAAACCATACACTCTCATTTAATAGCAACAGTCGGCAATACGCTATCAATCCAGTCAACAAAATAGTGGACGAGTTTTATTCACATTCAATTACTTATCAGAATCGCTTTAGGATTATCCAGATAGGCCTTAGCGAGGCTGTGTGCTGTGAAAACAAAAAAAATGTAACTGTCACTTTAGTTTATTAAAAAAAAATGTATGAAATATAATAGTTGTAGTGAATAAATAGTGACAAAACAGTTTAAATTAAGTTGCGCTATCGACAGGGCTCTGTGTCTGGCTATAAACGCGATGGTTGTGGCTTTGATTCCCATTGGGATATATAAATTATTTACGTTTCTTCTCTCTGGAAACGTTTCAAAATATGGCGGCGAAGGGGACTTTACCACTAGTTTCCCTCTGCCTACTCTAAAAACTATTTAGAATTAAAAGATAAACTATTCCGAAAAAGATAGTAAATTACCAAATGTAGTCTAATAATACACATCTACTTTGCCTATAGGATATAAAATATAAAAATAAATAAAAGACAGCGTAGTTGGCATAAACATTAGTATTTATTTAGAAAACGTATAAAATGTTTTATTTTGTATTAGTATGTTATATTTACGTTAAAAAAGCCAGTCAAGGGTAAGTCAGACTTGGCCATGGGTCGCATCAAGGGTTCTGTACCAATATGTTTGTAGGTCAACGGGAACGTGGCTTATGAAAGTTGACAAAATTAAATTTGTAATAGTTTTTTCTGTGATGTATCCGTGAATATAATTTTTTTGGTTTTTTTTAAATTTTGATTGTACCATAAATTCTTACTTTTTACCAAATTCAATGATTGTAAGTCGACAAGAAGTACCCTATAGGGTTAATTTTCATACTTTCATACTAGATAATAAATACGGCTTAATTGCTTCACGCAAATTCGAGAAAAATTGCTTTGACAGATGGATTCTTTTCTTTTTATACGCTAAACCCTAAAAACGCCAAATTGTTTTTTGATACATAATATATTGTTAATTATTATTTATTTAAGCACAATTTTGATAGTCATCTTTTAAATTAAATATACTAAGCAGTTCTTTTAAATACAAGTTTTTATTTCTCTATTATGTAGAAGACATCAAATAAGTGCAGATAAAAAATGAATTCTAAAAAAAACTAACCTCCTTAACTAACCCTCGACCTCTTTGTAAATAGGGTTAAAAGTACTACACTTTACTGTGTTTTTGTACCGGATATAAATGGCGAAAATTTGTCATCTGTAATGTGTGAGGTCCATAGAGGCAGCAAATTTTATTGGAGGTCAGGAAAAATATCCACACTTAAGATTATAAAGCTTCGATCTCAATCTGAGGCCGTCGTCGTGGCGCAGGGGCATAAAGTATGACTGTAAAACCGTCTGGTTGTGGGTTCGATCCCCACTCGAGGAGATGAAATATTTATTAAAATTTATATTTCATTTCCTCACTCTGGTGTCGAGGCAAAGCGCGGCATTGAGTTCTGCCACTCAACACGCAATGCCTCCAGAATTCGGCAGAAAGTACCTTAACTCTGGGTTCCCTCTGTCTGCTGTTTGCGGGATACAGCGTGAACCTGATTTAATTAGATTTTTATTACTTATTATATTTACAAGGTTCCATTTAACTCGCCGTATTAGTTAGAGTTGCCCCAGTGCCCAATTGTTATTAACTTGATAGGGGAGCCAAAGCGGGCATTTCGGGATTTTCCTTGTACTCGGTTACTTATTTCCACCAAATATGAGCCCAATATACGCGTATATGATCGCCCGTCTGGGATAAAGGATCACATTCGTAAAAAAAATAATTGATCATTAAAAATTATCGAGCGCGTCAGAGAAAGGTAGAGTAAGTTAGTTACATGCCTATATCATGTATATGCCACTAATCTGACAATTTGAGATTGACATAAAGGAGGGGGACGGTTGCAAAGTTGTAAAAAAAAGACCGTTATGTCGACATTCTCGAGCGTAGCTATTTTTTTTAAGGGAATAATTCAAGGTCTACGAAAAATATATAATACGACCAATTCCACGAAGCCGAAGTAATAAAATTGATCAATATAGTTTTATGCAGCTACGGGTTGCCTATATTCCTCTCTCCGTATTTCTATTCTCTCTTTCTGTATCTATTACTCGCTTACTCATCGATGAAGATGATAATTTAAAAAAATATTTATTTTATATAAATACAAGTATTCTTCTTCAAACATACTCTTTTATTTACATAGTGACGAAATTGTTTTTGCACATTCTGACGTTGCTGCGAGCTTGCGTCACATCCAAATCGTCAGATTATTATATAAGAGCTTACTTCCATCATGAAAACAGTCAGATTAACATATTTACATTTTTAAGAATATATAGGAAATGGCTGATGTAAATATCTGAAGCGGTAGCGTGCAATATATTTTTTTTACATTTTTGAAAATCTATAGCCACTCACACACATGACATTTTTTTTTTTTTTTACACATACACACACACATGCACATATACATATATATATATACATACACATATACACATACATATACATATAAACATATAAGACCTATGCATACAATACATATCATACATATATAATGCATATATAAAACCATACATATATACAATAAATATATATTCAAGTAGGAAAAGATAGATAAATAAATGATAATAATACTTGTAGGTATACATATACTACATCTGAAGATAATAATTCTTAACTTTACGCTTAAAACTATTTATCGAAGTAGATTGCCTCACTTCTCGTGGTAACGCATTCCATAGTTTGGCTGCCTCTACAGTAAAAGATTTACTGTAGCAGTGAGTGCGGCACAGCGGGATTTCGAGCACGTTGTCACTTTTCGAGCGGACACTGAAAGAAATGCAGGAGTTAGAGCCAAGGAAGGAAAAGCGTTCCTTAAGGTAGGAAGGAGTATCGGGATGGAAAAGGATGGAGTAAAGGAGCGTGACAGTATGGAGATTGCGACGGTTTTCTACAGAAAGCCACTGCAGCCTAACGCGATACTGGCTGATGCGATCAAATTTCTTCAGCCCGAAAATGAATCTAATTATCAGGTTTTGTAGGCGTTCAAGTGTATTGAGCAATTGTTGCGAAATATCTAGGTAACAGGTGTCAGCATAGTCTAATATAGGTAGCAAGAGTGAGTGCGCCAGGGAAATCTTGGTTTGGATAGGCAAAAGATTTTTCCATCTCTTTAGCCTACCAATAGTATAGTACATCTTGCGGCTCAGTTCAGAGATGTGAGGAGCCCAGGAGAGAGTGCTGTCCACCTTGATACCCAGATTCTTAACAGTGTTGCTGCATTCCAGCTTACAATTGTCAAAGATAATAGGAGGATAGGAAGGGAAATTTAATTTCGATAATTGTTGACGACTGCCTAGGAAACACACCTGTGACTTTTTTGGATTTACCGCCAGACCAAACGACTTGCTCCAGGAACTAATTGTATGAAGATCGGAATTTACTAAATTGATAGCTTTCGCAATGTCATTCACGTCCGTGGCCAAATAAATCTGTAGGTCATCGGCGTATAAATGGAAGGAAAGGGATAGGAGTTTAGTAACGGAGTTAATGAAAATGAAAAAAAGGAGAGGAGAAAGGACGCTACCCTGCGGAACACCAGCACTAAGACGGCATGCGGATGATCGTTGACCATTAATGCAAACAATTTGCTCTCGTTCATGTAGATAGGAGTAAAACCATTCAATAGCCTCAGAAGATACATTAATAGACTTAAGAATTGCTAAGAGGATATCAAAATCAACAGAGTTAAAAGCATTCGAAAAGTCCAGTAGTGCAAGAATAGTAATTTGTTGATTATCGATACCCAACCTAATGTCGTCATTAACTTTATTTAATGCCGTAACCGTGCTGTGTCCAGGACGAAATCCAGATTGGAAAGGGGATAGGATTTTATTTAAAGCTAAGAAGGATGAGAGTTGTTGATAGACTATACGCTCTAGGACTTTTGACAAAAATGGGAGAATAGAGATAGGGCGATAGTCAGAAAAGGATAAAGGATTAGGTACCTTAGGAATAGGAATTATTATTGCTTGGCGCCAGGTATTGGGAAAAGAGTTTGAGCAAAGAGAATGGTTAAAGATGTGGCATAGGACAGGAAGTACAGGATTGAGAGTTAAGAGAATCATTTTCCGACTGACTTGATCACTACCAGTAGCATCGGATTTAATGGCCAACACATGCTTCTTTACATCATCAGTAGAAATAGAGGAGAAATGCAAAGAAGAGGGACAGGGGATATCGGGAATCGACTCAATGGTGTCGGTTTTAATTTCTTGGCTTAGTAAATTGACCTTTGCAAAGTGTTTGTTAAATTAATCGAGATTTGTTTTTTCGCTTATAATAATAGTTTTCCGTGTACGTCCAATACCCATTGCATCTAGAAATTTCCACACTTTAGCAGGGCTGTTATTTTCGATAGTGGAATGGATATATTTACGTTGTGCATCTCTGCAAGTCCTACTACATCGGTTCCGTAGTGTTTTGAACCTAAGAAGGTTTTCTTCTTTCTTGTTATCATATCAGCTTCGCAACCCAATATGACGCTTGAGGAAATCCCCATTTAGCATCGTCGGCTCTCGAACTATCATAATATATGGTAATTTTAACTAAAATTGTCTGCTTGTTGTACATAGATATAAGACGACATTTCCATCATGCAGAGCTAACTGTTCATTTTAACCATGAATGTTTTTATATATATTTTTACACAGCAAGGCCGGCAGACGGAACCTGGAAAACGAATTTTAATATAATCCGTTCCCTACTTTCCGTCGAATTCTTGAAGCACTGCGTATTGAGTGCCGCAACTCAACGTCGCACTCTGGCTCGTAACCAGAGCGAGGAGATGAAAATAGAAAATATTTCATTCTCTCTTGAGTGTAGAACACAAAATCGTGGCGTTTACATTCCCACGCTTGTGCCACAACGGCCTTGGTTCTTATATTGAAATACCAAACAGAAAACAAAGTGACTAAACACTAATTTTATCATAATAGGAAATACATACAATATATTATAACTAATATTAATATTCAACGATTTCAAGACTATTTCGCGATACAGTGGGACACACAAAAACTTGACAAACTAAAGCAGATTGCGTATTTAGCTTTATACGCTTCGCAATATAATTTATGGCAAGGAAGATTTGGACAGATTACTACATAGAAAGCCTTCTATGTTATGACAAGAGATACGATTCTGAAATATCAAATTTAACCCTTATTGGTACGTTATTATGGTTGTAAATTCAATAAAATCAACGTTAGATGTTGTATTAGTAGTAAAATGAATATAGTAGTGCTGAGAGCTTGTACTGGTAAACGCAATTTCCGTAATAATGCCTCATGCCTTTGGACTGAATATGTACGGTCGATCACTTCGGTTTAAGAGATTCGATATTCCATTTGTTTTTTTTTTAAATTATATTTTATTGTTTTTAGTCTGTGGTAGGGTCGAATCCGGTTTTAAGACATTCTATTCTCTCTGTCTTACTTTCTACAGAAATTGTGTGTTAGGTAGTGGAACTTAACGTTGCACCTTGTATTATCAGAGCAGGGAAGTTGAATTAATTAAAATCACAGTCCCGAGTGACAGTATCCAACAACTGTGCCACGAAGAACTTATCTCAATTATTTTTGTCAACTCCACTAATTGAATAATTGTAGCAATTTTAAGTTTAATACGAAATATTGTAATATATCTTTATACCTAACCATCGTCTCATGAGGAGTTCAAACCTACGAAAATCTAACCCTTAAAAAAAGTGTAAATTTAATTTGTAACTGACATAAAAATAATATAACAAATTAAACTAAATAATAACATATTCAAGAATGTTAACTTTAAACAGTATAATAAATATTAGCTATTAAGATATTCAAGATAGAACAAAAGGAAACAAAACTAATAGTAGGTACCCAGCTCATATAAAATTCACAATATAAATACGGAGCAAATAAAACCTTTTTGTTTCAACCAACTTTGCTCATTTCATATGCTAGCCTAAGCCCAGTCTCTGTAATAGGATAAATCAATATAGCCAGTCCAGCCCAGCCCAGCCTAGTCGAGCTGGTCAAAGCCTACTTAAAATTCCTTTCTTAGAGCCCTTTCAGAGGCAGCGTACATGACAATAAGATTATAAATTTTCTAGTATACCAATCGACTGGCTTTGAAGTTCGAGATGAAAAGACACCGTTGTGATAATTAATTCTTTTGAGTGTGGGCCATGTCTATGGTAGGGAGGTCGAATCACTAATTGAATTACTGTCTTTGATTTATACGAGTTTCCTTTGTTCACTGTATATTATATGGTGTGTGTTTAGTACTGTTTGGAAGGTCAGGGTTCGATTTGATTATAACTTTTTTTAGTTTCATGTTCCGCATATAGCGGAATTAGAATAAATAAGTGATAGCTGCAAGAGAAAGAATTTATGGAAGTAAACAATGAGACCAGTCGTAGCGCAGCGGCACGAAGTGTGACTGTAAAACCGACTGGTTGTGGGTTCGATCCCCACTCGAGGAGATGAAATATTTACTTAAATGTATATTTCTATTTCTTCGCTCTGGTGCCGAGGCAAAGCGCGGCGTTGGTTTCTGCCACTTAACACGCAATGCCTCCAGAATTCGGCAGAAAGTGCACAACGGAGTGTCTAAAACACTAGGTTCCCTCTGCCTACCCTGCTGTGTGCGGGATACAGCGTGAAGCTGATTTATTTATTTACTTATTTAACAATGAAATGAAAATATTTAAAACTAGCGACCAGCTTGCGGCTTCGCCCGCTTCAATTTGTGAATTATTTGTTTGCTTAAGTACAGGGAATTACGTTCCTGTTTTAATAAATAATGTATGCCTGCAGCGCACTTAAGATTTCTAAAGTGAAAATGATTAAAGCCATAGGGTAAAATTTTCGATTTTCATTAAAATTATTACATTATATTGTCATAACTACAGTAGTTGAACAAGTAGTATCGTTATATCTTTTTTATAGATATTGATGCGTTCTCGTTATATCTTTTTTATAGACATTGATACTGTAGAACAGTGTTTTGTTCTATTATCAAGTTTTCGCAGCGCACGCGATGATAGAATTTTTAAGATCGATTTCTTCACACCTTGGTTTACATTATTGCATTTTTATTTAGGGATCTCAATTTTTTTAGAAAACGTAATATAGCCTATATTAATCAGTAAATATGCAGCTTTTTTAATAGTAAAAGATTTTTTTATATCGTCTGGTACTTTTTATGTGAAAACAATACAAATATACATACAAAAATAAAAATCTTTCCTCTGTATAATATTAGTATAGAGTATAGATTACTATTAATCTGACATGAAATATTAATAAGGCCGTTGTGGTGCAGCGTTGTGTGTAAGTGCGATGGTTTAGGTTCGATTCTCAGTTGAGGGAAAAAATATATATTGTTAGTAATGGGAAGTGGTTAACGTTTTTAAAAATACATATTATCTATATGCTTCTAAATTATTCGGAAAGAGATTCTACGTAATTGCAATAAGTGATATGTATCTACCAATAACAATACTTCAAACGAGTATCCTCCCAATACGGGCCGTTGCCTACCAGCAACTGCTTCAATAGACATAATTCCATTGCTTTTATAATCTTTTTCTCCTACATCCACCATCTTACACGAGTTTGCTAACAATCTTAAATTATCCTTATTCCCCGGTTCTGTTCTATATAAAAGTGCGGCGTTTAATGCTGCCTGTCACTTTTATACGTAATGTCTGAAAAATCGGCAGTTTTTCTAGGAACGCTGTCTTAAAATCTAGATTCCCTGTGCCTACACTGCCTGCGTGCGTGCTTGCGTGAAAAAGCGTGAAGCAAAATAAACAAAAAAAAAAGAAATATAAATCTTGATTTCAACCCACAACCATAGCGATCCTTCTACAATCCGAATACAATTAAAATACAGTATTAAGTGATAAAACAATACTAATTAAGTCATCCACTAAACGTTCAAATGGCTATCTTCTATCTATATATAAGGCATGGATCCTAAAACAAAGAAACTTCAAAGTGGAAAACATGTTTTTGCTTTCCAACGTAAAAGTAATAAGAGCGGAGTTATAAAGAGGCCGGCTGCCCAACGGCAGTAAATAAATCGAATTTTGTTTGTCCTGTGTCTCCGGCTGGTGTAAACTTGCGACTTTTTATGTATTCCATTTAAAAATCTAAATACTATATTAATATTTTATCGTTTCTGTTTAGTTAGGTTAATGGCGGCGTTAAGTTCCGCTTACCAACGTCCAATTTAGGTATAGAGATTACTATGTTCACTCGTTGCCTTTTTCGCACAATGGAAATTAATAAAATGAGCAAATATTTATTAATAACTTAATGCTATAATTAATAAATTAATAATTTGGCTATTTCTTTCTGTAATTGAAAGATGAAAAAAAACTTGATTATAATCGACAGTCACTTACAAAAAAATATGAGAATATAAAAACGTTATGTAATTGAACAATAATGTAAATTAATTAAGCATTCATATTTTATTATTATATTTTTCTTAGCTTTGCCTGTATTCGCCATAGTGTCAAGTCCTTCCTTCCAATTGACAATTGACTCCTACGTATAGAGCGAGATAAAACCGCTCAAGTAAAATAAAAAACAATCGGGTCGGTCTCGCATACCGAGGGTTCCTTGCCAATTTCAGGATATTATGCCAACGGGAAGTAAAATTTATAAAAGATAACAAATTTAAATTTGCGGACCTTTACTTTAAATTATTTCATACGAACAGAACTTCAATTTCAAGTTTGTGATGTTTTTTTCCTATGAAATATCTATAAATTTTATCTTTTAGAATTTTATTTTATTTTTTGCCCAAATTATCACTTCTTTCATGCTAAATTTTATAATTGTAGGTTCACGTGAAGTACTCATTAGCGATGCATACACGTTGGTATCTTTTGATTGCGTTGACATACGTTTTGTTCTGTGCTTCAAGAGACCGTAGACTTAAAGATTTGATATTAATTTCAAATTGACACATCCACGCGATTTCGAGATGTATGCTCTTGACAGGCGAACAGACGGACAACAAAGTAACCCTATAAAAGTTCCGTTTTTACCTTTTAAGGAACGGAACCCTAAAAAAGAAAAAGAATTGCCTTTTTTTACAGAAATCCAATAGATTCAAGCTTAATGAAATAAATGAAAACAAAACTGGCTGCAATCTTCTACAAACTAATTTAAAGACAGCAGCGCTATTCGATACGGCTGCGCTGGCCTAACGTTTGTGCTCTCTCTAGAAGTTTCTTTGGCTGTGTTGCAGTCAAAGATCAACTTGATCTAGATTCTATCGTCCTGAATTGTCCTGGGACTATTTTAAGAATTTAATCCTGTATTCTATAAGATATTCTTATATATATATATCCTATATGTATGTTGGTTTTGTTTTGGTTATTTTGTTTGATGTAATTTGTATATTCTGTAATAGGTTTTATTGAACTTCAGTTATAGGGTATTTCATTAGTACACATTTCTGTTCACGCGTATATATTTATATAGCCAAAAATATGCACATTTTCTTAAAGAAATATTAACCTTTTTTTTGCTACAAATGTATAAAGGCTTTTGTGAAGCTAGTTACAAGTTAATCTATTATCCACACTAAATTAATTTAGATTCCTCATTTTCCGCCAAAATTTCAAAGCAATGCGTGTTGAGTAGTGGAACTCAATGCCGCGCTTTGCCCGTTACCAGAGTGAAGAAATAAAACATATCAATAAATAATAACTCATGGGAATGGGAATGGGATCGAACCCACAACAACAGTAACACGCTTGTGCCACTACCACGACGGCCTCACAATATGTATACATAATATATTTGAAGTCAGTCAATCAGTTGTAAAATTTACTCATTTATATTTCTAAATTTCTAATTTCTATTATACACTAATATACCAACTAGCGCCATAACTAATATCCGTCTGCCATTCTCTGATAAAACTTTTCCGTGAAATCGAACTTCGAATGCAATAGCAGAGTTGGCAACTTCTATAGAAGTTACCTCAAGTTATTACAACTTCATATATCAAGTATAATTTCTTATCGACTTCTATTCTAGATATTTACTTGGAGCTGTATAAATTAAATATTCCATTTGTTTTAACTAAATGTATAATACTAATAAGTATTCTTTTACAAATTATTATCTAATGTACCTATAGTCATTTCCTAAGCCATAGTTTTAAAATCATAAATCTCAAAATCAAATCAGCTTCACGCTGTATCCCGCACAGAGCGGGGTAGACATAGGGAACCTAGTGTTGAGGCACTTCATTCCCTACATTCTTGTAGATAATGAAAACTGAGTATTAAAACTCTGTTATCATTTTCTGCCAATTTTAGATACAGTCTAAGAAGAACCAAAAACTTAATTTGAAGACGTGGTTTATCTTGTCAGAACAGCGATTTTTTTTGCATCACATAGTAACCCTGTTGTGTGCAGGATACATAGGAGATCCAGGGAACCTGGTGTTAGGGTACTCGTACCCCATTCAAACGCTCCTTTCATCCACTTTCCGCTGAGTTCCTGAGGCATTGCGTGTTAAGTGGCAGAACTGAATGCCGCACTTTGCCTCGTTACGAGCGAAGAAAGGGAAGTTTCATTCCGAGTGGGAATCGAAGCCACAACCGTCGTGTATACGGGCGAACGCCTGTGCCCCTGTGCCACGACGGCCTCATTAAAATCATACAGAAAGATCATTCAAACGTATACACAATTATATACATATAAATATTTCTATCAGAAAACTATTCAATAACATGAATGTCTAAACAACAATACATAAAGTCAAATACTATTCACTCAATACTGAATATTGTCTTAATATGACTAGACACAGAACCGAAGATATAGGAGCTAGGATCCATATCAATTTGAGCTTCGCAAATTGAATTTATTAGTACAATGCAGATCGAGTATATCAATAATATTGGTCAAATCGGGACTGTTATCTCTAATACATAGGATTATGTACAGTATGTTATAATATTAGTTTATTGTTGTTGACAAAATAAATTGCTTGAGTAATATAAACAGTATTAGATGAAATTGTAACGCAGTGGTCCATATGATACGGGTATGTATTCGATACCCATTTCTAGAAATTAAATCAAAACATAAATCAGCTTCACGCTGTATCTCACACACAGCAGTGTAGGCAGATGGAACCTAGTGTTAAGGCCCTCCCGTTCCCCACTTTCTGCCGAATGCTGGAGACATTGCGTGCTGAGTGGCAGAACTCAACGCCGCGCTTAGCCTCGACACCACAAATGCTAAGAAATGGAAATATAAATTTAAGTGAATATTTCATCTCCTCTAGTGTGGATTGAACCCACAACCAGTCAGTTTTACAGTCACATTTCGTGCCGCTGCACCACGAGTGGCCTATATTTTTAATTATTATTATCATTCTTTAAGGCCGTCGTGGCACAGGAGACGTGAGTAAGGCTGTAAGCACGACGGTTGTGCTCGGCTCAGGCTGAACGTGATAATGAGTGATCCTCTTTCGTGCGTGCATCCAGCGTCGATTTATAAGACCTTTCTTTTGTTTTCTTTTTTTTACTTAAAATATATTCTTCAACAGTGATAGATGATAATAATTTTCACATTGAAAACACTTAATACAAACCGTTGAATGCATACAAAAAACTTCATTTTCAATATCCGTCCGGGACCAATATGTCCCAGTTAGGGATCGCTCTAAAACATATTTTATGAGTTTTCCCTACAATATAAAAGGGTCATAGGGTGGCTTATACTATAATGCGCATAGAAAAACGTATGCGTTTCCTCAAAGGATATACGAAAGATATTTTATCGACATTTTGAATGTGTGACCTTTTCTTAAATATAGAGAACGAAAGTACAAATCAATGTGCTCAACATTAATCTACAAAATGCTATAAAATAATGGTGATATAATATGTAGGATATTGTTTTGTGTAATGGAAACCAAGATAGATTTTTTTTTAAATATTTCAGTTATAGCGTTCGATTACTTGTTTATCGTTTTGGGTTCGATTCCTATCCGTGGGAGTGATTTATTTTCATTTTCTCACTTTGGTTACAATACAAAGCGCGACATTCAACACGCATTTAATGCTTAGCAATATCAGGCGGCAAATGTGAAACGGGGTGTTTTAATACCTATTAGGTTCCCTGAGCCTATACGCAGGATACAGGGTGAAGAAGAAGCTAAAGAAAACTTAATACATAAATATGTAAAAACTATATGCACTAGATACTCAGATACATTCCCAATACAGTTAAAATGTCAACATTTCAATTAAAATTCGTTTGTGTAATTTTAAGTTCTCAAGCATTATGGCAGTGACTTATCATTGTAATTAAGCTTCCCAGTGACATTTCTTTGACAGTTTTTAATATCGTCTAAGACGTTTGAAAACTCTTCGTCACAAAAGTTTTTTTTTTCCAATTAGCCGTGAACGATGTGACGCAACTAAAGATGGCGGCCGTAAATTAAAATAATTCATCGTTAAGGTTTCGCTCCATAGAACTTGGCTAGGGGTTAATTGAATGTCAACAGTATTGTGTTTTCTGAGGATTCAATTAAAAAATAATATTCCTTCAAACGTCTGGATTGTTTCGGTTCCAAAAGTTTTGACGGTTGGATTGGTTTAATGTAGGGAATTCGTGTATTATTAGGGTATATGTACTAGTGTTGCGCTCGCGGCTTTATCCGCGTCGACTACACGATTACGATTATTTTGTTATTTATGACTACGACATTACATTATATAAATATTCTTTGCTTTACTATTGAGCCTTTATATCTACTTATTGAAGCTACATTAAAATTCGTTGTGAACTTTGAAATATTGTAACATCTATTCTAACGGTTGGAAGTAGTTATATTATTATGAATTTTGTAAATATTATTATAAATGCTATAGACATTTTTATCTTTGAACATATTATCCGTTTTGTGATGGTGAAGTTCATAGCTTTTTTTTTCATATTGGTTACACGAAATAATTTATATGTAAATATTTTTTAAATGGCATTTGAAATCTTCGTATGACACTTCGGCTTTTCCAAAAGCACTCAAATATGTGATATGAAGTATATATTTAAAAGCTTAAATTTTTATTTCATTAAAATTAAATTTTTATATTATAAACTCGTCTTATATTCGTAACTTGTACTTAGTTATTCCTTTTTACGAAACCAATATTTGGGATAATAATATTCAAAATCATCTCCTCACAGGAAATTCGTATTTCCCATAAAGAATGCTCATAATGCGATCCGTTTACCATAATTCTAATCTTTATTATATTACACTTTATCTATCCTTCATACACAGTTTATGTTCTTTGAAACCCCAGGGAGTAATTTTTGGTATAACCTTAGGTATTTATGACAAAGTGGTTTAGAAGCTATCGGGACATTAAAATTTATATTGTGAAACCAGGCATTTCAGATTTAAACTCTATTCTCGGCCGAGACTAACGATATATTGACGACAAAAGTTCCTGTGTTCCTTTAGGGTATAAATATTCCATGAAACTGTATTAATACTTTGTTAAAATATAGATACAACAAAGTTATGTAAGTCGATAGGAATAAAAAAATAGAGTTGAATACGTTTTTTTTGTTTACAGATAACAAATATCGGATAAAGGCTGCATTTTCGAAAATATGGAAACTAGCAATATAGCACCACGAAGTATGGTGGTTACTCCACATCATTTAGCGACTCAAACTGCTGTCAACATTTTAAGACAGGGTGGAACGGCTATGGAGGCGATGGTGGCTGCTGCAGCTACCATCAGTGTGGTGTACCCTCATATGAATAGCATTGGAGGTGATGGTTTCTGGCTCATAGTCCCTCCTGAAGGCGAGCCCGTGGCTATAGAAGCTTGTGGAGTAGCTGGCAGTTTGGCTAACCTAGATTTTTTCAATGGTTGCGACGCAATTCCAATTAAGGGTGTTAAGTCCGCAATAACAGTAGCCGGCACAGTTGGTGGGTGGGAAGACGCTTTAAAGTACGTAAGTGAATGTGGATATCAAAGAATGTCCATTTCAAAGTTGTTAGAGGACGCTATAAAGTATGCTGAAGATGGATTTCCCATATCATCATCACATGAAAAGGCACTCGAAGGTTACGAAACAAATAAAAATATATCATCATATTTTAAAAACATCTTTTTACCAAATGCAGAAATACCCAAGACCGGGCAAAGATTTTATCAAAAAAATTTGGCAAGGTCATTGAGAGAACTATCGGAGAATGGCTTGAATAGTTTCTATCGGGGTAATTTGGCGAAATTGATTGCGAAAGACATGGAGTCCCTTGGCATGCCAATCACAGAATCAGACCTTGCAAATTACTCGCCCGTTAGACGGACTCCTTTGAGATTAGCGCACCGAAGCGGTGAGATTTTCAACCTACCACCGCCGACACAAGGCATACTTTCTCTATCAATTCTCGCTATCTTAGATAAGTTACGCATCGATGGCAAACATGAAGGTCAATTTATTCATGCAACAGTTGAAGCTACAAAACAGGCTTTTGTATTACGAGACCGGCATATAACCGACCCTTGTTACATGAAAGTCGATGCCCAATCACTGTTAGCCAGTCACGCAATTTCCGAAATGACGAGTAATATTAGTCTCAATGAAATATCTACTGCCGGAAAGGGTGAAGGCCCGGGGGATACGATCTGGATGGGTATTATGGATAGTAAAGGATTTTCAGTTTCATTTATACAGAGCATTTATTATCATTTCGGTAGTGAAGTTGTTTTACCGTCTACAGGTATTTTATGGCATAATCGCGGCGTCTCTTTTAATCTGAAGGAAGGTCATATACGATCTTTGATTCCAGGTAAAAAGCCATATCACACATTGAATCCGGCGGCTGCTCGCTTAAACGACGGTCGCATTATGATTTACGGCACTAGAGGTGGAGACGGCCAACCTCAGACGCAAGCTGCTATATTTCATAGGTACGCTGTTCAGAAAATCAATTTGCAAGCGTCCGTTTCGATGCCAAGATGGTTGTACGGATCATTGGGAGGAAATTTAGAAGATGATTTAAAATTAGAGAGTAGATTTAGTAAGGAAACTGTCGATTATTTAAAGGAGAGAGGCCATAAAATAGTTATGTTGCTTCCGTTTGACGAAAATGTGGGCCACGCCGGGGCCTTGGTGCGACATGTCGATGGTATGCTCGAAGGTGCATATGATCCTCGCAGTGATGGCAGTGCCGCCGGATTTTAAATAAAATAACTTTTTTCTTTATTTTGAACATTGAAGCCCATCTTTTTTTATATATGCGTACTGTTTAAACATCCCTATATGATAGATTCGTATGTAACATTTTTAGTTTTTATGTATAATTAAAATTATTATAACTTATATGTAAAAAATAAAGGAGGGATGTAAACGCATATCCATAGCATTTAACAATAATTGAAGAAAAAATTCTGAAATCCATACAGTATGTTGATAGAAGCTCTAGATAAAATTACAAAACGAACACAAACTAATTTAAGTTGTTTGTTCACGCCAAATCCCATGATATATAAGCGTGATAACGTAAAAAAGAAACCTTTCCGAGGGACGTAAACTGTCAACCTCAGTTAATAAAGTGTATCCAACCCAAAGCTGTCAAACAATTTCACTACAAACTTGGTATCCGATGAACCCAAAACTTGAACAACTTAATATGTATCTAATAAAGCGAGTTAGATGAAATGAAGACGAATGCTACCATTTCATTATTCTTAGTCTCAGTCTAATTCGATGTGCTGTTCGGACCATTCGTCCGCATTAGCGCTCGCGCTGACAAATTAGTGGATTTATTACGTTTTTGTTTTTGTACGATTCGATGTTTTGAATACTGTGGAGATGTAAAGGAATAAACATACCAATATTGGTTTTTTCTTTATTTTTTTTGCTTCGCGCTGTGTACCGCATTTAGTCTGGTAGGCAGGTGGAAACTTAGAACATTTCCGTTTCCCACTTTCAGCCGAGGTCTCAACGACGGGCCTTGCTTCGTTACCAGAGACAGAGTGAGAAAATGAAAATATTAAATATTTCTGTGGCCCCAGGGGCATCGAACCCACAACAGTCGCGTTTACAGCGACGATGGCTGTATTGTTATTTACTCCATAAAATAATTGAATCGACGCGGCGCTTACATTTTTCAATTTGAAGTCATATAAAATGATAGCTTGTACACACGTCTCTACCTACATAATCAAATGGGAATCTAACCGCAGGTACTCAGGGTTACATCGGAACTTTTATGGTTTGTTATGTAATTTTGCTCTACAAATGAACAATCCAAAACAAAAAAACTTAAATTCAACTAGTATTTCATGAGATTAGTAATTAATAATCGATCATTTAGTACATCGTATCTATTCTAATATAATATGAAAACTTTTGTTAAACGGATTCCGACTCTATGCTCTCTTCAAAGTAACAATATTATTATTTTTTATATAATTTTAAAATTTTATCTTTTTTAAATTTTTAGTTAAAAAATAAACATAAAATAAAAAGGATTATTATTTAAAAAGCTAACTTTTAGACGTTACTCAAAATTTAGTGCATTGTAAGCTAGTCATTTGCTTGAACATTTGAAATTTTTTTAGGACAAGTGTGATATATACCTGAAACAAGACTAAAAAATGTATACTAGACTCTAAGTAGTTCATGGAAAGAATTGTTATAGATCGTTAATGAGATAAAATGAGCCGTATAGGTTCGATTTCCACCCGAGGGAATTGGTAACAAGATACAGACTGACGTTGAGTTCCTCAACTCAACACGCACAAAAAGTAATATATTGTACTCGTTTATTTTTGTATGTAAAATATTTTTTATTTTTTATATTTAATTTATTTTGTATTAAAATTAGAAAATAATTAAATAACAATCATCAATAGTCTCATTTCCTGTTCCTGATACTTAATACCTTTCTTACGAGTCGTTGCTCATAAAAACTTTTGCATGCTCTTTGTCGTAATAAAGAATATAAAATATAGTATTCATACAGGAAAATATTATTTTGATTCCTTCAGTTAGGTACACCTATAATGTTTTTATATTTTTCTTGTATTTTTGTCACGGTTTTGTATTTTTTCTTTAATATTTTTATTATGTATTACACATATATAAAAAAAATGAATTTTCCTTTTCGTATATAAACCTTCATATATATGCTTGTAGCTAGCATGTATTTTTTTAAAGATCGGAAGATTTCTTATTTTTTCCGTAGAAAATTTGACCCGAATTTTAATCGATTTACAGTAATATTTAAATACAATCGAGAAATGATTGATTTCCAGTGTCTCAATAATAACCAAAATCAATTTTGAAATTTTGATAAGTTACCGTTCACATTAGATTAGTTTTAAGAATTATACGAAATGTATTCATGTTCTCTTTATATTTTTTCTTGTTCTTTGAAAATATGTCTCTAAGAAATTAAAAAATCAATATCGTCTCTACATTCATTACTTTATATATGAGTAACTTCTTTATACATTTACATATAAGGATGTAAGACTGAACTAAAGATTTTTTAAGGAAAATTAAAGTAATAATTATTATGCTTCACTACCTTAAGAAATTATATTTAAAATTCACGTCCCAACCTATCTTTATGTTTGTCTATATCTTTTAAAAAGTTTTTCTGTCGCATGAATCGGTATGCGAATATATAGGCTCCAATCATATTCGGAGTAATATATATTTACGTTTAAAACAATTTATTTTTTTACATAGAATGTGGATATAGATTAGTAAAGACAGAAATTTATAAATATAATATTTTTAAACTGCTTGTCTTCATCACACTTTACACTTCACCTGTATCTATACAAGTGAAACAAAATTTCACCCATTGATGTCATCCGATTTGGTTGAACATGAATTCAATGATAATATTATATTTTCACAGCATTAACTTAATATTTTTTAAAAGAAGACCAGGACAACTGAAAAATTCTTTTTTGTTTGGAAACACATTTTTATAATTATTAAATACTAGCGACCCGCTCGCGGCTTCGCCCGCTTTAACCACAGAATTATTTACTTAAAACACTAAAATTATATTCATGTTTCAATATACCTATAATGTATATTTGCGCACTTAAGATTTCTAATGTGAAAATTATTAAAACCTTAGGTGGCATTTTCGTACCTCCCATAAGAGAGATGCGGCTGTCAATATATTAATTTCTTTAAACTTTTGCCTTAAGGACTCCTTAGGGCCTAAGTTATGGTTATAGTTATATAGTTATATCAATACTTGAGGCCGGTCGTGGCGCAGCGGCACAGAGTGTGACTGTAAACCGACTGGTTGTGGGTTCGATCCCCACTCGAGGAGATGAAATATTTACTTAAATTTATATTTCCATTTCTTCGCTCTGGTGTCGAGGCAAAAGCGCGGCGCTGAGTTCTGCCACTTAACACGCAATGCCTCCGAAATTCGGCAGAAAGTGGGGAACGGAGTGTCTTTCACTACTTTCCCTCTGCCTACCCTGCAGTGTGCGGGATACAGCGTGAAGCTGATTTTTTTTTTTTTTTAATACTTACAATAAAATCCTAACTCATCGGTGTCTGGACATGGAAGATATATTAGAAAAATTGTTATTACGGATATTTAAAAATGTAATCTTTGCGTTCACGATAATCTCAGAAAGGGCTTAACCGATTCAAATGCAGTTTTGTAATTTGCCTAACTTTCTTTAAATATTTAATATTAGTTTTATTTTAATTGGTACACACAAAATTAAAACCAGATTCACGCTGTATCCAGCCTATAGCAGGGTAGGTAGAGGGAACTTAAGTGTTAAGATACTGCGTATGATATATGAGTGACGTACGAAATGAAAATATGATTAAATTACAATTCAATCCTCCAAGTGGGAATCGAACCCATAACGTCACGTTACAGGCACAATTTTGTGCCCCTACGCCACGATGGCCTTGAATATTTATACAGAATGGAAGCGTCAGCGCTTCTTTTACGGGGACAGTATATAGGATAAAATATTTTAAACCCATACCTAAAGAAATTAATCATGATACCTCAACAGCTTAGACGTAGGATTTTTACGCATAGATACCAATAACGTTAACAAATACTACAACAAAATATTACTAAAGGCTAAGCAACTTTGAACTTTGCCGCCAATACCTACGACTCATATGCGGCGGTTTTCCTTTGATAGGCCTATGTCTGTTTGCGTCTTTAATGACAAATAGCGTTTTATTTTAATATCAACGATAATATATAATTTATTTTGTATAAAAAAATATTTTTTTCATTTTTGGGATTTTTTAAATTGTATTAGGCTTTTATAGAGTAGTTAAAACTATGGTTTCATTTAAAGTGGTACTGACAAAAATACTATATAATTGAGATTAATATCTATAGTGATTTTTAGAATACAACCAATAGTTATTACAACACTTGCAAAGAAAGCATATTTTAGGCTTTTTTTTACATTTTGAGAAACTACCAACATTCTTATCGTTAATAAATTATTTTTTCAAAATAAACTTTTTTTGAATATTTTAGCGCCATTATGACGATTAGACAAAATAGTCTAAATTTTTCGTTCAATTTAAAATGTTCAAAATTAAAAGTTAAAAAATGTTGATCGAAAATAATTATACTGTAGGAGTATTATATATCCTGTTTAAACTTGTTTTTTTTTTATGATATTATGTAGAATAATATATTCTATAGAGAAATCACACATTCCTCTTTACACTTTTTGCTCTTTAACTATAATACGTAAATATATTTTTTAGAGGTTGCTCTGTACTAAGATGGCAGCTCTGTTCCCGCATTTACGTCCTTGATATATCGATATAAATAGTAGAAATATTGGAAAGAAAAGGAGAACCGCAACTATATTGCATTTTGTCTTTTTTTCATACTTGAAATGTATTAACAAATTTACATACAATTCATTTGTTTTGAATATAACATTAAGGTTGATTCATAAAATATATTTGATACTTCCTTAACATGATTATTTCATGTATTTTTTTAAGCGGTTTAAGCGATTTAAAAAGCTAAGACGTGAGCGCGGTGCGGGAGCGGTAAAATCAGTTTAATTGTTTTTATTGTAACATTCGTCATGTATGAATGGTGTAATGATTAAAAAACTGACCTTTATGACTATTTATTTATATCTTCATAGAGAAATGATAGCTTTTTTGGGCACTGTTAACTTTTTAAGAAAATAAATTTGATCAAAATACACTTATTTATCTATTTATCTATATATATTAAAGGACATGTACCTGACTGACTGAGGTAAGACACACGCAGAGCCGTAACCGCTGATGGGAGAAACGTGAAATTTGGACAGATGTTTATTTTAATAATTTGAACATCCACTAATAAGGGATTTTGAAAATTTTTTACCCTAAACGGATGAAATAGGGGTTGAAAGTTTGTATGGATTTTTTTTAAAACAGCACCGATTTTCATAAAATTTGAAAGTCAGCAGAATCTTTAAAATATTTCATTGAACACGTGTTTCATGGTTTTTAGAATTCATCCTCTAAGGGATGAATTAAAAAAAATGGACGGGGTTGAAAGTTTATATGAAAAAAATCTTTAAATCGCTACCGATTTTTATAAAATATTAAATTCAGACTGTTAAAAATATTTTATTGAACACGCTTTTCGTGGTTTTTTTAGAATTCACCCCTAAGGGTGCTAATAAGCAGGCGAAGTTGCGCGCGCCCGCTAGTTTTAAGATAAAAATTAAAATAATATCTTATATATTATATTGTTATTCTGTAATAACATATAATATATTTATCAAAAGGAGAATGTATTGTTTTGTTTAATAGCTCCTGATAGTTATTACAACACATGCAAGGAAAGATCATTTTGGAAAGTTGTTTAATTATATTAGGATTATAAAAACTACTAACATTTTTATGGTGAATTAAATATTGTCTGTGTTTTCCACCTGAAAAACACTAAGGGGAGAAAAAATATTAATTATATATAAAAATATAGATACCACATTAGTATCGATACTGTTGTATTGGTAATAATAAATGAAAAAAAATGATATACTACGTACAGGATACCTTTGTATGCAAAATTTAAAGCTATTCATCATCATCATGTGCCACATCATCATGTGCCACACGGCACACACTGCGCATTTTTTATTATTACATGATTTTCTTTAGATTGATATTTTTAAATTCGTTATATCTTTTGAATGGGATATACGATTTTATTAATTTAAAAAGTATTTTACAGGTATTAAAATTATCTTTAATAAAATATCATTTAATAGTATAAGGATTAATGCAGAAGTATGAATAATATGGTACTTATTGTAGGCACTTTTGTTAACTTATAAAATATAAAAAAATGGTTATATTGTCATAAGTACAGTAGTTGGACATATGCCATTGCACACTTTTATATAGATATTGATGCGCTCTATAATACTGTAGAACATTGTTTTGTTCTATCATCAATAGTTTTCGCAGCGCATGCGATGATAGAATTGTCAAGATCAATTTCTTCTTACCTTGGGTTACATTATTGCATTTTTATTAGGGATCTCTATTTTTTTTGAAAATGTAATATAGCCTATGCTGGTCAGTGAAGATCCAGCATTCTAATAGTGAAAAAAATATTGAAATCGGTCCAGTAGTTTTTGCGTGAAAACTCTACAAACATACACACATACATACATACATACAAAAATACAAATCTTACTTCTTTATAATATTAGTATAGATAGACAAACAAACTATAATTGTGTAGAGCTTATTTAATTATTTATTATTTTGTATAACTCAAATAACATTTATTAACCAAACACATTAAATCAATTAACTTATAAATAACATAATAATATAAATGATTGATGATTTCACATTAAATTAGTTCCATTCAATTGTTGATCCGTAAATCATAAATCAATTAACCGCTCTATTAAACGTCAAACAATTTTAAAATAGTAATGTTGATTTATTTCAAAAGCTTTCTTTGTTCGATCCCTTATCGTTCCAATAAAAGTGAATTATTGTCGACCACTGTTCAGGAAAGCGGAGGTATATATCAAAAAGATTGTCTAATTTAAAACGTTTCTTTCTATTTAGTAATGTAGATAATTTGCTGGGCGTTCGAATCGTTTCTTAATTTTGAACCTTATACTATTTTAATAGTGGATGCGATGATTGTGAGTTTGATTCCTATTCCCATTTTCTTTTCCCCGTTCTGGTAATGAGACAAAAGGCGGCGTTGATTTCCGCTATTAAGGTTATAGAAACTTTATTTACTCAAAAAGAACAATGTTCGCTTATATTGAGCTTAATACTAATTTATAACTACTTAAAGTTATCTTAAATAAACAAATTTCCAGTGGTCGCGTGTAACAAGTTATTCGGTATTACTTTAATAAATAAATAAATATTAATTAAGCAAGGCGTATACATATAATTTGAGATTTTTCTTAAATTCTTTTACTATTGTACACGTCTTTATACTATTTGGCAAGTTGTTAAATAGTTGAACACCCTCATACATAATATTTTTAATTCCGTAGCAGGTAGTTCTTGGCTTTCTTGTTTGAATTTTGTGTTTATATCGCATTGAGTGTTTATAAGTTTGAATTGTAAATTTTAGGCTCGAATGTAGATCACCGCACATAATTTTCTTTATTAAGTTACATGTTGCATACGTATATAATTGTTTTATATTAAATATCTTAGTTTCATTATAAAGAACTAATGTATTTGTAAAGAAATCATAATTAAATAAGATTTTTACTAATTTATTTTGAGTAGCCTGGAGCGGTTTAAGATTTGTTTCAGCGGCACATTCCCATATTTCTATAAGATACTCCAGATGAGATTTAACTAAAGAGTTGTAGATGGTCATTCTAACTTCAGGGGGTATACAGCCTACTACTCTGCGTAAAGCTCCTGTAATTGATGATACTTTGGTTTTGACGTGGTCGATATGTGCACGCCAATCTAACTTGTCGTCAAGGTGCAATCCTAAGTAAATTTCCTGGTGTGAGCGATGTATTAATACTTTATTTAAAGTTAAAGGTGTATAATTTGGTATTTTTTTATTTTTTGCACAGAAAATCATATAGCTTGTTTTTTTGGTATTTATAGTCAACAGATTGCTTTGACACCAGATGTTGAATTTAAATAGATCGGTCTGTGCTTGCTTGAATAATTCAGGAGGTTGCGTCCGAAATAGAACAAACAGGTATCATCGGCATATAGAGTTATGTGTCCAGTAAGGCCTATTCTACTTATATTATTGATATAAATCAAAAACAATAAAGGACCGAGCACTGAGCCCTGCGGTATGCCAAATTTGCTAACCCGCGGGCTACTCTGGACTTTACCAACTTTAACAATCTGAAGTCTATTTCTGAGATAAGATTCAAACATTTTTAGTGCTGTTCCCGTTACACCCAAGTCTCTTAGTTTATTTAACAATATTGTGTGACTAACCGTATCAAATGCTTTTTTTAAATCAATAAATACTCCTAAGCAATAACATTTTTCGTCTATATTTATTTTAATTTTAGTAATTAAATCTATGATAGCAGATAACGTACTTGATTTTGATCTAAAGCCGTATTGGTGTTCATATAAAAAGTTTATAGTCATTAAATGCTGCTCTAATCTGTTATATAATATTTTTTCAAACACCTTGGATATAACGGGTAAAACAGAAATAGGGCGGTAATTACCAGGTTCGGTTTTACTCCCGGACTTAAAGATAGGTACAACCTTTGCTAATTTTAAACTATCAGGAAACTCGCCCTCACAGATACACTTATTGATACAATTCGTTAGGACATGGATTATGTTACCAGCTATACTCTTTACAGCCTTAGGACTTATACCATCTAGACCGGTACTAGTGTTTGAATTGAGATTTTTAATAATTTTGGTTACTTCATTAGCAGTGCATAGTTGGAACTCGCTCATCTCAGCGGCTACATCTTTATTATGGTAGGTCAGAGTATAAAAAGTATTATTTATGTATGTTTTAGGTATTGCGTTGGCTAATTCTTTACCTATAGATATTCAACACGCAACATTTATATTTTTATACTATTCGAGATTGTAAAAAAAATTATAGGCACTCACAGTTTCATAAGTTCTTTGTCTCTTATGATTATGGAAATTAGTTAATAGACTGTTAGCATTTTTACACTCTTAAGTCGACGATCTATATAAAAAAATAATTCAATTATGTATCTACGCGTAGCTGTAAATGCGACGGTTACGGATTCGATTACCACTAGGGGAAATTAATTATTATTTATTTTAATTTTAATATCTCAATTTTTTCGCTCTGGTAACAAGGCAAAGCGCGGTATTGAGTTCCGCCGTAAATTCAGCATATAGTCGGGAACGGAGTGTCTTTACACTATGTTTCCTCTGCTTACCCTGCTACATGCGTATAGCTTCTGAGAGACCACAAAATTGGATGCTTATTTTTTTATTGTGTTATTGTCAAGACAAAGGTTGTGAAAGCAAATTTGTATGATGTCGTAGAATGTAATCATATTGTTCAGTTTAGTCTTCAGAGGGTAAGGAATAAGAGAGTTGAAATTTTATAACATTTTTAAACAAAGTCGAAACCGTCGAACGATGTTAAAATATAAAACGTTATAAAAGACGGACGGACGGAGTTAACGTCATAAAAGACGGACAAACAAACACAGCCAGAGGTAGAACAAAGTGATTCTATAAAGAATTCCGTTCTTTTCTTTTGAGGCACAGAACTCTGTAAAAAAAACAAAAATGTTCAATAAGATAAATATAAATTTAATTCGCTATGCCTAATATCGTAAAAAATGATTCACTTTATATACTACGACATTGGTATTTGAACTCCGTGTGTAGTCTCAGTGTAGAGGCGGGCTGGTGAGCCCGGCTTATACTAACACGCTGCTTATTCGCGCTAAGTTTCACCGTCACTGTTATAAGTGGACGACAAGCTGTATACCTTTTTATTTATATTCAACGATACGATTACGATTTTTGACTTGTATAGATAGGATTTATATTTTAATAGATATAAAGAATTACGGCCGTCGTGGCCCAGGGGCATAAGGGTGTGACTGTAACGCGACGGTTGTGGGTTCGATCACTACTCGAGGAAATGAAATTTTTATTCAAATTTATATTTCTTTGCTCTGGTGTCGATGCAAAGATCGGCATTGAGTTCCGCCACTCAACACGCAATGCCTCCAAAATTCGGTGAAAAAGGAAAACGGAGTGTCTTAACACTAGATTCCTTCTGCCTACCCTTTTCTTTAGTATTTTATAACAAAATACTAAAGAAAATTTTGATTTATTTATAGTGATATTTTTATTTAAATTGCATCTCTGAAGGTCTATTGTTTTTTTAAGCCGAGTCATAACTCGGCTTAAAAAACACACAGTCACTGCCTTTATTTTGTTAGATTTGGATTTGAACCAAATCACAATTACCTTCTCACTTAAAGAAAGCCACGAATTGCATACATACATATAAGCGAATATTAAAAAAAGTAACGCTACCTATATTTATAATAAAACTATCGAATAAAGAGTATATATAAATCTAATAATTATAATCTTAATCTCAGAAACAGATTTTTACCAAATTTTCTCTTATTTTAATATGATTTTGAAGCTTACAGACAAACAAGTGTATCTAAACTTCACAGTATTTTACAATCGTTCTCGACACATTTTTAACGATCATTTTTACTTGTTGTGACGCGTTCATCAACTCTCTTTGTTCTCAGCATTTTTCAATCAATGGAACCTTAAATACTCTAAATGATTGAATTCATACTTTTTCACTAATGAATTATTGCGAAAAAGAATCACAATAAAAAACTGTTTATTTTCCAAATACTTTTCGTTTTATTTTGCTTACTTGTTGCAGAACTCCACTAGAAATAAATTTATATGATAAAAAAAATATTTCAGCAAAACTATTTACGGATTTAGTTTATAGTGTCAGATTATCTAAAGATATTTATATATCTTTAGCATTCGGTGGAAAGTGGGGAACGGAAATGCCTTAATGGTAAGCGAAGTGCCTTAACACTATGCTCCCAGGTTCCCTCTGCCTACCATGTAGTGACCCTAAAAAAATATTATTCATTCCTTGGTAAGAACTTTCGTTGGAAAAATACAAGACGATATATTTAAAAAAGAGTAGCACAGAAAAAAAACATACGCAGTGTTGAGTTCCACCCCTTAACAGTCAATGACTCCAGAATTAGGTAGAATGTGGAAAACGAAGAAGGAAACGAAGTGTCTTTGTGACTCTAGGTTTGCAGATGTCCAGAATGAAAGCAATATTTTATTTTGTAAAGTTTACGTGCAATCCTAGGACTATAAATGATACCTACTAATATTATGAAGCTGAACAGTTTGTTTGGTGGCATGGCCTAATCTCAGAAACTACTGGTTCAAAACAAAAAAAAATACGTGTTGGATGTTTCTTTTTTCAAGGAAGCCTAAATAAAGGTTTACAGTACATCACATCTTTCGTTTTCTTATAACCCACTGTGTTACGTAGGCTTTGATGTTACTTTTAGTCAAAAGTTACCCGCGGTACTTAGAATATACTAGTATAATGTGTCATGCATAACTTTTAGTTATTTCCATTCAAAAATGTGGGTGAAACTACTGATAAAAGAATAGAAGGAAAGAGAAATATAAATCTATTGAAATGATATAAGATAAGATAATATATCGTATCTTGTAAACGCCTCTATCCGCTATTCTTCCGCGTCGGAGAGCTCTACCAAACTTCAAATCTCCGCAGTATTGTTTTAACAGAAACTTTATTTGAGTTGAACAAAGGTTGAGCCGGCAAATCTTTAACTTATGGCTCGCCTGTGTAGCTTTTTCACGTATATGGAAAGTTTGGATAATGATATACTTTATAATGTTACTTGTAACATTATATTAAGATTGGTTGATGCGGATGGAAGGTTGGAAATATATTTTTATATAAAAATAAAAAACCGGACAAGTGCCGGTCGGACTTGCCCACAGAGGGTTCCGTACAAAAATGGAGGTCTCAAACTGAAATTCAAGCCTTTGTTCTGAAATTCAAGCCTAGCTTAACCAGAGCCCTTTCATCTCATTTGAACTAGTAGCTTTAACACCAAATTTTGTCCCCCTTTTTTCTTTTTTTTTTTGTAAAAAGACCAAGAAGACCTTTAAGGCTATCCTTTAAGATTTAACCACAAAACAATAGGTCAACCGGAAGTACTCTATGAATTTGGACTCCCTTGATAGTTTAAAATATGTGTTTTTGCGATGTAAACGGTATTAGACAGGCAGAGGGAGCCATTAACATACTTGGCCGGACAGGGGCCGGCCCAAGGCTGGGCTTTCGCTTTGATTCCATTCCAAAAAAAGAAAATATTAATAAATATAATTAATTCATTCGAGTTGGGATTGAACTCACATTGAACTCACAATCGCTGCGTTACAGTCACACCCTTGTATCCATGCGCATATTTATTTCATAAGTAGTAGTTTCCTGGCCTAATTTAAATAAAGGACAGCATTAAATAATATGAGAAAGTTCTCTTAATTTTAATTTCTAATAAAAAAATATGGTATTAAACATTATATACTTGTTACCTGTTCTCATCTATACTATCTATACTAATATTATAAAGAAGTAAGATTTGTATTTTTGTATGTATGTATGTGTGTATGTTTGTAGAGTTTTCACGCAAAAACTACTGGACCGATTTCAATATTTTTTTCACGATTAGACAGCTGCATCTTCACTGACCAGCATAGGCTATATTACATTTTCAAAAAAAATAGAGATCCCTAATAAAAATGCAATAATGTAACCCAAGGTGAGAAGAAATTGATCTTAACAGTTCTATCATCGCATGCGCTGCGAAAACTATTGATGATAGAACAAAACAATGTTCTACAGTATTATAGAACGCATCAATATCTATATAAAAGTCCGCGATAGCATATGTCCAACTACTGTAGTTATGACAATATAACCATTTTTTTATATTTTATAAGTTAACAAAAGTGCCGACAACAATCAAACCATATTATTCATACCTCTGCATTAATCCTTATCCTATTAAATAATAATTTATAAAAGATAATTTTAATACCTGTAAAATATTTTTTAAATTAATAAAATCGGATATCCCATTCAAAAGATATAACGAATTTAAAAATATCAATCTAAAGAAAATCATGTAATAATAAAAAATGCCGTGTGTGCCGTGTGGCCTCGCGCACCGTGGCGAGTAACTCTGCGGGGGTGAGGGGGAGGTGCATCGATATCGATATAATAAAATTATTAAGATAATCGATAAGATTTTTTGTTACCTTATTTGATTTGAATAGGCCCCGAAACTATGAGACCAATTTGGAAAATTCTTTTACGATTAGACGATTAAGGTATAAAATTATTGACAATAGAGCAAAGTGATGTACTATAATTTCATAGAAGACATCAATATCTACAAAAAGTATACGATACTATGTGTAACTGTTAGAGTTATGTTACAATAACTAATTATCAAAGGAAAAAGTGCAAAATAGAACAGAGCCGCCATGGTAGTACAGAGGGACATATAAAATATATATATTTTATATTCGGTCATAATGAATAGCTTTAAACTTTGCCTACAAAGGTATCCCGTACGTAGTATATCATTTTTTTCATTTATTATTACCAGTAGTATCGATACTAATGTGGTATCTATATTTTTATATTATATATATTTAATATTTTTTCTCCCCTTAGTGTTTTTCAGGTGGAAAATACAGACAATATTTTAATTCATAAAATATTTTATTCACCATAAAAATGATAGTAGTTTTTATAATTCTAATATAAGTAAACAACTTTCTAAAATGATCTTTCCTTGCGTGTGTTGTAATAACTATCAGGAGCTATTAAACAAAACATTACATTCTCATTTTGATAAATATATTATATGTTATTACAGTATAACAATGTAATATATAAGATATTATATATTATTTTAATTTTTATCTTAAAACTAGCGGCCGCGCGCAACTTCGCCTGCTTATTAGCACCCTTAGGATTGAATTCTAAAAAAACCACGAAAAGCGTGTTCGTTAAAATATTTTTAACAGTCTGAATTTAATGTTTTATAAAAATCGGTGGCGATTTAAAGATTTTTCCTTATAAACTTTCAACCCCGTCCATTGTTTTTAGAATTCATCCCTAAGAGGATGAATTCTAAAAACCATGAAACACATGTTCAATGAAATATTTTAAAGAGTCTGCTGACTATCAAATTTTATGAAAATCGGTGCTGTTTTAAAAAAATCCATACAAACTTTCAACACCTATGTCATGCGTTTAGGGTAAAAAATTTTCAAAATCCCTTATTAGTGGATGTCCAAATTATTAAAATAAACATCTGTCCAAACTTCACGTTTCTCCCATCAGCGGTTACGGCTGTGCGTGTGTCTTACCTCAGTCAGTCAGGTACATGTCTTTTTATATATATAGATAAATAGATAAATAAGTGTATTTTGATCAAATTTATTTTCTTAAAAAATTACCAGTGCCCAAAAAAGCTATCATTTCTCTATGAGGATATAAATAAATAGTTATAAAGTTCAGTTTTTTAATCATTACACCATTCATACATGACGAATGTTACAATAAAAACAATTAAACCGATATTACTGCTCCCGCACCGCGCTCACGTCTTAGCTCTTTATATCGCTTAAGTCGTTTCTGAGATAAGCGTCGAAAAAAAAAAAAAAAACCAACAAACAAACAAAATTTACAAATATATATTGTTTCTGGTTCTATTACTTTGTTAATTGCCCCCAATAATAATTTTTCTAATGAAAATCTAAAATGTCACCATGGTTTTAATAATTTTCACATTAGAAATCATAAGTGCGCTGCAAGCATACATTATTTATTAAAACAGGAACGTAATTCCCTGTACCGAAACAAACAAATAATTTACAAATTTAAGTACATATATTTCTCAAGAGAACTTAATCAAAACTTATTTAAAAAAAATATTTACGTATTATAGTTAAAAAGTAAAAAGTGTGAATAATATATTCTATAGAGGAATCACACATTCCTCATGTGTGATTCCTCTATAGAATATATTATTCTACATAATATCATTAAAAAACAAGTTTAAACAGGACATATAAGACTCTTACAGTATAATTATTTTCGATCAATATTTTTTAACTTTTTTTTAATTTTGAACATTTTGAATTGAACGAAAAATTTAGACTATTTTGTCTAATTTTTTCGTCATAATGGCGCAAAAATTTTCAAAATATTCATATATAAGACTCATATATAAGACTCTTACAGTATAATTATTTTCGATCAATATTTTTTAACTTTTAATTTTGAACATTTTGAATTGAACGAAAAATTTAGACTATTTTGTCTAATTTTTTCGTCATAATGGCGCAAAAATTTTCAAAATATTCAAAAAAAATTTATTTTGAAAAACATCATTTATGAACGATAAGAATGTTGGTAGTTTCTCAAAAGGTATAAGAATTTAAAAAAATGCTTAAAATATGCTTCGCAAGTGTTGTAATAACTATTGGTTACAACCAATCACTAAAAAATCGCTATAGATATTAAATATGCTCAATTATATAGTATTTTTGTGAGCACCACTTTAAATGAAACCATAGTTTTAACTACTCTATAAAAGCCTAATACAATTAAAAAAATCCCAAAAATGAAAAAGTTATTTTTTTATACAAAATAAATTATATTTTATCGTTGATATTAAAATAAAACGCTATTTGTCATTAAAGACGCAAACAGACATAGGCCTATCAAAGGGAAACCGCCGCATTCGAGTCGTAGGTATTGGCGGCAAAGTTCAAAGTTGCTTAGCCTTTAGTAATATTTTGTAGTAGAATGTGTTAACGTTATTGGTATCTATGCGTAAAAATCCTACGTCTAAACTGTTGAGGTATCTTGATTAATTTCTTTAGGTATGGGTTTAAAATATTTTATCCTATATACTGTCCCCGTAAAAGAAGCGCTGACGCTTCAATTCTGTATAAATATTGAAGGCCATCGTGGCGTAGGGGCACAAAATTGTGCCTGTAACGTGACGTTATGGGTTCGATTTCCACTTGGAGGATTAAATTGCAATTTTATCATATTTTCATTTCGCACGTCAGCCATATATCATACGCAGTATCTTAACAGTTAAGTTCCCTGTACCTACCATGCTATAGGCTGGATACTGGCGTGAATCTGGTTTTAATTATGTGTGAACCAATTAAAATAAAACTAAATATTTAAAGGAACTTAAACTGGTTAAGCCCTTTCTGAGATTATCGTGAACGCACAGATAAACAGACAAACTGACCAAGTTCTATTACATTTTTAAATGTCCGTAATAACAATTTTTCTAATATATCTTCCATGTCCAGACACCGATGAGTTAGGATTTTATTGTAAGTATTGATATAACTATAGCTATAACCATAACTTAGGCCATAAGGACTCCTTAAGGCAAAAGTTTAAAGAAATTAATATATTGACAGTTGCATCTCTCTCATGAGTGGTACGAAAATGCGACCTAAGGTTTTAATAATTTTCACATTATAAATCTTAAGTGCCTTGCAAATATACATTATAGGTATATTAAAACATGAATATAATTTTAGTGTTTTAAGTAAATAATTCTGTGGTTAAAGCGGGCGAAGCCGCGAGCGGGTCGCTAGTATTTTATATAAGGACATTAAGGATTAGGTGGAGGCTACCTAATCGAACAAGCAACAAGAAATTAGATCCTGTGACCGTCGTAATCGGTTAGGAACATAAACGTTGACTGCACCAACACAGCATTTTGCTATTTTAAAATGCGCTACAAAAATGACTTTTACACTTTAAATATCTACATTTGTATTTTCAATTGTGTAGAATGCAATAGCTGTAGTTTATTTCTACGACATTTCACATTAACAATACGGAGAAAGAATTTTATAAATTATCTGTGAATTCTGTAGAGACCGTTACATTTTCTATTGTACTTTCACGTGTCAAAGTGTTACATAGGTACTTACTGTTGTGGATGGAATATAACTTTGAATACCTGGATTTTTTATATAATAATGTTAATATATTTATTTTTACATATTTATTTTTTTGTTTCATGATGTATCTCGCATACACCAGGGTGTGTGAAGGGAATCTAGTATAATATTCTATGTTTATTTATACAATATTTTTTGTGTATGAGAACTCCCTCCAGTTTCATTGATGCTGTATTCTCGAAGCTAACCGAGTTAAGCTCTCTTGGTTTAATAAGCTTTTCGTGCTTTACTTATTCTCTCGATGAACCCAAAGCGATTTCTGAATATAGAATATTTTTATAATCTTTGATAAATAAATGACGGAACAACCGTCATTTAGTCAGACATTTAGCTCTGTCACTCAACACACAAAATTGCATAAAATGAACTAAATCCTGCACATACCAGCGTAGGAAGAAGGAACCTGGAAAGCTAAACGTTCTCATTAACGCACTTCTGTTCCCACTCTCCAACGAATTTTTGAGGCATTGGCAACACTGAATTCTTCCACCGAATAATGGAGGCGTTGCTTGCTAAGTGGCAGAGATCAAAAATACTCTTTGCCCCGTTACCACAGTGAGAAAAGTTAAATATTAAATATTTGATTTTCCAGAGTGGGTATCAAACCCACAACCTGTCGCGTTAACTATCACACGCTTCTGCTCTTGCGCCACGACTGGCCTCACCGTCAGAAATTGTCAAATCGTGTTAAACCTTACAAAAAAGTTTTTTCTATATATTTTATACTTTACATTTAGATCCTTTGTTATAAAGTAAATGATGTATTATAAGCCATTCCTATTCCCTCGTCTCATTTCTATGCGTCGTATTTTATATCGTGTGTTGCTTTAGAAAGATCTCTGACATGTCATAGTTTTGTTTTTACAAATACTCTTCACGTAACTGAACGTATGAATGTTTTTGTTCTTTGTTATATTCTGTCTTTTTATTCATTCCATATATATATTCTTCATAATTCTTCCTAGGCCGTCGTGGTGTGACAGCACAGAATCTGACTGTAAATGTGGTGGTTCTAAGTTTGATTGTCGCTCGGGAAATAAATATTTTCATTTCCATGCCACGGTCACAACACAAGGTGCAGCGTTGATTTCTGCCACTCAACACGTAATACCTTGAAAATTGCAAAACGTGAGGAACTCTATAGTAGAAAAGCAGATTCCGATACTCAGCTCTAAGATAAGGTTCCCTCTGTCTACCCTGCTATATGCGGGATATAGCGTGATTGTTGTTCACTTAAAATTTAAGCATATTGAGAAGTGGAGCTCTATCGACTGTGGATATCTTTTTAACACTTCAGAGCAATAACCGTCACAAAAACATGACTATAAAACTTCTAACTTTAAAAAAATATATTTACAGAGAAATCTTGTAAAAACGCCAAATGTTCAATAATATCGCAAATATCATCTAATAAAAAGTTATAATCCGACATTCTATATTAAGAATTTACCTTTGGATCACTCTTAAGGAGTACTTTTTGACCTTTTAAATAATCATGTTCATGTAAAAGATATATACAAAATATAAATATTTTTTATTTTCCTTTACGTAAGGTTGAAATATTTTATAAACTATATAAGCTAAGAAATTAATCTAGTTATTTTCAATGTTCTGTAATTCTTTCAAATGTTTCACGCTGTATGGAGACTACACGAAGGAAGTTGTATGGTAAAAGAGATAATTTGTTACATAATGAGAGAATTGATGTTAAAAATAAGAATGCCATCATGGCGGAGAGGCTACAAGAGTGCGACTGTAAACGCAACGGTTGTGGGTTCGATTCCCACTTGGGGGAATGAATATTAAATATTTAAATTTCCTAGCTCTGCTAACGAGGCTAAGCGCGGTGTTGTCAATGCATCATCATAATTCGTCGGAAAATAGGGAACGGAAGGGTATTAATTTTACTAGTGTCTTTACACTACTTTTCTTTGTGAGTGAAGATAGCTTCACCCACAAAGAAATATAAAAAAACATAGTGAATTTTCTATTAACTATAGAATATGTCAAAACCTGCCAAAATATATCAATATGCCATATCTAGTGAATATAAATTAAGTATCGAGAGGCATTGCGTATTGATTAATGGAACTCAACGCCGCATGCTAAAATATATTATAATGTCAAATATAACATAATTTAATGTCACAATTCCCAGGCCCGTGGCGCAGGGGCACTAAGTGTGACTGCAAAATTAACTGGTTATGGGTTCGATCCCTACCCGAGGACATGAAATATTTATTTAAATTTATATTTTCATTTCTTCGCTCTGGTATCGAGGCAACGCGCGGCGTTGAGTTCCGAAAAGTGGGGAACGAAGTATCTTAGCACTAGTTTCCCTCTGCCTACCCTGCTGTGTGTAGGATACAGTGTGAAGCTATATTTTTAATAAGAGAGAAAATAAAACAAAAATATAAAAATTACGAGGCAATCCCAGGAATTTTACTTGTTATTCCCGTCAAGTAAAGCTTTAAATAATATCATATAAGCAGTCTCACTGATCTATTTGCGTTCACGCTTCACAATAAGAACATTAGGACGACCCGTGAAACCAATAAATTCGACATCATAATTGTTGTTTCATATATTACCAAGGAGTTCTGCTATTAAGAGATTACTTCACGAACTGGGGGAAGAAACTTGTATTGTGACATTAGAGTCCTTATTCATTCCGCTATAGCAATTTGAACCTTAATCCAACAGCTACAATTGAAATCATAGCAGCAAATATAAATTGGTTTTTGCTAAGAACTTTGTACTGCAACCACAAAAACAGGTGTAGTGTAAGCTAAGGTTTGAAGGGATTTATTGAGAGAACACTTTTCGGCTCATTAGTTGAGTGGCATTACGCTCCTTTGAACAATTTTGTTTATTTTTGCTTGCCTGAAATATACTTGGTAGTTCTAACTTTTCTTTTGTATGGCGGAAAGAAAATTGTCTATGGTTTTAGTTCTTGGGTTCTAGAAAAAATATCTTTAGTAAAAGAATATAGTTCATCAAAGTGATCGAGGTGCTATTTATTGAAAATGCTTTTTAGTTATTGTACTATTGTGGCTTAATTAGAGGTTTGTAATTCACGGCTGTGGTTCTAGGTTCATGTTTATGTAGAATATTAAAAAATAAATCAGCTTCACCATGTATCCCGCAAACAGCAGGGTAGGCAGAGGGAACCTAGTGTTAAGACACTTCGTTTCCCACTTTCTGCCGAATCCTGAAGGCATTGCGTGTTGAGTGGCAGAACTCAATGCCGCGTTTAGCCTCGACACCAGAGCGAAGAAATGGAAATATAAATTTAAGTAAATATTTCATCTCCTCGAGTGGGGATCGAACCCACAATCAGTGGATTTTACAGTCACACTTCGTGCCTGGCCTGGCCTCTGTAGAATATAAAATACTCTTAAATTGTTACAAGCGTATAAGAATTTTGACGTAACTTAATGAGATTACTTTGTGGTCAATTATTCTTGATGGTTACCAAAAGGCGCGGGTTTAAATACCGCTTTATTAAATTTTTACGAGTCGGACCAACCCACCTAGGCTACCGTACGAATTTCAGGATTGTAGGTCAACGCGAAATTCAATTTAAAAAAATTGACAAACGTAAGTTTGCAGTCATGTGCACAGATTTTGTGTGACTAGAACTACGAATGCAAGTTTGTATAATTTTTTTCCTATGAAATATTAATAATTTTATAACTTTCTTATAGGTTTTGATTATGTGACGAAATTCATACGAAAAGCAGCAAAATCGATGCATAAATGCTTGTCTCTTTTGATTGAAGTAACTGAGTACCTTGATTTTTTCCGCGCTTCGGGACCATACAATTAAAAATGTAGAATAAAATATGTTACGAATTATACCCATAGGAGTACATAGTACCCATGTTATGATGGAACGTTTGAGAATGTTTTAGTGAAAAATAAGGCTAAGCTATGATTAAACGTGCTCCAATAAAAAGATCTTCAGACGCATTAATTAATATAAAATTAAAACTGAAATGTTTATGCAAATTTTACTAAGCTTAAAAAGTGTGAGTCTGAGGGACAATCGTGGCGCAAGGCCACGAAAAAAGTAAAAGAAAGTTAAAGTATGTTAAAGTTCGAAGTATGTATGTAACTGGACATGACTGGTTGTGGGTTCGAAAATATTTAATATTTTCATATCTTCGCTCTAGCAACGAGGTAAAGTGCAGCGTTTAGTTCCAAGTGTGAGCTTCAACTAATATTTTCAACATTTGAATAATCTTTTAAAAGGTGTTTGATGTAGTAAAATTTAAGAAGCTTTATTTTATTCATTTAATTTTATTTTAATTTTCATGCAAGTTGGCAATCACCATCGAGCTAATCTGATGATGAAGTCCGAATATTGAAGACGAAACTACGCAATGCCTAAAAGTAAAACTATAGAGTTCGGGTCCGTTAGATTCGTCGTGACGTATTCTATTTCCTGGTAGAGCACATCTGGTGAACTGGAAGGACGCTGATAGAACCCTAAGTATGTTTTTAATTTTTTAAATCAATAATTTTCTATAGAGACATTTACAATAGTGATGTAATACCCCAACTAAAAGTAAGTAAAAACCAATGCTGAGGATAATCGACCATCGATACCAGACACTGATTTTCACATTACCAAAATGATACTTTTCAAAACAGTCGAGTTTACGTGTTATTATTGTGGCCGCCGTATTACCCCTTTCCTCACTTCACTGTTACAGCCTAAAAACATTTGAGATTTTTCCATGGGACTTGTGCAGTATACCCAAATCGATGGGTAGGCTTAGCATTAGTCTGTGAACAAAATTTAATTCCAGGCGAAAACCGCAGTGGACAATTTGTTTTTATGGCCCGCTGTTGGCCAGTAGATATTGTTATTACAACCGTTTCAGAATACCCCGCTGTGCTTATTCGATGCACTTATCAACGCCCATACTTGGCTAGTTTGCACGCCATTTACTAAATTTTGTCTTTTTTGTTTTTTTGTGGGACGATTGTAAATTAATCATTTAACTTTAGTTTTTGGCATTTTTGTGTATCAAAATAAATGTGCCTATATGAGGCCTAAAGTGGTGAAGGAGCTTCAAGCGTGATAGTAGACTTGACAGGTTCGATCCCAGTCGATGAAATGAAATATGCAATATTTACAGTTACCACAGTAACGAGGATAAACGCGGCGTTGCCTCGTTACCAGAGATCCGCTACTCAACACGCAATGTCTCCAGAATTGGGCAGAATGTCGGGAACGGAAGTTTCGTAATGGGAAAGGAGTGTCTTAGCACTAGATTCCTAAGTTGCCTAAAAAATAGCTACATGTAGCGTTTGTTCGATTTACTACAATATGAGAATTTGGTTCTATAGGCTAATTTTTATTTTATTTATTGTGCTTAAACGTCATATTATCATTTGATTTAAATTTCATCAGATACGTTTCATCCGTTTGATCTATTATAATAATATAGAATATATTTTTACACAAAATAGAAAAAAATATTAGATTATTATCCAATTGGATTATAATTATATACATATCTATCATCGACACTTATAGTCTTATACTTTTCAATAAATTTTATTGATTTTGAATCAATCATCTATACTAATATTATAAAGAAGTAAGATTTGTATTTTTGTATGTATGTATGTATGTATGTATGTATGTGTGTATGTTTGTAGAGTTTTCACGCAAAAACTACTGGACCGATTTCAATATTTTTTTCACTATTAGAAAGCTGCATCTTCACTGACCAGCATAGGCTATATTACATTTTCAAAAAAAATAGAGATCCCTAATAAAAATGCGATAATGTAACCCAAGGTGAGAAGAAATTGATCTTAACAATTCTATCATCGCATGCGCTGCGAAAACTATTGATGATAGAACAAAACAATGTTGTACAGTATTGTAGGGCGGATCAGTATCTATAAAAAAGTCCGCGATGGCATATGTCCAACTGCTGTAGTTATGACAATATAACCATTTTTTTATATTTTATAAGTTAACAAAAGTGTCGACAATAATCAAACCATATTATTCATACCTCTGCATTAATCCTTATCCTATTAAATGATATTTTATTAAAGATAATTTCAATACCTGTAAAATACTTTTTAAATTAATAAAATCCGACATCCCATACAAAAGATATAACGAATTTAAAAATATCAATCTAAAGAAAATCATGTAATAATAAAAAATGCAGAGTGTGTGCCGTGTGGCCTCGTGCACCGTGGCGAGTAACTCTGCGGGGGTGAGGAGGAGGTGCATCGATATCACTAAAATTATTAAGGCAATCGATTAGATTTTTTGTTTCTTTATTTGTTTTGAATAGGCCCCGAAACTACGAGACCGATTTGAAAAAATATTTTGCAATTAGACTATTAAGGTGTAAAAAAATACCAAAAAGAACCTTATATCGCGTACGCTATGGAAATTATTGACAATAGAGCAAAGTGATGTACTACAATTTTATAGAAGACATCAATATCTACAAAAAGTTGACGATGCCATGTGTAACTTTTAGAGTTATGTTACAATAACTAATTTTCAAAGGAAAAAGTGCAAACTAGAACAGAGCCGCCATCGTAGTACAGAGTATTCATCCCTAAGGGGATGAATTCTAAAAAATTAAACACGTGTTCAATGAAATATTTTAAAAAGTCTGCTGACTTTCAAGTTTTATGAAAATCGGTGCTGTTTTAAAAAAAATCCATACAAACTTTCAACCCCTATTTCATCCCTTTAGGGTTAACATATTTCAAAATCCCTTCTTAGTGGATGCCCAGATTATGAAAATAAACATCTGTCCAAATTTCCCGTTCCTACCATCAGCGGTTAGGGCTGTGCGTGCCTCTCTTACTTCAGTCAGTCAGGTACATGTCCTTTTATATATATAGATAAATAGATAAATAAGTGTATTTTGATCAAATTTATTTTCTTAAAAATTAGGAGTGCCCAACAAAGCTATCATTTCTCTATGAAGATATAAATAAATAGTTATAAAGGTCAGTTATTTAATCATTCCACCATTCATACATGACGAATATTACAATAAAAACAATTAAGCTGATTGTACCGCTCCCGCACCGCGCTCACGTCTTAGCTCTTTAAATCGCTTAAATCGTTTCTGAGATAAGCGTCGACTAACAGAAAAACCAACAAACAAACAAAATTTACAAATATTATTGTTTCTGGTTCTATTACATTGTTGACTGCCCCCAATAATAATTTTTCTAATGAAAATCGAAAATGCCACCATGGTTTTAATAATTTTCACATTAGAAATCATAAGTGCGCTGCAAGCATACATTATTTATTAAAACAGGAACGTAATTCCCTGTACCGAAACAAACAAATAATTTACAAATTTAAGCGGGTGAAGCCGCGAGCTGGTTGCTATAGTTTATAAAAGTTTATATTGGGTTTAGATGGATCACGTGGGGATATCAATACATTTTATTCATTGGCACGTAGATACGTTACATTCATTTACAGTACATATATTTCTCAAGAGAACTTAATCAAAACTTTGTATATGAAAAAATACATGAAATAATCATGTTAAGGAAGTGCCTAATATATTTTATGAATCAACCTTAATGTTATGTTCAGAACAAATGAATTGTAGTAAATTTGTTAATACATTTCAAGTATGAAAAAAGAAAAAATACAATATAATTGCGTTTCTCCTTTTCTTTCCAATGATTTATATTTCTACTACTTATATCGATATATCAGGGACGTAACAGAGCTGCCATCTTAGTAGAGAGTAACCTCTAAAAAATATATTTACGTATTATAGTAAAAAGTGTGAAGAGGAATGTATCGTTTCTCTATAGAATACATTATTCTACATAATATCATAAATAAACAAGTTTCTTCACGACATATAAAGGTATCCTCCTACAGTATAATTATTTTCGATCAAAATTTTTTAAACTTTTAATTTTGAACATTTTGAATTGAACGAAAAATTTAGACTATTTTGTCTAACTTTTTCGTCATAATGGCGCGAAAATATTCAAAATATAAAAAAAAAATTGAAAAAAATAATTTATTAACGATAAGAATGTTGGTAGTTTCTCAAAAGGTATAAGAATTAAAAAAATGCCTGAAATATGATTTCTTAGCAAGTGTTGTAATAACTATTGGTTGTATTCACTAAAATATCGATATTAAATATGCTCAATTATATAGTATTTTTGTCGGCACCACTTTAAATGAAACCATAGTTTTAACTACTCTATAAAAACCTAATAATTTAAAAAATTCCAAAAATGAAAAAGTTATTTTTTTATACCAAATAAATTATATATTATCGTTGATATTAAAATAAAACGCTATTTGTCATTAAAGACGCAAACAGACATAGGCCTATCAAAGGGAAACCGTATACGAGTCGTAGGTATTGGCGGCAAAGTTCAAAGTTGCTTAGCCTTTAGTAATATTTTGTAGTAGTATTTGTTAACGTTATTGATATCTATGCAAAAAAATCCTACGTCTAAGCTGTTGAGGTATCTTGATTAATTTCTTTAGGTATGGGCTTAAAATATTTTATCCTATATACTGTCCCCATAAAAGAAGCGCTGACGCTTCCATTCTGTATAAATATTGATATTGAAGTCCGTCGTGGCGTAGGGGCACAAAACTGTGCCTGTAACGTGACGTTATGGGTTCGATTCCCACTTGGAGGATTGAATTGTAATTTAATCATATTTTCATTTCGCACGTCAGTCATATACGCAGTATCTTAACACTTAAGTTTCCTCTCCCTACCCTGCTATAGGCTGGATACAGCGTGAATCTGGTTTTAATTTTGTCTGAACCGATTAAAATAAAACTAATATTAAATATTTAAAGGAAGTTAGGCAAATTACAAAACTGCACTTGAATCGGTTAAGCCCTTTCTGAGATTATCGTAGACGCACAGATTACATTTTTAAATATCCGTAATAACAATTTTTTTAATATATCTTCCATGTCCAGACACCGATGAGTTAGGATTTTATTGTAAGTATTGATATAACTATCTAGCTATAACCATAACTTAGACCCTAAGGACTCCTTAAGGCAAAAGTTTAAAGAAATTAATATATTGACAGTTGCATCTCTCTTATAGGAGGTACGAAAATGCGACCTAAGGTTTTAATAGTTTTCACATTAGAAATCTTAAGTGCGTTGCAAATATACATTATAGGTATATTGAAACATGAATATAATTTTAGTATTTTATGTAAATAATTCTGTGGTTAAAGCGGGCGAAGCCGCGAGCGGGTCGCTAGTTCTATATAAACAAAGAAGAAATATATTTCACCTTACTATTGCGAATATTGAAATATCTCAGTGAATTAAAATGCAAACACATTTTAATTTATATGAAAAATAAAAAAAATCCTTTCCACACAGTATACAAATCTTAATTAAATTAAAATTTAATCAACATTATTTATAAAGTCATCGCGAGCGGGTCGCTAGTTCTATATAAACAAAGAAGAAATATATTTCACCTTACTATTGCGAATATTGAAATATCTCAGTGAATTAAAATGCAAACACATTTTAATTTATATGAAAAATAAAAAAAATCCTTTCCACACAGTATACAAATCTTAATTAAATTAAAATTTAATCAACATTATTTATAAAGTCATAAATCAGGCCCAGCTTGTGCATTATATTTTGGGCGGGCGTTGAAAATTTTTACCAAAAATCAACAGTTTCAAATTGTTCCCCAGCCATAAGCTTTCGTTGACAAAATAAAATTTCACACACCGCAAAATGACGTTGTACTGTGAAATAAATTAATTACTTGGACATCGTTGACGGAATTGTAAATCGAAATACTGTTTTTTTTTTATTTTATATCAATTTAAGTAAAGCTTGTGTTATGAAAATTAATAAACATATAGTACATTTAGATTTAGAGGACAGTCGTGGCGCAGGGGCACAGAGTGTGACTGTAAAACCGACTGGTGGTGGGTTCGATCCCAACTCGAGGAAATGAAATATTTATTTAAATTTATATGGTATCTGGTGTTGAGGCAAAGTTCGGCATTTAGTTCTGCCACTCAACAGTGCCTAATTTGCAGGCTCTGTTGCAATGCTGAAGCATTGCATGCTTCCAAAATTCGACAGAAAGTGGGAAACGCAGTGTCTTAACACTAGGTTCCCTCTGACTACCCTGATGTGTGCGGGATACATCGTCAAGCTAATTAAGATTTTTTTTTTGATATTTAAATTTATGGCCAAAAGATTTTTAAAAGATAAACATAATCCATAACTCCAGAATTCGGCAGAAAGTGAAGTATGGAGTGTCTTAAAACTAGGTTCCCTTTGCTTACCCTGCTGTGTGCGGGATACAGCATGAAGTTAAAAAAAATAGATTTCTTTAAAGTTCTCGTTGATAAAGCTAATATCTGGATGCAAATCGAATATATTACATAAATTATATAGTCGTGAATGAATTATTAGAATACACTGCGTTTTCCTTTTAGAATCCGACTTTAGCACATAACAGTACATACTAACATGTATATATACTGTTACGTATATATTACCCATACACAAGCACTCCCAAACATTTGAAACCGACGGTACAGTATCCGTCATCGGGCAGATCGTCAATTCGTCAGCGGTAACATATTAATGAATATCATCAGAATGCATGAGCCGTGGCCGCATCATACGAAACTACTATACAGTTTAGAGGGGTGACAATGATATATTAGGAAATACATTAAATGTATATGTAAATTCTTTGGTTTACAGTGACTTACTGTATTTATATGATTAACATTTTGTTTTTACGCGGCGTTGTGTTCTGCCACTCAACACGCAATGCCTCCAAAATTCGGCAGAAAGGTTCCCTCTGCCTACCCTGATGTGTGCGGGATACATCGTGAAGCTAATTAAGTTTTTTTTTGATATTTAAGTTTATGGTCATATGAATTTTAAAAGATAAACATATCAAATTATTAGTAACTTTACTGAATATCCTTATTTATTTTTAAAATTTTTTTGCTTACTCTTTTTCGGTTTCACGTCCTAAAGAGATAAGATTATTTATTTTAATATTTGCAACATAATAATTTAGTAATAATTTAGTGATGACGAGTATACCTATAACCCACCGAGGGATCCGTACCAAAAATTCGAGTTCGAATTCGGACTCGAGCTTTTTCTGAAATTCAGGTTTTGCTTAGCCAAATGCTAAATAAATGTGATGATGAATGTAAAAATACGTTTAAAAAGATTAAGACTCTTAAACAGACAGACGGACGGACAAGAAAGTGATCTTATAAGAGTTTCCTTTTTTCTTAAACGGTACGGAATCCTAAAAAATGTCATTTAATCTATTTCTACCTTAGAATTCATCATGAATCACAACATAAAAAAACTAAGAGATCTTTTATAAAATATTATTTAAACGCTTACTGGAATCAACTGGATTACCTTCTAATTACTACTACTTCTTTCCCCTTGTTTTCTTCTCTCTTCTTCTTCTCTTACCCTCAAATTAATCCTTCATTTTTCGTTCTTGGAAAACCATGATGTTTTTTTTTTTATGGAAAAGACACGGCAAACGAGCGTGCGGGTCACCTGATGGTAAGTGATTACCGCCACCCACGGCCCCGTGCAACCCCAGAGGAGCTACAGGTGCGTTGCCGGCCTTTAAGATGGGTTGGGCGCCGGGGCCCGGCATTACCTGATGCGAAACGCAGCGGCATAAAGCCACCACTTCACGCCGGTTTTAAATGCCGGGGGTGGTAATGATCCGGTCGAGTCTGCCCATGCGTGTTGCCATTGCTGGCGACGTGACTCTACCACACGTACTTTAGTCGCCTCTTACGACACCACCAGTACCAGGATGATCCTATTCTAGGCCGGGATCACACGGCACTCACTGTTTAGGAAAACAGACATTATAAATACTAAATACTAGTTATATTGTATGTATTTCAACTAATATTTTAATTTTGTTTTATTTTCTGCAAATTACCGGTATCAACGGGATAATCGTAGAGCTAGACCATCCAAATGGGTGTGGGTTACCAATAAGAATTTTGTGTGCATTCAGGTGTAGCCCAAGTAGGATTATACAGAAATATCCTATAATAAATGAGTTATTGGTATTACTACTAGACGACAAGTTGCTTAATCGATTATTTATGAAGCATCCTTGTTATTTACAATTGAATTTTGTGCATAATATTGGTTTATGAAAAGTATTAAAAACACATACATAAAACCTTCATCGTTGATATTAATTGGTTATATCACTTGGACAGTTTATATCACAAATATAAATGTGGTCTTCCGGATAGCTGTCTAGATAATCAATAGAGAACTTCAGATAGAATTTTGCCGTTTTGGCAAAATCCAAAAATTTTTTTCTTTTACTTTTTGAGGTTTCAAGCAAAAACCTCAATCTTCTTACTGGCCCCTCCCACTTGGCCATCGAAAAGACTTAACTAACTGTTAATAATTAACATTGAAAGTGTTTATTAGTTAAATTAAAACATTTACACAATTCTGTTTCATTTTCGTTCAGGGTTCGTTTAATTCGTCCCTTCTGTTGATTTACAGAATCAAATCAATTTGATGCTTAATTTCCCATTCTAACCTGATAAAATGGTGGATCATAAGATGCTATTTCAAATTGAACTGTATTATTTCTGTATAAAGCCTGTTTTATTTTTTTAAGGTCATTCTGTTTTTATCATTGAAGCGTAGAGATTCATGCATTGCTAATTGCAATAGCAAAACAAATGAAATAATTGCTCTCCTTAATTGGGACGATGTAATAATTTTGATTTATATTCATAGTTCGTTCTGTAAATGCAATTTTTTACATTGAAAACAAACAAAATTAGCGATGGTTCTGCATATTGAGCTTGGTTCTACTTGAATTATAATTATATTTGTTAAGGATTTTCAATTTTCTATTTAGGTAGAGGCAGTTTGCTATGAGTAGACTACATAGCTTTAAGGTGTATAGTAAATTTATTAGAATCGATTGAATAAAATAACTCATATATTTTCTTGATTTATTATTATTGAATACGTATTATATTTATTTCAATATAAAGTTGAGTAGTTTTGGCAATATAGTGATAAAACTGTTTTTAGAACCATTACTTCCTTCGGACCACGGTTTCTTTGAATGGACGTCTTATTACTTGGAATGTAGTTACGATCCGGCCAGTATTCTGGCGCAACCAGTTTTCAGTTTCATCTACAATATTATAGAGACTTAAATTCATATTCATTTGCTTTTTTACTTTCTGGCGTAATTCTGGAAAGAATTAGAAGAAAGTAGTTATTAAGTCAGTATAATAAAAGTTTCCTTCATTGAACCGGTTCATTTATGGTATGGTAGGCCAATGATGGCAACTAGATAATCTATTAAAAATATTTTTTTTTATAAAAAAACCTATATAGGCAAAATTTTCAACAAATTACTAAAATAGCTAAACAACAACTTAAAACATATCCTAATAAAATAAAATATGAATATTGAGTAAAAATATTACAATACATACAAATTTTACATTGTCCGGTTTTTATACATCGCCGTACTCACAAACACATCCATGAACGACGATATTGAGGTATCTGAATCACGGCGGGAGTCAAAATTGATGCATATGAACCTACTCGACATGTCCTAAAGTGCTTAATTTTTAAAATATTAAATCTACAAAAAAATAAAAAACACAGATATTGGTCCAAAGAATGCGTCGGTCCATTGATCGCAACCTTCCCCTAATATTTTATTTATCATACGTAAGAGTATTTTTATATACCTCTCTGTGTACTGCACATTAAGTTAAATTCTGTTTGACATTTAACTGCTACAATTAAAAGCTTACGTTATATATCAAGTACTTGTACTGTGTAAATTATTTTTATTTAAAATCACTTCACATCGCGTTTAGATAAAACCAAGTATATACATGATATTATAATATCCAAACGATTATGAGCCCAAATGTATGATAAATTTTTAATATTTTATTATTTAAATCTAATAAAAAAATATAAATAAAATATCACAACATCACAAATCTACAGATATTAAATCTACAAAAAAAACCCATAAAAATCAAAAACACAAATATTAATTACTGCTTGGAAATTAAATACATACGTTCACAGCATAAATAACGGCACGGACAGGACGCCGTAAAACAAAAAAGAGCAATATTAATAAAGTACCCCGGGACGATACTGTCCGAATTTGCATATAAACTTTAAAAAACAATTCCGATAAGCGAAGTGAATAATGAAACGCATCGTTAGCAGTAATCAACGCTCTTCGGGAAAATGTTTTACAATTCAATCGGCCGTGTCTGTTGTTAATTTGGAACGTTTTAATGAATAATAATTATGTCTGTGAGTTATAATATTATTTATATGAAAATTTATTATATATTATTTAGGTGTATATTGTCCATCCAAAAGCAGAATAATACAATGGTGTTCATTAAGGTATAGCTTTGCCTTATATTTTACTGTTTAATTATCAATTCAACGAGAAGTACTCAACGTTATATCTCTTTGCTTATTAAATTTTAAGCTTCACGCTGTATCCCGCACACAGCAGGGTAGGCAGAGGGAACTTAGTGAAAGACACTCCGTTCCCCACTTTCTGCCGAATTCTGGAGGCATTGCGTGTTAAGTGGCAGAACTCATCGCCGCGCTTGTCCTCGACACCAGAGCGAAGAAATGGAAATATAAATTTAAGTAAATATTTCATCTCTTCGAGTGGAGATCGAACCCACAACCAGTTGGTTTTACAGTCACACTTTGTGCCGCTGCGCCACGACCGGCCTTAAGTTTTAAATCAACATAATATAAATAATTATAATTTACATAATATATTTATATTTTTTAGATTCACACTTTATCTCTAGCCGGGTAACCAGAGATAATGGATATAACGCTATATACTCTACATACATTTTTCACCTCGTCCATTGTTACCAATCTCGTCATCCATGCTCTCCGGCGGGTTTCATTCACTTGATAGTTCTTCAGCATTATCGATACTGCATTTTTGAAAGTCGAGAAAAGTCTCCTCCGTTCCGTATCTAAAAAGAAAAACGGAACACTTAGGAGACCACTTTACTGTCCGTCTTCCTTTGTTACTAACTTATATTTGTAAGTCATTTCTTTATCACCTGCAATCTTTCCTAATGCCCGCAAACTCTATGGAACCTCCGGTAGGCGAGACCGGCTCGCACTTGACCGACTTTTAGATCATTTTTATTACAGTTGAGTATTGTTTGTGTTGTTCAAGTGATCAATCTGCATTGGTTATGAAAGAATAGAACAATGATGTTGAAATTAATCAAAATCTTTATAATATATTATTATTTGTTGAAGTAAACAATAGAAAATGCAAATATTGAGCACTGAAAGACCTGATATAGAATAACCACTTTGTGGAAATTATATATTAATATTGTATACATTTTATATGAAATTATTTAACGGGATCTATATTCGTGTATATTTATTATTATATATTTTTGACAACCCGACATTTCGAACATTTTGCAGTAGTATATTTAAATGTATAATAGTAGTAGTGCATTTAAATGTATAATACTAAATATACGCAATTAATCAGGTTAAATAATTTCTTATTACTATTGTATACGTTATGTGATGGTTCACCACTACACGCATTATCTCGAATTGGACGGATTTCTTAACACGGAATTCCATCTGCTATGCGGGAGGAGTCTTGAAGTTGCAAAAAAAGGATATAAATATTAAAAAAAATCTTTAAGCTTCAGCATATTTTACTTTCTGAGGCCAACTAACGCGCCTACTAAACTGGAAAACGGAGTGTCTTAATACTAGCTTCCCTGCTTCAGGCTAGATACAGCGTGATGCAAAAACTAAATATCTATCTTAATTCTTACACACAGAACGCTCATCCTTAACAATATAATAGAATAAACAAGACAATTATCAAAATCGCTGCCATCAGGTGGCGATGCCGATGCGAAGGGGTCGATCCATCCGAACTAATGAGAAAAATAATGGAGCCCTTTATCTCCAGTATTGAGGTGCTTAAGCCCGACGCTATCGGGTTCCGGACAAAATAATGAACTAAAGTGACGAGTTAAAGTGCTGTGTGCTCCTTCCTGTATTTATTATTTAAAGCTAAATTGGATGAAATGTGTATATAAAAATTCAGTGTTGTTCATTAAATTGGATTGGTATTTTTTAATGGATTTTTCGTATGTTTTACGTAATTGGCACGAGCTCAAATTTTTATATAGCGTCACGTTGTATTCCGCACGCAGTGGGGCAGATAGAGGTCTAGTTGTAAGGCACAGGCAAAGGACACTGTTTCCCATTTTTCGCCGAATTTTGGAATCATTGAGTGTTGAGTGGCGGAACTCAAAGCCGCGCTATGCCTCGGTGCTAAAGCGTAGAAGTTAAAATATTAAATATTTCATTTCCTCGAGTGGGAATCGAACCCCAACCTGTCGTGTAATATTATGTGCTTCAGCGCCAAGACTTTTCTCTCTACTAAACTAAAGATTTTCTGTAAATTCTAGAATCTTAAATAACGTGATGACACACTGATAATAATTTTGTTGATTGAATGATTTTACATATGCGTGTATATTGAAAAAAAAAATTACCTTTGAAACTTAGAAAATTAAAGCAAGGAAATGTTTTACATAGCATGATATTATTGAGGCCATCGTGGCGCAGTGGGACAGTGTCTCACATTAAAGTCGATGTTCTGAGGTTGGATTCTCAATTGTGGGATTAAATTTCTTCATTCTGGTAACAATACAAAGCACAGCGTTGAGTATCACTACAAAACTGGGAATTGAGAAAAACTTGGGGACAGGCGACATGGATATTCCACCCACTTAGATAAAAGAACGGAGTGTCTTAACACTAGAGCCTCTCTTCCTACTTTGCTCCAAGCGGATAAAGCGTGAAGTTAAAAAACCATATCAACGAGTATCTTACAATGTACACATCTTACAATGTACACATACTAAGAACCGTTTTATATGGCTTCTTCTATTTTCTATCGCAATGTGACCCGGTTTCCGCCGGAAGACATATTAGTTCATTTAATCATGATCCGGGGGTTCAAATGGAGGCGCATACTTTCAAGAGATTAAGCTATAACTCGAGTTCTAAACGGATTGTTATAAGTAATAGTTTGGTTAAAGTTAATTGGTCAATTGTTGAGTAAAATGGTTCTATAAGTTTTTTATTTAAATTTTCTGTTTGTTTTTGAATAACGTAATTTTAAACGATAATCTTATTATGGACGAATGTATACTATAATTAAGAATAAAAGGAAGTGTATGTATGAAATGTATCCTTTTTCAGCTGTCGTAGACAAACTGCGGCGTAGAGTTCCGAGTCTCAATACGCAATATGTCGTATTTACGAAAAAGGATATTTTTGACACAAGATTATCTTTGCTTATTCTGTTACACAATTGTCAAAAAATGTGTTCCTTTAGTTTGATAATACACACATAATATCTATTTGGTTTTAAAATCGGTTCCCTTTTCCTGAAAATGCAAGAGTTATTTGTTACAAGGAATTAAAATTTTTGCAGGTCAACCTAATATGAATATTTTTTATTATATTTTGACAAATTGTTATTTACGAAAAATATGTTATTTATAAATCAGCTTCATGTTCGCCGTATCCCACACACAGCAGGCAGGGAGAACCTAGTATTAAGACACTGCGTTCTCTACTTTCTCGACACCAGAGCGAAGAACCATTTATTTAAACAAATTAATTTAATTTCCATTTCATAGATTTAAGCAAATATTTCATCTTCTCTAGCGGGGATCAAATCCACAAACAGTCACAATACAAATTGTAATGGATACATCTCTGTTTTACAACCGATTTCAAAGAAAGATAATGCTGTATTTGGATATATATATATATATATATATATATATATATATATATATATATATATATATATATATATATATATATATATATTATAACAAAAAATTTTTAAGAACATTCAATAAAATGTTCCTTTTTATGTGAATATTTGCATTGGAATCCAACGGGGGATTAATTATTGAGATATAAAGGATAAAAAAGAAAGTAATCCTAGAATAAATATTTAAAGTCACCTTAATTTTTAAAGATAACTTTTCAGTACAAATTATGTACTGGCATGATTTTCTTAGATATTGCAAATTTTTTCGACATTTATGTTAAAATTTAGTAACTAATACTAAAGTATTTTGTAATATTATAAGCAACGTATAATATAATGCTGCATCTCAAAGGCAGCTTAATGCACATACAAACCCAGCGAAGACAAAGTTGACCCATATCTTGCGACTCCACTCCAATGGGTAGGGTCCTAAATACTGTAAACGTAAATTTACAAGCGCATAAAACTTGGAGGGCTTAGTTGTGGAGATGGAAAGATGCATTTTATAAACCTCTAAGTGACTTTGTGGGCTTGAACTAATATTCTTTTTGTTCTTAAATAAAAATAAATAAAATAATTCAGCTTCACGCTGTATCCCGCATACAGCAGGGTAGGCAGAGGGAATCTACTGTTTTAGACACTCCGTTCCTCAATTTCTGGCGAATTCTGGAGGCATTGCGTGTTGAGTGGCAGAACTCCAAATAGAGCGAAGAAATTGAAATATAAATTTAAGTAAATATTTCATCTCCTCGAGTAGGGATTGAACTCACAACCAGTCAGTTTTACAGTCGCACCTCGTGCCGCTGCGCTACGACTGGCTTTCTTTTTGTTTTAAAGGTTATTTAATCGTTTGATAGTCAAAAATTTGCTGAAAATATAATATTTTTAGTTTTGTAAACATTGTTATTGTAAATAATTAATATTGAAAGGTTTGGATATATTATATATTTACTATCACATACTAAAATTTCACTACATAGACGCTATACGAAAATCTATACTCAGATATAAAGTCGAAGACTTTGTTAGGTTGAACGCACTGATCTCAACAAATCAGTTACCGTTTTACTTTGTCTTTAATACAACAGGTTGTAGGTTCGATTTCCACTCGAGAAACGGAGATATCTTAATGGGAAAGGAGTGTCTTTACACTAAGGTCCAAGATTCCTTCTGGCCCCCCCTGCTATGTGCTATGAAATTTCCACTAATCGAGGAAATCTATAGATCTTATACAATTCACCTTTTCGATATAACACATGATACAATTGGTACTCGTATGTCATTTAATACATAACTCTTTAATTTCGCAGTTACTTCCAATTGATCACGCGGAAGAAGCCACGAAAAAACCTAGTTCATAATAATGTAGTTAACATTTATGTAAAGCCCAGTCATCTATCATCCATTCTCTCAGCTATTATAAAAATATAAAATATTTCTATAAAACATATATTATTATAATTTAATTGCATGCCTCGTAACCTAAATGAAAAACGTAAATTTACATTACAGTTTAAATTCATATTCCCACTGACGGAACCAGGTCGAGTCGTTAGTATGTATTCATAATAACACTTTCAAAGGAACGCGGAAAGAATACGCAATGAATGTTTTGTAACCTTAATCATCTTTCCGATTTTACATGTAAATTTTAATATAGCTTTGTATTCCATAAAGGAATTAGGTTGGAATTTATATTTGTTCGTGATTTACAGGTTTCGTGTAGAGTAGACTGGCGGCGTCAGACTGTATTCGTTAAGGTTATAGGTTCGATTCTCGCTTGGAGAATATTTTTATTTTTCTGCTCTGGCTAGATAAACTGCGGCGCTTATTTAATTCGCTCAACCCAAAACATCTTGAGATGGGAGAGAATGTATGATTCGTTTTTTATTGGAAAAATACACTTCAACTAGTTTGACGAAAATTTGCTTAGGTTCTTATTATGGGATCCGCTTATGTCCGGTTCCGGTTATGATTTTCCTTGCCTACAACATACGTCGTTTTCTTAGAATGGGTTAACTGAAATTGTTACTGTTAATTTTTCTTATGACTCATAATAAAATATTTCATTCTCCCGAGTGGGAATCGAACCCATAACCGTCGCGTTTACAGTCGGTACATTTGTTCCACGACGGCCTTATATATAATATGATATACAGGTATAGTAATAATCTTACTACAAAGTAAACATAACGCCAGCCTGTCGTTCTAAAAGCCTTTTGTAGCTCGAGACGTGTCTAAAACGTGATGGTTGTGTATTAATTTATCAATTTCAGAAATGGTTATATAGACAATGTGAATATTCTTCTTCTTCCTGGCATTAATCCCGGCTATTTGCCAGGGTCTGCCTTCCTGCTCAACCTACTCCACTTTGCACGGTCTTTAGCGTCCTCGGTGGTTAGACCATTGGCTCTCATGTCCTGCTTCACGACATCCAACCAGCGCTTCCTTGGGCGTCCGAGAGGTCTCACTCCAGGGACTGACATAGCAAGGCACTTGCATCCGACATAGTTCTCAGGCCGGCGCGTAACGTGACCAAACCATCTCAGGCGACGCTCTTGGAGCTTATCCGCTACGTCACGGACTCCAAGACTACCTCGAATGAATGTGTTGCGTATGCGGTCAGACCGCGTTACGCCGCACATCCACCTCAGCATCTTCATCTCCGTGACATGAAGCTCCTGAGTGTGCCGAGATAGTGCCGGCCAACATTCGCTGCCGTATAAAAGAACCGGTCGGATGATGCTCTTGTATATCAGACCCTTAAGTTTGGGCGGTATCCTGCGGTCGCAGACCACACCAGTGACCTCCCGCCATTTGGCCCAAGCAGCGCTTATCCGGCTATAGACATCGTGATCGATGCCTCCAGACTCGTGCATAACGGATCCAAGGTACCTGAACTTTTCCGACTTAACGGCTGGTTCAGGACCTATAAGGATAGTGCTCGAGTCCGGGCTCCCGCAGGCCATGTACTCGGTCTTCGACACGTTAAGTTTAAGACCGCCGTTCTCAAGCGTACCCTTCCACAGGTTCAATTTACGCTCCAGCATCAGTCGGTTCTCATCAATGAGTGCTATATCATCGGCATACATCATCAGCCATGGAGGCTGGTCTTGGATGTGAGCCGAGACAGTATCGAGCACCACATTGAATAAGAACGGACTAAGAGCCGAGCCCTGGTGAACCCCTACTGTAATGTGGAAGGGTTTAGTATCGCCAACAGCAGTCCTAACCATAGAAGCAGAATCGTGGTACATGTCTCTGATAATCTCAATATAGGCCTCAGGGATCCCTTTGGATCGCAATGCCCACCAGATGCACTGACGAGGCACACAGTCAAAGGCCTTCTGCAGATCTAAAAAGGCCACATGCAGAGCTCTCCTTTTTTCCCTGTATGCCTCCATCAATGTTCTGAGGGCGAAAACGGCGTCCATAGTGCCCGATCCTGGCTGAAATCCATATTGAGACTCAGAGATAGTACACTCGCGGCGGAGCCTGAGGTCGATCATGCGCTCGAAGAGCTTCATGGTATGACTCATAAGCTTAATGCCCCTATAACTACCACAATCTTGAACACTGCCCCTTCCCTTGTAAATAGGGGTAATAAAGCTAAGCCGCCACTGGTGTGGCACCTTTCCAGTGTTCAAGATATGGTTAAAAAGGGCAGTAAGCATGAGCACACCAAGAGAGCCCAACGATTTCCACGCTTCGATCGGAATGTCGTCAGGTCCCACCGCTTTTCCGTTCTTCATGCGTCGAAGGCAATTACGAGTTTCGTCAAGGGTTATCGGGGCAATAAGTCCGAGGTTAGGGGGTGGGTCGTGATGAAGACTGCATGGGTGCTGAGTATTCAGCAACTCCTGAAAGTAGCTTCTCCACCTCTCCTTCACAGAGGCATGACTACAGAGCAGCGTGCCCTGGGAATCTCTGACGCAAAGACATTTTGCGATATCTTGCGTCGCTTTATCCCGGGAACGTGCCAGTTTGTAAATGAACTTCTGCCCCTCCACAGTTTCAAGCTTATCATATAATGGTGACAAACTTTCACTGCGGGCTCTGTCTGTCTGTATCCAGAGGGTGCCCTGACTAATATCTGTCCGATATTTGTTCTTGGGCATACGGGTACGCGACCCCAGATCCTCGAGCCACCACTTGTTATAACCTCCGTCCAGTCCATAAAAGTGGTGTCCCCTTCTTTTAATCTCTTCCTTTTTCCTACCCTCTCCTTCTACCCATCCTTCCCCCTTTTTCTATCTATCCTACTCCTCTCCCCAGGTTTCTTCCCACAAAGGGTTTTGGAGGTCAGATGGCAGTCGCTCCATTTAAAAACCGCCATACGCCGCTACAATGGAACGTTTAAATGACAATGTGAATATTGTAAATTAATTATTATTATTATAAATAAATAAACAAATAAATAAATCAGCTTCACGCTATATTCCGCAAACTGCAGGGTAGGCAGAGGGAACCTAGTGTTAAGACACTCCATTCCCCACTTTCCGAATTCTCGACACCAGAGCGAAGAAATCGAAATATACATTTTAAGTAAATATTTCATCTTGTCGAGTGGGGATTGAACCCACAACGAGTCGGTTTTACAATCACACCTTGTGCCTATGCGCCACGACTGGCCTCAATATATTATTATTATATTACGTAAAAAAATAATAATGTTGATTTAAAAATGTAAATTATAAAATCTCGTTTTTTTTCTTACTTTTAATTTATTGAACATCTTTTATTATCCCAAAGGTCCGTGATAAAATATTAGTTAGCTACATATATTTTCTTTATCAAAACAACGAAAAACAATACATAATAATAAACTCAATTTCTAATACAATCTATCTATATTACAACAAAACACCATAATCGACCGATGTCATCGTCTGCAACATGTTAAGCTTTATTCGTGTCACGCGCGCTGGCATTCCCATCTTAGTATTTTTTTTCATCTTTCTCTTTTTACTATATAAAGGAGAATAAGCAAAGTATAGGGAAATTAGTGTTAAGGCTCTCCGTTACCCACTTTTTGTTAAAATTATGAGATATTGGGTTAATAGTGGCGGACTTTAAGTCAAATTTCATTAATTCCAGCACGGAAATGAAAAAACATAAAGCCACCTTCCATCAGAGCAGAGATTGAACCTACGATCACCACGTTTACAGTCAAATATTTGCTGCATCACGACTACCTATAGCCAGCCGATGTCACCGTCTACAACGTGTTAAGGTTTATTCGCGTCACGCACGCTGATGTCCCATTTATGTGATCCTCAAATACGCCTCGTTATTATTTCTTCGTTGTGGCTTCAGAATGAAAATGTCGTAATAACTTATTAGCTGATGAGGCTAATTTTGAAATATCAAATCTTATAGAGTCCAGATTCAAGAGTACCTAGTGTATTTATTATGGAATAAGCGAGGCCAGTCGTAGCGCAGGGGCACAAAGTGTGACTGTAAACGCCACCGGTTGTGAATTCGATCGAGTGGGGACTCGAGGATATGAAATATTTATTAAAACTTATATTTCTATTTCTTCGTTCTGGTGTCGAGGCAAAGCGCGGCGTAGAGTTCCACCACTCAACAACGCAATGCCTCCAAAATTCGGCGGTAAGTGGTAAATATCAATTTTTATTCAAATTTATTCATTTGAACCAAATTAATATTGATTCCAATTAAGATTCACTTATGGCCATCACATATAGCCCAAGATCCCAGGACCCGCAAACCTACGTTATTTTACGTAGAAAATCTGAAAAGTTGAGGACTCTTAGTGTGATATGTAGTTAATGTTTTATGCTTATTTAAAAAAAACTAACTAAACAAGCTTTATGCTTTGTCCTCAGCGGGGTAGTCAGATAGAACGGAGCGCGAAACGCTACGGTATGCTTACTTACTAATTTAAAAGTGGGGACCTTTCAAAGATAGCGCCAAATAAAAGTCCGCCCATCTCTGTCTAGGAGGATGTTTGAGCAATCGGATAAGGGCGTCTTGAATTAGTTCGTAAGTAAATCAAATAAATCAATCAATAATAGATAAATGCTATTATAATATAACGTATATTGTCCAAATTTTAAAGAACCTTTAGATCGTCTGGCAGGAGTAGAAACATACCTTCGTAAAGTGTCTGGTAATAGTAAATATATATTTTTTACAATATTCTTAAAAATATACTTAAATCCGCGCGTTTCTACTTTGACGCAGGTGATCATGTACCTTGAGTTGGCGCTACTTCTGAGATTGCCTCATACATATAAAATAAAATAAATAAATCAGCTTCACGCTGTATCCCGCACACAGCAGGGTAGGCAGAGGGAACCTAGTGTTTTAGACACTCCGCTCCCCACTTTCTGCCGAATTCTGGACGCATTGCGTGTTGAGTGGCAGAACTCAACGCCGCAAAATATTAATGCCGCAATATTAGACTATTATATCTGGATTCTTAAAATTTAAATTTTGCTAAAATGACGTAGGTCTGGGGGCCATGGGATCTCAGTCTAATACGTACCAAAAATAATAAATGATTAGTAATTCTTGCATCTGAGGCCGTTATGACGTAGGATTACAGGCTTGCGACTGTAAAGGTGAGGGTTATGGCTTTGACTCCCACTCAGTCGCTGTCGCCATTAGTTTCGTTACTTTACACCCATTACTAGTGCGATGAAATGACAATATAAAATATTTAATTCCCACACAGGACTGTGTGATATAATATTTTTTTGAACATATATTATTTTTTAAAAGAACTTACACAACCCATAACGTAATTTAATATATTACACTTTATAAAAACTATACTCATTTGCTTTGCCCGATGCAATTATACAAATGTCTTTGAAGGACAACGATGTTTTTTTTTATGTTATAATATTAACGACAATATTTCTTCATACAAGTTATTCTTATTTACAAACTACAATATAAAAAGGAGTGGAAGAAATATTTTATAATAAGCAAAAAAAAGATTTCGCTAACTTCAAAGTTAGTTTTAACTTACTGAAATAAGAAAATTTTGAGACCAATCGTGGCGCAGTGGCACGAAGTGTGACTGTAAAACCGACTGGTTGTGGGTTCGATCCCTACTCGAGTAGATGTAATATTTACTTAATTCATATTTCCATTTCTTCGCTCTGGTGTCGAGGCTAAGCGCGACGTTCAGTTTTGCCACTCAACACGCAATGCTTCCAGAATTCGGCAGAAAGTGAGGAACGATGTGTCTTGACACTAGGTTCCCTCTGCCTACACTGCTGTGTGCGGGATACAACGTGAAGCTGATTAATAACAAAATTTAGTACATATGTTTATATTTAGTCATAACCTACGACAAGCCCAAGCTTATTTACACAGGTATAAGGACAAACGTGGATAAAAATTCAGCATGTAATCAAAACAACGGCATTACATTTCATTTATCTGACATCTCCATATGTTATCTATTCTGGAGCACATGGTTATTCGAGTAATGATAGGACAAAGGATTTCTTTATTAGAATCAAGTTAATATCATACACATTGTATTTGGTTTTTGTATTGTTGTAAATGATATATATTGAAAACATTTATATATACAAAGTGATTCAAAATTCATTTTGATAAATTTTACCTTTTAGCTTCACATAGCAGAATAGGCAATGGAAGCCTATGAACATAGTTAAAGTCAAAGTCAAATAATTTTATTCAAAATAAGAAGTTACATGCTTAATTTTTTGCTTTTGCTCCCTACTTTCTGCTGAATTCTGGTTGTTGATGTGCTGAATTCTGATGTGTTGAGTGGCCAAACTAAACGCTTTGCCTCGTCAAAGAGCGAGGATATTTAAATATTGCAAGGATTGCACATTTGATATATACAGTATACATAAGATCAATGTGCAATGGCGGCCTTATCGCTAAGAACGATATCTTACAGGCAACCGACAAAAAAGTTCTATAAAATAAAGAAGGCAGTACGGTGCAAAAAATATTGCATTATCATTGGAAAATAAAATGAAAAAAAAAATTACAAACATTTTTATGAGCTACGCGCTTGTTAAATTGATATATAAATAAATATAATTAAAACGACATATATAGATTAACCCATACACATTTACACACAAACATAGTATATATACACACGTTTTGAAACATAAACTAAGCATAATACACCTGTTTATAGACTCTGTTCCAGGTAGTGTTGCCTAAGACGGCGTTTAAATGTTCCAACCGTCTGAGATAATTTAATATATTCAGTGGCAGTTCATTCCCAAGCTTGACTGTCTTGACAGTAAAGGATTCATCATAGCATTCCGTTCGGGACAAGGCGGAATGGTATCAGTGCGGGGTACATTGGGACATGAAGGGGGTTCGACTTCACGAACTTAAAACGTCTTTAAGTTACGAAGGAATAATAGGATGTTATAAAGGAGAGTGAAAGAATGTAGATTATGTCAGTGTTTTATGGAGAGCTATTTCAATTGAGTAGGAAATTGTGACACATGATCGTACTTCCTCAGTCCAAATATAAATCTTATAAATATGATTTTACAGACGCTCGACCTTATAAGCGTTCTTCCATCTTTTTATCCCTTTAAGGCGGAGCTCAGAAACGTGGTGTGACCTAAGCCTGTTTACGAATTTCAAAACACTCACATTAGGCTCTAAACAAACATTATCAAGCGAAGCTAATAGTGAAGGTACATGTAATTTAAATAATTGTTTAGAGTTTTCAAATATATATATCTGAGATTTATTTGAGTTTAAGGAAAGTCCAAATGATTTACACCACATACTTACTAACTGAAAGTCAGAATTATTTTAGCTATCGCTCTAGGAACTTCTTTCACGGCTACTGTTGTACAAATTTGTAAATCATCAGCGTAAAGATGATAAGAAGCCGATATGTGTAAAGTGAGAAAGTTAATGCAAATGAAAAAAAGTAGTGGAGATACTATACCACCCATAGGCACACCAGTTTAATATGGTTTTGTAATGATTGTCTATTATCAAGTATAACACTTTTTTGCGGCCGCGACGGTATAAAGAAAACCGTTCAGTAGCCGTTGAGGATAAATTTATGGACTTTATAATGGCTAGTAAAATATCAATGTCTACAGTATTGAAGGCATTCAAGAAATCTAATAGAACAAGTAGAGTTCTCCTAGATACTGAATCGAATATCATTATAATATATGTGACGGAACACAACGCCAGGTTTTGTCATATACTTTGCAATATTACATCAGTGTAATGTGAAAGTAAAATACAATTATCCAAAACGTGAACATCTGGAAAAGAAAATAATATAACATGAAAGACATAGGAGTGTCAAAGATTTTGCTAGATTAAGCCAAAGAGAGCTATAATTTTTCAGTCTTTATTAACATGATCCCAAGATTAGTGCACAAATATAAGTACTTAAACTGTCAGCCAGCAGTTCTTAACGAGGATATATAGTAAAGGTTTGTTTATATTAACATAATATTTTCAGTTAGACATTTTTACATTTTTAAGTGAATAAATTATTTATATTGTGGTTGTTAGTTATATAATTTATGGGATCGAAAAAATTCGTTTGAAGTAGAGAAGAGAAAATCAATTTTATCGAAGTCGTGTTTCTATAAGCAGCTTCGCGTGCTTTCCTTCATACCAAAGTAAGTAATACGAACCTAGTATTAAGACACTTCGTTCCAACTTTTTGAGTAAGTATCTTTATATACTTATATTTCTTAGTATTAAATCCATTATTATATAATGCAATTTTTTAGCATCACGTTCCCTCTGCCTACACGCTCAAGTAGGCAGAGGGAATTTTGGGAACATAAAGTAAAGACATAAGAGAAAGATATAAAAAATATAAATAATAAAGTAACAATATAAACTTAAAATAGAGCGTGCTGCATAAAATCTAATTTAAATGACATAATAACATGAGTAACAATTTCGTAGCACTATGCTGTGCTACGAAAATTTTTTGCGTAGCATTTCATAACAACTTACAAACATATGAAAATATATTAAAATTTTAATTAAATATTATATTTTTAGTTGTTAATGCAAAATGAATTTTACCATATATCGGGGTAAGCATAGAGTACCTAATGTTAATACATTTTATAATGTAGATTTTCAGCAAATTAAATGGAAATATTTCCTTTTGAGTGGTGAAACTCAACGCCACGCTGTATTTTTATTTTCTGACTCTACCACAGTCTGAAAATGAAAATTTAAATACAATTACAATAAATTTACACGAGTTTTGAACGAATCTATAAAAATTGGAAAAACACGAGTCCGTTGAAAAAACCGAGGGTTTCGTACAAAAATTGGAGGTCTCGAGCTTTTTCTGAAATTGCAGCCTAGGCTATCTTAGCCAGAGCCCCATCATCTGGTACCTTACTTGAATTAGGAGCTTCAATACCAAATTTTGTCTCCTTTTAAGGGTATTATTTTTTATGATTTAACCGCTTTAGATTTGGCAGCATCTACTACCTGTAGGTGCTACCTGCTAAATTTCATAATTCTAGGTCAACCGAAAGTACTCTATAAATTAAATTATCTACTCTACATCTAGTACATGGTTTAAATTTCAACTCAATACGTCCAAGCGTTCCGGAGATACAGACTCTTGACATATAGACAGACAGAAGGTTAATAAAGCTGATCCTATAAGGGTATCTTTTTTCCTTAAAATTAACCGAACCCTAACTAATATCTTAACACTGCGCTCTCTCAGTCTATCCTGCTATACCGGGAAAAAGCGTGAAGCTGCTATTATATATATTCTACAAAAAATACTATTCATTTAACAGACATAAACCTCGTATAACGAAACACACATAGTAAATCTCCATATAGAATTATTCGCTTATAAGTAATTTCAGAACACATAGAGCTCCAAGCGAGCGTAAAGCTCCGCTCAACTAATGGCTGATAGCTTATGACGTCATTAACTGTATACAACGTCGATTCTAGTTAATGATGCATTACTCGCATACGGTGGTAAAGACAAGAGATTTTGTTGTGTTTTGAAATATAATTTTAGTTTATTATAATTGGAAAATTGCTTGATTTAGAATCTAATTTTTGATAACTTTAGAATTTCAAAATTATATATTTGGATCCTTCTTTAAGTGAGTTAAAGTGTAGCTCTATGCTGTATTCCACGTATTACCCTGCTATACGCGCAAAACTGCTATACGGGGAAAACGAGTGTTAAGACACTCTATTTCCCACTTTCCGCCCAATGTTCCAGATATTACGTCTTAAATAGTATGACTGTGACTAAAGGCCGCGTAGTCATTTTACCAAAACCTCATCATCGGCTATTTTGCATCACAGGCAATTTTTTTTACATTTTTCTAGCAACCGCCTCATTCCTACATCATTGGCTTTAATTTTTTGTGTTTGTATTAAATAGAAGTGACTTATATGTTGCTGCGCTTTCCCATGGGTAGCACCTACGCTGGATGAAAAGTAAAGAAAACTTCTTTCATAACCCGAATATGAATCGAATTCGCAATCTGTCATTGTAAACAAATAATACGCCAGATTGTTAACACATTCCGTTCTCCATTTTCCACTAGATTTCGGATGCATTGCGTGTCAAGCGGCGAAACGCAACGCTGCGTGAAAATATAAACTTAAATAAATATTTAATTTTCTCAAGCGGGGATCGAATCCACAACCCGTCGCGTTTACAGTCACACTTTATGCCCCTCCGCCACGAATGGCCTCAATTAATAATTCAACAATAAATAACAAGAAAAGCAAATAATTCCACTTCCAAGTCGCAGCAAGGTCGCACGGTAATTCCCCTCTCTGTGCACACAGTACTAGCTACCCTCATCATCTTTAATCGTAGTAGACAGCACTGTGCTAATGAGAAAAATAATGAGCGCCCACGGCTCAAAGCCGGCGTTAATCAACACCTCCACCGTGTATCGGAATAACTATTTTTTTAAAAAGTACCTTACCTCGTATTTTCCAGTGATATTTTTTCTGAAATTGTAGTTTTTTTTTAAGGGATCACTATTTTTTACTGTAGCCAGTCGTTGAGCAAAGGCTCAGTGTGTGAGTGTAAACGGTTGTTGGTTCAGCGTTAGATAAAATGAAATGTTGATTTAAATTTATTATTTATTTATTATAAATTTATATTTTCATTTGTGCAATCTGGTGTCGAGGCAAAGCGCGACGTTGAGTTACGCCATTCAACACGCAATGCCTCCAGAATTTGGCGGAAAAAGAGGAAACACTAGGTTCAATCTGCCTATTCTGTTCTGTGCGGAATACAGGGTGAAGTTGATTAAGGAATTACTAGTTTTTTTAAAGAGCATTTTGATGTATCAATCTAAATGGAATGTCTAATGGAATTTCTCTTAAAAATTAATGCTTAACTTACTTCTAAATAATATGTATTATTTTAAATGCTTACACTACAAGACAACGTTTAATGAGATTTTTTTTATAAGAATCAATTATTACTTCTTTGTAATATGTGAAATAATAGATATTAAAAATTATCATTCACAATTTTATCGTTTTTATTGTCATTGAAAAATAAATAAAAGCTACTAATACTTGTGGAGAACGAAGTGTCTTAACACTAGGCTTCTTCTGTCTACCCTGCTGTTACGGAATACAGCGTGAAGCTGATTTTTTATATTAAATATATATTAATACTTACAATTTGATTAATAAATTCAAAATATTCCTTCCAATTTAAGGAAGCCTGCTGTTAAAAGTACGTGCTCGATCAGATCCAAACACTGAACAATATGAAGTAAACAAAAAGATTAAGTATCGCTATATAAATCTTTCTAATCTGAACTGAGGGTAGTATCGGAATAAAAAATGCGGCAATAGGATACCTTTGTTCTGCTTGAACTTCGGCTTCGGTCTAAGACCTAAGGCTTTGATCGGTGTAAATGATAAGCGACTAGTGGAAAAAAATCCTGTTAATTGCTTTTGCTACGATCTTGTATTTCGTATAATAGTTTTTCTTAGTTCAGTTTAGCTTGACGCACACACATATAACAGTGTAAGCATAGAGGCTCTTGTAAAAAAACCCTCCTTCATTTCTCCCCCTACATCGCTTTCTATTTGATTTTTAACCAGAGCAAGAAAATGAAAAAAAAAATTAATGGCATAATCGTCGTGTATAACGTCGGATGTTGCGTTCTGTTAAAAAATAATGGCTATTTAATATTTCTGCAATTCAAAGATGTGAGAGACATATGAGATTTTTCGCATAGCCAACGCTCACTTCACTCTTGATTAAATAAAACATTATTATTAATATTTCATTTTAAAAATTAGGCTGAAGAAAATTAAGTAATTCTATCAAAACACAAAAACAATTTTCGTATAATAATATTTACATAAAAAAATATTTTTCTAGGAACATTTATACTTTAGTATATATCATCATTTTTTTTGAAGCGCTAAGAATTTGTAACGTTCTAAAAATAATCCTATTCTAAGAAGTTTATTTTTTTTATAATAAATTGTGCAAAACTTAGACCCTTCACCAATAGGTAGGCGCCGCAACAACGAAACGAGCAACAGAATCCCGCCAGTAAATCTCGTAAAAAGGATTTGCCCCTTGTACCAACGCCAATTTACTACCGCAATACTGGGTGTATCGACAAGATTTTTTTGCAATTATTTGTAATGTTGTTTGATGATCGATTTTATATATTATTTTATATTTTTTAATGTTTTTAAAGTATTTTTCATATTTAAAAAAAAATCTTTTTTTATATATATTTATGAATTTAACCTCAGTTCTCTTGGTAACCGTCCAAGCGTTCTGACCACTAAGCCTATATGATGCGATTGTGGCTTAAAATTTTTAAATGTGCTCTAAAAGTATATCATTTTGGCGGATTGGGGTTTGATTCCCACTCGGGCATTTTTATATTATAGTTATTTCTTCGCTCTACCAGACCAGATATAAAAATTTTGTTATTAAATTTCGCCACTCAACAGGTAGTCGGCCGATTTGGGCAAAAATTAATCTAGTTCATCGATATAATTATCGGGGTATAACACCCACTCGGGGGTTGACAAAACAAAATGCGGCGTTATGTTCCGCTTATTTGAACCACAAAAAGACCCCTTTACATCTTTACATAAAAAACTTTACATCTTTATTAGCTTTACGCTATATCCTGCACATAGCAGAGTAGGCAGAGGGAACCTAGAAACCTTGGGTCTTAACATTCCATTCTCATTAAGACACTTGTGGTCCCCACTTTCCGCCGAATGGAACTCTATATTTTGTCTGAATATCTAATTTATAAATTAATATTTCCCTTCCTCAAGTGGAAATCGAACCTACACCGTGTCGCTTTCACAGTCACAAGCTAGCGCTTTTGCACCTCGACTAGCCTTTAACTCTATATCTTTTGAATGAGAAAACTTTAACGCGTACTCTTAACTCTGCATTTACTTTTTAGTTCAAAGATTCAAACTGATTTCTTAACCTTTTTACCATTATTTATATTTCCTCTTTCCATTAACAACCTGACCAACTGGTTTTGACGTGAAAAATCATTTGTGAATACAACCTTGGCTAGCTATGTTTCGGTACGGAAGGAAGTCTACGCCAGTTACGTTAAAAGTATTGTAGACATTAATTCTAGTTTTTCTTTTTAATTTTCCACGTAAGAATGGAATGAATATAACTTTTGTAACAATATATATTTACTTATATACAAAATATATATGTATTTACTTTCATGTGTGATATCTGTAGTGTTTTTTCATAACTACACCACTTCGGGCTGAAAATGGAGATGCCTTTGAAATATTTTTTTTATTATGACTGACTTTACTAGAAATATATTTTCTGAAAAAGAATACATAACTGAGGCCAGTCGTGGCGCAGGGGCACAAAGTGTGACTGTGAAAGCGACAGGTTGTGGGTTCGATCCCCACTTGAAGAAATGAAATATTTATTTCTTCGCTCTAGAGTCGAGGCAAAAGCCCGCCACTTAATACTCGATGCCTCGAAAAATTCGGCGGAAAGGGAGACCGGAGTGTTTTAACACCAGATTATGTGTGCCCCTTATGTGTGCGAGAAACAGCTTGAAGCCGATTTTTTTTTAATTTATTTCCTTGTTAATGTTAATGCCTCCAGAATTCGGCAGAAAGTGGGGAACGGAGTGTCTTAAACACTAGGTTCCTTCTGCCTACCCTGCTGTGTGCGGGATACAGCGTGAAGCTGATTTGATTTGATTTAATTTTTTAATATTTCTTTGCTCTGGTGTCGAGGCAACGTGCAGCGTTAAATTTCGCCAATCAACACACAATTTCTCCAGAAATCAGTGGAAAGTGGGGAGCGGAGTGTCTTGACACTAGCTCCGCTACATGCTGTATACAGAGTGACGCTGAGTCCCATTAAAAAAATAAATCCCTCAAAAGGTTAGCAATAACTTAAAAACTTTTGTTTGAATAAATAAATTTATCGTACACCAACTTGCAACGTTTAACTTTAGATTGCACAATCCAGCGAATTTTTGTCAAAAAAAATGATAATAATTTAAAAACTAAACGTTTACGTAAGCAAGAATGGATCCCACATCCATCGCCTATAACTCAAAGAACACTATTGAGACACATAACATTTAATACCACTATGACTCAGGTTTTATATAGTATCATTATTTTAAATATATTTTGCGGTCATATCGACGGCGGTAATGGATACGTGACGTTAAAATAAATGATAGATCACCCGATGCATTACCTGGACAAGGCAAGCTTTCAAATGTTTATATAGTGAATTGCGATTTACCTGCCATTGCCATTCGATCATAAAGTCTACTGAAGGTACACCTAATATACAAGTGTGTATTGAATTTGAATAGAAATGCTTTCTAGCTAGGTCTTGTGAGATTTTTATCGATTGGAAAGAGTGACTTTATTCATATTTTTACAGAAAATATAAGGATTACGGAGGCACTAGCATGTTTAAACGCGATGGTTGTAGGTTAGATTTCTTTGCGGGAGAATGCTTAATATTATCATTTTCCGATATTTGCTTTTGCACGGCGTTGAGCTGCGTTAAGTGGTAATCTATACTTATAATAAATCTGTAGAAAAGTCGTTTCTGTACATTGAAAATATTTAAAAAAAATTAGCTAGGGTGTTAAAGGATAACTAACAGAATCCATTTCCAACATTTTTGGAATTTTTGTCTGTTTGTCTGTTTTCCTGTTTATGTGAACACGCAAAAGTACACAATATATTTAAGCAAGTTTTATACGTAAAAATTACTAGTAAATAAACAACAAAGTAACATTTAGAGTTTATTTCATTGTAATAACTTCACTCTATCAAAAGATATAAGTATTTAAGTTTCCAAGAAGCTTATATTTGGGATAGTAGAACTCGATACAAGTAACGTTATCTATTTTATATTTTAAGTAGGTAGGTAGGCAGGTGGGTAGGTAGGTAGGTAGGTAGGTGGGTAGGTAGGTAGGTAGGTGGGTATAGATGTATGGATGTATGGATGTATGGATGTATGGATGTATGGATGTATGGATGTATGGATGTATGGATGTATGTATATAGTTTTCACACAAAAAGTACCGGATCGATTTCAATATTTTTTTCACTATTAGAAAGCTGCAATTTCACTGAACAGCATAGGCTATATTACTAGGCTATGTTATATTACATTTAAGAAGAAAATAGAGATCCCTAATAAAAATGCAATAATGTAACCCAAGGTGAGAAGAAATTGATCTTAACAATTCTATCATAGCGTGCGCTGCGAAAACTATTGAACAAAATAATGTTCTACAGTATTGTAGAGCGCATCAATATCTATAAAATAATCCGGGATACCATATGTCCAGCTGCTGTAGTTATGGCAATATAACCATTTTTTTATATTTTATAAGATAACAAAAGTGGCCACAATATTCAAACCATATTATTCATACCTCTGCGTTAATCTTTATCCCATTAAATGATATTTTAATAAAGATAATTTCAATACCTGTAAAATGCTTTATTTAATAAAATCGGCCATCCTATTCAGAAGATCCCAAAAGTAAGGGACCAATTTGGAAAATTCTTTTACTGTTAGACGATTGACGTGTAAATAAATACCAAAAAAACCTTATGTTGCGTACGCTGTAGAAATTATTGACAATAGAGCAAAGTGATGTACTACAATTTTATAGAAAACATCTACAACTACAAAAATTTGACGATACCATGTAAACTGAAAATGTGTAAACTAGAACAGACCCGCCATCGATATATATATATATATATATATATATATATATATATATATATATATATATATATATATATATATATATATATTCGGTCATAATGAATAGCTTTAAACTTTGCATACAAAGGTATGCCGTACGTAGTGTATATTTTTTTTCAATTATTATTACCAGTAAAGTATCGATACTAATGTGATATCTATATATTTATATATATTAAATATTTTTTAGTAATTTTTATAATTAATAATTCTAATAGAATTAAACAACTTCCTAAAATGATGTTTCCTTGCATGCGTTGTAATAATCACAATATAATATATAAGATTTTATGTGTTATTTTAATAATTATCTTAAAATAAATAAATGTATTTTGATCAAATTTATTTCCTTAAAAATTAGGAGTGTCCAACAAACAAAAAATCATTTTTCTATGAAGATATAAATAAATAGTTATAAAGGTCAGTTATTTAATCATTACACGATTCATACATGACGAATATTACAATAAAAACAATTAAACCGATTTTACCGCTCCCGCACCGCGCTCATGTCTTAGCTCCTTAAATCGCTTAAGTCGTTTCTGAGATAAGCGTCGACTAACAGAAAAACCAAGAAACAGACAAAATTTATAAATATTATTGTTGCTGGTTCTATTACTTTGTTAATTGCTCCAATAATAATTTGTTTAATGAAAATCGAAAATGCCATGGTTTTAACAATTTTCACATTAGAAACCTTAAAGTGCGCTGCAAGCATACATTATTTATTGAAACAGGAACGTAATTCCCTGTACCGAAACAAACAAATAATTCACAAATTTAAGCGGGTGAAGCCGCGAGCTGGTTGCTATGTTTTATAAAATTTTATGTTGTGTTTATAATAGATGGATCACGTGGTGATGTCAATACGTTGTAATCATTGGCACGTAGGTACGTTATATTAATTTGTAGTAGACATATTTCTCAAGAGAACTTAATCAAAACTTTGTACATAAAGAAATACAGGAAATAATCGTGTTAGGGAAATATCAAATATATTTATGAATCAATCTTAATGTTATATTCGAAACAAATGATTTGTATGTAAATTTATTAATACGTTTCAAGTATGAAAAAAAGAAAAAATGCACTAAAATTGCGTTTCTGCTTTTCTTTCCAATGATTTATATTTCTATATATGTGGGACTTAAATGCAGGAACAGAGCTGCCATCTTAGTACAGAGTAACCTCTAAAATATATTTACGCATAGTTAAAGAATAAAAAGTGTAAAGAGGAATGTGTGATTCCTCTATAGAATATATTATTCTACATTATATCATAAAAAACAGTACATATAAAGGTATCCTCCTGCAGTATAATTATTTTCAATCAACACTTTTGAACTTTTAATTTTGAACATTTTAAATATTTTCTGTATGGATAAACATCGTGAAATGAAAAAAAAAAACTACGTCTAAACTGTTGAGGTATCTTGATTAATTTCTTTAGGTATGGGCTTAAAATATTTTATCCTATATATTGCCCCCGTAAAAGGAGCGCTGACGCTTCCATTCTGTATTAATATTAAAGGCCATCGCGGCGCAGGGGCACAAAGATAGGTTAATTTACTTAAATCGGTTAAGCCCTTTCTGAGATTATCCTGAACGCACAGATAAACAGACAAATTGAGTTCTATTACATTGTTAAATGTCCGTAATAATAATTTTTCTAATACATCTTCCACGTACAGACATCGATGAGTTAGGATTTTATTGTAAGTAGCGATATTACTATAACTATATAGCTATAACTATAACTTAGGTCCTAAAGACTCCTTAAGGCAAAAGTTTAAAGAAATTAATATATTGACAGTTGCATCTCTCTTATGGGAGGTACAAAAATGCGACTTGCGTGCGTTGCAAACATACATTATAGGTATATTAAAACACGAACATAATTTTAATGTATTAAGCAAATAATTCTGTGGTTCAAGCGGGCGAAGCCGCGAGCGGGTCGCTAGTTGAACATATAATGCTGTGTTTGATATAATATTATTTATTTCTTTGTGTTTGGTCTTTATTTTGTGATTTGCTTTATACATTATAAGTTTGTTTCTATTTTATAAATTTAAGAACAAATGTTGAATCATTTTTGTAACTTTAAGTCTTTAAATAAACACATTTACTACACCACCGAGCTTCAATAAGAAAGCCGTCAGATTTTCTCAATAGTATTTTCCACGCGCTCATCTGGAAAAACATCTCGAATAGTTGTGTATCGAACTGATACTTCACCAAAATCCCTAAGGGAGGTGAAGGATGGACGATGAACTTTCTATTTTTATTGGCAATAGAAAATTCTAGTAACGAAACGTAAGAAAATAAAATTCTAACGAATTTTATAAATATTTATGAAAATATGTATTTAAATATGATGCCATTTAAGGTAATGCATTTATGATATTCCCTCCTTTTAGTATAAAAATCGCGACCTTTAGTTAGGCCACTTAGGAAATGTTTTAAATTCCGATGTGTTAACACTATGTTTTTTTATTGTATACTTTGAGAAGTTATTATAAATACATACAATATTAATTAATAATTCTTTGTTTTTACAAGCTAGATGTATTTATTGTGATTTATAGTATTTAATTTTTTTTCTGCGATTTTGTTGTCGCAGCTATTGTGAATTCACAACAACAACAACATAAGTTCTATATTTGTTCATTCTCGTAAATAAAAGCTAGTAAATAGGTATTGAGTTTCACCAGCCAACTAGCTATATTTCGAATTTGGACACAGAAAACAGAGTGTTTTGAAAGTAGGTTCCTTCTGCTAATGCGGGAAAAAGCATGAATTTTTTTTTTAATACAATTAGATACACCTTACTTATTTAGAAAACGTATAAAAATTTGAACGTAGCGGGACTCGAACCCGCGCCTCCTGGAAACCGACCAGGCGCTCTGACCACTGAGCCATACGTTCTCGCCAAGCTACGTCGAAATTCTTATACGCTTGTTACAACTTATTTATGTTGTTAGCATCTCTGTAGGGAGATTTAACAAAATTTTCAAATTCCTAAGTGTGGATTAACACTTTAAAAATGTTTAAAAAAAAATAGATACACCTTCTAAATAAAATGTGTGCGGGATACAACGTGAAGCTGAAACTCCTTTTAAGTTATACGAATACTGTTTTCCATCTAAAGTCGTTTAGTTTTTGTTATAATTGCCAATTTCTTTTTCTTTTATGTTAATTGCTTTAGTTACTACTACTTACTTTTTCTTTTAAATGGAATTTTTTAAATTTAATACGACGAAAAATCTTCTACAGTAAGTTTTCTGTTACAAATTCATTGAATTTTAAAAAAAGGAAAAAATATAGTTACAAGTTTTATTTTGTTTAGCAATTAGAGTGTAGAGCTATTCAGAGTGCGGTGTTAAGTACCACCAGATTAAATGGGAAATTAAAAAAGTATCTACATCTTAATTTAGTATTTTTTAACTTCACGCTGCTTTTCGCATGCCGAACAGATGGACTTTATAATGTTGTATAATGGTAGGCAGAGGGACCTATTGTCAAGACATTTCGTTCCATATCCTGCTTGCCTTGTGTTGAGCCTTGATGACCTTAATTTAATATCCTGCTATGTGCAGGATAGCTTCACGCTGTATACGCACACAGCAGTATAGGCAGATGGAACCTAATACTATGTTCCTACTTTCCGCCGAATTCCAGAGGTATTGCGGTTGAATGGAGGAACTCATTTAATTTATATTAATAAATTCAATACGTGACATTTCTTCATTTATACTACAATGAACTGGTCAAAATAATATTATGTAAACTAAAAAAGAAAAACTACGTTGTATAAGTACATTTTAATGGCCGCAAGCGTCAAGTGCCAATCGTTCCGAATAAAACTGTGAGATGTTAAAACATAAGTAGAGTAGAGTCGACTCGAGCTGGAAACATGAAAAAAAGTAGGAAAATTATTCATGAATATTTTTACTTTATACATTTTGTTATTCTGTGTTCTAGATTTGAATATTATTTATTTAACCTTTGAACTAAAATGTGTAAAGGTATAAATAATGTATAGTTTATATTATATTTGTATATAATGAAATTGTACCTAGATGCTGTCTGTACATGGAAGATATATGAAAAGATCTTTTACTAAACGAGAAGGAAAATATATTTTTTTAATGGTTATCTGTTTGTTGGTTTGTCCATTTATCCAGTACTATCAGAAATTGCGTAACCAATTTAAATGCTGTTTTAATTACTGTTTTTTTGGCCACGTTCTCTTTTAACATTTGATATTTGTGTTTAACTTATTATACATATTTGGGTTATTGATAAATACGACTTTATTTTTTTATGTTTGTTACCTCATAACTTTTGACTGAGTAAATCAATTTAGATGAATATTTTTTTTATTTGAATGCTAGTGCTTCTCGTGCTGTCCTATTGTAATGTGGTCTATTTTTGACATTGGTCTCCTTGAGAAAATCACACAAGCCTTAAAATCAGCTTCACGCTTCACAGCAGGAATAAAATAGTGATAAGATACTTCATTCCCCATTTTCCGCCGAAATTTTCGAGGCTGGGCATTTGCAAGAAATAATAATTAAGAATAATTAAAAATTAAGAAATAATAATTAAGATATATTAAGAAATAACACTCGGGGAGATGAAATATTTACTTAAATGTATATTTTCATTTCTTCGCTCTGGTGTCGCGGCAAAGCGCGGCGTTAAGTTCTGCTACTCAACACACAATGCCTCCAAAATGCGGCAAAAACAGGCGGGAAACGGAGTGTAATAACACTAGGATCCATCTCAGCGTGCTGTGTGCGGGATACAGTGTGACGCTGATTTCATTTGATATATGATCATAAAAATGATAATGTGCTTAATATTTATTTTCTAATATTATACATTATTGAATTGTTATTTTATTTTGTAACAAAATATGCCAAGGTTCTTATCATTAAAAAACTTATTTAATATACGTTTTATTTAATATGCCCCTTATCTAGAAAGTTGTAGGGACTCTATATTTACCTTCAATTTTGTTTTTATCGTTATATTTGACATAACCTAAATAATTTATTAGTGGTATCTACGATTTGAAATATTTGATTAACTGACTTCAATAAAATAGAAAATGTGGATAATATTCGAGTATGATGATGATATATTCTTCAAAGTACATTCTTCAAAATCTTAACGAGATTCATTCTTCAAATCTTAACGAGATAATCGTTTTAAATTTAAACCAACCTAGAGAACAAAGCGTAAGTTTCATCAAAATCGGTTCAGAAGTTTTTGAGATTCTAGAGTATACAATCGTAGATTTTTAGCTGTATGTCTCTATATCTCGTATACAGCAGAGGAGGCAGATGAAACTTAGTGTTATAACACTGCGTTTTCCATTTTCCACTGATTTCTAGAGTCATTGTGCGTTGAGTTACAGAACCCATATAACTAAACTGACAGCTTATATTTCTCTGCATACAACGAATGACGATTTCAATTTCAGTCGAAACAATGTTTTTATATGTATACACATAGACGTTTCAGTCAACCAAGGACTGTAAAACGCTAAGATATTTCAATAAAAAATATAAATGATCTCAGCCTAATGAATCGTGGCAAATCCATTCGCAATACTGTGATCGCTCAACTTGTCTTGTGATTGATCATACGTCAGCCTCGTTTTTTCTCCTTATTATTGATGTGTTGTGACTTTTTAGATTAATGTATATCGGTTACATTTTATATATATGTATGTGATAGATTTTCCTTTCTGATAAATGATTTTCGTCGGTTGTTCTCGAATTGAGTGGTGAACATGAAACTTCGTTTCGAATAAACCATTTTTTTTCTTATTGAAAGTGATGATGTAGTACTATTTTTTCTTATATGGCGCGGCAAGTGAAATGTTCATGTACATATTACTTAATATAGGCATTTCCTTATAAGTAAAGAGCTTTAGTACTAGAAGCTTAAAGCTTTTGTTCTTTCTAGGGCGCAAGCCTGTAGAACCCAAGGGGTAAAACGGAACCTTATTACTATTCACTATCTGTTTGTCTGTTTGTCCATCACTAGGCTATATCTCATAAACCGTGACAGCTAGATAGTTGAAATTTTCACAAATCTAGTATTTATATTGCCATTATAACAATAATTACTAAAAACCAGAAAAAAATAAATATTTAAGTCCCATACAACAAACTTAAACTATAAATTTGACTATTATTTCGCCATTTTTATAGTTAATGGACGGAATCCTTCATACGCGAGTTTAGTCATATTTGGCCGGTTTTATCTTTACGTTTTATTCCGCGCGATGTATAAATATAACGGAGCGCCGTTACTGTCACTTGTTGTCTTTTCCGCTTCTTCCACTGTCATCAAACTCTTTCTACATGCGGTTCTGGGGTCCCTCCTTTTCTCGTCTTCCTCCAGTGTCATGGATACTGTATTCTTTAAGATAAAAGTCAAAGTTAGACAGAGATAAGAACTCGTATAGTGTAGGTAAGCGTTTATAGGCATTTAAAGGGGGGCCCTTAAACTTACACTGGGTTGCAACTCCTAGGCACTGGTTTGAGCTTCTTATCCTGCAACGCGATGGATACCCATCTGCACGGTGAATTCATGAAATGCTCAGGATTTTTTATGTACCTTAAATGTCCGTCTGTCCCTGTATCAAGACTATTTATCTCGAGGTCGCGTCAAGTCTATGAACCTTCGAAGTCAAACCCCCTTAAAATCAATCTTCTAAGTCAACACAATCAAAAGATACGAAAATTTATGTTTCGACTTTGCTGCATTTTGTATCAAATTCGTCGTTTAACCAAAACCTATACCGGGAGTAGCCGGTCCCGTGGACCTGATTAGTTATAAAATTTGGCATGAAGTAAGCTCTTACAATATAACAAAAACAATCTGAAAAGTGAATATTTATAGAAATTTCGTAGAGTAAATAAATCATTACAAGCCATCCTGAAATTGATATGGAAGCCTTGGTGTACGAGTTCGAATAAAATGTTTTTATTTCTGGTTTTATTTCTCTTATATCTGTATATTATTATATTATTAGTACAATACAAAAATATAAAATAACAGAAAAAAAATTGAGGCCATCTAGTTAGTAGTTAGTTGAGTTCACTAACTCAATACCTCATGATTCGGCGGAAGAAGGGAACAGAAGTGTCTTAACACAGGGTTCCCAGATTTTCTCTGCCTACTCTGTTATTTGCAAGCTATAAAAATAAAGAATATTATTTGCGAATCATATCATGCGGGCAACGGAATTGGTGAGCTAAAAAATTAAAAAAGCAATCATATGTACATATATTGGAGCTCGTAATAAATATTTGATGTTTGTTTTAACATATTCCACTTCTGTGAATAGTAAAAATTTTACCGTTTATATATTTCTAGTGGTTACCACAAACTATGTTTAATTTCAATATTATAACTTTTATTTGTAATATAATGTCGCAGTGATATAGCATCTCTTTTTTTTTTTTTTTTATGGAAAAAAAATATATATATATATATATAGCATCTCACTGCAAGAGCTATGGTTCTGGGTTCGACTTCTACTCGGGAAAATGGATCTTGATTATTTTCATTTTCCAATTTTTGGCAAAACACAATACGGTTGAGTTGTGCCACTCATTATAGAATATCTTGTATTCATGTGGAAAATATAATATTTTGATGTAAGCTTCTACAGTGCTACTGTAGGTTCAGAGAAGCGGGACATAGAGTGAAACTCAAAAAATGTAACTTATAATATTTTTAACATTTTTAAAGAGCTATTCCACACTTGGGAAAAATTTTTACAAAACGTATGAATATTTTATACGAAACATGGCATTTGACACTATTGATCCTTTTTTTGAATTCCAATTTCCAAATATATGGCGGATGGTAAGGTAAATTACAGCGTCGAATGTCGTCACTTAATAAAATTTCAAATATTCGAATTCAAATTATTTATTTCTTTATTGGACAATTTAGGAAATAACTATAATATATATTTATGTAAAAAATAAAAAAAAACATCTTTTCGTTTTTTTTCTGGTAAAAAAAGATAAGCAGAAGGAATCTAGTCTAATAACTCATAACTCATAAGTTTTATAACAACAGAGAGGAGTAAATGAGAATAATTTTAATATAAATAATCCCCTAAGTTGAAATCGAATCTACAAACATCGTGCTCACACTCATATCGTTACTACGGCCTTTTCCTACTTACATTATATACATGTTAATGCAAAATAATTGTATACGCGATAGAAACTTTAAATCTATACAACAGTTCCCTCATTATTTTATAGCAGTAACGTTATACTAATGAGAAAGTAATGAATTTTCAACTCCGTCATAAGCTTGGACTTTACCTTCGAATGTAGGGATTGAGGATGTACGAATGTTTGTTAGAATATATATTTAGATATGGCACTTTTTTAAATTTATAAAAATTGTCCAAAAGAAACCATCTACCTATACTTAAACTAAAAAACTATAAAGGTTTTTAAGAAGGTATTTATTATAATAATCCCGTACCTCAAAAAAAATGGAACCCTTATAGGATCATTTTGTTGTCCGTTTATTAAGACAATTATTAATATAAGATACATTTATATAGAGATCTCGCGAAGGAACTAGCGTATGAAGCTGAAATGCAAAGGCCATATTATATGCAGATGATATCAAGCTGAAATTTACATCAAATAAAATATTTAGTTCACATAGAAAAAACATGTTTTTAAATTAAGGCAATCAAAAGGTACGAGGCATTAAAACATTTTTTTTTGCATTTGATATTAAAAACTTTGGTGTCCCGTGGAAAAAAAAATCTAAAAACTGGAAATTTATAGGTATTGTGTAATAAAAAAAAACCATATATATATAAAATGACGGTTGCGACATTCGGGCCGTCCCGATCGGGCTGTCCCGTTGTGGATTATATTATTCGCAATTAACTATGCTATTTATGTGCATATTATTGTTATTTTTTATTTATTTCTTTTACAACTTATATCTAAGGTACATACTGTAACAACTTGACCGGTTTTTTTAACTAAATTATTAAATATTCTACATTTTTTAAGACCAGGCCAGTCGTGACGCAGCGGCACGAAGTGTGACTGTGAAATCGACTGGTTGTGGGTTTGATCCCCACTCGAGGAGATGAAATATTTATTTAAATTTATATTTTCATTTCTTCGCGCTGGTGTTGAGGCTAAGCGCGGCGGTGAGATCTACTCTGCCTACACTGCTATGTGCGGGATACAGCGTGAAGCTGATTTAATTTGATTTAATTTTTAAATTTTTTTAAGACCACTATGTTTTCTTACAATTCTTTAACCGTTTTTTTTTTTTTTTTTTTTTTTTTATTTTTTTTTTTTTATTTTTTATTATTATTTTTTTTTTATGGAAGAGACACGGCAAACGAGCGTGCGGGTCACCTGATGGTAAGTGATTACCGCCGCCCACGACCCCGTGCAACCCCAGAGGAGTTACAGGTGCGTTGCCGGCCTTTAAGATGGGTTGGGCGCCGGGGTCCGGCATTACCTGATGCGAAACGCAGTGGCATAAAGCCACTACTTCACGCCGGTTTTAAATGCCGGGGGTGGTAATGATCCGGTCGAGTCTGCCCATGCGTGTTGCCATTGCTGGCGACGTGACTCTACCACACGTACTTTAGTCGCCTCTTACGACACCACCAGTATCAGGATGATCCTATTCTAGGCCGGGATCACACGGCACAAGACTAACCTAACCTAACCTAACCTAAATCACTTTTATTCTAGAGACATGATAAATTCATATTTTAATAATATTATTTTAAAATAATCCTAAAAGAATATCCACGATTTACAATTCACGGCCATCTCATTACGTTCTCACGGTTTACCCGACAAATTTCCAAAGCCTAGGTTATTTCGTATGGAAGCGAAGTTAATTTTCCGTGCTTGCTTTATACTTTTTTGCCTACTTAGCGTACTTTGTATGTATGTACAGTATGGTTTAAACGCCTTACAGGAAGCTTTTCGCATTGTATCGAAAACTTTTTAGCTACAGGATATGATAAATTTTAGAGCAATATAGAGGATATAGAGATCAAATTTTTTTGTACAAACTCTTACACAACCTTATAGATTCTAACTATCTGCTAAGTAATATTCACATAAAATGTCCAACTTTTAGTGCCCGATCTAGAGATACCTTCTACATTTCTGCTCGAAAAACTAATTATGCCAAAAATTGTTTTTTACTTAGGTCTTGTAGGGCATACAATAACTGTTTTAGTGATATAGATATATTTCATAACAATTTTAAACAATTTTCACGCAGAATTATTGACAAAATTCACCTGAAATGAAAATCTTAACCTTTTCTTTTGTACAATTTAAAAAATATATATATTCAGTCCAGTAAGTTAAACTTAATTATAATAAGCAGCTTGTTTATCTTCTTTATATATGCATGTGTATTTGTGTATATGTGTGTATGTGTATATGTATATGTATATGGACATGCGCGCATGCATGCACACGTGTACGCATGCACGCGTGCGTGCATGTGTGCACATATGTGTGTATGTATGTATGCGTGTGTGTGTATGTAGGGTGTATACATGTATATATTGTAATTTTCTTTTACATATGTGTTATGTTCTTTTTCTTTTTTTTTGTTCACTCCATGTCTGATGTATAAGTGGAAACTTTATTGGCTAATGTAATGTAGATATGTACTAGCTTTAAGTATTGTAAGCGCTGTTTGTTTCCCAATATAAAAAATAAATAAATAAAATAAATAAATAAAATAAATATTCGTTTCATGTTGGTTTTTAAAATGATAATGGTGAATTTTAGTATGTTGGGTATTTTTTTTTAGCTTTACTCAGTATTTCATAGGATAGGAAGAGGAAACCTAGGAACCTAGTGTTACCGTTCCTATTAGGACACTTCCACCCCCCACTTTCCTCCGGATTATGAAATTGGGTGTTGAGTGGTGCAATTTAACGCTTCGTTCTGCACTATTATATTAATACAAGAAGATTGTAAGGCTTAATGAATATGAACAATAATTTAACAGGCAAAGTACCACTTCAAGCAAAATTGATTTCCTCTAACGAGAATCGAACTCATTTTAAAAATGACTTAAACTAAATTTAAATTTGTGGGTTCTGTCCCGTGCGTGAAGAGAGTTCAATTTCCATCCGGGGGAATGAATTACTATCCATTACTGTTTTCATTTGTTCGCTCTGGCACAAACGAAAAGGGCGTTGAGTGCCGCCACTTAACACACAATGCCACAAAATTCAGCAGAAAGTAGAAAACGGAGTGTCGTAACACTATGTTACTAAGTACTGCTATACGTGAGATACAGCGTGAAGCTGATTTTTTTAGTCGTAATAATCCGTCTACAATTTTCGACTATTTGGTCACAAATTCTAAAAGTCGTTATTGCTACGACGAGAAGTAGTGCGCCACGTGGCAGTCGTTACACACCGTTTAGTAGGTAGTTTGACACTCATATTAGGATATTAGGATTTTTATAACCTATCTCTATTTTATTATATATCCTAATTTTTGCTTTAGCTTGTTGTTTTAAGTTGGTTTGGTGTATTTTAATTGGATTTATAGATAGTTTTGGATTATAGCTTGATATATACGCAAATATAAAGTAGAATATATATTTATTTATTTTTCACTTTATGCGGTATTCTGCTTCTCTACTTTCCGCCGAATTCGGAGACATTGCTTGTTGAGTGGTGGAAATAAGCGTCGCGCTTTGCCTCGTTACCTCAGCTAGAGAATAAAAATATTTAATATTTCATTTCATTGAACAGGAATCGAACCTACAACATGTCGATAAACTGTCTTGTAACGATATTCTTACACAAACATCATAACTATAGAACAACAATTTTTAAATTAATTTTGACTGACGCTGCCTACACAAAGACGACTCGGAATTAATTACGAAGTATTCAACATTATGTATTCAAAGTGTTCTGTTTGAATGACATCGGGCGTTATGAGAAATTAATTTATATGTGATTTGTTTCCTTTGAAAAATTTTAATACGAATTTCATATTTGAGGGACGTTTATAGATTTTCCTTGATTTGGGAGCATTAATTAATTATTTTGTATTTTGTTGTTGTTATAATAAAATAAAGCAGGATAGACAGAGTGAGTCTAGTGTTAAGACACTTCGGTCCCCACTTTCCGCTGAATTCTTGAGGCATTGTGTGCGGAAAGGCGGAACTCAATGCTGCGCTTTTGCTTCGGCACCAGAGCGAAGAAATGGAAATATTAAATATTTCATTTCCTCGAGTGGAAATCCAACCCACAACCTATCTCGTTGTCAGTCACACGCTTTTCCACTGAGTTACAATATGCTTGTTATAATTACATCATTAATTATTACCTATATAGCTAGATATTTTTTTTTAGTGAATAGCTGTACGGAAAGCCGTGCCTAGTCATTTTACCAGAGCGAAGAAATGAAAATGATTAATTCCTCCAAGCGGGAGTCTAACCCATAACCGTCGCCATTAAAGTCAGACGTTGTACCGCTGCGCCCCGACGACCTCCAAATGATTTGTGCAGGTACTAAATAAATTTAGCGATTTGGTAGCTATTTCAAAAAATGTTTATGATATTGATCATTTTACTAATGTAATTATAATTTAAGTAATTACTCTATAATTTATGTTCGTACTCAATGCGTACTGGGTGTACCTGTCGCGTTTACTGTCACACGTTTGTGCCGATGTGACAGGTACAGGAGCTACAATGAAACGATAAACGTGACATAATATAGCTTATATAGCCGTGCGCTATAAATGCTGTCCTGACATTGCGTCTTGAGTGGCAGAACTCGATCCGCCCGTTACTAATAAAGCAAAGAAATGAAAATGATATATTATCTTGAAAAAGGAATCGAACCTACAACCGCTGTGTTATAAACGCTGTGCCAACGACGACGATAGACGACAGTTATCGAACCCACTACAACTGAGTGCGCAAGCAAGCAAAAAACGTCATAGCAACCAACATCCAAAAATCCATTTCATTCACTACTCGACCATTTCAGCCTTCCATTGTTGTTTTAGGTTTATTCCTGTACTTCATCTTTGCATTAGCGTTGTTATCCCAACCCACCACTACTGTCATCTGAAACAACAATCTACACGGAAAGTTCCAAAGCAATTCGATTGAGCCCGCAAGCATTGGAGTTGGGAGCGTGCGGCGATGGCAAAATAAAATCAGTTTCTTTGGAATTGATAATAAAAGTTGCCGCCGTGACTTTAAATTTTCTGTTATTGTGTAGTTTGTTCGTGGAATTCGTGTTGTGGGCGTTGAGTGTTGATATTTTTACAATGATTTTGTTATGTTATATTCTATTTTGTTGTGTTTTTACTTAGTAGGAGTTGTCTGGAGTAATTTATAGAGTTTTGGTAGTTTCGCGATGTATCTTGTGTATAGCAAGGTAGATAGAGAGTACATAGTGTTAAAATACTCCTTTCTCCATTTTCTGCTGAAACGAAAATAGAGTTTTAGATGCGAAAGAGTGATGATATAGTGAAAAACTATTTCGTTTACTATTTTCTATCTATAATAGAGACATTTAGTGCTAAGTGGCTACTCGAAGCCACAATTTGTCTTATTTGATTAGAAGTTATAACCGTCTTCTCCCCATGGAACAGCGACTGGCTACTAACGCGACGGGTATGAATTCAATGTCAGCAGGGTGAGCATATGGAACATGGGAACCTATTGTTATGACACTCTCTTCCGTTGCTTCTTTCTGCTGAATCTCGGGGCATTGCGTGTTGAGTGACGAAACTCAACGCCACGCTTCATCTTTTTATCAGAGCGAGGAAATGAAAATATTAATAAACCCTATTTGCGTTTACAGTAGCACATTCGCACTCCTACGCCATGGTGGTCTCAAAATTAATGTCATTTCGATGTTTTTGTAGAATAAATAATTTTTTAATATTCTCATTTCTTTGCTCTGGCGTCGATGTAAAGTGCAATGTTGAATTCCGCCACTCAACACGCACGGCTCCCAAAATTCGATGAAAATTGAGAATCGGAGTGTTTTAACACAAGGTTCCCTGTTCCCTCTGCTTATCTTGTTGTGTGCGGGATACCTCGTGACGCTCTGTTTTGTAGTAGTAGAATTTGTTACATAAAGCAAATAATTGTATTAACAATAATTTACGATTATCCTACAAATTTATTATACATGGATTTGGGTCTGAAGCCTTTTGGAACAGTCAAAACGTATTCCGTAAAAAATACATGTTTACTGTGCCAAAAGGTTTTCACATTAATTTATTCGTCATAATAAAAGAAAGTATATTTCAGTGATAATGTAAAAGCTGCAATAAAAACGTAACGGTCAGTGGGTTTACGATTTAATTAATCATTATTTGATTATAGGGACTTGGTTCAGTGTCCCTTATCTATACTAATATTATAAAGAGGTAAGATTTGTATTTTTGTATGTATGTATGTACGTATGTATGTATGTGTGTATGTTTGTAGAGTTTTCACACAGAAACTACTGGACCGATTTCAATATTTTTTTCACTATTAGAAAGCTGCATCTTCACTGACCAGCATAGGCTATATTACATTTTCAAAAAAATAGAGATCCCTAATAAAAATGCAATAATGTAACCCAAGGTAAGAAGAAATTGATCTTAATTATTCTATCATCGCGTGCGCTGCGAAAACTATTGATGATAGAACAAAACAATGTTCTACACTATTATAGAGCATATCACTATCTATATAAAAGTCTGCAATAGCATATGTCCAGCTACTGTACTTATGACAATATAACCATTTTTTTATATTTTATAAGTTAACAAAAGTGCCGACAATAATCAAACCATATTATTCATACCTCTGCATCAATCCTTATACTATTAAATGATATTTTATTAAAGATAATTTCAATACCTGTAAAATACTTTTTAAGTCAACAAAATCGGCCATCCCATTCAAAAGATATAACGAATTTAAAAATATCAATCTAAAGAAAATCATGTAATAATAAAAAGTGCCGTGTGGCCTCGCGCACCGTGGCAAGTAACTCTGCGGGGGTGAGGGGGAGGTGCATCGATATCACTAAAACTGTTAAGACAATCGATTAGATTTTTTGTTTTCTTATTTGATTTGAATATGCCCCGAAACTACGATTTGGAAAATTCTTTTACAATTAGACGATTAAGGTGTAAAAATATACCAAAAAAAACCTTATATCGCGTACGCTGTGGAAATTATTGACAATATAGCAAAGTGATGTACTATAATTTCATAGAAGACATCAATATCTACAAAAAGTTGACGATGCCATGTGTAACTGTTAAGAGTTATGTTACAATAACCAATTTTCAAAGGAAATTGTGCAAACTAAAACCGAGCCACCATCGTAGTACAGAGGGACATCTAAAATATATATATTTTACATTCTGTCATAATCAATAGCTTTAAACTTTGCATACAAAGGTATCCCGTACGTCATATATCATTCTTTTCATTTATTATTACCACTACAACAGTGTCGATACTAATGTGGTATCTATATTTTTATATATATTTAATATATTTAATATTTTTTCTCCCCTTAGTGTTTTTCAGGTGGAAAACACAGACAATATTTTATTCACCATAAAAATGTTAGTAGTTTTTATAATTCTAATATAAGTAAACAACTTTCTAAAATGATCTTTCCTTGCATGTGTTGTAATAACTATCAGGAGCTATTAAACAAAACAATACATTCTCATTTTGATAAATATATTATATGTTATTACAGTATAACAATATAATATATAAGATATTATATATTATTTTAATTTTTATCTTAAAACTAGCGGGCGCGTGCAACTTCGCCTGCTTATTAGCACCTAAAATATTTTTAACTGTTTGAATTTAATGTTTTATAAAAATCGGTGGCGATTTAAAGATTTTTTCACATAAACTTTCAACCCCGTCCATTGTTATTAGAATTCATCCCTAAGAGGATGAATTTTAAAAGCCATGAAACACGTGTTCAATGAAATATTTTTCACTGACTTTCAAATTTTATGAAAATCGGTGCTGTTTTAAAAAAAATCCATACAAACTTTCAACCCCTATTTCATCCGTCTAGGGTTTAAAAAAATTTTCGAAATCCCTTCTTAGTGGATGTCCAAATTATTAAAATAAACATCTGTCCAAACTTCACGTTTCTCCCATCAAAGGTTACGGCTGTGCGTGCGTCTTACCTCAGTCAGTCAGGTACATGTCCTTTTATATATATAGATAAATAGATAAATAAGTGTATTTTGATCAAATTTATTTTCTTAAAAAATTAACAGTGCCAAAAAAACTATAATTTTCTCTATGAGGATATAAATAAATAGTTATAAAGGTCAGTTTTTTAATCATTACACCATTCATACATAATGAATGTTACAATAAAAACAATTAAACCGATTTTACCGCTCCCGCACCGCGCTCACGTCTTAGCTCTTTAAATCGCTTAAGTCGTTTCTGAGATAAGCGTCGACTAACAGAAAAACGAACAAACAAACAAAATTTACAAATATTATTGTTTCTGTTTCTATTACTTTGTTAATTGCCCCCAATAATAATTTTTCTAATGAAAATCTAAAATGCCACCATGGTTTTACTAATTTTCACATTAGAAATCATAAGTGCGCCGCAAGCATACATTATTTATTAAAACAGGAACGTAATTCCCTGTACCGAAACAAGCACATAATTTACAAATTTAAGCGAGTAAAGCCGCGAGCTGGTTGCTATAGTTTATAAAAGTTTATATTGGGTTAAGATGGATCACGTGGGGATATCAATACATTTTATTCATTGGCACGTAGGTACGTTACATTCATTTACAGTACATATATTTCTCAAGAGAACTTAATCAAAACTTTGTATATAAAAAAATACATGAAATAATCATGTTAAGGAAGTACCAAATATATTTTATGAATGAACCTTAATGTTATATTCAAAACAAATGAATTGTATGTAAATTTGTTAATACATTTCAAGTATGAAAAAAAGAAAAAATGCAATATAATTGCGGTTCTCCTTTTCTTTCCAATGATTTATATTTCTACTATTTATATAGATATATCAGGGACGTAAATGCGGGAACAGAGCTGCCATCTTAGTACAGAGTAACCTCTAAAAAATATATTTACGTATTATAGTTAAAGAGTAAAAAGTGTGAAGAGGAATGTGTGATTCCTCTATAGAATATAGTGTTCTACATAATATCATAAAAAAACAAGTTTAAACAGTATATATAAAGGTATCCTCCTACAGTATAATTATTTTCGATCAACATTTTTTAACTTTTAATTTTGAACATTTTGAATTGCACGAAAAATTTAGACTTTTTTTTTCTTATTTTTTCGTCATATTGGCGCGAAAATATTCAAAATATTCAAAAAAAAAAATTCTGAAAAAAAATAATTTATTAACAATAAGAATGTTGGTAGTTTCTCAAAAGGTATAAGAATTAAAAAAATGCCTGAAATATGCTTTCTTTGCAAGTGTTGTAATAACTGTTGGTTGTATTCACTAAAAAATCACTATAAATATTAAATATCCTCAATTATACAGAGTTTTTTTGTCAGCACCACTTTAAATGAAACCATAGTTTTAACTACTCTATAAAAGCCTAATACAATTTTAAAAATCCCAAAAATGAAAAAGTTATTTTTCATATTAAAATAAAACGCTATTTGTCATTAAAGACGAAAAAAGACATAGGCCTATCAAAGGGAAACCGTACCGTAATCGTACCGCATACGAGTCGTAGGTATTGGCGGCAAAGTTCAAAGTTGCTTAGCTTTAAGTAATATTTCGTAGTAGTATGTGTTAACGTTATTGGTATCTATGCGTAAAAATCCTACGTCTAAACTGTTGAGGTATCTTGATTAATTTCTTTAGGGTTGATGGGTTTATGGGTACGAAAATGCGACCTAAGGTTTTAATAATTTTCACATTAGAAATCTTAAGTGCGTTGCAAATATATATTATAGGTATATTGAAACATGAATATAATTTTAATGTTTTAAGTAAATAATTCTGTGGTTAAAGCGGGCGAAGCCGCGAGCGGGTCACTAGTAAAATATATACGAGTATAGATTAGTCTAGAGGCTGAGTGGGTAAAAGAATAGTTAAGTTGTTTGATAAATATATGTATATAAACGCTTAAAACTTATAATGCTGAAGAGTTTATGTGGTTAACTAAGCTAATCTCAGGAACTACAGGTTCGAATTGAAAAAAAAATACAATCTTTATGTGTCAGGCCCACGTTGCAGGTAAAAGCTAGTCTATTATCATATTATTATTATAGTGAATTGACTGTTTGTTTGATAGAATGTATCGCAATTATTTTGTAATTCTAATGAGTATTTTTGAATTGTCATAGTTCAGTTTTATTTCTGTTCAGGGTTTTCTTCTACTCATGTATAGTTAAAAAACTGGATAAGCACGAGTTAAATTCGCGCACCAAGGGTTCCGTACAAAAATTAGAGGTCTCGAGTTTTTTCTTAAATTCAGGCTTAGCTTTTATTTATGGAAAAGACAAGGCGAATAAGCGTTTGGGTCACCTCATGGTAAGTGATCACCGCCACCCACTACCCCGTGCAACACCAGAGGAGCTACAGGTGCGCTGCGTTACCTGATGCGAAACGCAGTGGTTTCACGCCGGTTTTAAATGCCAGGAGTGGTAATGATCCGGTTGAGTCTGCCCATGCGTCTTGCCATTAATAAGTTCTTTGATTTCCACGATTATTACACATATTAAATGAAACTAATTTAACCGGATTAGTCACGTATATTTAAAATTTTACATTTTGGAAACCCGACGTTTCGAACAGTTTGCAGTAATCCGTGGTCACGGGTACACTGAGGTGGCGTGGATTCCTGCAGAATGAGCTGATAGTATCTTGTCCTCTGGTATGGTGGGTTTGAGACTTCAATGATTTTATGAGTGGGTTTCAGGTGTTAGAAAGTTTCCAGCCATCCTCTCTATTGAAATTAGGATGTTTTTGTATTTCAATAGCCTCACGGATCATTCTAGGAATGTATCTGTTTTCCTTAGCGAGGATTTGAGGATTAACAAACTCACACACAGCTGAGTTCGACACATGCCCATTCTTGATATCTGAGATGTGTTCCTTCACCCTAACGCCGATGCTTCTCTTTGTTTGACCAATGTATGATAAGCAACAGTTACAGTCTAGTTTGTATACACCTGCACTCTGTAAAGGAATATTACTTTTTACTGGTCTCAAGAATTGGCTCACTTTCTTGTTGGGCTTGAATATGGTTTTTATGGAAGCTCTTCTTAAAATGTTGCCAATCCTGTCCTGTCTTGTTTCTATCATATGTGAAACCCTTCACATATGATAGAAATGCCGGTTGTCTCTCTACTGTGGGTGGCTTGTTGGTCTTCTGACAACACTGCGGGGAACTGGCAGCTTGTTCTGATGAAGAGTATTCTCCACTTGGCGAAGCTCGTCCCCTAGGTGTTCAGCGTCGCAGAGGTGGTGGGCTCTCTGAAATAAAGATTTGCCAAAGGTAGATAACTGTGTAGGGTGATGGGTGAGATTCACCATTGAGGTATCTATTGGTGTGCGTGGGTTTCCTATATACTGTATACAGTAGAATTACAGGCAAATAATTCCCTAGCTTTTCTAGATGTTTTAGTCATAAGAAATCCCAATGGCACAATAGGCCAAACAGTATATAGGAAACCCACGCACACCTATAGATACCTCAATGGTGAATCTCACCATCACCCTACACAGTTATCTACCATTTTTTAATGAACTAATACTTGAAGATGCGATCTGCCAAATTTCAGAATTCTAGGTTAACCGAAAGTACCCTATTAATTTTTATTCCCTTTATAATATCCAAATACGCGCTTTTTGCTTTTTAAGGCTATTATTGTTTAGGATTAGCTTCACGCTATATCCCGCACACAGCAGGGTAGGCAGAGGGAACCTAGTGTTAAGACACTCCGTTCCCCACTTTCTGCCGAATTTTGGAGGCATTGCGTGTTGAGTGACAGAACTCAACGCCGCACTTTGCCTCGATACCAGAGCGAAGAAATGGAAATATAAATTTAAGTAAATATTTCATCTCCTCGAGTGGGGATCGAACTCACAACCAGTCGGTTTTACAGTCACACTTTGTGCCACTGCGCCACGACTGGCCTAATTTTTAATTTTAATTTAATTTAATTTAATTGTTTAGGATTTAACCACACATTTTCAGATTTTTTCTGAACTGGAACTACCTGTAGATGTTAGCTGCCAAATTTCATAATTCTAGATTAACCGGAAGTACCCTATTAATTTTGATTCCCTTCAAAGTGTCGAAACATGCGTTTTTTACAATATAAACGGCCATATCTTTAATGTAAATGTAGAAATACATTTTTATTCAGGAAATTATGGAGCCGTAGATCTAGACATACGGACGAACAACAAAGTGATCTTATAAGGGTTTTACCTATTTCCTTAAAAGGTACGGAACTCTAAAAAGCAGCTTAAAGGTTATTCTTGCATAATAGGATAGGCAGAGGGAGCTTGGGAGTGTTATGATACTACATTCCCATTACGGCACTTCCGTTCCCCACTTTCCCCTGAATTGAAAAGGTGTTGAGTGTATGTTTAATATATTTACAAATAACGTGATATGGACATTTAAATAAATGTCATTTTTTGTATATCGCAAGCATAATGTAATAGAAAACGCTCGCAAAATTGACGAGGAAAAAAAATTTAATCATCGTAATTGCTTTAACGAGTCCTCTGTAAATGGTAGACCGGTGTTTATATATGCTATGAAAAGTTTAATTTGTGATTATAGCCAGCTATAAACTTTGCCTCGGATGAAGGGATCACATTTTATGGGACTTCCTATCAATATATCTATAGGTATAGCTTAGTCTATACATCGTAATATGAACAAATAATAAAGTACTATATTAAAGAACGTAAAATCTCCTTTTTTTTATTTCAATTAGAGATTTCGGAAAATCGTCCCTTAGTGCTCCGCTTGTCGCTTTAAGGTAGCTACGTGACAAATACGGAAGCCAGTGACCAGAACCCTTTTAACCCTTTTAATTTAATAAGATTGGAGAAAATAATGTTTTTTTATTAAATATTAAATACTTTTTTATTTATTATTATAATTAGCGATGCCAGCGTCATATTCGAAACTATAACTGCTTTCAGTCAGTTACCTGTACCCCAAAAAACTCAAGTCAAAAAGTAAATTAGGCTCAGCTATTTATTTACAGATTATAAAACAGAATATAAAAAATATATTTTGAAAAAATGCATAAATGAATTAATAAAATAAACATAACACACACAAACTATGTTTGACAATATACGCTTTAGTATAAATTGACAGACGTTGCTATAGCAACGCGTATTTATTAATGCGTTCCAAGAAATTTTACAGTTATATTAGAAAGAACTCATAGTAATTTGTACAGCATTAAAAGAAAGTTTTTTTTATATTGTTTACATTTTTAACATGTTATTCCACACCAAGGAAAGAAATATACTTTTTAGAAAGCATAAATAAATTGTAACAAGCATATAAAAATTTCGACGTAGCTCGATGAGATAAGGCTTAGTTGGTCAGACCGCTTAGACGGTTTCCAAGAGGCATGGATTCAAATACGTTTAAATTTTTATGTTTTCAAAAAAAGTATTTTTTCTGTATTAAAATGAAAATACAATGTCATTGCCATCAAAATATTGAGATTTTTCTTAATGTAAATAAACAATATATTTACATTTGTAAATTTTCTCACATACGTACCATATTAAGATTTTATTACGCTAATATTTTCCAGTCACAAACACATATTGAGCAAACAACCTGACAGAACTTGAATAATCATCTTAATGCATACTATCAATCATACTATAGAGTCAATTTCAATAAAGACGCGCATTTACTGCCTTTTTATATGTCTAGACAGTGTAAAAATATAAGTTATTTATTGTAACGTGTTTAATAAAATATATGAATTACGATTGATACATAATTATATATTTTAGCTACACGCGGCTTGCCCGATTAAATTTATGGCTATTTTAAAGCCAAATTAAGCAAAATCTTAGTATACACTGTAGTCTGTGTTATTCTGTAGTAAAAGCTACGAAATTTCATCTCAATTCACATAGTATTTTTTTTAGGTCAAATTTGGATAAACCTCCAATTTCATGAAATTTTACATCTATTATCAGTAGAGACTTAAAGGCGACTTCATTCGCTTAAATTTATTTTATATTATAGCGAAAAACCTCTCAAATATATGCCCAAAGTTTTATAATAATCTGTTGAGTAGTCTTGGTGTGAAAGAGTAACAAAGAAACTCTTCTATCTATCATCATAATATTGGTATAATAAATAGAAGAAAGAGCTAATGGACAATTAAATATTAAATTATTCTTTATCTTACAAATACCTATTGACGGAACGAAACAGCTTGGGAAATAAAAGCATTTTTTATATGAATGTATATAGAAATTATACAACTAAACAATCTTCTATTACTAAGCAAAGCACAGACGAAACCAATGTGAATAATCATTTAAAATTTGGCATGTAAGTAGGTTTGGGTAAGAAGTAGTGGTGATACTAAGCAAGGATTTCTATTAAAAAAATAATTCATTTTCTCTTTCACCTCTTAAGAAAATAAATTTGTGGGCGACGACTAATAATAATATAAATTAAAATCTAATAATATGATTACGAATACAAGCAAACTGTAAATCTATACAAATATACAGAATGTTTTTCTCAGCACAATTTTTTTTTTCAAAAATTAAAAAGTGATTTTTTCAAACAAAATCTATACTTATAATAAATCTGTAGAAAAATCGTTTTTGTACATTGAAAATATTTAAAAAAAAAAATTAGCTAGGGTGTTAAAGGATAACTAACAGAATCCATTTCCAACATTTTTGGAATTTTTGTCTGTTTGTCTGTTTGTCTGTCTGTCTGTTTTCCTGTTTATGTGAACACGCATCACGTCAAAAGTACACATTATATTTAAGCAAGTTTTATACGTAAAAAATACCAGTAAATCAAAGTAACATTTAGTGTTTATTTCATTGTAATAGCTTCACTCTATCAAAAGATATAAGTATTTAAGTTTCCAAGAAGCTTATATTTGAGATAGTAGAACTCGATACTAGAAACGCTATCTATTTTATATTTTAAGTAGGTAGGTAGGTGGGTAGGTAGGTGGGTAGGTAGGTGGGTAGGTAGGTGGGTAGGTAGGTGGGTAAGTAGGTAGGTAGGTGGGTAGGTAGGTGGGTAGGTAGGTAGGTAGGTGGGTAGGTGGGTGGGTAGGTGGGTAGGTGGGTAGGTAGGTAGGTGGGTAGGTGGGTAGGTGGGTAGGTGGGTAGGTGGGTAGGTAGATAGGTAGGTAGATAGGTAGGTAGGTAGGTAGGTAGGTGGATAGGTAGGTAGGTGGGTAGGTAGGTAGGTAGGTAGGTAGGTAGGTAGGTAGGTAGGTAGGTAGGTAGGTAGGTAGGCATGATGTGTGGATGTGTGGATGTGTGGATGTGTGGATGTGTGGATGTGTGGATGTATGGATGTATTGATGTAGTGTATTTTTTTTTCAATTATTATTACCAGTAAAGTATCGATATTAATGTGATATCTATATATTTAATATATTAAATATTTTTTAGTAAGTTTTATAATTCTAATAGAATTAAACAACTTTATAAAATGATTTTTCCTTGCATGCGTTGTAATAATTACAACATAATATATAAGATTTTATATGTTACTTTAATTATTATCTTAAAATAATTAAATGTATTTTGATCAAATTTATTTTCTTAAAAATTAGGAGTGCCCAACAAAGCTATCATTTCTCTATGAAGATATAAATAAATAGTTATAAAGGTCAGTTATTTAATCATTACACCATTCATACATGACGAATATTACAATAAAAACAATTAAGCCGATTGTACCGCTCCCGCACCGCGCTCACGTCTTAGCTCTTTAAATCGCTTAAGTCGTGTCTGAGATAAGCGTCGACTAACAGAAAAACCAAGAAACCGACAAAATTTATAAATATTATTGTTGCTGATTCTATTACTTTGTTAATTGCTCCAATAATAATTTGTTTAATGAAAATCGAAAATGTCATGGTTTAAATAATTTTCACATTAGAAATCATAAGTGCACTGCAAGCATACATTATTTATTACAACAGGAATGGAATTCCCTGTACCGAAACAAACAAATAATTCACAAATTTAAGCGGGTGAAGCCGCGAGCTGGTTGCTGTATTTTATAAAATTTTATGTTGTGATTATAATAGATGGATCACGTGGTGATGTCAATACGTTTTAATCATTGGCATGTAGGTACGTTATATTAATTTATAGTAGATATATTTCTCAAGGGAACTTAATCAGAACTTTGTATGTAAAAAAATACATGAAATAATCATGTTAGGGAAATATCAAATTTATTTTATGAATCAATCTTAATGTTATATTCGAAACAAATGAATTGTATGTAAATTTATTAATACGTTTCAAGTATGAAAAAAAGAAAAAATGCAATAAAATTGCGTTTCCGCTTTTCTTTCCAATCTTTACTAATATTATAAAGAGGTAAGATTTGTATTATTGTATGTATGTATGTGTGTATGTTTGTAGAGTTTTCACACAAAAACTACTGGACCGATTACAATATTTTTTTCACTATTAGAAAGCTGCATCTTTACTGACCAGCAAAGGCTATATTACATTTTCAAAAAAAATAGAGATCCCTAATAAAAATGCAATAATGTAACCCAAGGTGAGAAGAAATTGATCTTAACAATTCTATCATCGCGTGCGCTGCGAAAACTATTGATGATAGAACAAAACACTGTTGTACAGTATTATAGAACGCATCAATATCTATAAAAAAGTCCGTGATAGCATATGTCCAACTACTGTAGTTATGACAATATAACCATTTTTTTATATTATATAAGTTAACAAAAGTGCCGACAATAATCAAACCATATTATTCATACCTCTGCATTAATCCTTATCCTATTAAGTGATTTTATTAAAGATAATTTCAATACCTGTAAGATACTTTTTAAATTAATAAAATCGGACATCCCATTCAAAAGATATAACGAATTAAAAAATATAAATCTAAATAAAATCATGTAATAATAAAAAATGCGGAGTGTGTGCCGTGTGGCCTCGCGCACCGTGGCGAGTAACTCAGCGGGGGTGAGGGGGAGGTGCATCGATATCACTAAAATTATTAAGACAATCGATTACATTTTTTGTTTCTTTATTTGATTTGAATAAGCCCCGGAACCACGAGACCGATCTGGAAAATTCTTTTACAATTAGACGATTAAGGTGTAAAAAAATACCAAAAAAAAACCTTATATCGCGTACCATGTGGAAATTATTGAAAATAGAGCAAAGTAATGTACTACAATTTCATAGAAGATATCAATATCTACAAAAAGTTGCCAATGCCATGTGTAACTGTTAGAGTTATTTTACAATAACTAATTTTCAAAGGAAAAAGTGCAAACTAGAACAAAGCTGCCATCGTAGTACAGAGGGACATCTAAAATATATATATTTTATATTCTGTCATAATGAATAATATATGCCCTTTTATATATATACCCAATATACAGTGCCCAAAAAACCTATCATTTTTCTATGAGGATATAAATAAATAGTTATAAAGGTCAGCTATTTAATCAATACACCATTCATACATGACGAATGTTACAATAAAAACAATTAAAGCGATTTTACCGCTTCCGCACCGCGCTTACGTCTTAGCTCTTTAAATCGCTTAAATCGTTTCTGAGACAAGTACCGACTAACAGAAAAACCAACAAACAAACAAAATTTACAAATATTATTGTTTCTGGTTCTATTACTTTGTTAATTGCTCCCTATAATATTTTTTTTGTTTTAATAATTTTCACATTAGAAATCCTAAGTGCGCTGCAAGCATACACTATTTATTAAAACAGGAACGTAATTCCCTGTACCGAAACAAACAAATAATTCACAAATTTAAGCGGGTGAAGCCGCGAGCTGGTTGCTGTAGCTTATAAAAGTTGATATTGTGTTTAGATGAATTTTAATCATTGGCACAAAGGTACGTTATATTCATTTACAATAGATATAATTTTCAAGAGAACTTAATCAAAACTTTGTATCTAAAAAAATACATGAAATAATCATGCTAAGGAAGTACCAAATATATTTTATGAATCAACCTTAATGTTATGTTCAAAACAAATGAATTGTATGTAAATTTGGTAATACATTTCAAGTATGAAAAAAAGAAAAAATGCAATATAATTGCGGTTCTCCTTTTCTTTCCAATGATTTATATTTCTATTATTTATATCGATATATCAGGGACATAAATGCGGGAACAGAGCTGCCATCTTAGTACAGAGTAACCTCTAAAAAATATATTTATTTATTATAGTTAAAGAATAAAAAGTGTGAAGAGGAATGTGTGATTCCTCTATAGATTATATTATTCTACATAATATCATAAAAAAACAAATTTAAACAGGATATATAAAGGTATCTTCCTACAGTATAATTATTTTCGATCAACATTTTTTAATTTTTAATTTTGAACATTATGAACTGAACGAATAAATTAGACTATTTTGTCTAATTTTTTCGTCATAATGGCGCGAAATTATTCAAAATATTCAAAAAAAAATTATTTTGAAAAAAATAATTTATTAACGATAAGAATGTTGGTAGTTTAAATTCTTTGCAATAACTATTGGTTGTATTCACTAGAAATCACTATAGATATTAAATATGCTCAATTATATAGTATTTTTGTCAGCGCCACTTTAAATGAAACCATAGTTTTAACTACTCTATAAAAGCCTAATACAATTTAAAAAATCCCAAAAATGAAAAAGTTTTTTATACAAAATAAATTATATATTAAAGTTGACATTAAAATAAAACGCTATTTTTCATTAAAGACGCAAACAGACATAAGCCTATCAAGGGGAAACCGCCACATACGAGTCGTAGGTATTGGCGGCAAAGTTCAAAGTTGCTTAATCTTTAGAAATATTTTGTAGTAGTATAGTGATTACGTTATTGGTATCTATGCGTTACTGCGTCACACGAAATATAGGTATGGATAAACATCAAAAAATCCTACGTCTAATCTGTTGAGGGAGGTATCTTGATTGATTTCTTTGGGTATGGGTTTAAAATATTTTATCCTATATATTGTCCACGTAAAAGGAGCGCTGACGCTTCCATTCTGTATAAATATTAAAGGCCGTCGTGGCGTAGGGGCACAAAATTGTGCCTGTAACGTGACGTTATGGGGTCGATTCCCACTTAGAGGATTGAATTGTAATTTAATCATATTTTCATTTCGCATGTCAGTCATATATCATACGCAGTATCTTAACACTTAAGTTCCCTCTACCTACCCTGCTATAGGCTGGATACAGCGTGAATCTGGTTTTAATTTTGTGTGAACCGATTAAAATAAAACTAATACTAAATATTTAAAGGAAGTTAGAAAAATTACAAAACTGCACTTAAAGCCTTTAAGCCCTTTCTGAGATTACCGTGAACGTACAGATAAGCAGAAAAACTGACCAAGTTCTATTACATTGTTAAATGTCCGTAATAACAATTTTTCTAATATATCTTCCACGTACAGACACGGATGAGTTAGGATTTTATTGTAAGTATCGATATAACTATAACTATATAGCTATAACCATAACTTAGGCCCTAAAGACTCCTTAAGTCAATAGTTTTAAGGAAATTAATATATTGACAGCTGCATCTCTCTTATGGGAGGGTACGAAAATGCGACCTAAGGTTTTAATAATTTTCACATTAGAGATCTTAAGTGCGTTGCAAATATACATTATAGGTATATTAAAACATGAATATAACTTTAGTGTTTCAAGTAAATAATTCTGTGGTTAAAGCGGGCGAAGCCGCGAGCGGGTCGCTAGTAAATAATAAAATTATCATTGTAAAATAAAACGTCATTTACCAAGAAGGTTTATGTATAGGTGTGTTGGTACGCGGATATAAACCTATGAAAACGCTGCATATGGCTCATTCAAAAATAGAGTCGTAGGTATTGGCGTCAAAGTTCAAAGTTGTTTAACCGTTAGTAGTATGCGTTATTAGTATCTAGGCGTTACTGCGTCAAACAAAATAATCATCGTAAAATGAAAAAAAATCCTACGTCCCAAACTTGAGGTATCTTGATTAATTTCTTTAGGTATGGGTTTAAAATATTTTACTCTATATGTTGTTGCCGTGAAAGGAGCGTTGACGCTTCCACCCTGTATAACGATCTAAACTCGTGACCGCGCGTTGTAATCAACTAAATAATAATTACCGTAAAAAAAAAGAAAAAAAATAGCACTCTCGATCGAAAGTCATTTAGAAAATCAATTTGAAGGATCCCGCCACCGCTACGCCAGCTACGGCGTAACTCATATTTCTAAATGACTATTTTATTGCCAATGAATTATTATTGTGCAATTTCGTAGCAAGCGGGCAATTAGAGAAATGGATTTCGATTTTTGTCACTCTCATACTAAAAGATTGTAACTTTTGACCTTAAAGTTACATTTTTAACCCTATTCCGCACAGTTTTAGGGCTATATTTGATTGTTTAAGGGCAAAGGGGTGACTTAAAAATACCAAACTACGAAGTAAAGGTGTTACATAATTAATATCAGAAGATAGCAGTGGATCGTTTCAAAATTATGGAGTGAATGTAAGAAACGGAGGCGGCAAAAGATTAATTTGTTAATTGGATAATAACTAATGTGTTATATCAAGTACAGTTAAGAAGAAAAGAGTTAGTTACTTTTTATTTGTATTTTTATAATGGTTTTATGATTTTAGGTAAAAATATATATATATATATATATATATATATATATATATATATATATATATATATATATATATATATATATATATATATATATATATATATATATATATATACATATTATAAACAAAAATATCATACACAAAATTGTACATCCTATTTTTTTTATATTTTCATAATCGAAAACCACAAATTATTAACCAAATAGTCACTCAAATCTGCTTTAGTTGCTTTCGAGATTAGTTCAGAGAAATAGAAATATTTATTCAGTTGAAAACATGCTTTCACTTTTGGTAACGTACAAAAAACTATGCGAGCGTAAATACTTGTATACTAGTGCTTTTCTCTAAATAAAGTCCTAAGCAATTTGGTTGTCTTTGTCTAAAAATAGTTCATATTATGTTCCCTAGCAAAAGAAGGCAATCGATTCGACTGTAATTTTTTAAAGTTTGTTACCTCAGAACTTTTGACTGGGTGAACTCGAACTATTTTTTAAAATTTGAAAGCAAGTGCTTCCGGTGTGGTCTTATTGTATTTTGGTCCATATCTAACAATGATGTCTGTGAGAAAATCACATAAGTCTTAAATTTCCATTAGGTTAGGTTGCGGCAAATCGACGAATAACTCAATATCACGCGAACCGATCCCGATGATTCTTTTTTATTGGAAAGGATACACTTCAAGGATAGTTTAGTAACATTTTGATTAGGTTCTGATTATGGGATATAATTTTACATAAAGTAAAAGATACTTTGATTTTGTTAAATAAAAAATATTAAAATAAGATTTTATAACTTTGAAGTCGTCTCAAGTAAACTCAATTTGGAGATCTGAATATAGAAAGGAGAAAGTACACATTTGTACCAAAAAATCTAATTATTTCCTATAACTACTCGTAAATATGTTTCTAATATCTTATATCTTTTACTTCTCCACTGTGGTAGAAAAGTGCGGCGTTATGTTTCACCACTCAATACACAGTATCTCAATCTTTGGTGGAATTCCAGAGCAACTCGTTTATAATACACTATTATAAGGTTCGTATAATAAAAAGTAAATAGCCCGTTTCATGATACAATTACAAAAATAATAGATTATAAATTTCAACTCCTTAGATTTTATTAAATAGTTGCAAGTCGAATGTAAGCTTGTTAAAAATCAAATCAATTTATGGTCGTAGTATTGAGTTAAATTCAATAACAAAATCAAAATCCAACTAAATTTATTAGTAAATTTGAATTATTAAACAATATCCATTGAAAATTTGTAAACGCGAACGCACGTACCATCTAAATCTATTGACGGACACCGGTACAAATAACACAGCAACAAATAGCGCTTTGTATTTGGCTTCTCAATTAACAATTTAGCTTAAATTAGAATTTGAATGCAAAACGTTTGCAGCGTCGATTTTCATACGTACTTTTCGACTAATTAGGATTTTAAGCGATCTCAAATATACAGGAATAGTTTTAAAATGAAATTTAATTAGCTACACGCTGTATCCCGTATGTTGCCAGTATATAGAACCAGAACCAGAACCAGATATGCCAGTACAGATAGCCAGAAGGAGCCTAGTATTAAGTTTACTCTGATCCCAAGTTTCCGCTGATTTTTGGAAACATTGCGTGTTGATTACTTTTTTTTTTTTATGTTAAAGACACGGCAAACGAGCGTGCGGGTCACCTGATGGTAAGTGATTACCGCCGCCCACGACCCCGTGCAACCCCAGAGAAGCTACAGATGCGTTGCCGGCCTTTAAGGTGGGTTGGGCGCCGGGGCCCGGCATTACCTGATGCGAAAAGCAGTGGCATAAAGCCACTACTTCGAGCCGGTTTTAAATGCCGGGGGTGGTAATGATCCGGTCGAGTCTGCCCATGCGTGTTGCCATTGCTGGCGACGTGATTCTACCACACGTACTTTAGTCGCCTCTTACGACACCACCAGTACTAGGATGATCCTATTCTAGGCCGAAATCACACGGCAATTTAACAAGCTTTTGCTTCGCACACCAGACTGGAGAAATGAAAATATTAAAGATTTGATTCTCTTGAGTGGGGATTGAACTTATAATCTATCGCATTTACAGTCACACGCTTGCGCACCTGCGCCACGACTGGACTCAATATTAGCATATAATAAATACTCTTCCTAGTGCCAAAGAGCTTACTTATTTTGTGATGTATTAATTTATTTGTGGTGTAATTATATAGTAAATAGTTATAAAAATCCGTTTTTCACATTAATAACAATATATTTATGTTGTACTAAGGTATAATAAACTTAAAAACATAACACTTACTTTTTTATAATTATTATAAAAATATTTTTTTAATAATTATTAGATTTTTCTTACTTTAAGTTATTTAAAAGGAACGATCTCTGTTCAATCAGGTATTAAAATCAATCATTTCATTTTTAAAGCAACAAAAAGAAAAGAAAATTAAAATAATCATAAATAAAGCCACTTTTATAACAACCAGTACTTAAAGATATCATTTTCGATCACACAATATCCATAGTTCGTTGGAACCAAACGTTCTGAAAAATGTCCAATTTTTTTGGCGCACTAATTGAAAAATACTCAAAAACTGTCGGACATAGAACGGAAGTCGACAGAATTACTAACGTTGCTCTTATTTTGCAACGAATTTTCGGTCAGCAAGTTCTCGATCCCGAATGGGCTTGGAAAAAATATTTCATGCATCAATTTCTGATTTTAATTCTTTTCATATATGTATTTTTTGGTACTTTGAAATGTTTGAAAACGACCACTGATGCGGATCTGGTGGCTGAGGCGTGCTACACTCTTATTATGATAGCCATTTTTCCTTTAAAAATGATAATATTCATACAAAATCGACATGCATTCAGAAAGCTTTATATTACTGTTAAGACGACATTGATAGAAATTATTAATTTAGATCCAATTGTTAAAACTGAGAATGTATTGAAAAGTGTTAGTAAAATTGTGTATATACTATTTCTGATGGTCCTCATCCCTTGTACTATATACGAGTTGACAACTCTTTGGGGCTACTTAAACGGTAAACGGGTTTTGCTCTCTAGATCGACTGCCACTCTTATGCCAATGACAACGCCGTATTACGAAATAGCTTGGTTTCTCCATACAATATTCCTATTCGAAATATCCAGTACAATTATTTTGGATATGTGGTTTGTGCTTCTGATTTACTTTCTGTGCACTGCTTGTGATTGTATGACAAGAATCCTGGTGCTGGACAAGGTGGATGGTGAAAGCAAAGTTTCGTATTCAAAACGCCTGAACACGAGCTTGTATTATTTTTATAAAACCCATATTAAGCTTGTCGAGTGAGTATAGCTTAAAACTTGTTTTATTTCTCAAATATTCCTTACTAGGTTACTTATAAAAAATGTAACAATATCGTGTTATAGGTTGTGAGATCGATTTCCAATCGAGACAAGGTTTATATGTTTTGTTCTTTTGCTCTTAGTACCTATTTTGTGGTTCTTTTGTCACCAAAATATGATACAAAGATCAGAAATATTTATTACTAGCTTCATCTGAAGGTAAAACATGAAAAAAAGATAATCACCGTTTCTTTTTGTATTACAGATATATGAACACATTAAACTGTATGTACAAGTGGCTAGCGTTTGTGCCTTTATGCAATGCGGCAATGTGTATTTGCCTTTTTTTGCTTTTGATGAGCAATGTGAGTATAAAAATTAAAAAAATAATTATTAAACTAAGAGATTAATTAAACTTTCTCTTATTTTTTTATTTAATAATTGTTAAAACATTTTATTGTAACCAAAAAAAAATACATATTTTTATAGTTACCGTGCTGTTATTCGTTGGCATTTAACGTTAGCGTGACTGCTGTGGGTTCGATTCCGATACCTTGGGAGAGTAAGCTATTTTATCTCCTCGAGTCGGGATCGGTCGTCAGTCGGTTGTATAGTCACACTTTGTGCCCCTGCGCCACAACTGGCTGGCCTGTCTAAAAAATATGATATATAAAAATTAAAAAATATATCGCTACTATTAACGCTATACCGAATTTTGATATATACTTAGTATGAATAATGTAATATTAGTTATATAAATATAAATAATATCATCAAAATATTTTATTACAAATTCTACGATTTTTGAGTTCATTTTGCAAGAAAATTTGAAGCTCAAAGGCTAGGCGATGCTTAGTTAGGCAGCTAGTTAGGCGTGTTCTGGAATCTAATATCCATTTACAGACAGACAAAGATATATTCACACTAACGTTAAAGAGAAAATAGATCATATATGGATATCCAATTATAGAACAATAGTATCTTCTGTATCAAGAATTTGTGGTTTTTAAGAAGAGTTGATTAGTTAAATATGATGATTCCAAACTCGTTCTTGTCTTGTTATATTCCTGAAATGAAGTCATGAAAAACTTGCTTCGCTCGATATTATGATAAAAAAATAGTTTTTAAGGATATCAACAAGAAATAACTTTCTCATACGGTAATCTGATTTTTTAAATTATAAAAGTCACTCACTCTCAAGGGCACTCATACAAAACGATAGGTTCTTGTTAGATAGAAAACAAGCATGCGACTGTAAACGCGACGGTTGTGGGTTCGATTCTTATTCGGAGTAATGAAAAATTATATATTTTTCTTCACTCTAATAACGAAGTAAAGCGTCTCAAAAATTTGGTGGAATGTGGGAATGTGAAGCCAGTGTTTTAGGTTCGCTCCGCCTGATACAGCGTGAAAAAAGAACCTAAGTATATAGAAATATAAATATATTCCTTCTCTTCCTTTCCAATTATTTATAAATATTGAATAGAACTAAATAAAAATGGTTTGATTTTCATTCCAAGTAATCAAATTTAGGGCAGAAGTCGTGGAACGGAACGTGTAGATTATATTTACAATACCCATTTATTAACTTTAGATTTATATTCATAACTTTTTCTTTAGGTAGAGATTTTTTGGCAATTTCCATTAAAAGGGATGTTGAAGAAACTTAATAAATCTTGTTTTTTTTCTGAATATGAATACAAACAAGTTCAGGCCACTTCATTTTTGTTGATGGCGTTTTCATAATTTTGTAAACTTTTCGATATAAAAAATGTGTTTATTTTCATTTTAAAATACATATTAATTTATGTGCGTTTTCTTACTGATTAAGTATATTAAGGAATATGTAACTTGTTATAAGTGTCTCTATTATTGAGTATTGTAATTCATTAATTTTTACATTTTACAGTTTCAAACCCAAAGTGTAAAACAGGTCAGAAGACGGAACGGTCCGTCCGTCTTTCTATCCGTCTGCCATCAGGCTGTATCTCATGAACATTAACAGTTATTATAATAGAAATTTTCAAAGGCGATGTATTTCTGTTGCCACTATAACAACATACGGAAAATTCATATTTCAATTAAAATAAATAAATAGTTAAGAGGCTTCTATGTACCAAAAATTTTATATTTTGGCATTTCTATATAGTAGTAAGTTTTTGTTGTAAAAAGAAAAATATTTAAGACGATCTAAAGAGATTCCGACTTTAAACGTCTCTCAAAGAAATTATTATATTTATTTTCATATCCTATGGAAAACAAAACAAGCAGCTTCGCGTGAACCTCTTTATTTTCATAACAGCGCTCTAGTTTTCAGAGAAAAGCGGTACGCTTTTCAAAATCTAATATCTCTAAATCGGACGGAGAACGAAGTACGGAGTTTAGAACTAGGTTTTATCTGCCTTGTCCCTGGTAGAGGGGGTAAAGTATCAAGCAAAAAAAAAAAAAAGAAATACCGATAACTAATACAATATTGTACAATATTCAGGAGGTCAATTGGAGATTTGCCCCACACGTAATGCCGATGCTCGCTGAAGTATTTGCGTACAATTGGTTCGGAGAACAAATAAAGACGAAGGTAATGGGTTGTTTAGTTTTGTTTTGTGTAAGAAATGTTTCTTAGTTAAAAAAAAATAGCGTCACGCTGTATTCTGTACGCATCAGGGTAGGCAGAGGGAACCTAGTGGTTAAGACACTCGGTTACCCACTGTCCGCCGAATTCTAGAGGCAATGCGTGTTGATTGGCGGAACTCAACACCGCGCTCAAGTTAAATTGACAGAAATATGTCATAAATAATATAACGTTGTAGTTATAGTTGTGTATTCAATCTTACAAAATTTGTTTTGAACTAACATATTTTTGTTAATTTAATTACACTCCAATGTCTAGTTATTATGGGTAATTGCTTTAAAATTTTAATAAAAAAAAGCTTAGCATAGTTAGATGTTTTTAACTTCATGCTTTATCCTGCACATAGTACAATTTTTCGTCTTCTTACTATACATCAGCTTCACGCTGTATTCCGCACACAGCAGGGTAGGCAGAAATAACCTATTGTTAAGACACTCCGTTCCTCACTTTCTGCAGAATTTTAGAGGCATTGGGTTGCAAAGCTCAACGCCGCGCTCTGCCTCGACACACTAGGTAGAAGAAATTTCCTCGAGTGGGGATAAAATCCACAACCAGTCGGTTTTACAGTCACACCTTGTGCCGCTGCGCCACGATTTGCCTCTGACGTGACGAGCGACTCCAAGACGTATAAGACATTAGTTGAGCATTTGTATTCTGTTATTTCAGGCACGCAACATACAAACGGCGTTGGTTAATTTCGACTGGATGAGTTTAAAGCTAAAAGATAGGAAGAGTTACTTATTTGTTATTATGTATATAAACAAGGATTTTGGCGTTAAGACGGCGATAGGAAATGATCTGTCACTAATAACGATGACTGCCGTAAGTAGTTTTTCTTTTTAGGGTTCCGTACTTCTTAAGAAAAAAGGAACTGTTGTCCGTCTGCCTATCTGTCAATAGCCTTTATCTCAGGAACGCTTGGAGATATAGAGTTGAAATTTAAACCATATACCTAGATCGACGGCTCCATGAATTTCTAAAAAAAAATGTATTTCTACATTTACTTAAAAATAAAATATATGGCCGTTTATATAGCAAAAAACGCGTATTCCGACACTATTAAGTGAATCATAAATAGTGAGGGTACTTTAGGTTAACCTACAATTATGAATTCCGGCAGTTAGCATCTACAGGTAGTATTCTATTAAGAAAAAAATCTGAAACTTATACAAATATTTGCTATACCAATAGTTTTGTATTTATTTCATGAACCAATTTCAAAATTTCAGGTACTAAAAGTTAGCTATCAAGCATTCACAGTGCTACAGACTATTAATAATTGATTGATACATATTTGTATATATATTATTAACAACTCATAAAGCTCTAATACTCATATAAATTGCAATACTATTAAATCACGTAGACTTCAAAAGCTATAGAACCCCTAGTAGGTATTTATATCGAGTTCCATTTTAATTGTTCCCTACTACTTCACTTAATAAAAGTTTATAATAATTAATATTACTGTTTTATTGATATAACATACTAGCTGTGGCTCGCGATGTCGTCTGGATGGACGTGAAAATTGGTTTATTTAACACAAAAAAAAAAAACTAGAATATTATCTTTCTACAAAATCTTATAACACTTTTGTTGCGTGTTGATTGGCGGAACTGAACGCCGCGCTTCAAAACGTACTTATATTAACTCTGACTTTTTAAAATTTATTTCTATAAGGGGGATTCTATAAGGATGTAAGGGGGCTATAATATCCAAGTGCCTCCAAACTGTCAACTTCACCTGCCCGTGGTGCATCCTACTGATCAACGAATGAGGCTCTGACGACCGAACGATGGCGGTATAACCATCCCACCGGCCAGGCTTTAAATTAGGCTGGTGATGGGCTGGATTTAAATTAGGCAGCAGCGTCATCAGTGCAAGGGGGCCCGGCCCTGCGCTCGCCACCACGCACTTGCCCAGCGTGGTGAGTATGGGCAACACTTCCCATCCCAGAGGCTCTTTCTGATGAATACTTTTTTCCAGAAAAAGACTCGGAGGAAGTGGACATGGTGAACCCCGGATAAAGTGACTAAAAATGAGATCAACTTTATCATGACGAATAGGAGGCTTATATTCAAAGATGTCTCAGTGATAAACAGGTTTAATACCGGAAGCGATCACCGACTTGTACGAGGGACTTTGAATATAAGCTTCCGACTCGAGAGAAGTCGTCTGATAAAGTCTACGCTCCGACCCTCACAACGCCATATCAATACTAAATCTGTTGAGTTCCAGCTGGAACTCCAAAACCGATTCGAATCACTGGATGGACCATGGAGGATGTTGACCAGTGTACCAATCAATTCACAAATGTCATCCGAGAAGTGGAAGAGGCTTTTTGCCAACGAAAGCAGAGGAGTAAATCATCGAAGCTCTCGGCCGATACAGTGGGCCGAGAGTGGGCCGAGTGAGCTTCGTACTCTGATGAGATGTCTGCGGATTCGCCAAATTTCAGCCTTCTCAATAAGCGTGTAAAGAAGCAATTACGTTTCGACCTCCGCAAAAGCAATCCTCGAGCAATTGGTCGTGTCATCACATCAAAACCAGATCTACTCCTAGAAGCCGAGACTTTTTATGGAAAACTGTACTCCTCTCATGTACCTAAACCCACTATTGAAGACGCAGATGACAAATGTGCCAAGTTAACCCGTCACTTCACGGACGAGCTACCGGACATCGAGATTGCCTAAATTGGGATGGCTCTTGAGCAACTCAAGAACAACAAGGCACCTGGGGAGGACGGTATTACCAAAAAATAAAAGTAGGCTGGGCAGCATGCGGAAAGCTTCGTCAAATCTCCGATTCGCCACTACCTCAATGCCTCAAATCTCGGGCATTCGACCAGTGCGTTCTTCTGGTTATGACGTACAGGGCATGAGACATGGACTGTAACAAAAGGCCTCGTCCACAAATTTCAAGTCGCTCAGCGAGCCATGGAGCGGGCTATGCTCGGCATATCTCTAAAGGATAGAATCCGAAATGTGGAAATCCGGAGGAGAACTAGAGTTACCGACATAGCTCAAAGAATTGGTAACCTGAAGGGGCAATGGGCGGGGCATATCTGTCGTAGAGCCGACGGCCGTTGGGGCAGACGGGTCTTAGAGTGGAAACCCCGTACAAAACGTCCGGTGGGACGACCCCCTGCTAGATGGACCGACGACCTGAAGAGGGTGGCAGGAAGCGGATGGATCCGAAGAGCTGAAGATCGAGTGCGGTGGCGAGAATTGGGAAAGGCCTATGTCCAACAGTGGATGATTGATGGCTGTCGATGATGATGATGATGATGATTTCTATAACAAATATTTATCAAGTATATACTATTTGTATTTATGAAGTACAAAGTATATTTATATAACAAATTGATACAAATTTCTTTTTCCCTTTACCCATTAGTCATGTTATATTCAAACTCGTGATTGTCAAATGTATATCTAATTTACTGAAATATAATATTTCTAGGGAAGGCGATTTATCCGTATTAGCATAATATTGAAATGAAATATATTATGCATGGTGATATTTCGGAAAAATTTCTTTGTAACTTTTTCCGCCATTAAGAATTGTATCACGTCAAATGTCAAGGAATAAAAAGAGCTTAATATGGACGTGGCAAGATTGGTCGAGTGGCATGACATGATATTTTCAAATTAAAAGTTAAATTGAGGCACAAGCGTGTAACTGTAAACGAGAAGGGAAGGGTTCGATTCCCACCCCCCTAGTAAATAAATTGTTTATTATTTTCATGTCCTTGTGGCGCTTCTTATTTTCATTTAATTCTTAGCGTGGCATTGATCACATCTCCACAGCGTCAGCTCTGCGTTAACTGCGTGTTTAATATATATATTTTTTAATTTTAATGTAAAGGTATATTAAGAATATTTTTCTATGTATGTTCAAAGTTTGATTTATATACCAATTTATACACGACAATGGCCTTTAAGTGTAGCATAAGATAAAAAATTGTCTTTAATATCGAAATCTAACTAAAAACTAAAAAAAACGAACTATATCTGAATATCCATAATCTGTTTAAATTATGTTTTTCGAAAATAAACAAAATGCCTTGTTAAAAAATACTTAAAAATCAAGCCAAAAAAGTGCTGCAAAAACAGCAGTAATGTAAATTGTAAAATTCAATATCTCGTGTGTCAGAGTCATTATTTCCGGTCGGCGATAAGGCCGGCCGCTGACGTAATCAAATGCAATTCGAAGGTGAAATGCACATTTTAACACCCCTGGAAAGCATTACAGTTCATTTCTGTTGACTTAAATTGTATTTTTACCTTCTGTTTTACGTAATTTATAGCAGTTATAGCAATTTAAATTGGCTTATCGTGGAACAGCAGAAATATGTGAAATCCATGCGATAGTTGTGGATTCATTTTATCAATGTGAATATCATTAATGTATAGTTTGTTTTTGCTTAATCTATTTTAATGAAAACTATAATTGAATAGAAGGTTTTTGTGCTTTTGTGGACTTGGAAATGGAGGTGAGGAAGAAATTATGGGAGATACTACCCTGGTACTATGTGAGAGGATTCTTACTGCAGGCTGTAAAGTCTCTTCACAGAACTCAGCCTATAGGAGCTGGCACGTTGCCTTGGTTTGACATCCAATCGAGTAAGCCATATCAGGCCATAAAAAAAAAGTGAAAAAAAAGGTGCGCCACGTCAGCTTGGTTCAATTAGTATTTGGATAGCTTTAAAAGAAGTTTTTTTTTTTTATGGAAAAGACACGGCAAACGAGCGTGCGGGTCACCTGATGGTAAGTGATTATAGCCGCCCACGACCCCGTGCAACCCCAGAGGAGCTACAGGTGCGTTGCCGGCCTTTAAGACGGGTTGGGCGCCGGGGCCCGGCATTACCTGATGCGAAACGCAATGGCATAAAGCCACTACTTCACGCCGGTTTTAAATGCCGGGGGTGGTAAAGATCCGGTCGAGTCTGCCCATGCGTGTTGCCATTGCTGGCGACGTGACTCTACCACACGTACTTTAGTCGCCTCTTACGACACCACCAGTACCAGGATGATCCTATTCTAGGCCGGTAAATGAAGGTGACTTGATGGTAAATTGCCTAATGTAGACAAATGATGCATTGCGCTTTAAATGTGAGTGAGACAAAGGTTCTACTAATTGAAAGAAATGAAGAAAGGATGAAAGTAAAAATCAACGTAAAGAAACTTGAGATATTAGAACAAGAGAATGAGTTAGTATATTTGGGAAGTATGTTTAGTAAAGATGATATATGTGTATTTCTCTCGCGCCTTAGCTGCAAAGATACAGGAATGCTATGGATATGTGATCTCTTCAGATCCATAATGACGGTACACACAAAATGGATACTAACGAAGAACTTGATAATGAAAAAGACGTGATCAGGTGAGTTGGATACGAGAGGAAATAATGAAAAGAAACAAGTAAAGTTATGAAGGAAGCGCTAGTGGTAAGAGTGGGAGAGGCCTTCGAAGTAACAGTATCGTTACTATTGGAGGGAGGTCACGTTAAAAGCATTAGGCCTGGAGAGGATGATGACAGGTACACGTAGCGTTTGGCGCTCGATTCTCTTTGGCTACCGTACTAAATATAAAGCTTGAAGCTAAAAAAAGGTTTGGTAATATATTTATTATGTATGTATTATATTTATTATTAAAATGAGCAAAGCGAAACTTACTGGTCACAAGTGTGTTTCGTTGTAATGCTACTCCTCCTAGACCTTTAAACCTACAGCTCTAAAATTTTGCAGGAACGTTGTGGACGACACACAAACTGGTTTGGTGATACTGCAATTACACATTGTAGGTTTTGAGCAAATGGTCAAAATGTGTCCTGTAGAAAGTTAAGCTGTGGAACGTTTTGAAATTATATATATCAGTTATATATATATTAATTAAAAAAAAATGTATTTTTAGTACCTCTTAGTTTTTTTTAATTATATCGCACAACAGCTTGGCTTAGCCTTACTTAATATATTTAGTTCTTATTTCAATTTGTGTCTCAGTGACTTAAACCTTTAAATTAAATGTCTCTTCTTTATTTTCTGCCCTAATTCAACATATTGCTTGTTGAAATCCAGAAATCAACAATGTTTATTGAGCAGCAGTAAATTAAAAATATGGCCACCAACGGGATCATGCACGTACTGTCATTGCGCCACTATACTCTACAAAATATTACCTCTTTTAACCTTTTTTAAAGTGTTATTCCATATTTAGGAAAGAGAAATACTTTGTTAGAAAACCTATTTCAAAAACGTTAAACGTTACAAAGGAGGTTTCAAAAACGCGCGGGTGCAAATCTCGCTACGTATTTTATTTTATACGTTCCTATATAAATAGATAAATTTCAACTTTCTTTTTTACTCCATGTACTGATAAAAACAGATTCCTCTTTGAAATGTCCTTCTTTTTATCATTCGATAGGTGAAAATGAATTTTCCTCATTGTTGCTTTGAACTTTGTTGTCACTTCGTAAAATGTATTACGAATTTTTGTCATCTGTTTCTGCTTATGAATTTCAACGTTATTACTATTACATATACAATAGATTTTAGAGGGACAGGTGTTTAAAAAAATAATGGAAAATTTCGAAACTTTAGATCGGATTTGTGAATATTTTTCTCGAAATTAAAATCGATGATCGCCATTATTTGTCTGTTATATATATTATTTCAATTTGTCGTTATGTTATTCACATTTTAGTTTTAGAGTTACTAAGCTTAATTATAATGGAATAACAATAATAACACTATATTGCTTAAAAATCAATTAAGAAATCATCAATAAAAATACATTCTCAGGTAAAAAATGTATATAATCCTTATCACTACAAGTGAAGTCAGCTCCAGATTAATGTTAACACGCAATGCCTTCAGATTTCGGCAGAAAGTGAGGAATGAAGTGTCTTAACACTAGGTTCCCTCAGCCTACCATGCTGTGTGCGGAATACAGCGTGAAGCTGATTTAATCTTTAATTTTATAATTCTTCAATTCGATATTCCAACATTATCAAAATAATTTATATGTTCGAGTTAAAACAATGATCACTTTATTGCCTAAATCGGACATAAAAAGGACACGGGATATCTACGGTGGGCAATCTGCAGCAGTAGCATTTTTTGCTCTCTGACCTTTCAGTGAAAATGGTTAATTTTAATGAATTTTTAAGTTTGATTTATGTGAACATTTTTTTTTGGTTTCTAATAAAATCATGGGACGTGATGCAATTGTTAAAAGATTTTGATTCAATTTATTTTATAAAAATTTTAGATATTTGTTAAAAAAAAATAGCTTCACGCGGTGTCCCGTCCACAGCAGGGTAGGCAGAGGGAGCCTAGTGTTAAGACACTCCGCTTCCCACTTTCTTTAATTTATATTACTATTCTTTCGCTCTGGTGTCAAGGCAAAGCGCGGCGTTGAGTTCTGCCACGCAACACGCAATGCCTCCAAAATTCGGCAGAAAGTGGGAACGGAGTGTCTTAACACTAGGTTCCCTCTGCCTACCCTGCTGAAACGAAAACGGAATTAACCCGTGCCTCTTGAAAATCGTCCAAGCACTCCACTACTTCGCACAAAACTATTTTAATTTTAAATAATATAGCTGAAATTATATTAGGTGTGAATTTTTTTATTTTTACAAAAAACTTAACTAAACATGAAATATGCGATTGCCCATTAGTTTCTTTATGTTTATTTAAATTATAAAGTAGATTTATTTGATGATTTATTTTTATAGTGTGCATTATTAAGTTTCTATTAAACGTGAACTCTTTCAACACACAATACCTTCAGAATTTGGTGGAAAATGGAAAACGAAAGTGTCTTAATGAGAACGGAGTGTCTTAACACTAGGTTTTTACCCTTTATGTCAAGAAATAATACGTGATGACAAAAACTAAATAAAAATGTCACAATCCATAAAAAAAAGTACAACAGTAACAAAACGTAAATTAACGCGTTTCGATCAGTGCTAAAGTCGAGAGTTGTAATACCTTTGCTTTACGATCATTGCCGCCCGGCCGTTTACGGTGAGTTAAAATTTTTCCATGTTACGGAATATCCTATGACCTTTACTATGGTTTTTCTTAAATGTTTAGATAAATCGTGGATTTTTGGTTCTGTTTTTATTTAGAAATTTGTAGAATTGCGGCCAGTCGTGGCGCAGAGGCAAAAGGTGTGACTGTAAATGTGACGGGTTGTGGGTTCGATTCCCACTCGAGGATATTACATTTATTATTTATATTTCTTCGCTCTGGTTGGCTGGTTGATGCAAAGCGCGATGGAGTTGGGTTATACCACTCAACACGCAATGGCAACAGAATTTGGAAAATGGGGAATGGAATATTTTAACAAATTCTTTTCTATCAAAAAAATAGTTATACATTCTTTGTTTGAAGTTTTATACAAAAAATTGTATAATAAATAATACTTAATTAGAAAACGTATAAAAATTTGAACGTAGCGGGACTCGAACCCGCGCCTCCTGGAAAACGACCTCTGACCACTGAGCCATACGTTCTCTCCAGTGGTCAGAGGTACTAGCAAGAATGTCACGGTGAGATATAAAAGGTTGGCAAGGCACGGTGAGGTTAGACACAAAAAAAAAATAACCTTCATGCCCTATCCCGCACATAGCAACGGCATTGCGTGCTGAACGGTTTCCAGGAGGCGCGGGTTCGAGTCCCGCTACGTTCAAATTTTTATACGCTTTCTAATTAAGTATTTATCTTTCCTAAGTGTGGATTAACACTTTAAAAATGTTTAAAAAATATTTAAATAATACATTATTATCTTCATTTTAGAAATTGGGGTAAATCCATTTTTTAGATATCATATAATTAATACCTAATTTTATAAAAAAAATGTGTTTAATTTTGTAAAAAAATATATGATTTGTTCACTTTAAAATTAGATGCAATGCGTATATTATGTGGGTATATTTTATCAATTGAATATGGTGTAGATGCAGTATCTAAAAAAATTCTTCAAATCTATTTCTCTATATAGTCATAAGAAAAATAACGCAACAGTAGTAGGGGGTTCAAAATCCCGCGAGGTGAGAACGGTAATTCAACTCTTTGCCCGCTAGTGCAGTACCGTGTTCCGTACATGTGTGATGATTAAACGGGAGTATGTGACTGCTGGGAACGGGCACCGGGCCCGTAGTCTAAGTCAAATAAACGATTTTAAAAATTCGAGGTAGTATGAATTTAGTGGCAACTCTATTATATCATTTTTGAATATTATATAAGGCAGAACTGTAAAGTTCTGAAGAAATAATATTATCATTGGTCGTTTTATTAGTGATAAAGCGCGGTGTTAAGTTGCGCCGTTCAGCACGCAATGCCGTTGCTATGTGCGGGATAGGGCATGAAGGTTATTTTTTTTTTGTGTCTAACCTCACCGTGCCTTGCCAACCTTCTATATCTCACCGTGACATTCTTGCTAGTACCTGACATTTGTATCTATGCTGTGTATCTCTTAATTGCGGATTTGATCAGCTAAGCTGATTCCACATATCCTACGAAGAGATCGGATCTCTACGGCATTCATATTTCTGTTGTGTAAAAATATCATCAAATATATCACTTCATTCTCTTGTTCTAATAATTACTGTACTTACTGTACGGTAAAAATTGGAAAAAGCAAAAAAAATCCAATTCACATCTTAAAGCCATCGTAAATAAAGTTACGAGCAACGACTAGTTAGCATAAAACAAAAATCATTAAAGACACCATCCTCCTTTCGCGCCACTCGAGTAATAAACCCATCGAAACAGATACCCATCACTAAATTATTCAACGAGACATCGTCATTATTCAAAGTAAATCCATTTAGTTGTTTAATTTGCTTTTCAAAACTATTTTACTTAGGGTAGATTACACAAAATCGATAAAGCTTAAACTAATCCGCGATTACGTTTCGTGCTAACGTACAAGAGTACGGGTAAATAAATGTACGCTCCAGGCACTACATTAAGGATTCCGGGTGTTTCGCCAACGGTGGTTTATTATAATGAATTTCACATGTTTATAGGATTTTACGCGTATTTACTACCCCTTTTCGCGTGAAAGAGATTTTGTTTTATCTCTTTCTGGTGCCCAATGTGTTTTGGTTTGTATTGGTTTTGCTTTTAAGCTGTGTGAGATATAAAATTTAGATTTTTGAATTTGTGACAAATTTATTTCTTATGTGTTTTTAAGATATGTGGAGTAAATGTAAATGTGTTTTATTTGTTTTTCCTATTTAAAATATATCGTTTTTTCTCATTTTACACTTTTACCCGCATTTAGCAGGATAGGCAGAGGGGATCGGGGAACCTAGTGTTAGGATATTGAGTTTTTAGTAAGAGACTTCCGTTCGCCACTATCCGCTGTATTCTGGACACCAGCGCTTAGTGTCGGGAATCGATGTCGCGCTTTGTTGTTTTACCAGGGCCGGGCAAATGAAAATATTAAATATTTTAATTTTCGTATTAAAAATATTTGTACCGTCATACCGTGCTTTAGAGAACCCAAGTCACAAAATATTAGATGCATCAGTAGATTTTATTGTGCAACCTTGTGACCGTCCCCCAATTTTCACTCAATTCTCGATACCTTGCGGTACTAAACGCCGCGCTTAGAGCGTGAAAATCAAAATAATTAATTATCAAAACCCAACGGCTGCTATAAGCTCCAATCATTATATTTATATTACTCTTTTGCAATAATCTGTATTAATAAAAAAATACATGAAACCATACCATATAAAATTTGAAATAAAAATTTCGATGTAGAATGAGCAGCAATGAAACAAAAGGTGCATTAAGTGCATCTGTGGTCCTTTGTTCGCGCAGATTATAGAACATGCTGACCGAGCCCGGATTAAAATGGCTTACCGCCTCGATTTCGCCACTATTTTAAATAAAATTATAAGAACCTGAATGTCTTTGTGGTTTCCAATGTATTGATTTTGATGATAGAGGATCCATTTTTTTCATATATTTTAGGGTTCCGTACATTGAAAGGTAAAAATGGAACTTATAAGTTCACTTTGTTATCCATCTGTCAATGTTGAGGTTTTGAGCTGAAATTAATACCACATTCAGGTGCCTTAATGAACAAAAAAATTTGCTTTTAAGTCAACGCAATCAGGAGATGCATTTATGTATCTATATATAGAATGATTTTGACTACGCGGTGAATTTTACGCGTAAACAAAACAAAAACTTCTCGTCAATCTACAGTTATCAAATTTGGCAAGAAGTGAGATCTTGCCGTACACGTAAAGAAAAATATAAAATAAAAAATATAAATATTTCATAGAAAAAAATAATTACAAGCTTATATTTGTAATTCATTTCATACAAAATGCAAACTTAAGTTTGTCAAATTTTATAAATTGTACTTCCTGTTGACATACAATCCTGAAATTGGTACAGAGTCCAAATGCGAGACCGACGCTTATTTGACCGGCTTTTTTTTATTTAAGTCGTGATGTTACGGTGAATATATAATTTTATATGTACATTGCACAGTAATAATGTGGATTTTTGTTTAAGTTTTTTGGTATATCAACTTTTATCAAATTCTGAATGATATTATTTTCCTACAAAAATCCGAATCAAATATATAAATATATTTTAAAATAAATGTATTAGTCCTCAAACTTAAGTCAACTTTTATAAATTGTACTTCCTGTTGTGAAATACATTCCTGAAATTGGTGTCGAATCCGATTCGCATTTGACCGGTTTTTATATTAAAGTCACGATGTTTTGGTGCATATATAATTTTGTATCTATTTTTATGAAATTGTGATTGATTTGAATGTATAATTTTTTATCTACTTTTAAGAAATTCCGAATGATTTGGATGTAAAAATTATACATCTACTTTTATAAAAAATCTATATCAAATATGATTGAAGTTAAAGCAAACATTAAAATTAAATTTCTTAAATTGAGTATAATTTTCGTAACCACGTCGTATGTTTCTTTTTATATTAGTACTCACAGTCAACGACGATATTAGAAAATCGGGAGTAAAAAAGAAAATATTTTCCTAGAAAAGAAATAAAAGTTATGAATATTGAACTTATAAATGTAATAAATTTCCAAAAATGAGACTTGAATACATAATCTCCTGTACAGTCGATTTTTTTCCACTGCGTCACTCCGCTATAATATATATTTTGTTGGACGCTTCAGTTATTTGGTAAAAACAAAACTTGTCATGTGTAAAGTTTAGATATGTGCCCAATGAAAAGGTAAATCCGATATCTGTGAACGAAAAATATTTTTTTGTATTATAAATCAGATTACAATGGGACAGTGAAAATTTACACACGATGATTGTGAGTTCAATCCCGACCTGGAGAATCATTATTTTTTACTTTAATTTCTTCTCTCATAATGAAAATTATTGAATTCGGACGGAAAGTGAAGAATATAGCATATTTTTTTTCAGCTTCACTCTGTATCCCACATGTAGTAAGGTAGATAGAAGGAGCCTAATGTTAAGACATTCCGCTCCCTTATTTCCACTGAATTTTGAAGATGTGACTTTACCTCGACACCAGAGCAAAGACATTTTTATATTAAATATTTCATATCCACGACATGGAATCGAACCCACAACCTGTCACGTTTACAGTCACACTCTTCTTATTCTACTATACGCACAAAAATTAATCTATATTAGCCATCCGAGTTCTACCTGTATAAAATATGAAATGAAACTGTAATTTAGAAGAAGAAGATTTTAAAATGAAAGAACTGATTAAGCCTTTTCAGAAGATGCCTCGCCAGATGAGAATGAATAGCGCAATCGATTGAATGGACATTAAATGCACACCGCATATAGATTCATGATTTATAAAAAATGTGATTCCAATTAAACTTTTGTATTTTAGCTGTCTTCCAGATAGAGGAGGCTTTTTTTTATTTTAATTCTTACTTACACAGTCCTGAGGCCAGTCGTGGCGCAGCGGCACAAAGTGTGACTGTAACACCGAATGGTTGTGGGTTCGAAGCCCCACTCGAGGAGATGAAATATTTATTTAAACTTATATTTCTATTTCTTCGCTCTGGTGTCCTGGCAAAGAGTTCTGCCACTCAACACGAAATGCCTCCAGTGGAGAACGGAGTGTCTTAACACTAGGTTGCCTCTGCCTACCCTGCTGTGTGCTGGATACAGCGTGAAGCTGATTTATTTATTTTTATTCTTACTTACACTACAGACTTATGGTTCGTACCGTTTATTATTTTTATATTTCTTTTAATATTTTTTTCTTTAGATATTACCTAGAACTAGACTTATTTTATAACATACATATATTTTCATATTTATACAATATCTCCAGTTATTCATTTCAGTTGCAACTGGCTGACTAAAAAATTAACATTCATTATAAATCAATTTAACTTAATTGATTACATGATAGAGGAGGTTATCAGTTTGATATGTGTATGTGGTATAGTTGAAATCGGCTAATTTATAAGTATGAATTGTCTATTGGCTTCATAGCTCGTGTTCTAAATTTGTTGTTTTGTATGTTTGTCTACAAATTTCTTAGAAACTAAAAGTCTTATTTAAATAATATTTTATGAGATATATATAAACTTAGGGAACCATTTAAGTACCATTAAAATCGGTCCAGTAGATTTTGAGGTATCCGAGGTATTTATGGAGGACATAAGTGAATTGACAGGTATTTGAAGTCGGTTTTATTATTGAAACTTTTTTATGTTTTATATCGTAATCATGTTGTAGCATTATACTTTTCGTTTCTTTGTCTGTAAAAATAAATTTAAAGATCTAACATAGTTGTTTAGCTAAGCTAAAAGAGCTTTTAGCACACGTTGGATTTGGCTGTCAGTGTATTTTTATATTTTTTGTCGGTGATATACTTGGCAAGTCAATGAACGTCTGACTTTGTCTGATCTCGTTTTAATTATTATGCATAATCATCTGACCATGGCTTTTAGAGAAAAGTAAAACTTCGCGCGTACTATATTTTTTATTATAATATGAAAATTTAACGAAATAAACAAAACGGTTTTAAATATAAAATCTTGGCTATCGCCTAAATATAGATGGCTTGATATTTTATTTTTCAGCTTCACGCTGTATCCATTGTAGTATGGTAGGCAGAGAGTATGTGAATTTTCAAAGATCAATAGAATAAACAAAATATAATGAAAAAAAAATACTTTAGTCAAATCTACTACAAAACTTGAGGCCGGTCGTGGCGCAGTGGCACAAAGTGTGACTGTAAACCGACTGGTTGTGGGTTCGATCCCCACTCAAGGAGATGAAATATTTACTTAAATTTATATTTCCATTTCTTCGCTCTGGTGTCGAGGTGAAACGCGGCGTTGAGTTCTGCCACTTAACACGCAATGCCTCCGTAATTCGGCAGAAAGTGGGGAACGGAGTGTCTTTCACTACGTTCCCTCTGCCTACCCTGCAGTGTGCGGGATACAGCGTGAAGCTGATATGATTTTTATTTACTACAAAAAAAAATCTACTAGAATTTTCACCAATAACTAATGTTACCCTGCTTTAATAGTGACACACCATAAATTCGCCCTTTATTTTAAGACTTAAAAAAATTATAAAGATCCTTGTGCAATGGGGTGTGGAAGTAAACTGTTTCACATGGACAGCAATACTTTTTCGCTGACCTATTAAATATAAAAAAATTGTAAAATCGATGTGGAAAATAACATCTGTAGGTACTGTTTTGATCATCATCGTAGTTTATGGACTATGTAACTTGATATTGTTATTTTTCAATTTATATTTATCTTTTTAAGTGGCGTAATGAGTGGTGCAACTTAACGCCGGGTTTTTGCCTCGACACCAAATATTAAATATTTCAATCGAACACCCAACCTGTAAAATAGTCGGAGAGTGCGTTAAGAGTCTCTCCGCCTGAATCGATCGATCGATCGAATCGAGACTTGAGGCGAAATAGTAGCAAAACTCAACACCGCACTTAACATTTTTATTCTTTACACCGAATTCTGGAGGCATTGCATTGAGTGGCGAAACCCAACACTTTCTGCTTCGACACTACAGCAAAGATATATTAAATATTTTACTTCCTCTAGTGGAAATCGAACCCACTATCTATTGTATTTACATACACGCTTATACCACTGCGCCACGACTGGCTTCAATAATATATTTATAGTAAGAGAAATATATATGTGTACTAGGAAAAGAAAAATGGCTATTGCGTCTTATAATAATTTAATACAACTTAAACATACAGGTATATTACCCAAGTCGTAAAGCATAGACAATGGGTGCAGCCAGTACCGTTGACAATGCTGGAATGTTAATTGCCGTCGTTTGCTGAGACACTGACAAATGTTGACGCTTGTCAGCCGAGGTCTGATGGCTGCACACTGTGGGGAATACACGCTGGGTTTGATGTCATATATATAAAAGAAAGAAGGAGGAGCATAAAGTGTGACTGTAAAACCGAATGGTTGTGGGTTCGGTCCCCACTCGAGGAGTGAAATATTTATTAAAATTTTTATTTCCATTTCTTTGCTCTAGTCTCGAGGCAAAGCGCGGCGTTGAGTTTCGCCACTCAACACGCAATGCTTTGGAGTGTCTTAACACTAGGTTCCCGCTGCCACCCCTGCTGTGTGTGGGATACAGTGTGAAGCTGATTTGATTTTTATAAGGGGAAAGAAGGTACGAAAGTAAGATTTTTATTATATTAATATATACAGTAGGTATTTATATGAAAAATATGCTTAAACAAACTAAAGAAGTACTACAATAGGAATCTGTGATCTCTTAGATTACATATTGTAACGTTTTATGCAATTATTGAATTAAGATTGTGTAAATTTGATTTTTTTACTTATATATTGTTTTGTAAACATTTATTACTTCTTATTAAATTTTACGATTTCACTAGTATCTAATAAATTAAAAAAAAGTACATATATTTCCCGTTGAAATTACACGTGACGTTTTCGTGTGTTTGGTATGAACAAATTGGACAGTGTGTAGAAAGATTCCTGGAGTTGGCATGAATTTAATCTCGAAATAGAGTGAGATTCACCGCAAGTATTTCTTAGGCATCTCTATAATTTGATACGGAAACGTTACTGGTTATATTTTTCCTCTGGAACTTTGTTTTTGGTAAATTTTATTTTACTCTGTACACATACAGCAGGGAAGGCAGAGGGAACGTAGTGTTAAAATACTCCGGCACTTTTCGTCTACCACTCAACACACAGTATCTCGAAAATTATTCGAGATATTGGAACTCGCCGTGCTTTGTTTTCTATCTCCACGCACTAAGTCGCGTTTAAGACTTTAAACGATTCATTCATTCAAATATTAACAATATTTTTTCTTTCTTTTGCCGTGTGATCCCGGCCTAGAATAGGATCATCCTGGTACTGGTGGTGTCGTAAGAGGCGACTAAAGTACGTGTGGTAGAGTCACGTCGTCAGCAATGGCAACACGCATGGGCAGACTCGACCGGATCATTACCACCCCCGGCATTTAAAACCGACGTGAAGTAGTGGCTTTATGCCACTGCATTTCGCATCAGGTAATGCCGGGCCCCGGCGCCCAACCCACCTTAAAGGCCGGCAACGCACCTGTAGCTCCTCTGGGGTTGCACGGGGCCGTGGGCGGCGGTATCACTTACCATCAGGTGACCCGCACGCTCGTTTGCCGTGTCTTTTCCATAAAAAAAAAATAATAATTTTATTTCTTAAGGAAAAGACAAGTCAAACAAGTGTATAAGTCACTTGATGTTAAGTGCTGACGGCCGCCAATGACCAGAGGTGCGTTGTTGGCCTTTATGATAAAGATAGACGTGCTTTTCGATGGTATCCATATCGTATCGACCCGGAAACACTGCCACAGGTAGGCCATTCCACAGTTGTGTGGCGTGTGAAAGGAAGTTCCTACAAAACCGCATGATAGTGGAGTGCCACATATCCAGATGGTGAGGATAACTCTCCACCACCATTATCACGTAGTTGGCATATAGCTGAATACATGCGACAATTGTGAGTTTGACTTGAGTTCAAAGCGTGTTTACTTATTTTTTTAATGTTTTATATTTTCCTGAAATGCTATTATAATTTAGAATAGAATAAAAAAAACTAAACGACAATGGCTCATAAAAGCTTTCTCTAACTGTGTTATCACACAAAGAATAGTTTTATATCTGGAACTAAGCAATAAATAACTGAGACAACGTAGAAAAAAAAAGTAAGAAATGCCTTTGAAAAACTTGCACATAACATTAGCATAGATAAAATAACTGTGACTATAAATAAAAAGGCGTGAACGTGCGACAGATTCTCTATCGCGTAAGTGTGAAGGTTTGCCATTTGGGAACTTTTTACCTCGCTACCTGAACGGCCGAGTTTAGAAAGTTTTTAGTACTTTCTGTAGGCTAGGAGGTGGATGGTTGTTTTTGATGTTATTGAAAATGTTTTTGATTTTTTTTTGTTTTTCATTTTATTTCTATTTTGAGGTATTTGTTTAAACGCAATGTGAGCTTCTGACAATTGTTTTATTTTCATTTTTCTCATAATTGTTTTATCAATATATGCTTCATATTAATAAAGAAAAAAAAATAGGATTTCACAATAAATTGAATTGTTAGCAAAATGATATTTTTCAATAAAATATGATATAAAATATAATGTTATTAGTCAACTTTTATTAAAAAATATTGAGTGACAATGTAACATAATCGTGTATGTATGTAACATAATCTACTGTATATGTGTATATGTAACATAATCTACTTCATGTTAAACGAAGTGTCTTAGTTCAAGACATTATGTGAAGTGTAGTGGAGTTTATCGTCGTCACTTTTTGTTATGTCAGAGCAGCAAAATGAAAATAATTCATCCCTTAAGTGAAAAATTGTAAAAATTTTAAATCCCCGTAAGTAAGGATTCTAATTGCAACTATTATTATTTCATTGAAACGCTCTCACACTGCGCTACAATAGCTTCATATAATAATAAAAAGAAAATAAATCTTCCTGTAATAGAAACATGCTTGTTTTTGCTTGGTGGTAAATCCAAGGCCTTGTTTCCCTTAACAAGGCATATAACGAAAATATTTTCTAATAAAATTACTATTTCCGCTACAAATATTATTCAAAGTAGATATTTTATATGAAATTAGAACAATTTGTTACGTAATAATTTGTAACATATACTTTAAAACCATAAAGATAAAATAACATTAAAAAATCCGAAACCATCTCCTGTACTAAATGTTTTTACGCGTGACGTCAAGGGGTTGAATTTGGCCGATACACCCGCAACTCAAAACTTAAGGGAAACCCTGACAAGGGAACTCCATTATTTCATTTTGGACCCTCTTTGAGTTTTTATGTAAGGTAATCCTATACACTCATAAATCATTATTTCGCTCTAATCGTTACTGTAAATTTCGTTTTATTTAAATAATGACAAAACGAGATAAGATTGAGTAATCATTTATTTTGTTAAATTAAAAATTTATTTGCAATGTTTTTCCGGGTACAAAGCGGAATAGGTAAAGGGAACCTGTATAATTTGTAAAGTATTTTAATAGGAAGGAGTGTCATTGTACTTTCGATTGGTCTCTGTCATACAAACAGCCTACGCCCGGCCTACGCCCATATTGGATGGCGGTCTCCAACACCACAGTGATCCGCGTCGCCTTGGGGGCATGCTCTATCAGTACGTTTTCGTAAGGTACATATGGCGGTTGGAACGATACAGCCCTAATAAGGGCTGGCAGGGGTCGCTGCGGGCAACTCTTCCTACTACGTAAGTAAACTAACTAAACTAAGTATACTTACTTTTTTACGCCTTGGATTACATTATTGAAATTTTAGTAGGGATCCTTACTTTTTATTAAAAAAATATATATATAGCCTACCTTACTGAGTTATAATATGCATCCTAATGGTGAAAGATTTTTTAAATCGGTTTAGTAGTTTTTATGTTCATCCACTACAAACATACACAAATACGATCAAATCAGCTTCACGCTGTATCCCGCACACAGCAGGGTAGGCAGAGGGAACTTAGTGAAAGACACTCCGTTCCCCACTTTCTGCCGAATTCTGGAGGCATTGCGTGTTAAGTGGCAGAACTCAACGCCGCGCTTGTCCTCGACACCAGAGCGAAGAAATGGAAATATAAATTTAAGTAAATATATCATCTCCTCGAGTGGGGATCGAACCCACAACCAGTCGGTTTTACAGTCACACTTTGTGCCGCTGCGCCACGACCGGACAAATACGATCCTTTCCTCTTAATAGTATAGATATAGATTGTATAGATTACATGAATATTATTTGATGATTTAATATTTTGAACACTATAAACGTCTAAGTCACGTTTAACTCGTACTTCGGAAGCACATTCGAAAGCTCTTGTAATGAGTCTAGAAGCTAGTTAATGTTCTTGTTTAAACTTAGTTAAGTAGGTTGTAGTTTTGACATGTATGTTTTATGTAATCATTTAAGATATTATTTAATTTGTTTATTTTTATAGATATTCAATATGCACATATTTACGATAGTTTTAGGTTCGATTCCAAATTAGGATAAATATTATAATGAAATTACACGAGTGAATTTAATCTAAGTTGTTTTCAATATTAATGTATTATTTCGCTCTAATCGTTACTGTACATATCAGCTTCACGCTGTATCCCGCACACAGCAGGGTAGGCAGATGGAACCTAGTGTTAAGACACTCCGTTCCCCACTTTCTGCCGAATTCCACAATTAGGAATAATAAATATTTTTTAAGAAAACCTACAAAAATTTGAACGTATCGGGATTTAGCTCGTGCTTAATGGAAACCGTCCAAACACTCTCGCCACTAAGCCATACGTTCTTATCAAGCTGCGTCGAAATTCTTATACGCTTGTTACAACTTATTTATTATTTATTTTTTTATTATTATTTTTTTTAATTTATTTATTTTTACTTATTTATTTACTCAAAGATAATTACATCGATTTATGATTTTTCAAAAGAGAATGCTATTTATTAAATATTTTTAACATTTCTAAAGTTTTATTCCACACTTAGGAAAGAAAATGAAAATAAATTAGGATCATTTCTATGCAAAGTGGTTTAGTAAGTACTATTATTGGATAAATGCAGGGTTTTATAAGAAAACGAAATAAATTCACCGCCTCTTTAAAAGATTCGATTCCCATTGGAGGAAACGAAGTATTTTCATTTCCTCGTTCCGGTAACAAGAAAAAGCGCGGCATTGACTTTCGCCACTCAACGCGAATGATACAACGTCTCTAAAATTAATCATCGTGTAGGAAACGGAATGTGTAACACTAGGTTCCTTTTGCCCACTCACTGTATGCGGGATACAGCGTTAAGCTTAATGGAAGAACGAATTCTTTAATGTCTCTATAATAAACAAGGAGGAAACAAGTACTACAGAGGAAACATGAATGTATTTTTAGCCGACTTCAAAAAAAGGAGGTTATCAGTTTGATAGTAGTTTGGTAGTGAGTAGTATGTATGTAATATTGTTGGAATTGAATAATATACGACTATGATGATCCATTTAGGCTTCCAAGCAAGTGTGCTTGATTTGGTAAGTGTATGTTTCTACGTTTATTCACAAAAGCTAAAGTCATATCGAGATGACTCTTTATACTTAAATTAAGCGAACAGTACAATTTTCATTCATATTACTTCAATAGTTTCAGAGATATGAAAAAAATAAGTAAAAATAGGTAGTAGTAAAAATGCTTTTTTTTCATTAGAGTTCATTGGCTTTTATATTTTATATAATAATTTGAAATCAGCTTCACGCTGTATCCCGCACACAGCAGAGTAGGCAGAGGGAACCTAGTGTTAATACACTCCGTTCCCCACTTTCTGCCGAATTCTGGAGGCATTGCGTGTTGAGTGGCAGAACTCAACGCCGCGCTTAGCCTCGACTCCAGAGCGAAGAAATGGAAATATAAATTTAAGTAAATATTTCATCTCCTCGAGCGGGGATCGAACCCACAACAAGTCGATTTTGCACCTCGTGCCGCTGCAAAAGTAAATATAAAGTACAGGTAGAACGTTATATTTGCTTTATAAGAAAGACGTCTCGCTTCCTATAAACAGATGTTTAAATGTAAGCTGATTCTAAACTATGCGTACACTCAATTGTAAATTAAGTCACCACATTTAGTACCCATTAAAAATATAATGTAATTTTTATTTATTGTTGTACGTAAATTTTGCATACTGCCATAAAGTCCTTCCTTGGTTTTACATTATGGACACTTGTCCATAAAAAAATAATATTATTGATTTATTACTTGTTATGTATTATAGACTGAGATCTCACTTTTAAGTTAGTGAGTACTGATAGAATACTGTCTTAACTACATATTAGACTAATAATCCTATCCTATACTCCCTAATTTTGCTAAAATGTTGTAGATCTGGGGGCCCTGGGATCTTGGATTATAAATTATATGCTGATGCTATTTCTTGTTCATTGTAATTACATTTGTAAGTTCAAGTTTAAATTAGATTGATTATACGTATGCCCATATAATTATAATTATATTTTCTATAGCAATTTTTAATTAAGGCAAAATAATTGAGTAAAAATTACTTGAAATGTCCCTTTCCCTTTCCTTGAAATGCTTGTAATTAAAAATAGCTTTCAGCTCGAAAATAAATTTTCAATACACTGCTATATTTATTTTTGGCAAGAAGTGTACAAGCCAACGCAAAGTTCTTCTGAAATTCACTGCTGTATTTAATCGCATTTGTAATGTACAGAAACAAAACTAACAGAGCGCGCTTAAATATTTACAATAGTTACTGTTGTTTTAGATTCTATGAATCTCTCAACATGATATATTGTTGAGAGATTCATAGAATTGATTCAAAATTTAATTGAATTACAGCAAACAGGTTTGAACAATAATTACAAAACAGTCCAGTCGTGGTACAGGAGCACAAAGTGTGACTGGTTGCGAGTTTGATTCCCAGTAGAGGAAACGTAATATTTTATATTTTCATTTTCCTCCCTCTGGTGTCGAGGTATAGCGTGGCGTTGAACTTCGTCATTTAACATGAAATACGTCCAGAATTCGACATATATATTGTTTCACGCTCATGTAGAAAGAGGGTACCTAGCGTCAAGACTTTAAGCATTCCACCTAATTGGGGAAATTTGTGTTACAACGGTATTTAAATTATAATACAAGAAATATCAAAAGTACTTTTAAATATTTATTATGATAGCATTACATCTGGTAAATTCGCAGAAAATAACGTCGTTTACATACAAACAAACAAATTACATCTTATATACTAATAAAATTTATTGATTATATCTCTTTCTATCCTTTATATCTCTTAGATCCTTTATAGCAAGAGGACCAAACTAACATACCGTGTTAAACAAATCATATCCAAGATCTTAGAGATCGGACTAAGAAGGAAGGTCCATCAAGAAACTTAGTTAAAACCAACAAGTACGTATCTACACGGTCAATTTGGGACACGTTTGTACGCTAAGAGAGAGTGACGTCACGGGGACGGGCAAGTTAAATTGTGCGGGTCTGCCATAAGCTACCCCTAAGTAAGATATCCTTCCACTAAATAAACATGGGTATACTATAAATATAAGGCTTATATATGTAATATATACACAGTACTTTACCAGAATATTCTGAAGATAGAAGACAGTCGTGGCGCAGGGGCACAATTTGTGCCTGTAAATCAACTGGTTATGGGTTCGATCCCCGTTCGGGGAAATGAAATATTTATTTACATTTGTATTTTCATTTCTTCGCTCTGGCGTCGAGGCAAAGTGAGGAGGCCTTGCGAGTTGAGTGGCGGAACTCAACGCCGCTCTTTGACTCAACACCAGAGTGAAGAAATGGAAATATAAATTTAAATAAATATTTCATGGTAAATATAAAAATATAATATAAAAAATATATTTTTTCCCATCCAACATATGTAGAGCCATTGTGGCGGCACAATATCTGACTTTGAACGCGACAGTTGTGAGTTTGATCGCCACTCGTGGGAATAAATAATTATTTATTAGTATTTTCATTTCGTCGTTCTGGCACCAAGGCCCGGCTTTGGGTTTGGGTAATGCCTCGAAAAATTCTAGATTACTTAACAATAGATTCCCCGCCTGCCTACTGGGTGCGGAATACAGTGTGAAGCCGATTTGATACAGCGTAAAGCTAATTATGGTAAGAAGACAAAACCCGACGTTGAGTTCCACCACTCGACATAGAAGGTTTTGCAAATTTGTTATTAAATAATTAGGGGAACGGAGTGTCTTATCACAAGTTTCTTCTTGCCTGCCTGGCTACATGCTATATTTCTAAAATGTTACGTAAATAGAGAACGTGAACGAGATAGAGAGAGGGAGAGAGGGTATTATCTTTAACGTTCAACATTCAGTGGATAGTACCCACACGGTCTGTACATAATACACGAGGCTCCACTTACTGTGTATACGCCGCATTCAACCCTCGTTATTAAAAGCCTTATGTGCAATATTAGTAATATCGTCTTCGGACTAACGCTCCCGAAATACCAATTCCATTGTAGCTGTTAATTTAATATTCGTTGAGATGATTGTTTGTGTTGTGGAAGGAGTTCAGTGGTTCTCAATCTTATAGAGTAGTTATAGTGTAAGTTTCTTATTTTATTCTGTATATTATCAACATTTTTTTCGTAAATTACGACGTAGGAAAAAAAATAATTTTATAACTTAATTTTAAACTAAGGTGGCATGTCAAATTTAAATTACCTAATACAAATATACAATTTAGATGGGTAACACATAGTAAAATTGCTAAGTTAGTAAGTAGTTATGATAATAAATGCAGGACATTATTATTTTTAATTTATAATAATATGGGATATCATATTAAGTTACGGAAATAAATACATTTAATATATTATTATTATTATACTTTATTATGTATCACCTTTTCACCTTCAGCCTAGTTCTGTGACACACCATTCAGAATTTTCTGCCGAATTTTCGAAACATTACGTATTTAGAGTGAAATTCAACGTCGCGTCGCTTCGACTTGTTATGAGATTGAGGAAATGAGAATATGAAATAATTTATTTTCCGAGTATGCTTTGCCTCGCCACGACGGCTACACATATATTCATTAAAATTAAATTACATAATACAGGAGCACAAAGTGTGACTGTAAAATCGACTGGTTGTGAGTTCGATGTCCACTCGAGGAGATGAAATATTTATTTAAATTTATATTTTCATTTCTTCGCTCTGGTGTCGAGGCAAAGCGCGGAGCTGAGCTCCACCACTCAACTCGCATGGACCCACAACTCTGTTGAAAGTGGGGAACGGAGTGTTTTAACACAAGGTTCCCTTTGCCTACCCTGGTGTGTGCGGAGTACAGCGTGAAGCTGATTAAATAACAGATGACAGAGAGAGACAAAGTTACATTTTATTCTAATTACAATTTTCTAAAGACAGACACTTCTATTAACGTTGAAACACAATGATTCTAATGGAAATTTCTATTGAAACGCGATTTGTAATAGTTTTACTGAAGTAGATATTTCTCGTTTCTTTTCTAAATAGGTCGCCGTTTTACATTACGGGATCTAGTAAATAGATAATTTACATACTGGTAGAAGTATATTTATATTAATATTTCATTATTGTTATAACAATATTATTTTAGTGAATTTTTAAATATATTAATTGTAATTATACTAAACTATCAGAAAATAAAATATAGAAAATTGAAATCTTTGTGGAACAGTTAGCAACCAACAACCATCACGCTTGCACTGAAACATAATGTGAGTTCCATTTTGTCTTACAGGAATGAAATACTTGCATTTTTCGTTTTAGTAATGACAGATACCGAGACTTTGAATTCCGATATATCAATCATATCATAGATAGATTTAAATTCACAATATCTTAAAAATAGAGTCGAAAGTGACAACCAGAGTATCTTATCACTAGGTATCCTAGGAACCCTAGGCAGTAGGACTTCCTTTTTTAAATTAAACAATAGACCAAGTGTTAATAAAACGTTCACACTCACTTTCTATAAAGCATACAGCTATAAGCCAAAACAAACATTAAATTTCTACTGTAAATAGCATTTTACTTTCTCCTTGTATAACACCGTACAGTATAATAATTTAAGGGATATTTATGACGAAAGTTGTGTGAAACATTAATTTTACGAGACGTTCGTGGCGACGCCATTATAAGGGACAGCTGAGGCCGCCGGCCATCGTCACTAAAAGTATTGTATTTATTATGTAACTTTATGTATGTATACTGTTTTTATTATGTAACATTAACGTGGTAGCGATGAGGGCTGTGGGTTCAATCTCTTTCTTCTTTAATAGAATTATTTGCGTATATTTCGAGTTTAACACTTTACAGTAGTCCCTAGACTGAGAATCGTGGTGGGAATCGAACCCACAACCTATAATCGTGTTTACTATGGGACCCTTGAATCATGATTGACCTTAGTCAATGGCCTTTTTTTCAAAGTTAGTATTTAATTTCAAATTATTAACAAGCAATAAGAAACGTAATGAAATATTTTCAATATTCCTTTCTACGGCTGTAGTTTAATACATCAAAAAAAGGAAAACTATTACAACTATTAACTTTATTGTCAAATGTCCTTTATTATACAACTCTACATATAAATTCTTCAATTGTCAATGAAACACATTTTGAAGACATCTTAAAAGGACATTACACTCTCAGTATTTAATATTGAATTTTTTTTTTTTTGTATTCACGATTTTATGTGAATAAATGTTCTAAGAAATAGTAATTTATTGAAATATGTTATAAATAACTGAGCATAACATACGTGTCTTTAATGGTCATGGTCATGGTCGTAAGTTTGATGACAAAATATAAAATATTTTAAAAATATATATATATTTAGACTTCTTTAAACTAAGATTGGTCTGATAAGGCAAAGGCTACATTGAGTTCCAGTACTCAAGACGATACTGAGCCGATTCTACACTGTACGGGATAAGCATGAAGCTAGCAAGAGTAGTAAAAAAATAATACAATAAATAATTGTTAACGATTACGGAGTCTATATTGAACATATCCCGTTCATAAATGCGTAAATTTGCGACTCCGATAAAACATTCAGTCTTAAGTTCATTATATATATAGGTACCTAATTTATATCAAAAGGGATTGTCTTGAGTATAAACTCAGTCATATCTCCAAAAATCAGAGAGAACCTAGTGTTAAGAAACTCCTTTCTCCACTTCCGCCGATTTCTGGAGACATTGCGTATTGAGTGGCGGAACTTAACACCGCATTTTGTTTCGACACCAGAGCGAAGATATCACGTTTTATAATTTGTTTTCTTTGAAATATTTATAAATTTTCACTTTTTGGATTTTTTCTTAATTTATACTGCAAGTTCTTACTTCATGTGCAAAGGTTACCATAAAGATTTTGATTACGCAACGAATTTCATATAAAATGTAGCAATAACGATACAGATATGCTTGCATCTTTTGATTCCATAGTGTTATGTTTTTTTTCTTCTGCGGTACGAATAATATTACGGTACGAAAAATTATAATAATAATTAATTATTGATTGAAGTCGAAGCTTAAATCGAACTAAGCTAGAATACTATTAATAGAAATAGATGATTAAATATGTATACTTGCCCTTTTCATACTATAGCCATATACAGACCGTCCGTGATAGGGTAAGGCAGGAAATGTTGTGATAAATTATTTCGTAACTAGATACTATCCATATAGTAAATTATAACTTTTATTAAAACGGGTTTAACTAAACGTGACGGGTTTTGGTTCGATTCTCACTCGGAGGGAATTTAATATTTAATATTTTAATTTCCTCATCTGATGTTGACTTCCTCCACTTAACACGCGATGCCTCTAGAATTCAGTAAAAAATGAGGAACTGAAGTGCCTCCCTCTGCTTTCCCTGCCATATGTTGTTTACAATTTGAAAATAAAAAATCCTCTCCTCTGATCTGCAGCGAACCCACAGCCATTGCGCTTACGGTCATACGTTGTTCCACTGTGATGATTTTTATTATTCTAGCATATGGAAATTAATCGTTTTATTCGAAAAATTAAGTCAGGACACGTTTCACAAAGCCAGTACACCTCTTAGCCGCGGGCGAAAAATTAAATTACTTGAAAAAGAAAACGCAAACTTTTAACTCAGTTCGTAACTTTATGTTTTATGATAATGATTTTCTTAAACGAGGATGAAAGTAAAAAGTAAATTTAATTAACTCTCTTCCGATGTCAATTCAATGAGGACTTTGCGTTTTATAATTTGAAAATAAGCGTTTAATTATCGACCGAGAGAGATCGAGAGAGAGCCTGAAAAATATTTATACATATAGATAGTAATATAAAAGAATTTTTATATGCCGTCGTGGCGCAGCTAATGCCAATAAGCGTGTGACGGGACGGACTGGATAAACGGGACGGTTGTGGGTTCAATCCCCACTTGTGTATGTTTTCGTATAGCGTATGACAGCACAAGAAAAAAATTTAGGACATCACGCCACGCCATCCCTAATTTGACGCAATAATAACCTAATTGCACGTTATGTAAAAAAAATGATGTATGGAAAATTACATAGATTTTAATTGGATTTACAGACTTTGACAGGGTCTCCTGCTATATTTCAAAAAGCGCAGATACGTCATTGTTGCACCAAATGGGAATTTTTTATGAGTATTGTAGACATAGTTGAATAAACGATTTACCACAGAAAAAATCATTAAAAATACAGCGCAAGCAAGTACCTGGCCATCGAACGCAGCGCCGTGGAAGCGTGACCTGAAAATGGTTGGCTTAAACTTTACAGAGTTAAGAAGTTACCATCTATTTTAAATGTGAATGTTTCTATAACACAAATTGAATAATCAAGTAAACTCCAATTTATGGGAATAGAATATTTGAATATTTTGTGAGTATTTGGATTTTTTTTGATTTTATTTTTCTTTAGGTGTAATAATTGGTAATAAATGATTCCTTTTTCACTTTACTGCAAGACATGCCAAATTTTTCAGTAGTTTCGTCTGTTAGTCAATATGTATATATATATATATATAAGATTTTATATCAGTGTAGTGCAAGGTTACGGGTTATATTCTAACATCTTCGGATCTTTTTTAGCGATTTTATTGATGAAGCATCACAAATACTCTTCGAAGAAAGTAAATTTCTACGTAATTTAATCAAAAGTCAGACTAAAGCTTCATTACATCGAGAGTCTAGATAGTGCAGTCCATTTTTACTTGTTCCGATTTAAATGAGATTTCATCCTTTGAAGAATATTTCAATATGGCGCTAGACAATAGCTTTTATAGTTTTTTTCTTAACTTCACGTGGTAACCCGCACAAAGAGCTTGTTATAAGACGTGTGGAGGTAACTTAATGTCAACAACAACGCTTTTTGCTTAAATTATCGAGACATTCTGTGTTACTAAGCTCAACGACAACTTGCAGGACAGCGCTGCTGAGAAGACTTGAAGACAAACGTTCAGGTCCCATTTTCAAGTTAATTAACTATAATATTATAAGGTATACCAATATTTAATAGTAAGGTTATAGGTTCGATTGCCACTCCGGGATATGAAATATTTTTTATTTTCAATTTCTCGCCGTAGTATCGTAGTGCGGCGTTGAATTCCGCCAATCAACACGCAATGTCTCAAGAATTCGGCGGAAAATGTGAAATAGAAGTATCTTAATGGAGAGTGGTGTATCTAAGCACTAAGTAATTCATATAATAATTACATTAAATAAAAATATATAAGTCAAATATTTATTTCACATGTAAAATAAATAGATAACTTTTATTTCAATATAAAAAAAATATTTACAAGCTCCGAGCTATGTTGTTTGAACTGTACCTAAAATTAATAACAAAAAAATCAAACAAATCTAAATTGTTTAATAGAATATCAATATAAATGTTCGTTATTTGATGTTTGCATTTGAAAAATATTTAAAAATATATATAATATTATTATCGGCTTATAGTGAACTAGGGACGAGAGTTTCATAATATCATTGATATATATGTAATACATATCAAAAAATCTAATAAAATCAGCTTCACGCTGTATCCCACACACAGCAGGGTAGGCAGAGGGAACCTAATGTTAGGACACTCCGTTCGCCACTTCCCGCCGAGTTCTGGAGGCATTGCGTTGAGTGGCGGAACTCAGCGCCGCACTTTGCCTCGACACCAAAGCGAAGTAATGAAAATATAAATTCAAATAAATATTTCACTTCCTCGAGTGGGGATCGAACCCACAACCAGTGGATTTTACAGTCTCATTTAGTGCCGCTGCGCTACGACTGGCCTCAATAAAAAAATATACATACATTTATAACATATTTACATACATATGTGTTTGCATTTTTTACTAGTCTTCTATAATCATATAACGTTCATTGAGTACAAAGGCCGTGAATTGGGTAATGCACTTGGGTGGTGGTTCATATTAACTTTCGCACGCTGTGGAAAAAATATTTTACAAGTCAATTTTTTGTGTCTTCCATTTTAAAAACGAATTTTGTTTCAATGTTTCCATGTCATAAATTCTCAAATATCTGCTGAAATACTGAAAATCGGATAACATACATGGGAGTTAAATGGATAGGTACAGAGGTCCACAACCCATAGAAAACCGCTGATCGCGTTACAATCTGTATACAATTACTACCTATCTTCTATCTAGAAACTTAATATTTATTTTATTTATCCTGTAGGTTAGACAGAAGGAACCTGAGAACTTAGTGTAAAGACACTCCACCACTGCACATTTTTCGCTAAATTCTGGAGGCATTTACCTATTCACGAAACACACGCCGCACTTTGCCTCTTGCTTATATCAGAGCGAGGAAATGAAAACATTAATAATATTTCATTTACCCGAATCGAAATCGAACCCACAATCTGTGGCGCTTACAATAGCCCTCTTGTATACCAGCACCACGACTGGCCTCATTTTAATGATTATATATTATGTACTCGTATGAAAGATAGCTGAAGTTACTTTAAAAAAGCTGATATCTATGTTATACATAAATATATATGTATGAAACATCCATTTACACTAGCCATTTAAATATATTTTCATATAAACCATAATTCGGTTTAAGTATACTATAACTGTGCTGGTGACCCTGGGAACGTCCCTTCATACATCATAGTTAGGGAATTTGGTATTCTCACATTTATTAAAGTTGTAAATATTTATATCGTGTATAATATCTAAATTTATTCTAATGATGTGAAGCTATGAGAGTTTGTATGGTTGAACGCGCTAATATCAGAAACTGCTAGTTAGTGTAGAAAATGTGTTTGTGTTTAAGATCGTCCGTTTATTAAGAAAGGCCGTAAATAGATTCTATGTAACCTATCTTATATACGATCAGCATAACTTGGAACATTTCCTTGAATTATATTTGACTGGTAATTATATACATAGAGTTTGTGTCATACTATTCCACCCTTCAACACGCAATGCCTCCAAAATTCGAAGGAAAATGTGTGTGTTCCATCTAATCATTACCAGGTCACTTTTCTTTCATAGTGAAAGCCAGACGTAAATCAATTCTATGTTATGAAATGTAGTTTACCCCTAAGACTACTTTGTTGATAGTCTCGGGCCTATAGTAATTTAATTAACCGCAAAGGACTATAGCGCTATATAGTTTTACATAATGAGTGTATATGAGGGCCTTATTTATGGAAAACGCTCGTGTATAATATTAGAAGGGAAGACTGACTGGCAGTTTTATCATTATCTTTAGGATTTAAATCGTTATTGTATTATAATATTTACTTATCATATAAATAAAGAATAAATTTCTTAGGTGGTTTGGGCATATTGAGAGAACGAACAATTAAAGAACAGTGAAAAACTCTTTATGGAACAATGTTAGGTAGTAAAAGAGGTAGGGGGAGATCTTAGTTGATCTTCCAGAAGTTACGTTGTAACGTTGATAATCAAGGAAAATTGCGTGAAAGCATGAAGACACTCTAAGGCCCTGCAGGGTCTACGTATAGCCAAACGACAAACAACAACAATAGCAACAAATTGTGTTTGACGCTTCATTCTCTGTAGTTTATCCGCCAAAGATAAGGCGTGAAATATAAAAAAAAATAATCCTATAATATTAATAATATACTTTATTATACACCACATAAAAGAGAAAACGAAAACAAAAGACATATTATACGTAAAAATAAATAAAATGTAAGTGGGCAGCTTTATTACAAAAAAATGTTTATTAATATGTACGACAATGTCATTTAAAGATGATTTGTGACCATCGATATTTTTTTTATATTCCTTAACAGTAGAACGTATATGTAGTTATAGGTTCCATGTAAATTTGAATAAAATTGCACTTATTTCAAATTATTTTCATATCTTTTATTTTATTTCCTTTTAAAAATTCCAGTTATTAAGTCAGCAATTTCAACCACTTTATTTAAATGTTCAATTTAGTACAAGCACTTAACTTAAGCGATTGTCAATAACTTAATACTAAAGTAACTTTATTTGAAAATGCTTTAAAAATTTATCCAATATCATATTCATAGAAGCTCAACTCATATCGCATAGAGCCAGAAATCGTATAGGATTCTTGTCCATCAAATCTATCTAGCGCTAATAAAAATGTTAATATGCATATATGATACTGTCTTTTAATTTCGACAGTATTAACATGATAATTATATAAAAAAATATTGCCATTGTAGCCACAATTTTAGTTGCACAGTATCTAAGGATTAAAAAATATCAACTTCACGCTGTATCCCGCACACAGCAGGGTAGGTATAGGAAACCTAGTGTTAAGACACACCGTTCCGCATTTTCCGCCGAGCTTTGTCTCGAAACCGGAGAACTAAGAAATCCTCAAATTTGGATTCAACACACGATCAGTCGATTTTACAGTCACACTTTATACCTCTGCGCCACGATTGACTGTCTTATTTCAGGCAGAGAGAAATTAGTGTTAGACATTCCGTTTATCACTTCCGTCTACAATTTTGAGACGAGACGTTGCGTTTTGAGGGATGGAACTGAACCCTGTACTTCATCTACCAGAGCGAGTAATTGAAAATAAATTAAATATAATCTTTATCCCGAGAGACAACCCACAACTAATTACTTCATGTAAAATGAAAGATATTTAATGGTAACAAAAAATATTATGTAATTTTAACTGTAACACAGTCCTAAATAGACTAAAGAGTAAAGGAAACGATCCAAGATCTTTAGCTTAGAGCTCGTTGACTTGTTTGCGAGATGTCTATATTGATGTTCAACTTCGTGCTTGTATTAGATTTCATTGCTTCGGGTCCGCAAATGAACTGATGTATATACAGTGTGCATTAGTTATGTTGTAGTTTCATGTTGTGTTCCGCAAAAAGCACGGTAGGTAGAGGGAACTTAGGAACCTAGTTTTAGGACACACCTTTTCTCATAAGATTAGGATATTTAGTTTCCCACTTTTTGGTGAATTCATGAGACATAGCGTGTTAAAACTATATGTTAAATATATATAATTAAAAAAAACTTTTTGTTACTCACTTTTTCTCGCGTAGATCTTAGTGTTAAAAATCTCCTTTTTCTCGCACCACCAAATTTTCCAGCCGTCCGTCTTAACAAATCAGAGAACAGAAATGAAAATAAATTAAATAAAAGCAGAATGCTTTTTGCTCGTGCGGATCGATTTCACCATCATCGTGTTTATTTTTGTATTTTATTTATTTAAAAAGGTCTCTAAATAAAAAAGTTTTGAAAAACGACACCTTTAACTTCAATCACCGTAAGTAACAATAAAGAAGTCCTAGCTACCAGATCGCACCAATCTTTTTATCAATCTTTCTGCCGTGTGATCCCGGCCTAGAATAGGATCATCCTGGTACTGGTGGTGTCGTAAGAGGCGACTAAAGTACGTGTGGTAGAGTCACGTCGCCAGCAATGGCAACACGCATGGGCAGACTCGACCGGATCATTACCACCCCCGCCATTTAAGACCGGCGTGAAGTAGTGGCTTTATGCCACTGCGTTTCGCATCAGGTAATGCCGGGCTCCGGCGCCCAACCCACCTTAATGGCCGGCAACGCACCTGTAGCTCCTCTGGGGTTGCACGGGGTCGTGGGCGGCGGTAATCACTTACCATCAGGTGACCCGCACGCTCGTTTGCCGTGTCTTTTCCATAAAAAAAAAAAAAAAAAATTGATCAGACAAATAATAAAATCGTTGGGCGCGTGAAACTATCATATATTAACTCTAGATACGCAACGCCCAACGATTTTCAAGTTTTAAGGTTTGTTGCTAGATGATACTTCAGAATGAGCTCTTTTCTACTAATCAAGCCCTTTCATTAGACACCTATATTGAGACAGTTGTGTAAAATATGTAATGCGCCATTTTGTCGCGGCGGCCATCTTGAATTTTATTTTTTTATAGTGAGCTCTATTTTATCAATAAAGCCCTTTCATTTGATACCCATAAAGAGGTTGTTGTGAAGTAATATGTAATCCGCCATTTTATATCGGTCGCCATTTTAGATTTACAGGCATCATTTTTTTTATTGTATTATTATCAATATTAAGAGTGGGTACCAAATATCAGATCGATCTGATGTCAAAAAGGGGGTAAAACTTCAATGACTAAATGTGACCCAAACAAAAAAACGGGGTGAGCTGAATAAAACCGTTTATAAAAAGCACAATTATATCGGTAACTGTAGCGTATATCGTCTTTCTTTTACTATTCGAGTGTCTAAAACAAGCTTTAATATGTCAATACAAAAGCCAAACACCCAGATGAGTCTTTTTTAAATATAACTTTTAGCTAGCCGTAACTACATGGGCTTTAGACAGCTAACTATTTTTGGAAATTTAATCCATTATAAAGTGAAATATAAAACATTTTTTTTGTTTTCCTGTTTGCTTAGTTCAAGTGAGGCGTTCTGTTCGGCGTGATAAGCAATACTTTTAAAAAGGCCTAAAAAAAGGCAAGGTAGTGTCAAATATCTGATGTAAAAGTGTGTCTGGAAGTATACGTGATGGCTGTTGTTTTGTTGTTGTTGGTTCAGCCTCGAGGTAATGTTAATACATAAAAATGTGTTGAGACCAGTCGTGGCGCAGGGGCACAAAGTAACTGTAAATGCGACCGGTTGTGGGTTTTGTAACAGTATGTACCTTGGGTATAAGTTGGAAATAAATAAATAAATGGAATGACATATGTGTGGCAATGTGCAAAAAATAACATAGATAATAATGGGAAATAAATTTTTCACAAACTATATATTATGTTCTTAATGCCATATTAAAGGAAACTAATTCGTGTATAGTCGTCCCGAGTGTCGCGACCGTCGTTCTGTCTATATAGGTGGTGGTGATGCTCGGAAGGCAGCGGTCGAGTCATACTTTGAAGTACTACGGTATTAATATATATGATGCACATAAAGACTCGTACCAAATGTATAATGAATATAATATGATAATGCGAAATCTATGATGGCACGATCTTTTAGGATCGAATTTCTTATAAAGGCAATATATGTGTAGGGGCGACACATATTGAGGGTCATGAGTGATCCTCGACCATTATTATAATATTAAATGTTGCTTGACGTCGTGAAAGCTGACGTGATGGGCTTATGCGAACTGTTATAGCGACATTAAATATGTCGTGGCTGATGCCGTCTCGCAGTACGCTTACGATACGTAAGCTATGCTTGTATGGCGTTGGTCATTGATATATTGAATACCACTTCTACGACTTGGTATACGACTAGTAGGTGTGTGATGCTATTTTATGTCCCAGCTCCGGTGTATGTAGTAGTGTCCGCCTGTCTCCTACGGGTGTGTGGTGCTATTTTATGTCCTGGAACTCTGGTGTATGTAGTAGTGTCCGCCTACGGTTCGAGACACGACTGTGGGGTGTGTGCCGTGCGTTTATTTAACATATCGGCCGCCTTACGGTAGTGCGTTCGTTCCAACGACTTATATTGATCTCACAAATCAATCGACATCACGAATCACCATTCTAATACAATCTTAATATAAACAAGCGTAACAAGTACCTTCAGACTGATCACACACAAACGTCCCGGAGGGTTCATTAAGACTGTTGCAGCCGCAGTCTGGTAGGAATTCACGGTGTAGGGGCGGGGCGGTGCCCGTACTCTTTCTTCCTTTTATTATAACTAGTTCGCAGTTATAGTGAAGAGGAAGATAGGACGCGCTCTTGGCTTTTCTTCGGACGAGCTTCGAGTTATGACAATGTCATATTGTCGAGTTTCAGTTATCTAGATAACTGACACAAGAACAACTTCTGATGGCAAATATATTATTAAAACGATACCTTCTAATGGCATAAATATAATTCTTAACACTGTTACCTCTGAATCTCTAAAAGATCTTGGATTACTTACGTTCACAAGTATAAACGGTTCTAACCACTAGACACATTACTAGCCAAGGCATTATTTATTAAATAATATTTTAAAAGGAGTTTGGGATGTCAGTTACAGTTTGATCTCCACTCTAGGGAAATTAAATGTTTATTTAAATTTATATTTTCATTTCTTCGCTCTAGTGTAGAGACAAAGCGCGGCGTTGACTTCCGCCACTCAACGCTCAATGCTTCTAGAATTCGGCGAAACGTGGGAAACGGACTGTTTGAACACAAAGTTCCCTCTGCCAACACTGCTGTGTGGAGGATACAGCGTGAAGCTGATTTATTTTTATTTTAAACGTGTCAAAGCGTGTGTAAGCAATATTTGAAGTCAAAAGTAGTACGTGAAGCAGAAATTAGGTATTTAGATCCTCTCTGTTTACAATGTAAGTTTGAATGTGCTTAATATATGTAAAATAAGCATACCTTTTTAGATTTACATTGTGTGTTGAGTGGCGAAACTTAACGCCGCGCTTGTCGCGGTTACCATAGCGAAGAACGTGAAAATATTAAATATTTCATTCTCTCGAGTGGTAACAAGTATTAATTACACAATTTAAAAACATGGAAAAACAGCAAATATATAATTTTGGAATTTATGAAAATAAACATACACCTACAATTTACGGGTATTTGAAGTCTTTCAATATTTCAGATACAAATAATAATTGAAAGATCTCTATCTCTTAGAGCGTAACTTATGTATGTAGAATGAACTAAGTGACCTAATAAATTCACCCCTTTGATTTAAGTGACCGCATGGAATAGCAACTTACGTTGTGTATAATGATAGTAGAATAATATAGTTATTTATTACGATTTAATGAGAGGACTATTTATGTTTTTTATTACAGCTTCACGCTGTAGCCCTGACGCTAGAACCTGAAAATCTTATATTAAGTGTCTCCGTTCTCCACTTTCCAGTGAATTCTGGAGGCTTTCCTCGTTGAGTGGCGGAACTCAACGTTATACTTTGCCTCGTTATCTGAGCGAGGAACTGATGATCGAACCCATAACCTGCCGCGTTTGTATTGTTTTCTCATATTTCTTCACACACTATTGTCTCCTAATCCACGTTTCACAAAAACTAACATCAGATTTAAATCACGATAGAGTATATCTAAAGAAACAAAGATTGCAAATAGCGTAGTGAAAGTTTAGATACGTCGATTCAACGGCATCACGTATGCATGGAGTGAACCGAAGTGCCCCTATAAATTCACCCGTGTAAGTTTAACCGTTCCCGTGGAGTGCTAACTTAGATAGAATGGAAACTGATTTTGATATATTTTAATAAAATTGCTTTGCTTTGAAGCGATTTACAACGACTGGAGGTTAAAGAGGGTATTAAATAAAAAAATGTTTTACTAATTTTTTTGTTTTTGGGAACAGAGTGTCTTAACATTAGGTTCCTCGGTTCCTTCTGCCTACCCTGGTATGTGTACGTCGTGAAATTAAAAAAAAATGGCTTATATTAAAATTATGCTAAAAAATAGTTATTTAATAATATGTGTTACAAGGTAAAACACAGTTTTAAGTTATAAGCAAAGAAGAAAGAACTGATATATGTATATTATTAGCGACACAAACGCGGCTTTTCCTGCTAAAATTATTATTATATTATAATCAAATTAAAAAAAATCTTTAAACAAATATAAAACCTGTGTGAGCTATATTACTTTTAAGTTGTATCGTAATCCGTTAAGTAGTTTTCGCGTTAAAGTGGAACAAACATCCATCCTCACAAATTTTTATATTTACAACATTATAAGATAGTGTATAACCGCAAGCTATGGTAAGGTCTTTACTCTGTGGTATGTGTCACACCTTCGTGTCTGTGTAAAGTGAACTGAAGCACGCTCATAAATTCAGTACCTAGTTTAAGTGGCCACAACGAATTATATCCACTATGTGAAAAATAATTAAGAGAAGATTGTCTATCATAATACAATATTTTCTTTTTTTTTTCATCATTTGTTATATTTTTAACTTGACATTTTTTTAGTAAGATCCTTAGTTGTCACGATTATTACACATTTTTTTTGCAATGCTTCCAGAATTAGGCGAAAAGCGGAATGTCTTAACACTCTCCTCTGCCTAACCTTGCTGTGTGTGAGATACAGCGTGAAGCTGATTTATTTTTATTTTATTTCTATATGGTAGTGTGTTTTTCGTTTATTTGATTATATTTTTGTATTTTTAGGGTTCTGTACTTTTTATATTCAGTTCATTTTCTAGAGTGGGAATCTAATCCTTAAACATTCAATTTAGAGTCACATTTTGTTCCCCTGCGAAAGTACTCCCGAAATTAACTATTACTTTTGAATTTATAATATAAGTAAAGAAGTACAGATTGGGGTAAAAAATATATTTTTTCTTTTATTATATTTTATATAAATAAACTTTATCTAACAGTTTAATTTAAAATAAGTTTTATTCGAAATAATGAATTTTAATTTATAAATGAAATATTTATTACATTTTTTTATATTTTATTGATCAATAAAATAATAATTAAATTAATTATTGTAACCGTGTATAATATTATAGAATAAAAATAGTTATTATCACAGGAATTCATTTACAAATTTACTACCGAACAAACCTCGAAACACATATAAATTGTTATTTCCAATATAAAGTAACGTGCGATCGTCTTTTCAATATACAACACTGAAAACTATACCCAGAAGGCGTATATTTCTCCATACAAGTCTCGATGTCTAATAAAGTGGTCACACTCGAAGCAAGATTAACAACCCAGCTTTGTTATTGGTTAGGTGTAAAATATACATACTAGTAGCTACAGGCTTTATTTAATGTACTGAGTAACATTTAAAAGTTAAGTGCTTTAGGTGCTTTAGGGTTATGTTTGATTTTGATATAGGAAATTGTCTTTTTTTTAGATCTATTGAAATTCTGTACAAGAAATTATATTTGTATCTCTTGGATATGGTCCAATAGTAATTATAACTAAATAAGTTGTATGTTCTTTTTTCACGAAGTCAGGATGGATCTTAGCATGTGAGGATGCAGAGTGGCACAGAGAGGCGCCTGTTTATAAAAGTAAAGGTTGTGGGTTCGATCCTCATTCGGAGGAATGACTAAATGAAATTTATTTACATGCCTCAAATATAACACGTATATGGTTCTTCATTTAGCAGAATTTTTGCATAATAAAAAAAAAATATGACTTAAAAACTTGTTTTGGATATTTGTATGATGCGCATATGCGCGAACGCATGTAAAAAAATCTGTTATTTAATTAATTTTCATAATTTCATTTTGTATTAAGTCGTTAACAATACTTAATGTATTATATTTTGACATATTACAAAATACTATAGCGAAATGATTAAACGTGTCATAATATTTTATTCACTCTCTCAGTTTCATTATTTTTCAATCTATTTATGTTATTTTAAAATCAAACTTTTTTATTTGAAAAATTATATATTTTCATTAAATTTCAGCTCAAAAATAAAGATATATATTGTTAGCGAATTCGTGTAAAAGGAGGGTAGATGTAGATGAAAAAGATGATAAAAACAGTGGAATTGTGTAAATCGGGGTTATAGAAAATTATTAGTACAAATATATTTTTTCATTACTTTTAAGACATCTATTGTGAAATAATGAAAGTTACCAATTAAGACTTTATTTCAGCTTTGCGGTATAGGCGGAAGGAACCTAGTGTAATGTGTGTGGGATGGCGAAATTCAACTCCGCGCAATGTTTACTAAAGCATGGAGTTAAATTTCGCCACTCAATATATAATTAAACAAATTACACAATACGTTTTTTCTTCATTTTTGCGTTTATTTAATAATAAGTAGCCATATATGCTGTAATGCGTGAAGCATGTGAGATTTTAATGACCACACTTAAAAAATGCTGATTAATGAGGTCATCATGGCCCAGGGGCATATGGGAAATGAAATATTTATTTCAATTTATATTTGCATTTCTTCGCTCTGGTGTGGAGACAAAGAGTGGTGTTGAGTCCGGCCACTCAACACACAATGCCTGCAAAATTCGGCGAAAAGTGGGGAACGGAGTGTCTTAACACTAGGTTGCTCTGCCTACCCCGTTGTGTGCGGGATACGGCGTGAAGCTGAAAAAAAAACTTAGAAAATCTAAATTTATTAATAATACAATACTACAATAACTATTATTTTTTTTTCCTTCAAATTTTATTGTTTTTTGTTCAAAACTGCTGCAGCGTGAACCCTACTTAAACAGTCACATGGGAACTTGTATAAATTAAGAGAGAACGCGACAAGGACAATTTCTGAAATTTATCACCCTGTACGTGAGTGGAGTTTATTGGCAGTGGCTTCCTTATTTAATTTAACGAAACATTTGTTGGCAATTTAGTTATCTTTTAACATTTGGCACATTTATCGCGGTTGACGTAAATGAAGGGTGATCTATTTAAGGAGTTTTACAATATATTATATATGCTTTTTGTATATTATAATATTGTTAATTTATGTTTAGTTTTTATTCAGCTTTACAATGTGTTCCGCATTTAGCAGGGTAATAATCCAGTCTCCATTTTACGCTTAATTCAAAAAGTGTTATACCTTAAATGATCTTTTACTAAATTTATTTTAGTTTTAAATAAAAATCAAAACTCGCAACATGTGTAGTGATAGTTAAGTTTTGTTGGAGGCCGCCATGGTGCACTTGAAACGCGAAAAGTGTAAGTTCGGTTCCCATTTGAGAATGGATGGGTTTTTTTTTCATTTCTGTACTCTGGTAGCAAGATAAAATAAAAAATAAATCAGCTTCACGCTGTATCCCGCACACAGCAGGATAGGCAGAGGGAACCTAGTGTTTTAGACAATCCGTTGCCCACTTTCTGCCGAATTCTGGAGGCATTGCGTGTTGAGTGGCAGAAGTCAACGCCGCGCTTTGCCTCGGAACCAGAGCGAATAAATGGAAATATAAATTTAAGTAAATATTTCATCTCTTCGAGTGGGGATCCAACCCACAACCAGTCGGTTTTGCAGTCACACTTCGTGCCGCTGCGCTACGACTGGCCTCAAAGAGTTGGTAGCAAGATTATTTGCGGTATTGTATTCCACGTCCATTCAACACGTAATTTCTAGAAAAATGGGTGGAAAATGGACAACGAAATAAGTAACCCTAGGTTCCTTCTGGCTACCTCGTTATAAGCAGCGTGTACCTAAAAAAAAAAAATTAAATGAACATATAAATAAATTCACAAAAAAGATGTTTAAATTAAAATGTTATACAATGACAGCTTTTAATTAAATTATTTTAATTGAAACAGTCTAGTAGAAAATGTCATTAAGCGAGGCTTAAGATACTGAAATAGAATTTGAAGCTTTCAACTTTTTTTCTGTATAAAAACTTTTTATAAACGATCTTAAGCTGTAATAAACTGTTTAGGGTAGGGGAGTGTGGCTTGTAATTTTGTTTCCTCACGGTTCATCGAAGTTAAAATATTTTAATGAAACTCCCGTCTAAATTAAAGACTACAAAAACATTTTTGATTAGGCATTTATTGGCTAAAATTTTGTTGGTACAAAACTGGATTAAATAATATTTATTAAGATACATCATTATTTAGCGTTATTTGTTTATAAGCTGGCAGAAAAGTACATCGTAAAATCTCTGCTTTCCTGATATGTAGGATTTAAGTGAAAAATTATGGTACGAATATATATATGCGTGCGCTCGTAAACGTAATGATTATGGGTTCGATTTCCTCCTGAAACGTAATGCGTCGAGAATTCGGTGGAAAGTGGGAAATGGAAGTGTTTTAATGGGAACGGATTGTTTTAATACTAGGTGCCTAGGTTCCCTCTGCTCATCATTAAATTCTATTAATTGCCCCATCTATATGCGGAGTACAGTGTGAAACTAACAAAAATATTACACTACATTAGTATAAAGAAAGGCTATACTGACGTAGCTGCACAGCGTCTGAATAATACCGTGATGGCTGTGAGTTGATTCCGTGGCGTTGAATTCTGATACACAACACACAATACCTCACAAATTTGGCGTCTTAACACTATGTTCTCTCTGTTTAATATGTAATGCAAGAAAAAACATTAAATTTTATATCAATTTAAGTGGTAAAAAAAAAATTTTAATCATAAATATTTGTAAGACAGTGGTGGCGCAGGGGCACAAAGTGTATTCTATGGAATCTCGACTGATTCGATTTCCGCTCGAGGAAATTAAATATTTTTTTAAACATTTTTAAAGTGTTATTCCACACCTAGGAAAGATAAATACTTAATTAGAAAACGTATACGTACATAAAATTTCGACGTAGCTTGGCGAGAACGTATGGCTCAGTGGTCAGAGCGCCTGGTTCGTTTCCAGGAGGCGCGGGTTCGAGTCCCGCTACCTTCAAATTTTTATACGTTTTTTAAATAAGTAATGAAATATTTATATTTTCATGTCTTTGTTCTGGTGTCGAGGCTAAGAGGAAAGAGGCTGTTGAGTTCCGCCACTCAACACGCAATGCCTCCAGCATTCGGCAGAAAAATGAAAAATGGAGTGTTTTACACTAAGTTCCCTCTGACTACCCTACTGTTTGCCAGATGCAGCGGGAGGCTGATTTTTTAATTATTTGTAAGATAAACATATAAATAGGTGGCTACTAAAATTATATAAAGCCAATCCATTTTTTCGATTTCCAGGATTTATACTTTTATTAAAAACTAGCGGCCCGCTTGCGGCTTCTCCCGCTTAAACTACAGAATTATTTGCTTAATACACTAAAATTATGTTCGTGTTTAAATATACCTATAATGTATATTTGCAACGCACGCAAGTCGCATTTTCCTACCTCCCTTATGCAACATCATGCAACTCAATATATTAATTTCTTTAAACTTTTGCCTTAAGGAGTCTTTAGGACTTAAGTTATAGTTATAGCTATATAGTTATAGTTATATCGCTACTTACAATAAAATCCTAACTCATCGGTGTCTGTACGTGGAAGATATATTAGAAAAATTATTATTACGGACATTTAACAATGTAATAGAACTTGGTCAGTTTGTCTGTTTATCTGTGCGTTCAGGATAATCTCAGAAAGGGCTTAACCGATTTAAGTAACTTAACCTAACTTTGTGCCCCTGCGCCGCGATGGCCTTTAATATTAATACAGAATGGAAGCGTCAGCGCTCCTTTTACGGGGGCAATATATAGGATAAAATATTTTAAGCCCATACCTAAAGAAATTAATCAAGATACCTCAACAGTTTAGACGTAGACTTTTTTTTTCATTTCACGATCGATGTTTATCCATACCTGTATTTCGTGTGACGCAGTTACGCATAGATACCAATAACGTTAACACATCTACTACAAAAGTATTACTAAAGGTTAAGCAACTTTGAACTTTGTCGCCAATACCTACGACTCGATTTAGGAATGAGGCGTATGCGGCGGTTTCCCTTGATAGGCTTATGCCTGTTGCGTGTTTAATGACAAATAGCGTTTTATTTTAATATCAACGATAATATATAATTTATTTTGTATGAAAAATAACTTTTTCACTTTTAGGATTTTTTTTTATTGTATTAGGCTTTTATAGAGTGATTAACTATGGTTTCATTTAAAGTGGTGCTGACAAAAACACTAATTGAGCATATTTAATATTTATAGTGATTTTTTAGTGAATAGAACTAATAGTTATTACAATACTTGCGAAGAAAGCATATTTTAGACATTTTTTAAATTTTTATACCTTTTGAAAAACTACCAACACTCTTATCGTTAATAAATTATTTTTTTCAAAATAAAAAATTGTCTAAGTTGTTATGTTCATCATAATGGCACGAAAATATTTAAAATGTTCAAAATTAAAAGTTCAAAAATGTTGATTGAAAATAATTATACTGCAGGAGGATACCTTTATATGTACTGTATTTTATGATGTAATGTAGAATAATATATTCTATAGAGGAATCACACATTCCTCTTCACACTTTTTATTCTTTAACTATACGTAAATATATATTTTAGAGGTTCTAAGATGGCAGCTCTGTTCCCGCATTTACGTCCCACATATATAGAAATATAAATCATTGGAAAGAAAAGCAGAAACGCAATTTTATTGCATTTTTTCTTTTTTTTATACTTGAAACGTATTAATAAATTTACATACAATTCATTTGTTTCGAATATAACATTAAGATTGATTCATAAAATATATTTGGTATTTTCCTAACATGATTATTTCATGTATTTTTTTTTATGCAAAGTTTTGATTAAGTTCTCTTGAGAAATATATCTACTATAAATTAATATAACGTACCTACATGCCAATGATTAAAACGTATTGACATCACCACGTGATCCATCTATTATAATCACAACATAAAATTTTATAAAATACAGCAACCAGCTCGCGGCTTCACCCGCTTAAATTTGCGAATTATTTGTTTGTTTCGGTACAGGGAATTACGTTTCTGTTGTAATAAATAATGTATGCTTGCAGTGCACTTATGATTTCTAATGTGAAAATTATTAAAACCATGACATTTTCGATTTTCATTAAACAAATCATTATTGGAGCAATTAACAAAGTAATAGAATCAGCAACAATAATATTTATAAATTTTGTCGGTTTCTTGGTTTTTCTGTTAGTCGACGCTTATCTCAGAAACGACTTAAGCGATTTAAAGAGCTAAGACGTGAGCGCGGTGCGGGAGCGGTACAATCGGCTTAATTGTTTTTATTGTAATATTCGTCATGTATGAATGGTGTAATGATTAAATAACTGATCTTTATAACTATTTATTTATATCTTCATAGAGAAATGATTACTTTTGTTGGGCACTCCTAATTTTTAAGAAAATTAATTTGATCAATATAAATTTAATTATTTTAAGATAATAATTAAAGTAACATATAAAATCTTATATATTATGTTGTAATTATTACAACGCATGCAACGCAACCTACCCACCTCCCTACCTACCTACCTACCTACCCACCTACCTACCTACCTACCCACCTACCTACTTACCTACCCACCTACCCACCTACCTACCTACCTACCCACCTACCTACCTACCTACCCACCTACCTACCTACCTACCTACCTACCTACCTACCTACCCACCTACCTACTCACCTTCCTACCCACCTACCTACCTACCTACTTAAAATATAAAATAGATAGCGTTTCTAGGATCGAGTTCTACTATCTCAAATATAAGCTTCTTGGAAACTTAAATACTTATATCTTTTGATAGAGTGAAGCTATTACAATGAAATAAACACTAAATGTTACTTTGATTTACTGGTAATTTTTACGTATACAACTTGCTTAAATATATTGTGTACTTTTGACGTGATGCGTGTTGACATAAACAGACAAACAGACAAACAGACAAAAATTCCAAAAATGTTGGAAATGGATTCTGTTAGTTATCCTTTAACACCCTAGCTAATTTTTTTTTAAATATTTTCAATGTACAGAAACGACTTTTCTACAGATTTATTATAAGTATAGATAGAACAAAGATTATCCTAAACAAATAAGAAACTTTGCTGTCTTATAATATAATACTTTTTTTATGAAATAAACAAAAACTCAAAAGACCCAATAGAATGAGTATAAAATAAATATTATTCACGTGTTCATGAAAATTTTTGAAAAGTACTTGAAACTTTTATATTTTAAAAAATATACGTCGTCATTGTTGTTGGACTAAGCATATTTAACATTTTTATACTATAACAGATCGTTAAACGAAGGTATTTCGTGCTGAGTGGCGGAACTGAACACCGTGAAAAGCAAATTTAATTATAAAAAATGATCTGTTTAATATTATGTTTTTTAATTTTGCATTCGTTCGAAAGATATTTGCAATGAATACAAATAGATAGGAACGTAAAAGAATCAACCCTCACGATGCAATCTCCATCTCACCGTATTGGCGGCATTTTGATGAGTGTGTAGATTTTAAATCTTTGTAAGTACTAGAGAATCATTTGTATATATAATAAATACAAGTATGTGAAACGAAAGAAATTCTTACATATTGATTGTCATATCTACACGTTGACGTAAAGCATAAGCTGACGGTTCTACACTTATGCATTTTATTGAAAAATTTTACTTTATATGTAAAACTCTTAGAAACTTCGTAGCTTCGTAGCTTCGTTCTCAAGAGAGATAATAAAAACATATTTAGATTGTATCAAGTATACATAAATTTCGATGTAGCTTGGTGAGAACGTAGGGTTTACTGGTCAGAACGCTTGGGCAGTTTCCAAAAGATGTGTATTCATATAAAAATTTGAATGTAAAGGACGTTTTTTTTAAATAAAATTCCATTCTTCGTGTGAAATAGTTATTTTTTTAATTTCATGCCCTCGTGTCCTCTACACACCCACACTTACCATGGTAGATAGTGGGAACCTATCTGGGAATTTAGTGTTTACACACTCAGTTCCCATTAACACACTTCCGTTCCCCAATTTCCTCGCAATTCACAATGTAATGCGTATTGTGTGGCAGAAATTAACGCCGCAAAATAAAAAATGTTACAATAAAACTATAAAGAGTACAAACAAATATGTACACAAAACATAATTATAACAAAAATATAAAATACATTAAAAGGAATAATGACCCCTTTAACAAGCTTATTGTGTTGACAGAAGCTCTTGAGTTTAAGTGCTGGCGCTAATATATCGCTCCTATCTTAATAAGTGCCTGTTAGATAGGATTAAGTGACCAGACCGTGCTAAGAAGATATTTTGTGGTGAAAATGTATGGAGGAAGGCAAACATTTGGGCTTTTTATTTGAAATAAATCTTAAATAATTATTTATTGCTTTTTTTGCATTCTAGAATTTTTTTGTCAAGGTGTACCTATTATATTTTACGAATATTTTTTTTATTGGATATCTATATTATTACATGAGTATAATTAGTATTATTGCTATTAAATATAATGGATATTATCACCTCGACACCAGAGCGAAGAAATGAAAATATGTAAATAAATATTTCATCTCCTCGAGTGGGGATCGAACCCACAACCCATCGAATCACGACTAGCCTGTGGTTGATTTTATTGGATTTGTAAAAGCGGATTGACTCATAACTTAGTACGGTGTGTATTATAATATATATATGTATGTAACTTTTATTCCTTCATAAAATTAAAAAACTAGTAAATAGTCTCACTCTACGGAAATAAAAAAAAAAACCAAATAGGATAAGAACTCTAATGTCGTGCGATATTCATATTTGACCCTCTGCGACCCTCTGTTTAATTTTTACATATATACTGACGTAAAAACAAATATTTTTAAACCGACTTCTGTAAGAAAAGGAGGTTGGTTATCAATTCGATTGTTTTTTTTATGATTGTTACCTTACAGATTTTGACTTGGTGAACCTATAAGTATTTTAAGTAATATAATTACGAAATATAATTATTTCGTTGATTTTCGACATTTTTCCATCAATCATTTTTCCGAGTGGAAATGGAAACCACAACCTTTGCGCATACAGACAGAAGCTTACTGCGCCACGACGGCCAAAGTCTTAACTTACTATTTATATTGTAAATACAGATAGCTCCACTATAATTTGAATTCACAACCATTATATTTAACCATTCACCCACATCCCCGTATTATTCTTTCACCCCCATACGTTATATATTGACAATAGTCATTTAACTCGGACCATCTCATCTCCATACGCCCGCCACACACGAGTCCAGTACGTGTATAGTGTTTTACATGAAAAAGGAACGGTCTATGAGGGAAAAAGCAATATCGTGTTAGTGTATGTATTTTATAGCAGCCCAAGTTATGAGAGGATAGCAGTTCTTATTAAATATTTTTAACATTATTTTTTTTTGGTTTTTTCACATTTAAGAAAGAAAAATACTTATCTCGAAACTGTCGGACGGTTTCCAAGATTCAAATCCCACTACGTTCAAATTTTTATATGTTTTCCAGTAATTTTTATCGATTTCACTCAAAAATACTTTCTGCTAATGTCTCTTTATGTGGAGATATGAAAAGAGGCTCGTTATATAACGAGCCGAGAATATTTTATTTCTGAGGTATATGTAATTGTTAAAAACTGGTTGTACTAGTCGGATTTGCATACCGAGACTTCTATTCCAATAAATTAAAAAAATCGGATTTTCCTTTACTCGTTTAATCAATTTCAACATCGATGCGTCAATGCTTGTATCCTTTGATTTGGTTGACTTAGTAGTTTCATTTTTTCTGTGCTTTAAGGTACCACAAGCCCCACGCGATCTCAAAATCTATGGTCTTGACATACGGATAGACGGACAGGAAAGTCATTCGTTAAGGATTCCGTTTTTGCCTTCTGAGGTACGAAACTCTACAAACCGTCCTTAATTTAACTTAATTCGTTTTATACTGATAATCTTTGGAAGACAGGAGTCTTTCCAAGATTATCAGTCTTAACCAGTATTTAGTGATATTATACTATATTGGGCTAATTTACTTCGTGTATTATATATACATATATGTACAGTTAGTAAAAAAATCTTAACTTTAAGTTCCAAGTTCCCTCTGCCTTCCCTACTACATGTGGTATACAGCGTGAGGCTTGATAAATATTAATCAGACAATTAAAACCTTAATATGTTATTGGCAAAAAACTATGATAACTAAATGCAGCTGAACTACAAAAGTAACTATATTTGAAGTTTTTAATAAGTGAAATTCTAATAATATAAAGGCAGTCGCAGCGGATGGGCACAAGCCTGCGACTCTAGTTGAAAAAATTCAATATTTAATATTATTTTCATTTGTTCGTTATGGTAACGAAGCAAAAGGTTCCACCATTCATCACGCAATGTCTCCAGAATTTAGTGGAAAGTGGGAAATGGCAGAATCTTATGGGGACCACTAAGTTTCCTCTGCCTGCTACGTGTGCGAGAAACAAGTTAAAACTAAAAAAAAATAATAATATTATGCATGTATGTATATCTGTATGTATCTATGTATGTATGTTTGTATCGCCAAAGCTAACAACTTGGGTCGAACATATCGCACTTATGATAAAAGGGCACTATGATCTGAAGGATCGCTGTGAATACACTCATCATAGCGGCGGTTCACGCGAATCTTTTAGCTTAAGTATTGCCGAAGGAAAGGGTTCGATATTTGTCACTTACCTTTGTGTAATGGTGGGTAAATATGTGTGCTTTCACAAAAAGCTTAAGAGCTAAGGTTAAGTTCAGGGCATTTTGTTCTGTTCAAAATATTGAATCTGTAAGTACCTTTATGAATGTTTAGATTGAAAGTTTCGATACTTCGTAGTATAAATAAATATATATACAAGAACGAATGCTCATTTGAGCCTTTTAGCTTTTTTAAAAGTAAATACTTAAAAAATCATATAATCTTTTATTATGGACTTCTCAAGTATTTTTATTTTTAAGTATATGATTTTCATATCATTCAAGATATGAAAAGCATATGGTTAAACAAAAAGAAAATTCCTAAGCCATTTCAAAGAAAAAGAAAACGAGAGATTTTAAATCGATTATATTTTCTAAAACTAATAAAACAGTAACATAACACCTATTACTTTACACCTCGCATCCCCCACTAAGCTTAATAAAGTCCGAAAATGTCAAAACTCAAAACAAATTAAACTTTAAACTTTAGTATTAAATAATATACTGAAACGGGCAAAGGTTATCACGTCCCAGAATTAACAGTGGCAGAGCTGGCGCGTGACGGCCGCGGTCCTATCGGTGAATATTAAATCGGGATTATCGTTGTTTAAGTGACATTAAGTTTATAAACACCCTATATAAGGCTGTAGCGACCATATTGTGGGTCTAATAAACACATTTGTAAGGGATTCGCAAGTTTATATATAGAAAGATGAGTTGTTTTTAAGATTTATGTGCAATTTCGTTTAATTTAATTTTAATATGCATATGTAATTTTAATTTTTTATGTATTGAATGAAATCTTTGGTATGTATGTTTATTACCTTATTACTTCTAAACAGCTAGTAATATTATAAAATATTGTCGATGTGTACTTTAATAAATCAAATAAACATTAAGAAATCATTTTGATATTATATATTATGTATATTGTGACTGTTCTTTTCTGAGAATGTTTTCTAAGTCCACTATTGGTTTTATAAATGGAGAATGTAGTATTAATATACTTTTCATAACAACTAATGTAGTATCTTATACCTTGTACTATTTATAAAAATCTAACTTCTTGTATATCTCGAAGGCAGGCACCATAATTAATAAGCCACTTCTATTCGTATTTATTTCCATTTATTCTATCTGTTTAATAATAACAGTACCTAAATGGAGAAATCGGAAAACCTAAAATAGTCGTATCATTTTTAATCCTAAAATCAAATCCACAAGCTTCAATACTTAATTACAATATCACAAGTATATAATTTTTTAAAAACATAAAAAGAAAATACAATATATAAAATAACCATCAAACAGAAAAAAGCGAAAGCAGTAGCAATCTATTTATTACCACAATACATATTTGTAATGCAACCGCGATATCAAAAAGAACAATGAAATTTAGACACGCCCTCAATCCATCTTGATTGAAAAGTAAAATATTTACAAGCTAAGCTCTGAGCTGACATGTTAGTTATTGCATCCGAATCCTCTTTGATAACTCAGTATCGATTTGCCGCTCCGTCTGTCTTTTGTTCTACTGAAATGAATTTTGTGCAATTGTTTTAGTATGTTAGATATGTTTTGTATGGGGCCGGGATATCTCTATATATATATATATATATATATATATATATATATGTAGACGTATTTATGTAGGTTTCTGATATGCATTGTTTGGTATAAATATAGATTTACTGCTGGCTTTTATAGTTGTTGATTCAAAATATTTTTTTATAGTAAAATATTTTTATTTTCATTAAAAATTGAGACAGTCAGGCAACAGGGCGCAAGGGTGTGAGTGAAAACGCAACGGTTGTGGTGTTTATTCTTACTCGGGGTATAAAATATTTAATAATTTCTTTACTTTGGTTATTACTCAAGTGCAAAGCAAAGCGCGGCGTTGAGTTCCGTAATACCTCGAGAATTCAGCAGAAAGTGGGGAATTGAAGACAATTAAGTGTCTAAGCACTACGTTTTAAGGTTCTCTTGTTTTACCCTCCTAAGTGCATACAGCGTGAAGCTATAAAATAATGACGGACAAGCGAGAGTCGGGCTCGCCCACCGAGGGATCCATTCATAAATTGGAGGTCTCGAGCTTTTTCTGAAATTCAAGCTTAGCTTAGCTAGAGCCCTTTCACCTGATTGATACCTCACTTGAACTAGCGGCTTTAATACCAATTTTTTCCCCTGTTTCCTGGTAATTCTTAAGATTTAACTATAAATTTGTAGTTATCAGATTTTTCCCTGAACTGGTACTACCTAGGTACCAAATTTCATAATTCGTCGAAGGTCAACCGGAAGTACCTTATTAATTTTGATTCTTTTTAGAGCGTTGAAATACGCGTAAATTAATGTAGAAATATGATTTTATAAGGAAATAGAGAGTATATGTTTTGAATTTCAACTCGATATCAATATTTCCACGCGTTCCTGAGATCAAGGTTCTTGACAGACACAAATTGAGTGACAACAAAGTGATCTTTTAAAGGTTCTTTTTTTTAAAGATACGGAGCCCTAAAAATCAAGACAATAATGAAGTTATGTTATTGTTTTGAATAAGATCACTTTGTTTTCCGTCTGTCTGTCTATTTGTCTGTCGAGGGCCTATATCTTAGGAACGTTAGAAGATATTGAGTTGAAATTCAAACCATATACTCAGATCTACGGGCGTTTGATTTCCAGAAAAAAACATACTTCTACAGTTACTTAAAAAAAGATATAGCCGCTTATAAACACAAAGTAATTAAGCCGCCTTGTGGGAAAATAGTTGTATATTTACACAGCTCTGGTTTATAAAGGAACTTCTTTTTGATTTTAATTAATGAACTTTTATGTCTTCACTGTTTATCATGAAAGTTGTTCGAACTTTAATATCACACAGCTCAGTGCGAAGCCCGCTAACAACAATTTTTATAATTTCTCAACCAACTGCCAACATTCTTATTTAATAACTAGCGGCCCGCTCGCGGCTTCGCCCGCTTAAACCACAGAATTATTTGCTTAATACACTAAAATTAAAAATTAAATTAAAAACAGTCGCATTTTCGTACCACCCATAAGAGAGATGCAACTGTCAATATATTAATTTCTTTAAACTCTTGCCTTAAGGAGTCTTTAGGACCTAAGTTATAGTTATAGATATATAGTTATAGTAATATCGCTACTTACAATAAAATCCTAACTCATCGGTGTCTGTACGTGGAAGATATATTAGAAAAATTATTATTACGGACATTTAACAATGTAATAGAACTTGGTCAAATTGTCTGTTTATCTGTGCGTTCAGGATAATCTCAGAAAGGGCTTAACCGATTTAAGTAACTTAACCTAACTTTGTGCCCCTGCGCCGTGATGGCCTTTAATATGAATACAGAATGGAAGCGTCAGCGCTCCTTTTACGGGGGCAATATATAGGATAAAATATTTTAAGCCCATACCTAAGATAAAGATACCTCAACAGTTTAGACGTAGATTTTTATTTCATTTCACGATCGATGTTTATCCATGCCTGTATTTCGTGTGACGCAGTTACGCATAGATACCAATAACGTTAACACATACTACTACAAAAGTATTACTAAAGGTTAAGCAACTTTGAACTTTGTCGTCAATACCTACAACTCGATTTAGGAATGAGGCGTATGCGGCGGTTTCCCTTTGATAGGCTTATGCCTGTTGCGTGTTTAATGACAAATAGCGTTTTATTTTAATATCAACGATAATATATAATTTATTTTGTATGAAAAATAACTTTTTCACTTTTAGGATCTTTTTTATTGTATTAGGCTTTTATAGAGTGATTAACTATGGTTTCATTTAACGTGGTGCTGACAAAAACACAAATTGAGCATATTTAATATTTATAGTGATTTTTTAGTGAATAGAACTAATAGTTATTACAATACTTGCGAAGAAAGCATATTTTAGACATTTTTTAAATTCTTATACCTTTTGAAAAACTACCAACATTCTTATCGTTAATAAATTATTTTTTTCAAATTAAAAAATTGTCTAAGTTTTTCATCATAATGGCACGAAAATATTTAAAATGTTCAAAATTAAAAGTTCAAAAATGTTGATTAAAAATAATTATACTGCAGGAGGATACCGTTATATGTACTGTTTTTTATGATATAATGTAGAATAATATATTCTATAGAGAAATCACACATTCCTCTTCATATTTTTTATTCTTTAACTATACGTAAATATATATTTTAGAGGTTACTCTGTACTAAGATGGCAGCTCTGTTCCCGCATTTACGTCCCACATATATAGAAATATAAATCATTGGAAAGAAAAGCAGAAACGCAATTTTATTGCATTTTTTCTTTTTTTCATACTTGAAACGTATTAATAAATTTACATACAATTCATTTGTTTCGAATGTAACATTAAGATTGATTCATAAAATAAATTTGATATTTTCCTTACATGATTATTTCATGTATTTTTTTACATACAAATTTTTGATTAAGTTCTCTTGAGAAATATATCTACTATAAATTAATATAACGTACCTACATGCCAATGATTAAAACGTATTGACATCACCACGTGATCCATCTATTATAAACACAACATAAAATTTTATAAAATACAGCAACCAGCTCGCGGCTTCACCAAATTATTATTGGAGCAATTAACAAAGTAATAGAATCAGCAACAATAATATTTATAAATTTTGTCGGTTTCTTGGTTTTTCTGTTAGTCGACGCTTATCTCAGAAACGACTTAAGCGATTTAAAGAGCTAAGACGTGAGCGCGGTGCGGGAGCGGTACAATCAGCTTAATTGTTTTTATTGTAATATTCGTCATGTATGAATGGTGTAATGACTAAATAACTGACCCTTATAACTATTTATTTATATCTTCATAGAGAAATGATAGCTTTGTTGGACACTCCTAATTTTTAAGAAAATAAATTTGATCAAAATACATTTAATTATTTTAAGATAATAATTAAAATAACATATAAAATCTTATATATTATGTTGTAATTATTACAACGCATGCAAGGAAAAATCATTTTATAAAGTTGTTTAATTCTATTAGAATTATAAAACTTACTAAAAAATATTTAATATATTAAATACATAGATATCACATTAGTATCCATACATCCATACATCCATATATCCATACATCCATACATCCATACATCCATACATCCATACATCCATACCTACCCACCTACCTATCTACCTACCTACCCACCTACCCAAATACCCACCTACCTACCTACCCACCTACCTACCTACCCACCTACCTACCTACCTACCTACCTACCTACCTACCTACCTATCTATCTACCTACCTATCTACCTACCTACCCACCTACCCACCTACCTACCTACCTACCCACCTACCCACCTACCCACCTACCCACCTACCCACCTACCTACCTACCCACCTACCTACCTACCTACCTACCTACCTACCTACCTACCTACCTACCTACCCACCTATCTACATACCTACCCACCTACCTACCTACCTACCCACCTACCCACCTACCTACCTACCTACCCACCTACCTACCTACCTACCTACCTACCTACCCACCTACCTACCTACCTACCTACCTACCCACCTACCCACCTACCTACCTACCTACCTACCCACCTACCTACCCACCTACCTACCTACCTACCTACCTACCTAGCCAAGATCCAATCTCCAATTGATAAAATAGATAGCGTTTCTAGTATCGAGTTCTACTATCTCAAATATAAGCTTCTTGGAAACTTAAATACTTATGTCTTTTGATAGAGTGAAGCTATTACAATGAAATAAACACTAAATGTTACTTTTGACGTGATGCGTGTTCACATAAACAGGAAAACAGACAAACAGACAAACAGACAAAAATTCCAAAAATGTTGGAAATGGATTCTGTTAGTTATCCTTTAACACCCTAGCTAATTTTTTTTTAAATATTTTCAATGTACAGAAACGACTTTTCTACAGATTTATTATAAGTATAGATAAGAACAACTCTGAGAACTAAGAAATGATTATAATAATTATAATACTATATGCTACAGACTCTACATTTCTGTAAGAGGGTCATTAAGGTTCTGTACCTTTTAAGAAAAAAAGGAACCCTTATAAGATCACTTTGTTTTCCGTCTGTCTGTCTATTTGTCTGTCAAGAGCCTATATCTTAGGAACGCTTGAAGATATTGAGTTGAAATTCAAACCATATACTCAGATCTACGGACCCTTAATTTCGAGAAAAAAACATATTTCTACAGTTACTTAAAAAAGATATGGCTGCTTTTATCGCAAAAACAAGCATTTTGACACCATAAAAAAAATTAAATTAATAGGGTACTTGATCTAGAATTATGAAATTGGGCAGTCGTAGCGATGTATTACTCTAACTTTAAATTAATAATAATAATATTATTCACAAGATTGACACTATTTCTCATTTAATGAAAAGAGAAGAATACCTTCTTACAAGTCATAGGTCTGTTTTTGGTTCAGGTGTGGTCTGCGAAATTTTAGTCAAATGTAATGTAACCAAAGTAAGCTAATGGGAAAATCATTATTTAAGTTTTTTTATGTACTTCCATTTTTTTAGATGTAATGTACCTAATTCCGCTATACTATTTAATTTATGGTTTTGTTTAAATATATTACCAGTTTTCGTTCGTTGAAATTTTTGAGGAATAATAATCAAATATGTAGTTAAAACTGTATGCGTACTTATTAACTTGAAAATGTGGCCCTTTCAGAGGTAGCATCAACTTAAGATACACGCTCACTTACGCTAACGTAGGAACCCTCGTATTTAAATATGTTCTTAAGAACAATGTAATAAATGAAAATATTCAATATACTTTTATTATGAAAGAGAAATATATTTTACATTTTTAAATATACATTTTTGTAAAAAGATACATTTAAAAATATAAAAGAAACACTTCCGATTGTAGGAAAAGTTTCTAATACATAGGTGGCTAGGGCTCGAGAGAGCGGAACCTCCTCACAATACGCGCCGTCTCAGGCAAAACCGCTCTCTGCATCCGGTTCTTAATCCAACAGCTAAGCGACCTCTTAAAGTGTTGGTCAAGGCTTTTTGCTATTAAATCGTTTACTGAATAGAACCATCCCAGTAGAGTAAAGCACAGCTATTTTCAAGACAGACAGACCAACAGACGTAGGATCGCACCTATAGTACCTCCAATTCCACAAGACCATATTGAAAAGCAAGTTACTGTTGTATTATCTTGGCTACTCAATTGTGTCTATGCAAATACTCATCGTTAGCAAAATCAGAACAACCAGAGACAATATGCCTAAAGTCCCCAGGTCGACGACACGCCCGACAGATTTCGATAGTGCCACCTTTCATAATATGTTTCTTGTTATTCCGTATCTTGATAATTTCGCCAACAAAACCTTCAGTTTCCCCGAAAAGATCCCCGAACTATAACCAAGATAAGGAGGAAGCAGTATCCACGTCCGGGCCCATTAGGGCCCTATGGAATCTACCATCCAGCTCCTTGCTCTTTCATGCAGCCATGCGATAGCCTGTACGACAGTTTTTTTTGCAGAAGGATAGAGGAGTAGTAAGATATGAGGCCGGCCGTGGCGCAGTGGCACGAAGTGTGACTGTAAAACCGACTGGTTGTGGGTTCGATCCCCACTCGAGGAGATGAAATATTTACTTAAATTTATATTTCCATTTCTTCGCTCTGGTGCCAAGGCAAAGCGCGGCGTTGAATTCTGCCACTCAACACGCAAGGTCTTCAAAATCGGCAGAAAGTGGGGAACGGAGTGTCGTAACACTAGGTTTCCTCTGCCTACCCTGCTGTGTGCGGGATATAGCGTGAAGCTAATTTTTTTTTTTTTTTTTTTTAAATAGAGGAGTAAGGCTTTTGTCTGTTACCACCTTGAGTACGAGTGTATACATATTAATCTTTACTCTATCCATTTATTCCTGCCAGTGCTGACTACGTTATACTAACAATCTTTAATTTCACATATACGAGTATGTCTTATCTACATATTAGACTAATACTCCTTAAAATTTAATTTTTTTTTAAATGATGAATGGGATCTTAAGATATTAAACAGATATAAAATTTACGAGACAATATAAAAGAAAACAGACTAATCGATAGAGGGCAATATTGACTCCAGAATTTTTATCTTAAATTTAAGTTTTTTCTTTAAGCTCTGCTGGACGTTATAGAATAAGTTTTAATTTTCATTTTTTTGACTCAATTTTAGTACTACTGTAATCGATAATTGAGATTGTGATTTCGTGGTTTCTAAAAATAATGAATTGATCAATAAATAAAAACAAAATATTATCAAAACTCTACAATTACGTGAAAAAATAATTATTACTTACAAGTCAGTAGCTTTAAACAAACACAATATAATTGTAAATCGAGTAGGTGGCTTGACCTGCATATTAGTAGACCACAATCACTATCCACCAAGCGTAAATACGCCGTAGGTACAAATGACGCGGTAGCTGACCACCGGCCGCAAATTTAAACCAGCAATGACCATTCACTATGAAATTGTAGCTTTATTATAATTATAGTAATTATACGTTCGAAGTTTCCTTTTAACCGCATTTAGTTTTGGTTCATGTAGAACGATGGAGCTAGTGAAACTGATCGTATATGCGTTATTTATTCAAATTTGACTGTTTGGTTCATTATTTCTATTTACTATTGTGTTTTATTTAGTTAGTTATTTCATGTATTGATTGTTTAGATTCTGCAATAGTAGGTTTTATTTGCGGCTTCGCCCGTGTGTTCAAATGATAATAACTAAGAGTTTAGTATTATATATGACACACTAGGACCCGCGTGATTTTGCCCGCTCGAATTATACGAATATTTATGAATTTATTTTAAAATTTCAATTGAATAAATAAGTTAATATAAACCTTAATAAATAAAATAGGCAAACAAAAATATTCAATAGACAAAAGTAAGAAAAATAAAATTCTTAATATACACGGCGGCGTTGAGTTCTGCCACTCAACACGCAATGCCTCCAGAATTCGGCAGAAAGTGGGGAACGGAGTGTCTTAACACTAGGTTCCCTCTGCCTACCCTGCTGTGTGCGGGATATAGCGTGAAGCTAATTTTTTTTTTTTTTTAATATACACAACAAAAACTACCTGAGTAATTGAAACGAGCAAACAAAATAAATAAAAAGCAATTAGGGGAAATTCTTAAATTATTATCAAAAATACTATCCCTATTTTTTTTTTAATATAAAAAAAATCTTAACTATTTAAAATAGTCAACGAATAATAGATATCCAACGTAATTACAAGAAATTATGAATATTGAATAAATAGTAATTAATGAAAACAAAAACTAAATAAAATCAACTATATTATCAATATTATCATAACCCAAAACAAATATTTCAAAGTATCAAAATTAAATTTTAACCAAATATAATAATTTTAAACAAAATAAAATATCGCAAGCTGAGCGAAGTGTGTATTCCTTGAGATCACCGCGTTCAACAAAACAAACTCTTAATGGGATGGTAAAAAATTCACAAAGAAACATTGGTATTGCATATATATGAGCAAAATGTGATCATATGTTTTACTGTTTTGTAGATTCAAAGATTTGAAAATGTAAGCTCATCTTCCTACAAAGTGCGACTGTAAATGCAGAAACAGATTGTGGGTTTGATCCCCACTCGAAGAAGTGATTTTTTTATATTTTTAATACCTCGCTCTGGTAACGAGGAAAAGCATGGCATTGATTTCTACCACTCAACACGAAATATTTCCTTCCAGAATTCGGTGGAAAGTGAGAAGCGAAAGAGTCTTGATAGGAGCGGAGCATCGGAGTATCGGAACGGAGGTAGTTCGTAATATTTTTTTCATTTTTCAACTGACATATTATGTGTTACGTTATCTGACACGAGATGGATGTACATCTGCATCACCGTACATCCTGCATTCGATACTTTTATGTTTTGTTTTGTTGTTTAAATGGCTGAAGACTGTAAGCGCGACAAGTTGTGGGTTCGATACCCACTCGAGGACATCTCCTCGAGTGGAAATATAAATTTAAGTAAATATTTCATCAAATATTTACTTAAATTTATATTTCCATTTCTTCGCTCTGGAGTCGAGTTAAAGCGCGGCGTTGAGTTCTGCCACTCAACACGCAAAGCCTCCAGAATTCGGCAGAAAGTGTCGGGATCGGACGGAGCGTCTTAACACTAGGTTCCCTCTGCTATATGTGGGATACAGCGTGAAGCTGATTTTTTTTTGCAGTGATATAATCCTACCTTGCAGTTGCGAAACGTGATATTATGAGATCTTGAAACTATGGCCCAGTATTCGAAAGAATTTCTTTTTTCTACAAATATACGAAATATAACTACATATTGTTTGACACTGTCGTCACACAGTAGATTTTAGGGTTAGCCGTTGCTTTATAATTCATTATTTTTGGTGAGTTACAAAGTTCCTTAAAAAGAAAAATCGTCTGGCATCGTGGTGCTATTCAAAATTAATGTTCTGTGTAACATTGTTTCTTATTGTATTTTCACGCTCTTTATCCCGCACATAGCAAAGGTAGGCAGAGGGAACCTAGTGCTAAAACACTCCATATTCCATTTTCTTCTTACAACTACATATTACGTCAATGTCTTGTCATTAACATATTTAAAATTAGTAGCGGTTATATTATTAATCTAGCTATTTTCTTTTTAATTTATTTGATATTATCATAAAAAAAAAAGAAGTTGGTATTGTCTGTGAAAAAAAAATACTACTAATGAACAAATAAAAAAAAATAATTATAGCTTTCTTAAATAATGCGGATTTTGAATGCTAGATATATATGTTATAATAACAAAGTAGCATCTAATAGCCTGCAATGAGGATTCAACCTTAATCCGTTGCGGACAGGATTTAGAGACCAAGCATCTATATTAAAATATACGTATGCATGTTTTGAGGGCTGTCAATATTTACTAAATATTGATTGTACATATTAATTTAATTTTGTTTTTGAAGAATAGAAATTATTTGTCTCAAAATATAAAAATCATATTGTATCTTTAGAACGGGAACTTGTAAAATATTACTCTACTAGCGGACTCAGTGCGACTTGACTTGAAGCAGGTGTACTGCTTAAAATATACTAAAGTTTTTTTAAGTGTATTTAAGCAAAAACCGGCCAAGTGCAAGTCGGATTCTCCCACGAAGGATTCTGTACTAATTTCAGAATTAAAACTTTTCCTTTTCTATTTTTTTTCTTTATTTATATAGATATTACTTTGTGCTAAATTACATAACTGTAGGTCTACGGGAAGTATAAAATAGATTTTGATTGTGCGGCGAATTTCATACAAAATGAAGTTAAAACAATATATAAATGGTTATATATTTTGACTGTGTTGTATTAGAAGCTTAATTTTTGTGCTCCAAGGAATTTTAAACGTGAATTTCTGATGTTAATTTCAACTTGATACCTCATCGAAATCTCAAGTAAGTAGTCTTGTCAGACAATAAATCAGTTTATAAGTAGTTTCTTTATTTCCTTCTGAGGTACAGGATCCCAAAAATGGATTATTATAATAGTTTTGTTATCTAACAATACATGTAGATAACAAAATTATATATATTAAATAAATCATAATTCAAGTGTTTTGGGAATTGATTTTATTTTGCTTCCAAAAATTGTCATATTTAATAGAAAAAATGTTATTATTTATGTTGTTATTTCATATCTGGCTAGGTAAACCGTAAATGCGCGCACATTACAAACATAGTCTTTCCCGCATACATTTGCATTCCGCGAAAATTCCGGGTTAAAACATAGATTCATTAATTATAATGCTCTACACATCTCTAGCTATCATTGAGAAATTGCAAGCATTACGTGGCCGCTTGAGAAGATGTCAACTTACAATGGAGAATCCTAAATTTTAGTCTATTTTTAATCATACAATCTGGAGTTTTTTCTATCATGAAACAAATAATAATTTACAAACAAAACATTAAAAACTAAAGATTTAGCCAATTCAATAAAACAGTTGCATAAAATAATTTCTTTAGGAAGCAGCAATTTTATTGAACGACATACTTTAAATTGATATTACTTTTTTATTGTATCAAAATAGACTAATGTGGCTACATAGCTCCCTCTATCTTTCATAGTTACTCCCATAATAATCGATTCAGCTGGTCCGGAGGTTCGCCCGGATAAACAGACAGACAGACAAACAGAAATGTTACTTTTACTTTAGTGGTGAAACTCTCTATTTTATCATAAACATGCAATATTACCGAACAGTACACAAAAGCTCCTGCTGCTGTACCAGAATACAGTCAATATGAAAATATTATCAAGAATACTATTAATAATAATAACCATATAACAACAATACCCAGCTAGCCATACAATCACATATGACATTGTACAGCTTTTCAATTAGCGTGGTACTTAAATGAGGTAAGCTCGTGAATAATTTATTACACTAGAGCAAGTTTGTACGTAGAGCACAACACGTACAATAATATTAATTAATTATGTATTAAAAATAAACAAATAAAATTAAATTAAGCACACGCAGCCCTAACGAGTTATGCAAATGGCGGCGTTGTTTACATTTCAACATCGTCGGATCGATAGATGTTGAGATATAATGATTATGAAATAATTATGAACCTTCTTATATGTAGATGCGATGTATTGTATATATTGGAGATTGAAGATAACGAGTTAGTGGTCAGCCATGGTTGTGGGTTCGACGCGTTCCAAGGGGTGTATATTTTTTAGAGCAGCTGATTTTATCTATTATTAACGAAGAATTACAACGATGGGATTCTTCTAGTATTATAAAGAGAGGAAGAGCTTGTCTCGTCGCCCTAATCTCAAGAACAGTTGGTTCGATTCAAAAATATATATAAGTTAGTAATGATATTTTTCTATGAATTTTCTATAAATTGTCATTTCTCGGATTTTTTCGTAGCATGTGCTCTTTTTTTTTTGTGTAAGTTCTCACTTAATCCTTCAGTACTGATTACGCGGCAGTTTTCATACAAAAAGCAACAAAAATGGTGCGAAAATGGTCATATCTTTTGACTTCCCTGACTTAGAAGCTTGGTTTTTTTTATACTCCAAGATACCGTAGACCTGAATTTGTGATATTAACTTCAGTTTGTTACCTCCAAGCAATCTCGATCGACTAAATCGTCTTGACAGACGAACAACAAAATGATGCAATAAGTTGCCGATTTTTACCTTTTGAGGTACGGAACCCTAAAAATCAAGTAAGACATTGCTAATGGAATCAACAGAAATAAAATATTCACATCAATAATAAACTGAATTAAATTAACCAAACATTTAAAAGTTAGCCGTATGGAAAAATTAATACGGCCGCCCTTTGATGGCTGTCGTTTAGGACTGGAAAGCTTACTTTCTTTGATCTTTCTTCGTGTAATTTAAGCAGATGTTCTTTTAATGTTTATTTTTATTAATTTAGTTTACCGTTGCCATCCTTTTCTTGATAGCAACGGAATTTGATCATATTTTCCTTAACACTTTCAAAAAATCTTTTGCTTTTCGTGCTGACTTGTAATTTGCGAAATACTTAGATTTTGCTTAAAATATTACTTTGTATATATTCTTTTTAAGGAGCGAAGGGATACAGCGTGAAGCTAAAGAAAATAAATGACAATGTTTAAGGCCATTGTGGCGCAGTGCTACCGCGTCTGTTAATGGTTGTGGCTTCAATCTGAACTCCCATAATGTTCCCAAAAAGATAGTTTAAAATAAAATTGAAAATAGGTACAGTACCTATAATTTAAGCATCTCGGTATTTAATTCCGATGAGAGAAGAACAGAATGGGCACTTTATTTCTTAAAAATCTTATTCATTTAGTGAAGTCACTTGAGGTTTGATTAAGTAGATCAATAATATATTTTATTAACAAATAAAATATAAAAATCAAATAAAATAGATGATGATTATTATTTTTCGAAGGTAAGACAGTCAGAAGCATCAGAAATACTCTAAAAGGAGAAATGTATGATTCCAAAAAAGGATATTTCAGAATAACCACATGCATCTGTAAATATCTTAACGGAGAACGGATTGTCTTAACACTAGATTACCCTCTACTACTCTACTATTTGCAAAATACAGCGTGAAGCGCATTGTGGAACACAGTGATTGATTTGACGCTATTATTGAAGGTTCAATCTCCCTTCGAAAGTATTGCACATAAGTTATTCTTATTTTTCCTTTCTGACAAAACATGGCGCCAAGGCCAATTACCATGCATACGGATTAGGATAAAAAGCGGTGAACAACGTGGTTGGTTCTACCACTTCTTTTTGCCTGCTGTACTATGCGGAGAAGCTGTTATATTATATTTAATAATTCTTATTAAAAAATTGATTAAATTTTTGTCAGTTCCTCGCCCTGGTATCGTGATAGAGCGCGGTGCTGAGTTCCGCCATTTAACACGCTATCTTACAAATTAGGGGTAAAGTGGGGAACGGAGTGTCTTACCACCAGATTTCATTTGACTACTCTGGTATATTATGGGAAAAGGCGTGAAAGTAGCTCTAATAGAAAATTGCTATTTTCATTACTGAGAAATTTCGTTTTGCACATACAAACATTAACACAACCTGTATTTCAATTTCCACACTAAGCATCTAAACAAAGCAAAGCAGCAACACAAAATAATGACAAAACAAACAAAACATTTCCGTTTCAAATTTAAATTCCTTCATTCAATTTCACATTTACAACGATAACAAAATTTAGTACTTGTTTTGAGACTGGCGCGGCATTCACGAGGACTGCACTCTCCGCGCGGAACGAGGCGTCTGACACTTAGGTAAATACTACGGTGGAGTGTCTGTGCACTTCACTGAATAGCTTCACTGCACTTCATTATATAAACGGTGTTTTGAAAAACTAACTCGCTTCAACATTTTTTTTTATTTTTTCAGCCTGTATAGGAGTAAACAATTGAGGTCGACTACATTAATATTTGCTTACAGTAATTTATTAGAAGTAGTTAGGAGTGTGTAGTTTTTTTAATTGTAGCACCGTTTAGGTTTAGTTGTGTGACAAAATCATGGTAACAGGAGATCAGAAAATCCAGAATGGGAATAGAAGATGATGAGCCTAACTATTTTGGTTTTAACCGCAATAACTTTTTCCATTCTTTACCCTCCCAATAGCAGTCAAAAAGCTTTTCGAACTAACTCCGCTACTGAGGAAACCCATGTCAAAGAACTATCCATCCTGACCACCCAGATTCCTCACACAAGTACCAAAACTCCATCTGTGCAATCATCAAGCATTACAGAAGGAAGCAGGGAGTAGTCAATTTTGGAGAGTTGCTTTGTGTTACCGAGGATACACAGCTGAGACTTGCTAGGATTTACCGACAGACCACATGATTTGCTCCAGGTACTAATAATGCTTAAGTTTAAATTGACATGTCGTATGGCATTAGCAATATCATCAACCGCGGTTGTGTTATAAATCTGCAAGTCGTCAGCGTAAAGATGAAAGGATAATGTCAGCAATGGAGTTAAGAAGTTTATAAATATGGAAAAAAGTAACAAAATATATATTTTTTTTATAAAAAAATAAAAGATATATATATATTTCATTTTTATATTTTATTTGTTAATAAAATATATTATTGATCTACTTAATCAAACCTCAAGTGACTTCACTAAATGAATAAGATTTTTTTATTTAAGCTGTGGAGATGTGATCTCTTCGTAGGATATGCGGAGTCAGCCTAGCTGATCGAATCCGCAATGAAGAGGTACACAGAATGGCAGGTACCAGCGAGGATGTCACGGTGAGAATAAAGAAGAACGTGCTAAGCTGGTTTGGGCACGTCAAACGAATGAGCGAGGAAAGAATGGCAAAAAAGATTTATGATGGAAAAGTGAGTGGTAAGAGAGGTAGGGAGAGACCTCGGTTGACCTTCGAAAACACAGTATCAAAGATACTGGAGGAAGGAATGAGGATCCCCCGGAGGGCATGTATGAAGAGGTTGATGACAGTGGACGAGGCGAAAGAAGTATGTAGAGACCGTAGCGTTTGGCGCTCCGTTCTCTCTGTCTACCCCGCTAGGGATAAAGCGTGAAGCTATAAAAAATAAAAATAGACGATGATTATTATTTTTTGAAGGTAAGACAGTAAGAAGCATCAGAAAAACTCTAAAAGGAAAAATGTATGATTCCAAAAAAGTATATTTCTTCCCAGCATAACCTCATGCACCTGTCAATATTTTAACGGAGAACGGAGTGTCTTAACACTAGATTACCCTCTACTACTCTACTATTTGCAAAATACAGCGTGAAGCGCATTGTGGAACACAGTGATTGATTTGACGCTATTATTGAAGGTTCAATCTCCCTTCGAAAGTATTGCGCATAAGTTATTCTTATTTTTCCTTTCTGATAAAACATAGCGCCAAAGCCAATTACCATGCATACGGATTAGGATAAAAAGCGGTGAACAACGTGGTTGGTTCTACCACTTCTTTTTGCCTACTGTACTATGCGGAGAAGGTGTTATTTTATATTTAATAATTCTTATTAAAAAATTGATTAAATTTTTGTCAGTTCCTCGCCCTGGTATCGTGATAGAGCGCGGTGCTGAGTTCCGGCATTTAACTCGCTATCTTACAAATTAGGGGTAAAGTGGGGAACGGAGTGTCTTACCACCAGATTTCATTTGACTACTCTGGTATATTATGGGAAAAGGCGTGAAAGTAGCTCTAATAGAAAATTGCTATTTTCATTACTAAGAAATTTCGTTTTGAACATACAAACATTAACACAACCTGTATTTCAATTTCCACACTAAGCATCTAAACAAAGCAAAGCAGCAACACAAAATAATGACAAAACCAACAAAACATTTCCGTTTCAAATTTAAATTCCTTCATTCAATTTCACATTTACAACGATAACAAAATTTAGTACTTGTTTTGAGACTGGCGCGGCATTCACGAGGACTGCACTCTCCGCGCGGAACGAGGCGTCTGACACTTAGGTAAATACTACGGTGGAGTGTCTGTGCACTTCACTGAATAGCTTCACTGCACTTCATTACGTAAACGGTGTTTTGAAAAAATAACCCGTTTCAACATTTTTTTTATTTTTTCAGCCTGTATAGGAGTAAACAATTGAGGTCGACTACATTAATATTTGCTTACAGTAATTTATTAGAAGTAGTTAGGAGTGTGTAGTTTTTTTAATTGTAGCACCGTTTAGGTTTAGTTGTTTGTCAATGAATAGTTCTTAGTTGCGGGTTCACTCTTGTTTGTAAATAGAAGTAAATAAGAAGAATGTATCATATGTGTTTACATATTTTATGTATCCGAAGTAACTCTGTATATATTTTTTTTTATTGAAATAAGCGGTCACCTAATGATAAATGACAGTAGAACTTTATATTTTCAGTTTTTTTTTCGAGATAAATGATCTTAATAGACGGACAGACGGACAGACGGACAACAAAGTGATCCTATTACGGTTCCGTTTTTACCTTTTGACGTATGGAACCCTAAAAATCATATACTCCACAACCAAATTGCCTATCCTAGCGTTTTCTCAAAATTATTTATCTCTCATGACAAAAAATATTATCTCTTCATAATATATGACAGCGTAATGATCTCAGAGACAGAGCTTGATTCGATTTCACGGTCTGATAGCATCGTGTTTCGCTAAACTACGTTTTCGTAATAGATATCTTTAGTAAAATATGTAAAAGATTTGTGAGCGATGGATTTTTTTTATTTTTAACATGTTGGGAATAACAATAAGGCTTTTGTCGTGGCGCAGCGTGTGTGACTCTTCAAGCGTAATGGTTGTTTGTGGGTTCGTTTTCCATCGGGGGAATGGATTATTTTCATTTCTTTCCTCTGGTATATTCTTTAACTCAACGTATAACGTTTTAGGTTCCCTAGTTCCTCACTGCCTATTCTACTGAATGTGGGATACACTGTGAAGGTAAAAAAGTACATATTGACTAAATGTATCTAAGTACGCACTTCACTGTTCCAAGATCGGGTCACAATAAAAATATAAAAAGGTATAAAAGATAAAGAAAACCTGTCCAACTTTCAAGCTGTGAATACGGCAATAATTACGTTTGGAGTTTACCTTTGTTTAAATTATTTTTTTCTACAAATTTTATTTATAAAAAATACTATAACTATGCTAGCTTCATTGTAAACGTGAGTGAGTTTGATCCCCACTCGTATTATTACATTATTATACCTAAATTATTTAAAATTTCCAGTTCTGATAAACAAAGTGCGGCGTTGAACTCCGTCATTCAACTCGCAATATTTAATTAAATATTTTCTAAGTTTATTTGGTAAAAATATAATATTATCGTGGTTTCATTGAGGTGGCCAATGGCTTCTTCTATTTTTATAAATTGATAATTGCGCACAAAATATTTAATATTTTTATTTCTTCGCACTGGCCTCAAGAATTCGACAAAAACTGGGTAACGGACGTGTAATGGACCATAAATGAAAAAAGCAAGCAAAATATCCCCAATATCCTCCCTGCAATCCTTATTTCCGGTCTAATTGCCTTCTTTCCGTCTAGTCAATTTTAAAGTAAATGTGTTTTTAAAAGCTAATAATAAAACTAAAATGCTTTAAGGAATTACGATTGCGTTTGATTTTTTTTTGTGTGAAAAATAGTTTGTAGAAAGTAGGATTGTTAATTAAACACGATAATTAGTTATACTTGTATATTAATTTTATATATAAAATGTTCATAATCGAAGTAGTGGAGACGTCACATAGTTAAAAAAAATTGTGACTATAGTGATTATTTTAAGATTTATTTATATTTTTAATTTCGTCCAGCTTCACGTTGTATCTTTGAAATTCTGGATATCTCTGAATTCTGGAGGCATTACGTGTTGAGTGGTAGAACTCAACACCAGAGCGAATTAAATGAAAATATTAATTATTTCATATTCTCGTGTGGGAATCAAACCCACAACAATATAAAAAGTAGAAATAAAAACCGCAACTGTAACAATTAAATCAGTAAAATACCGCTTGGAGAAACTATTACCTATAATTTCTCCATGTAGATGAAAAGAAAAAAACACAGTGACATGTCCCTGATTTGTCTCTCGGCATTATAGAATGTTTCATACATTCATACATACATATTAGGTGTAAGTATGATTAGTAAAGAATTTAATTTAAAATGCTTATTTCGAATAAAACTATAACTTTTGAACGGTTAAATACTTTCATTTAAAATGTAAAAAATCATGAAATATTTTTTTATCGTCACTCTGTATCCCACACACCACAGCTTAGGCAGAGGGCACATAGTGCTAAGACGCTCCGTTCTCACTTTTTCCACCGAATTCTGGAGACACTACGTGTTGAATGGCGTAACTCGACGCCGCGCTTTGCCTCTACACTAGAGCAACGAAAATACAAAAAAAATAAATATTTCAATTCCTCAAGTGGGAATCGAATCCACAACCAGTCGCGTTGAAAATCACACTTTATATTCCTATTTATATAAAAAGAAAATTGTATATGAAAATACACAATAAAAAAAATATATATTATTTAATCATCATAAGAGATGCGAACAAACATTTTCGTATCCAACAATCCACGGCGGACCATTATTCGTGTAACTCAATGTTATTTGTAATCCCGACGAAATGAGTGAGTTTATATGAAATTATGTTTACTTGTCACCCGTTATTTATTTACTTTTTTTTCTCGCTTCACGTAATATTCGTGACGTTAGCAAGGAAGAAATGGTTGTATTCTTTTTGGTTCTGTATTTATATCTTTGAGGACGTCGCGTCATGGTACAGAGAAACAGCGTGCGAATGTAAACGCGACGGTTGTGGGTTCGATTTGCACTCGGGGGGGTTAAAATTTTATATTTTCATTTCCTAGGACTGGTAACGAGGCAAAGTACTCCGTCTGCTTCCGCCATCTAACACGCAATGTCACGAAAATTGAGAGGAAAATGGGGAATGATAAAATGTATATTTATCTTTTAAAAACTCTGCAAGCTAAGATTGTAATATATTTTGCCACCCAATAATAATATACTTAGAATGTTAAAGTAACATTTTTTTAAATATATATTAGTCCTACGTAACCCTAATCTTCTTAATCAGACTCGCACTTATTTTATTTCGATTACTTTTTATGGGAGCTGAATGTCAGGGTTTATTTATTGGTTGTGTTTCCTTTGGTTTTTAATTTGATTGCCTTACGTTCTGTCGGTTTAAATGAAATCTACTGTACGCTATAATGGTTAAGTTAAAGTTTTAAAAGATTTTTTTATTTTTTTTTTATCGTTTATTGTACGCTCTCCGAGGAAATATTTAATATTTTTATTTTCTCGCTCTGATAACGAGGCAAAGTGCGGCGTTGAGTTACGCCACCATAATGACTCCAAAATTCAGTGAAAAATGGAGAAGATCAGTGTCTTAAAACTAGGCTTCCAGGTTCCCTCTGCCTACCCTGTTATTTGTGGGATACAGCGTAAAGATAAAAAAAAATATTTTAAAATTTCAAAAACCGGCTCACTTTCTAGTTAGGCTTGAATATAGTTTTTGTAAAATTCTCAAGAAATTTCCAAATATTTCTGTTACCCCTTCACGACGGGGCGTCTATTTTATACTTTATATTATTTATTCCTCAAAGTGATAAATTATTATTCACGTCGTCCAGTTAAGAGGTAAAGGGAGACTTCGGTTGAACTTCGTAAACAGTATCAAAGATACTAGAAAACGTTTAAAGCATAAGGACCCCCAGGAGAGCATGTTTAAAGAGGTTGATGACAGTGGAAGAGGCGAGAGAGGTATGTAGAGACCTTAGCGTTTCGCGTTCCGTTCCCTCTGACTACTTCGCTTGGGACACAACATGTGGCTAAGTTAAGTGTTCACCGTCTAGTTTGTATATTTTGGCATTAAAGAAATTCAAACTGAATAAAACATGGCAAGCCAACAGGATTTCTAGATATATTATAGATTTTTATATACCCACATATTTTTTTTATCTATGTAAATTTTTTAAATAAAACTATATTGCGTGAATTTAACAATGTATTTTTTATTGTTTACATTTTTGAATGAACAATTCGAACAATTTACTGTAATTTGTGGTCGTAGACTGTCCGTGACTGGAAATTGCGTTCATTTCATACTTTAATTGTGATAGTTACACGTTTTTGGTTTAAAAAAATGTTTTTTTTTTTTTCAACTAATAACATGCGTAAGAAAGAGAATTGACATTTAAGCTTAACTTTTTAATTAATAAATCTACTAAAATAGAACAAACACAAAATATTAAAGTAAATTATAAGAAGGACCAAAATACTACATTAAAAAGTATATTCAAGTCGGTTGGACCATTTCTGCAAGATAAACTTACAAATAATTGATAATTTTTATAATAATAATTTAGTACATATTATATATCGTTTATTGTAGAGCGAACCTAGTTTAAAAACACTGCGAGATTTAGTAAAACTTCTAGTTTTATTATGTCACATCGAAAAAACGGACCATTTATCTTGAGATCGTGTGGAAGTATCAAGCTGAAATGTCAAATATTCTGGATCACGGTCCCTTGGAGTCGACGCTTCTAAGTCAACGCAATCAAAAGATGCGAGTGTTCTTCCATTGTTATTACTGAATTTTGTATGACATTTGCCGCGTAATCATATCCTAAAGAGTACTTACTTCCCGTGGGCCTACAATTTTGAAATTTGGCAAGAAGTGAAAATTTGCAGTACAGTACAGCTGTAATAAAGAAAAAAATAAAAAATGAATATTTATAGATAAATATTAGAAAAAAAAACGATATAAACTTATATTTCTAATTCATCTGAACTTTAAATTCATACGCCCGCCAAAATTTAACCTTATCGTCTTTTATGTACTTCCCCATGGCATACAATTCCGAAATTAGTATGGAGCCCTCGGTAGGCGACCCAACTAGCTTTTGACTCGATTTTTTTTATATAATTTATATAATCATATAAATAAAAAAAAAAACACTTTTTATTGATTGTAATTTTAAAGATACAGAAAACGATATCTTGGAAAATATCGGAAAATTTCTGAACATTGCTTGCTTGCAAAACAACTCAACGCAACGCTTTAGTTTAATAATAAAAAAAATATTTTCCCGAAGTGGAAATCGAACCCTCAACCAACGAACTTACAGCAGACGCTATACCGCTGCGCCAGGACAGTCTCCCGATGAAATTCCAAAACAAACTTCAAACACCATAAGAGTTCACTCCATAAATATTGTATCAACAACAAGTTCCGTCAGCTTAAATAATCCAAAGAGCTAATAAACCACGTAACAAAACCGTAGTATGCCGGCACAATTAAAACTTGTCTCATTAATAACTAGAAATTTAGGTCGCCACCGCTGAGACTTTATTAAGGCCTCGTGACACTGAACGCTTATGTACATACTGTTCATTTACATAATATTCTAAGTTATTATGTCAAAATTGACAAATTATCATGTCAAATATGTTAACTTTTGTTAAAATATACAAATAGTCATCTCAGAAATTGTCATCGTGACGTATTTGACGCCAATGTATTTTCGGTCATGGAGAATGTGGTGCTGAATACTAGATGTACTAGCTTCAGGTTATATTTTTCAAAAATTGAAAGTGGAATAATAAGTAACTTAGTTATCTTCCTTTCTTATACTTATTAGGAAAATGTATGGAAAATTCTAAGTACGGAATAACACTTTAAAAATATTAAAAATCTTTTCTGATATTTGTAGATATGGTATATTAGATTGTAACATTGACTGCCAGTGTCTGTCCTATTCAGTGTCAGTACCTAGCAAGTTCCTGTACTAAGCACAGCGTTTAGTTCCGCCGTTCAACACGCCGTGTCTCGAATTCAAACGGAAAGCTAAGAACAGAGTGCTATGATACGAAAGTTTCTCTACCTATCCTGCTGTATGTGGGAAAGCTGAAAAAAGAACACTTTATATACTTACTACCGTGTTTTATGTGACATACCTTGATTGTGTAGACTTTTCATATATTATATATGCATTTTATAATGTATTTAGTGTACCACTCACCTTAAAACCATCAACATAAAGACCAACGCGCTTTTTCTTTAGCTCTACGTAACAATGATGTAGCCTTGGAAATAGTTAAAGCCTTTGTTACTATATAATAATAGTTATAAAAATCTTAGTGTCTGTAGAAAAATTACTAAAAAAATCATTTTTGTCATTTTCATATATTTTATGCATCTTCATAGAATGAAAGAAATTATTGTGATATATTTCTCTGTTCTCTATTTATAATTACTTGATAGATACTAGAGGCCAGTCGTGGCGCAGGGGCACAAAGTGTGACTGTAAAATTGACTGGTTGTGAGTTCGATCCTCACTCGAGGATGTGAAATATTTATTTTCATTTCTTCGCTCTAGTGTTCAGGCAAGCGCGGCGCTGAGTTCTGCTACTCAACACGCAATGCCCTCCAAATTTTGGAAAGTGAGGTGAGGGAACCTAGTATAAAGATACTCCATCTTTACACTAGGTTCCCTCTGCCTACCCTGCTGTGTGAAGCTGATTTTTTTTTAAATTTTTATGGGTATTAGAACCTTTACCCATTGAAACCATCTAAGTGTTCTGATAACTGAGTCATGGGATCTTATCAAGTTACGTCGAAATGCTTATAAGGCTTGTTACAGCTTAATAAAATTATTTTATTAAGTCGAGCAGTCAAGAGGCAATTATATGAAGATTAAATGACAACACAATATTATGGTACTATCGGAACGGAATTGGAAGATGGCTGGTGGAACACTAGACTTCCTACAAGTAAACATATCGAGCTTGTGCTCATTATATTCGTCTGTTGAAAAAGGGATGTTTTTATTTAATTATTTAAATTATTAATTAACTTATATAGTAGCATTTTAAGCTGTATATTAAGATTTATAACATTATTATTAAAAATGTTTAAAAAATGGCAAAAATCGGACTTACAGACAATTTTTTTAGCATAATTAGACAAAACGAGTCGAAGCTACTGTAAAATAGTTACTCAAAATTCCACCTAACAAATTTTAAAGAAAAAAAAATCCATATATTCACAGACACTATATCATTCCTATCACTCCACGTCAATAACAAGATAGATGAGCTCTAGATCTGCTGAATGGTTATGGTTAATAGTCGATTAAGTTGCCGAGGCACGCGACGTACGAAGGATGCTGTGCTATTTATTGTTCGGCTAAGATCATTGAGCCATTAGAACAGCGATTTGAAAATAATCAGTGTCACGCTGTTTTTTGCGTACAGCTGGGTAGGCAGAGGGAAACTAGTGTTAAGACACTTCGTTTCCCGTTTTCCACTGAATTCTGGAGGCATTGTGTGTTGAGCGGCGGAACTCAACGCTGAGATTTGCCTCGATGCCATAGCGAAGAAATGAAAATATATTTTTTATTTAATTTTTTTCATTTTCGGGTTGTTATGGAACTTACAACCAATTGTGTTTGCAGTAACACACTTGAGCCCTTGCTCCACGGCTGGCCTCAAATAGATTTTTATGATTTTTTTATTTATTTATTTATTATTTTTTAAATACTAATATTTTGAACTTTTATATTCGTATGTGTTTGTTTCTCAGCCAAACATATGGTTAAATATGTAGGGGAATATATTTTTTTATATAATATTATAGAGCCACAAAGTTTGTTAAATGCGAGTTGAATTGCGAATCTCAGGAATTAGTTGTTTCAATTAATTTTAATTGTTTATAGGCTACATACAGACTAAGTAACAGTTATGAGTTATATCCATCGTCTTAGCTTCTAAACATCACTTTTAGCTGATATGGAAGAGTATGCAGATGGTGAAATCACTACAGATACTTGATACAGTATTTAAATTTTTATTTGAAAAAATTATGAAATAAATATATTCCAATTTATTAAAGTATAAAAATAACATATTTCATGGCCCTAAACGAAGATTTACGCCACATCCGTTCATGAAGCATATGGGCTTAGCGCGGATGTTCATACACATATCTAACACTGAATTGGTTTATTCTACTCGTTATACGATAAGCCGCAATCGTGATTTAAATAGGAAGTTTCTAACTGTAAACGTTATGTTTGAAACCTAATCAGGCCAGTCGTGACGCAAGGGCTCAAGTATCTGACTGTAACCACAACTAATTGTGGGTTCGATCCCCAATCGAGGAAATGAAATATTTACTTTAATTTATATTTTCATTTCTTCGCTCTTGTGTCGAGGTAAAGGGCGACGTTGAGTTCCGCCGTCTAGCACGGAATGCCTTCATAATTAGATGGAAAATGGAGAACGGAGTCTTTTAACACTAGGTGCCCTCTGCTTACCATAATATGTGCGAAATACAGCATGAAACTGATATAAAGAAACCATATTCAGGGGAATTATTTATATTCAATTATTTTAACAAACTATTCAAAAGATTATCCTTAATATAAAGTAAATGGAGCCTATTTATTCATACTTATATAAATTAGCAAATACCGCGACTGGTTGTGGATTCGAATCCCACTCGAGGAAATGAAATATTTAATATTCTCATTTCTTCATTCGAAGGCGGCGCGAGGCGAAATGCGGTGCGGAAGGATCATTATGGGAACGGCGTTTGTTAACACGAAGTTCCCCGAGTTTCACTGTCTAGCCTGCTTTGCTTTGGACAAAATCACTATTTTTATATGGTTAATTTATATATAATTCTTTGGCTAGCGATTATAACGTAACATAGCAGGGTAGGCAGAGGGAACCTATTGTAAACACACTCCGTTCCCCACTTTTCGCCGAGTTCTGGAAGCATTGCGTGTTGAGTGGCGGAACTGAACATTCGATTTTACAGTCATACTTTGTGCCCCTGCGCCACGACTGGCCTCGACATTTGATTTCTTTGATTTTTTATATTTATTGTTTGTCCAATAATAGAATATACGAAAAGCATATAATAAACGATATTTTCTAGACATAACAAATAATAGCAGCGGCTTTGCCACAAAACCAGCACCATATACAAAAAGCTTGTACAAAAAACACATTCGACAGTTTATAAACGTAAAACATTATACACTGACTTTACGACATACAAAAAGATGTCAGGCAGATTGAAGAGTTTACAACCATTGAAGCTTGAAGGAAATATAGGCTTTATTTAGCTATTAATAAATGTTATATTTGTGTGGAGTATACCACGTGGTTATTCCACAACGGGGGTACGTTTTCATTGTCAAATAAATGTAATTTACGTCATTTTACCCCTTACCTCAGGCTATGCAGGATTTTGTGATAAGAGTATAGTGTATATAATAGTGATTTCATTATTTATAGCCGCTTTAATAGCCGAAGATAGAGCTGTAATGTTGTGTTCTATGTTAAATTGTTAATGGTTGACTTTATTGTTGTATAGTTGTATTATTGCTAATATGGTTGCGGCTATTGTGGTGTAGCAGCGCAGTTTTAATGTTTTCATTAAAAATGCAAAGTGTGTGTGTGTTTTATTTATTAATGGAAAACGACTAGGCACAAGGTCAAGGTCACCTGATGGCAAGTGATTGCCGCCGCCCACGATCCCGTGCAACACCAGAGGAGCTGCAGCTGCGTTACCGGCCCTTAAGGTGGAGATAGACGCGATTTTTGAAGGTACCCGCGGCGCGTGGAAGGAAGTTCCTACGAAACCGCACAGTAGTGGATTGCCATGTCCACATCCAGGTGGTGTGGATGATATTTTAGCTTATGACGTACTGTGTGGTTAAAAAATTCGGCGGCAGGTAACAGATCAAACAGCTCTTCAGAACACTCCCCATAATAAATGCGATAGAGAACGCACAGCGAGGAGACGTCTCTACGCAAAGCCAAAGTGTCAAGCTTTTCACAGATCATTGGGTCCCCAATGATTCAAATGGTTCTACGTTGTATGCGATCAAATAGTTCAAGCTGATATTGGGGTGCACCGACACAGAGATGAGAATAGTACTCCATATGATGCCGAACCTGTGCCCCAATAGGGCCAAACGGTCTTTCGGCGTGAAGTACCGTTCCGATCTGTTAATGACCCCCAGTTTCTCGTGTTGTTGAATTGTGCCACCTCACACAAAATAACTTAAAAATGGAAGTGTCAAAAAGTGAAGAAAAAAAATCTTGTATGTGTATATAATGAGAAAAAACATAGTGGAATAACACAGTTGAATAACATCTGTCTGTAAATGAAGCATTGTTGTTTGCTTGTTTGATATCCATTGTAAGCAATCAAAGAAATGTCTCCGATCTAATGAGGTAATCTAGGGTAGGTAGTCATTTAAAGCTATAGAATAACAAAAGTACAATTCAAACTTCGCTTAGCCAGAGCCCTTTCATTTAGCCCTTTGAAGTAGCGGCATTTATATAAAATTTAGCCCCCATTTTAAAGCGATTATTTTTTATAATGCATCCACAAATGAATAGTTGTCAGATTTTTTCTTGAACTAGTACTAACTGTAGATGCTAGCTGCCAAATTTCATATTTCTAGGTCGGTCAATATGAACGGCCAAATTTTTTTTTAAGTTAATGCAGTTTTTTTTTTTAGAAATGATGGGGCTGTAGATCTGATATGGTTTGAATTTCAACTTCATCTCTCTACGCGTTCCTGAGTGTCTTGACAGGCAGATGGACAGACAAAAAAGTCATCTTGTAAGGGTTCCTTTTTTCTTTAAAAAATACTGAATCCTAAAAATAATGAAAAAATTAAGAAGAATCCCTGTCAGCGCTTTCGAAGGCTGCGAAATTGTATCCGCCATGTCCACCATACGTCTCCCAAAGGCGACTCGGATCAGTGCATCATCACTAGTGTGATAAATGGCGAGGAATGCAGCAGCAACGACAGGAAGCAGAGGACAGAGCCACAAATAGCTGCGTGGTATATAAGATGGCATGGAAGGGATGTGGAAGGAATTCTACAAGGAGATATATGAATGCGATGACTCGTTACTTCAAGTAGCAACGAAACGTAAGTCTCGGTGTAGGTGATGGGGAAATCCGTATAAAGGAAGTTGACAGTGACATATGAAGTCTGAAATGTGATAAGGCAAGAGTAAAAGGAGGAGGAGACTACCACGATGATTAATTATAGCGTCTTGTTCTAGTTTTTTTTCTAATTAAGACAGAAATCAGGTGACAAGACGATTGGCGAGGTGCAGTAATTGTGCCTTTGTATAGAAGCAAAAGTTCACAGGTAAACTGTGCAAGCTATGGGGGCTTCAGATTGGATAGCATAGAATTAAGTTTATTCAAGCATTTTAGCAACAGACATGCTAAAGAGACCTGAAAGGTTGGTTTGGGATACATAAGGAGGCTTTAGGCCTGAAATAGGTGGTATGGATTAAATGTTTTCTCTCCTTATGATCACAATACTGTGTATATGGTGTAAAATATAACCCTAACAGTGACTGAGGTATTCCACTGTTTTATAACAAAACCATAGAAAAAAACATATAAAATCATTATATTGGATGCAGAAAAACGTACATACATGGTTTTCGCACGAGCGAAGTAGTGAAAAAATAATAGTAGTATTAGAAGCAGAGAAAAACTTCCATTGACCTCCGAGAAGGCTGTGTCGATAATAATGGAGGATGGTCACATAAAAGCACAAGGATTCCCCGGATTAGGATATATATGAAGAAGTTGATAACAGTATGTAAGTCAAAAGAGGTAGCCTTTATTGCCTCGTTATCTGGGTACATGAGTATATTTGATCTCTATTAACTTTTCCACGTAACAATTTCTTTGCAAGTTAGTTCACCGTCGTACGCGAAATTAAATGCAAATAATAGTTAAGCTTTTGTAAACTTCGATGTGTTCAGACTTCTGCGCTGTCTCAACGATGTTTTTAGAGGATATTTAACTTGTAAGAAGTGTCACATTCTTTTTCTTCGATTCTCACTAAGGGGAATAACTAGTATCGTTTTCTCGCTCTGGTAAGAAGACAAACTGCGGCGATGAGTTCAGTCTCTCAACACAAAATATTGAATAAGTGCGGAAAGGCATATCTACAATTCTAAGTACCTTTTAAGTACCTTGTCTCTACTCTCTACGAAATATAATACGAATAGTTACAATATTCGCGACTAATTTTATTATATCGAGTACAGAAATATTTTCACTTAAAGTCATTCACTTAAAACATCTGCGTTCAAAGAGTCTGTTAATTCATTATTTTGTTGTGTAAAATGAATAATTTATGAGATGAGAGATAAAACATTGATCGGTGCGGATTATTTGTCGTTATTCAGCCATTAGGCGATGTCGTTAGGAAAAGATGGCGATTCGCGTTTTGATCTACGGATTCGATAGTGATTGTTAAAAAACAGAAATTATATATTTTTTTTTATTTTAAATGTTCAATTATAAAGATATGCTTATTAAAATAACATGTTTAACGCTTCACGCTTTCTCTTTTATACAACAGAGTTTACAAATCGATACGTGCTAAAACATAACACTCCGTCTAGGCTTCGCTGCAGTTGGGTGAAAATTATGATTCCAACCCGGTACTTCAGTGCCGCCAATCAACTCAGGGAAAGCGGAGAGCGGAGTGTCTTGACTCCCTGCCTATTCTGTTCATCCGCTATGCTATACGACACCAGGCTCTCCCTACTCCAAAAAAATAATAATTAGTACTTTTATAGTTCAAATATAACAACATTACACGAACACACCGCGGCCTTATAGACGGTTTACGCTAAATTTGCCAATGAGATAGCGGTATCGGATTCATGGCTTGTAAAACCTGATGAAAAGGACAGAACGAGCTGTGGGAACATTGAAAAATGGAATGCCTATTGAATTCAGATTTCCTATGATGATAAAAAATATTATTAATATTAAGTATAATTTCTTTATGTAATTTTTTGTTTTGTTAATTGAGGTTAATTTTGCGACTTCGCTTCCAAGGTCTTTGGAGGCCGTATGTAACAGGGTAGGCAGAGGAAACTTCAGAATCTAGTACAGTGTTGGGGAACACATGGTTTCCAAAAAGACACTTCAGCCGATTTTTGGAGCCATTGGGTGTTGGATGCGAAATTAACGCCGCTCTTGCTACACTACTTGAGTAAAGAAATTAAGATAAGATTATATTTCACTTCCGGTGGAAATCGAACCTTTAATCTGTCGCGTTTATTCGCACGTTTGTGCCCTTTCTCAGCAACAGTGCGTAACATTTAAACGATTATATACTATACTATATCACTATTATTATATTATATGCTTGTAAGATATATGCTAAAGACACGATGGGTGTAAGTTCGATTCCAACTCGGGTAAATTAATTATTTTCCATTTCTTCGCTCTGATATCTAAACAATGTATTATTGAGTTTCACCACTCACCATTCAATATTATTCAATATTTTTAATATATTAAATTTACCTTAAAATAGCGTTAAATAATGATATAAGCGTAGTCGTCTTTAATTTAGAAGTGATATGTTCGTCACTGTTCTTATAATTAAAACTATAAAGGGAACAATACCCTTATCAATCTTGGCCTGTCTACAACAGAGCAAAAGCTTCGATACGCCATCCCTCTCTAATCATTTCAACCACAAATTAATTCGTATCAATGATAATTATTTATTTCATTTTAGATAGTTTGAATTTTTTCCACGTGAGAAATTTTCTTTTTATCTCCTGTAAGTAGACAAAGAGCGGAGTTGAGTTTCGCCACTCAACAGATAGTGTCTTGAAAATTGGATAGAAGAGAGGAACAGAATGTTTTAAGCTAAGATTTTCTGTACTCTGATATGCGGGAAAAGGTGATATTTTATTCTTTGTTTGAAAATATAAAAATATTTAAAATAGTCATATATTAAAACACACAAATAATATACATTTTTGTAATAATTTATAATTCTTTATTCTAGTATAATATTTGTTTCGATTACCGTAGCGTTTAGTCCCGTCCTCTTTGCCTGCCCTGTTGGAAATAAAACATTGAAAAAAAAAAAATACTATATTTATTATTAATATATATATTCTGTTATTTTACTACAACATATGCTTTCATTATAGTTACTTAATAAACATATTTATTCAACGTAAACTCGATCTCGAATTTAACCAAGTTTACATGTTGTAATGTACGACGATCTAAATCGAAAATTAATAACTTCACGCTATATCCCGCATATAGTAGGGTACCTAGTTTTAAGACTGTTTACTTCTTACTTTCCAAGCGTCTATTGACAAAAGCGTTGAAGATTTTACTAGCACGAAGAAATCATAATGATGCACTCCTCCCAGTAAGAAATTAAAGCCCATTTCCATCAAATTTACAGTTATACGATGATACGACGGCTTTCATCGACAATTCTATAATATAAATAATTGAATAAACACGAATAGATAATTATTAAATAGTAATTTAATTAATCCGAAAAGTTTCAGAGTGAATATTTTCTCAATTTCTCCACTTTTCTATTTTTAGATCAATCGGAAGTGACTATAATACACAGAATCAACTTAAAGCTAGCTAATTCGTAAATGGGCACAGCTATCTAATACTAGGTATTACTGTCACTGTGGAAAATTGTTAGTACCACTTAGTGTATCTGCACGAGAGGTAATTACTACTATTGTCACTAAACCTTTTGACAGTCTCTACTTTAGTTTGCTATTTATGATGTATTTAGTTTTATTTTTTCCATGTAAATATGGATTTTGATACAATCTGTAAGTTTTATATATTTTTTGTATTAAAAAGCTAAATGTATAGCTATTTTTGGTTTTGGTTGAATTAGCTAATCTCAGAAACTGCTGGTCCGATTTGAAAAAAACTTTTTATCTTTATTGTTTTTTTTATCGAGCAAAAATTTTCTTTTCAGAGTATTGCCGTCGGGAGTTCATACGAGTAGAGTGCCAACCATCCCAGTTTTATCCTGGGCTACTGGCATCCATACGGTGTCAACCACCTTGTTTAAATCGTTTATCCATAGTGCTTCAGATCATCCTACATTACACTTGCCTAAATGTGATCTCCACTCTAACATGTGTAGATCTCAGATATAAGTTGGAAAGCTCGTTTGATAGGTAGCGGCCAAGTTGGCTCGTGGGTCACCTGCGCTGCGGGACTCTAGTTGTAAAGAGTATCCCACCCAAAACAAAAATGTGAAAGGCTGCCAAGTTCGATAATATGGGAATGCTTCACCTATAAAAGAAGTGAGATCTGAATAAGTACCAAGTTCCATACACATACCTCAGTTAAAAATTGTTACAGGAATGCACACTTGATTTTCCGCAGTTTGGAAAGTAGATTCTGAATAAATATCACATTAAATACCTAAAATTCTAATACTTACAGGAACGCAAACCTGTTTTTCCAGCAGTTTTCTGATAACATTTTTTATTATTTTTCTGTACTTTTTAATGATGTTACTTGGCAACTTTTCATACACCTTGTTATAAACCTACTAAACGCAATGAGTCAAGTATATAATTTTCTTTTAATAGGGCAAGTTTTAATAGTACTTTCCAAACTGTGGAAAATCAAGTGTGCCTTGCTGTAACTATTTTTAACTGAGGTATGTGTATGGAACTTGGTACTTATTCAGATCTCACTTCTTTTATAGGTGAAGCATTCCTATACTATCGAACTTGGCAGCCTTTCACATTTTTATTTTGGGTGGGATTTCATTTATTTTTGGAAGGTTGTTTATTTTATTTTTTTCTTATGATTAAGTTAGTTAAGGTAATGCCTCATTTATCCTATCTTTCATATTTTTGAATATGCACTATACTTTTTACAAAGAAATGAACTAGATGAACTAAATGGACTAGTTGTTAATCTAGTCTATTTAGTTAATCTAGTTCATTCAGTTCAGTTCAACTGACTGATATGACATGTTATTATATAATATTATGTTCATTCCACTATGTACTTTATACTACGAGTCTAATTCTTTTTTCTATGCTTGCATGGCAATGTTTGAATATGATCTTGATGTTGATATTATAATCCTATTTTACAATTAATTTTTAAGTAATTTTTACGTATACAATAAATAATCTTCGGACACCTATAAAATGTACCTACTTACAAATAGTTAAAACAACGCCGTCTTTAGTTGTTACCTAAGTAAGTATGCTACCTACCAGCATTATGGCCTATTGTGTAGCCTAGAATAGACAGTGCAGTGCAGTGGCATCTTCACTATTAGCTAATCCTTGACCACACTATGATCGTGAAACCGCCGCGTCTGTCCAGCAGTGGACGTCTGCCGCGCTGACGAGGGGCTAAGTGGCTATCCGAATCCAACCGACACCTTTGTTTTCTTGAATTTTTAACCGTGGATTTAGCGCATAGGTTGGTTTGGTAGTGAACCTGCTTTGCACGCCGTATGTCGTCGCGGGTTTGATTCCCGCGACAGACAAACAAAGGTTTGTCTTGTGTCGGGCGCATTTATCAATAATGTATATGGGTATACATGTAGGTACCAACTTAAATAAGTACTTACTTATTATGTGTTCATTTTCGCTCCATACTTATAGTGGATCAAAGTTACACATTCGTTATTTTTGAAAGTGACTCACACTTGGCCATTTTCAGATTTTTCCCTTGACCTTGACCTAAAGACCTACCTCCATGCCAAATTTCAAGTCAATACGACCATTGGAAGTGGTCTAGGCTTTTGATGAGTGAGTCAGTCAGCGAGTGTATAGTAAAAATAGCGATTTTCTGACGTCAATATCTCAAGACCTACAATAGGAATATTAATGAAATTTTGTATTTTAGATAAGTAAGGGGGTCTCAACAGATATTAGATTTTATATATGCGTAAATAAAATAGATTTTGAATTATAGGGGGGTCGAAATTGGCCTGAAATGGTTCGTGTAATATAATCCACGGCCGGTGTGTCGCTTATGCTGCTCGAACTTGGCGGACACACTGCCGTGTGTCTAGATAAGTTTCCTGATTTATTCCAGAGTCTCCTAAGATACTACGTTTTACTCTTTTTTACTCCTAAGATAGGTTTGTGTTTTTTCGATTGTGTGTTGGTCAAAAGTACATCTAGCTGGAGACTTATGTTTACAGTGCCTTTTACAAGAAGCTGATTTTAACTCTATTGATCACATAAACATCTCTAAATATTTAGCGCTTAGTATACATAATATAGTTAATCCACATTGTGTATAATAAGCGACAGTTGTGGTACAGGGGCACAAACGTGTGACCCTAAGTCGCACGCGACTGGTTGTAGTGTCGATTCCCACTCGCGAAAATAAAATGTTTAATTAAATTTATATTTTAATTTCGGTCTGGTGTCAAAGCAAAATGCGGCGTTCAGTTCTGAAAACGAGAATTCGGAAATGAGGGACAATGAAAAATGTGGAACGGGTTGTCTTAACACTAGATACCCGCTGTCTATTCTGCTGTGTGTGGGATACAGTAAATTTAATTTTTAATTTTAATTTAGTCAATGTATGTTTTTGTAGAACAGAGCTCCGATGCTCTGTCATGCCTACTTTTTGGAGCTTCTTCTGAAAGAAATAATTAATCAGGAATGGTTCCTGTGATACCAGGATATTAACCAGCATTTACTATGCCTGATGATGTCTACACCTATTGCCAAATCTTTCTTCTCTTTCTCTATTGGTCTTTCTTCTTTCTCCACTTTACAACACAAACAATGCAATAAAGTGTATATCTATATTTTATACATAGTATATTTCATTTTGCTTTATATTTTTACAATTTACAGTTTATACCATACTAGTGTCGTAATATTGTAAACCAAAGTCATTATCCCATCCGCTCGTTGCAGCCTTCATTATAACAGGAATATTAATGTACTTGTTACAGTATAAGTGTTTTGTCAGTCAAAAGTTAATTTAACTAAAAAATAAAGACCTGTGAGATTTTACGATTTTTTTAGGTCTATTTTAGTTGTGTTGTATGTAAAAATGTATGTATCTAACAAATATTTTAATACGCATAAGATAAAATTAGAAATATTTAAGTTTCTATCTTTCTTTACTTTTTTATCGTTCTCATAAAAAATACTGCATGCAATTTTGTGCAGTCCCTGCAATTTTAGACAGTCGGCCATTTTGCATATTATATGCACAAAGGAAAAACATACATCGAAACTAATCAATAACTTTCAGTGCAATCTGATATCAGGGACTGGTTTAAAATTATTTGCAATGTTTTATATAATTTGTAACTTACATACGTGATAAACATATTGAACGTATCGAAGTTAAATAAAGACTTGTAAAACAAATTTACATATAAACTGTAAATAGACGATAAACAAAAGTATTTACATTTGTATTTTTGTTGACAATTCGCTTACTGCCAATTATTTTCACATAAAATTCTGAATTTCTCTACTTTTTAGTAAAAGAGATTGTTGAACAAGTGATGTTGTGACACAGAAGCGCAGGGTTGGATTGTAAACGTGACAGCTGTGGGTTTGATTCCTAATCGGAAATCGAAATCCTGATACTCACACAAAGCGTGACGTTGACTTTTGTCACTCAACAAGTGTTTGTCACTCAATGTTTCGAATATTTGGCGAAAAGTGGGAAATTGAGTGTTTTACAAATAATAAGAAGCCAGTCGTGACTCGACTGGTTGTGAGTTCTAACCTCGCTCGAGGAAACAAAATATATATTTAAAATTTATATTTCCATTTCTTCGCTCTGGTACTGAGGCAAAGCGTGGCATTGAGTACAGCCACTTAACACTCAATGCCTCCAGAATTCAGCAGAAAGTGGGGAACGGAGTGTCTTAACAGTAGGTTGCCTCTGCCTACTCTGTTGTGCGCGGGTTACAGCGTGAAGCTGATTTGATTTGATTTAATTTTTAACAAATACAAAATAAAAAAAATAATTTTTAATTATTTCGTAGACGTCGTCGACTTATTCCTTTTTTGAAATTTGATCGATTAACAATTTCAACTGTAACACAGTGAGTGACCAACATTTAATGGTACGTGCGCATCAAATTTCTACTGCGTTATTAATAAATTTCACTATTTCTGTATATTATTTATGGCTCATTACAATCAATGCGTGGTTGTAATACGTGATTTAATATTCCTTATGTGAAAATAACGTAAATGTATGTATTTAGTTACTATTGAAAATAATTTGATTGGTTATACTGACGCTAATTGATTCAAAATTTAATAAATATATATTTTGTATATTTGTATTATTGTGACCCAGTTACTTATTTATTATATTTGAATAGCAAATGGGTAATATGTATACAAAAACGAAAAACAACAGGTTTCCTCTGCCTTGCTGTGTGCGGGATATATAGCTTGAAGCTAATTTTTTCACTGAATTTAAAGTATTATTATTAAATACTACTTTATTCTCTATTAAAAATGTATGAACATATATGTCATTATCTAATATAATGTGTAAGCATTTTTTTTTTGAAAAAGTTTTGGAAATAATCACCAGTATTTTTTTTACAGACATTAAAATTTATCGTTTAATTTTTCAAAGAATAACATTTTATTTCGTAATATATGTCAGTATCTTTTTATACTGATTATATATAAATATACAGTTGAAAATTAACTGTAAATTTATATAATTTCATGATATATTAATCAGTTCAGGCTCGGTTAATTTTTTTCCAAAATTTAAAATTCCCAATTGTCTGCTGAATCATTAAAGATCACTAGAAACTACATGAAAATTTTTCTGCGTATGGCGAAAATAAATGTTAGAGGTATATAACTATGGATTTGAACCTACAAGTATCAAATAAAGTCAAGTGACACTATGACATGTAATTTTATTTTATTATTACTTCATACATCTTGTTAAACTAAAGCTTTATGTTCATCTAATTCACGAGTACTTGTAGAATTCAAATATCTACTGTTAAGATACTCAATTCCTTATAAAAAAAATCAAATCAGCTTCACGCTGTATCCCGCACACAGCAGGGTAGGCTGAGGGAATCTAGTGTTAAGACACTCCGTTCCCCACTTTCTGCCGAATTCTGGAGGCATTGTGTGTTGAGTGGCAGAACTCTACGCCACGCCTAGCCTCGACACCAGAGCGAAGAAAATGGAAATATAAATTTAAGTAAATATTTCATCTCCTCGAGTGGGGATCGAACCCACAACCAGTCGGTTTTACAGTTACACTTCGTGCCACTGTGCCACGACTAGCCTAAAAATAGAAAATGAAAGGTCTTAACACTACTAAGGTTCCGTTTGCCTACTTTGCTGTGTGCAGGATACAGCGTGTAGCTGATAAACAAATAGTAAAAATATAGTAATACATATGTAGTTAGTAATACATATATAGTATAATATATAGTTATTTCACAGTTTCATGGCACCAAATCTAAATGCAAAAAATTGTATTCTTTTATTACAAAGTCACAATACGAGTAAAACAACAGTTTTTGTTGCTTGTTTTGGCTATTTAACTTTCATGTTTACTTCAGGGTGTACTCAGATTCATTGTGGAGGTGTAGTTTAGGAAGGAGTAAGGAATTAAATATTAAATGTTCCTTTTGAGCGAGCAAATGTTGGTGCTGCCTTTATTTGTTGACTGTACATTGTTTTACTTAATGAAATTCAATGAGAAAATTTTAATGTATTGTAAATATAATGTGATTGTTTATATTTTGGTACAATATTTGTACTATGGTATTTAGACTGGGCGCTCACAAGTGTCTCGAAAATCAGGTTAAACAGTTAAAAACTATGTTCAGTTTGCCATACCTTGGAATAGAACCTATAAACATCACATACACAATTTGACTAATTGAGTAATATAATTGTTTTCTTTTTGTATTTAATATTTTCATTATTTGGCTCTCGTAAGGAAGTAAAGCTCGGGTTTGAGTTCCACCACTCAATACGAAATGCCTCGAGAAATGGGCGAAGGGTAAGGAAGGAAAAAAAATAAATACAAATCATATAAATATTAAATATAAATCATATAAATATTAAATACCACTTTACGCTCTCTTGAAATTGTATGAAAATGAAACACTAACTGTAAAATAAATAATAAATGCGTTTAATAAATATGGTTCAGAATGATTAATAAGGCGTCCGTCAGTTCGCGGTCATGCAATTATAGTCCACTCGTAATTTGTAATATTTGTGCAAAACAATTTGCTGCGTTTTACTCGAAATATAAAATATTCTATATTTCGAGGAAAATCTATTATTATACATAGAGGCCAGTCATGGCGCAGGAGCACAAAGTGTGACTGTAAAATCGACTGGTTGTGGGTTCGATCCCCACTCGAGGAAGTGAAATATGTATGTACATTTATGTTTTCATTTCTTCGATCTGGTGTTGAGGGAAAGCGCGGCGTTGAGTTCCGCCACTGAATACGCAATGCAATTTTACACGCAATTTTATTTTGATTCGTATTATAAACATTTTATAAGCAAAATAATTTCTCAACATTCGGCAGCTATGTAATTTTTACAGAAAAACTTGAATGTCCTTAATATGTTTAATCAGTTAAAGAATAATTACATACACGTACGTATATACATATATATATATACACATATATATATATAGATTGTTAAACACAATACCCTCCTTTGCATCACTTAGTCTGATAAAAAGTAATTCACGAAACTATGTAACGAAACAATTCGTTCAAAACTTTATTTAGTAAACGAAAACTAACATCATCCATTTTTCATAGTTGACACAGAATTTTAAATCTCAATTTTGGCCGCAAAATATTGGCGGTCATAATAAATGGAAAAAATGGAACCAGACCAGCGTAACGCGGTTCGAACTGACAGATTTTAACTTGCCCACAAAGTGTGGTGATTTTTTTGGCCAAACGAAGTTATGATACCCGTTCTACGTGCTTTTAAAGATTTTTTGCGGCGATTTCATCTATAGTTAGTGAGGGTAAAAGGAAAAGTGTATATTTTATATTATTTGAAGCCGCTGTGGAACAATGAGATAGCATCTGGCTGTAAACGGGATGGTTATGGTTTCAATTACCAAATAGAGAAAATAATTATTTTTATATCTCCTCTCTGTTATGACAAGACACGTCGTTGAGTTCCGCCCCATAACACTCAGGGTTTCAAATTCGAGGGAAGGAGTAGAAGGAGTATCTAAACACTAGCTTATCTCTGTCTATCCTGCTATATGCGGGATAATGCGTGAAAATAAATAATAATAAAGAGACATAGTTACCACACATTGTGCATGCAGCAAAACGCAAGTTTAAAGGGCAATCGCTCGCTTTATTAACTTCGTAATTTGATTTACGTTCAGTTCAGTGCAGCACTTCAATAAAATGTTATATTTTTCTCGTACATCATATTTGTAATAGAATTTTTATGAAATAGAAAAAAATCTCATTTTAGATAAAAGCACGCCGTTCTCTACTTTACACCTTAATTTTGAGACAATGCCTATTGAATGCGGATAAAACAAAGGTCCGGATACGAAAGAAATGAAATATTAGAAAAAGTGAATTAAGTGGTGGCATATTCAATAGAGGAGGAAGATACGAGATGGATGTGGAAAGGAAACAGAGCCATAGGTGCATTGATGAGACGGTGAAACGTCAGCACTGCTGAACAAAACAATATGACAACGAAACGTGGATATCTCAAAAAAAAAATAAAAGAAAAATGAATGCCGCGGAGATCGGATCTCTTCGTAGGATATGTGGAGTCAGCTTAGCTGATCGAATCCGCAATGAAGAGATACACAGAATGGCAGGTACTAGCGAGGATGTCACGGTGAGAATGAACGTGAAGAACGTGCTGAGCTGATTTGGGCACGTCGAAATAATTTTTGAGACATTGCGCGATGGAACTTAACGCCGCACGTTGCCTCATTGACAAAGCAAAGAAATGAAAATAATAAATATTTTGTTTCCTCTTACAGTCACACGCTGTGCCACTGCGTCACGACGACCTCACAACTTTATCCTGTGATACATAATACTCTGCCAACAAAGATATACTTCATAAATATCTAACTAGATAATTGCAGGTGAAAAACCCACGTACATTTTAACTTCTAAACTAAACGAGTTACAAAGGAGGCAATTGTCGCGTCTAGTTTCTACTTAATTGACTTCACTGTTAAACTGTTTGAAGCAATAGATCGAATTAAAAGTTTAACGTGAACGTTGTGGGCTGCCTGTGTAAGATAATCTTTGTTTTAAATTAATTATTATTTGAATTACATTTACTAACTATATAAATACGGTTTTTTTATATATATTGTGATTACAACTGACACTTGTGGTGGTAGTGGCACAGCAGCACAGTAGAACAGCGTCTGCGTTGAAATTACCAATTTTCTTTGCTTTGTTCTGGTAATAAGTTTCACCACTCAATACGCGATGTATCCAAAATTTGCTTCTCGCCTACCCTCATATATTTAGCGTGATAGAGCGTGAATTAAACTCAAAAATAAACTGTAGACATACAGTCTATAATTTTTTATATTAGTTATATTTTATTTTTATATATTTTTATTTTTAAGTTTGATTTTCGCTTGGCTTAAAAATAAAACATAAATATTTCTGATAGATAATTATGTAATTCTTTAGAGTATCCAAATTCTTTTAGTCGATCAATTTTCATATACATATAGATTGGTTTCTCGTTTGTATATTACGTTTACGTTATTATATTATACTAGCGGCCCGCTCGCGGCTTCGCCCGCTTAAACCACAGAATTATTTGCTTAATACACTAAAATTATGTTCGTGTTTTAATATACCTATAATGTATGTTTGCAACGCAGTCGCATTTTCGTACCCCCCGTAAGAGAGATGCAACTGTCAATATATTAATTTCTTTAAACTTTTGCCTTAAGGAGTCTTTAGGACCTAAGGTATAGTTATAGATATATAGTTATAGTAATATCGCTATTTACAATAAAATCCTAACTCATCGGTGTCTGTACGTGGAAGATATATTAGAAAAAATATTATTACGGACATTTAACAATGTAATAGGACTTGGTCAGTTTGTCTGTTTATCTGTGCGTTCAGGATAATCTCAGAAAGGGCTTAACCGATTTAAATAACTTAACCTAACTTTGTGCCCCCGCGCCGCGATGGCCTTTAATATTAATACAGAATGGAAGCGTCAGCGCTCCTTTTACGGGGGCAATATATAGGATAAAATATTTTAAGCCCATACCTAAAGAAATTAATCAAGATACCTCAACAGTTTAGACGTAGACTTTTTTTTTCATTTCACGATCGATGTTTATCCATACCTGTATTTCGTGTGATGCAGTTACGCATAGATACCAATAACGTTAACACATACTGCTACAAAAGTATTACTAAAGGTTAAGCAACTTTGAACTTTGTCGCCAATGCCTATGACTCGATTTAGGAATGAGGCGTATGCGGCGGTTTCCCTTTGATAGGCTTATGCCTATTTGCGTGTTTAATGACAAATAGCGTTTTATTTTAATATCAACGATAATATATAATTTTTTTTTTTTTATTTAATTTTTTTTATTGTATTAGGCTTTTATAGAGTGATTAACTATGGTTTCATTAAAAGTGGTGCTGACAAAAACACAAATTGAGCATATTTAATATTTATAGTGATTTTTTAGTGAATAGAACTAATAGTTATTACAATACTTGCGAAGAAAGCATATTTTAGACATTGTTTAAATTCTTATACCTTTTGAAAAACTACCAACATTCTTATCGTTAATAAATTATTTTTTTAAAATTAAAATATTGTCTAAGTTTTTCATCATAATGGCACGAAAATATTTAAAATGTTCAAAATTAAAAGTTCAAAAATGTTGATTAAAAATAATTATACTGCAGGAGGATACCGTTATATGTACTGTTTTTTTATGATATAATGTAGAATAATATATTCTTTAGAGAAATCACACATTCCTCTTCACATTTTTTATTCTTTAACTATACGTAAATATATATTTTAGAGGTTACTCTGTACTAAGATGGCAGCTCTGTTCCCGCATTTACGTCCCACATATATAGAAATATAAATCATTGGAAAGAAAAGCAGAAACGCAATTTTATTGCATTTTTTCTTTTTTTCATACTTGAAACGTATTAATAAATTTACATACAATTCATTTGTTTCGAATATAACATTAAGATTGATTCATAAAATAAATTTGATATTTCCCTAACATGTTTTGATTAAGTTCTCTTGAGAAATATATCTACTATAAATTAATATAAAGTACCTACATGCGAATGATTAAAACGTATCGACATCACCACGTGATCCATCTATTATAATCACAACATAAAATTTTATAAAATACAGCAACCAGCTCGCGGCTTCACCCGCTTAAATTTGTGAATTATTTGTTTGTTTCGGTACAGGGAATTACGTTCCTGTTGTAATAAATAATGTATGCTTGCAGTGCACTTATGATTTCTAATGTGAAAATTATTAAAACCATGACATTTTCGATTTTCATTAAACAAATTATTATTGGAGCAATTAACAAAGTAATAGAATCAGCAACAATAATATTTATAAATTTTGTCGGTTTCTTGGTTTTTCTGTTAGTCGACGCTTATCTCAGAAACGACTTAAGCGATTTAAAGAGCTAAGACGTGAGTGCGGCGCGGGAGCGGTACAATCGGCTTAATTGTTTTTATTGTAATATTCGTCATGTATGTAATGTAATGGTGTAATGCCTACCCCTATGCCTACACCTACCCACCTACCCACCTACCCACCTACCCACCTACCCACCTACCCACCTATCCACCTACCCACCTACCCACCTACCCACCTACCCACCTACCCACCTACCCACCTACCCACCTACCCACCTACCCACCTACCCACCTACCCACCTACCCACCTACCCACCTACCCACCTACCCACCTACCCGCCTACCCGCCTACCCGCCTACCTGCCTACCCACCTACCCACCTACCCACCTACCCACCTACCCACCTACCCACCTACCTACCTACCCACCTACCTACCCACCTACCTACCCACCTACCTACCCACCTACCTACTTAAAATAGATAGCGTTTCTAGTATCGAGTTCTACTATCTCAAATATAAGCATCTTGGAAACTTAAATACTTATATCTTTTGATTGAGTGAAGCTATTACAATGAAATAAACACTAAATGTTACTTTGATTTACTGGTAATTTTTACGTATAAAACTTGCTTAAATATATTGTGTACTTTTGACGTGATGCTTGTTCACATAAACAGGAAAACAGACAAACAGACAAACAGACAAAAATTCCAAAAATGTTGGAAATGGATTCTGTTAGTTATCCTTTAACACCCTAGCTATTTTTTTTTTTAAATATTTTCAATGTACAGAAACGACTTTTCTACAGATTTATTATAAGTATAGAATAGATTTTGCTACATTTTTATAGGAAAATTTAGTATTATACTTTCAATGCACAAATTTTAGTAGCTTTTAACGAATATTTGAAAGATATTTCAATTTGACTTTCTCTACAATTATGAAAATAAAAAATATTTACAATATATTTTGCAATACATAATATAGCCATAATGGAGCAATAGAAAAGCGTTTCAATTTAAATGCGATGGTAGTGGGCAGAATTATCGTTCGGTAAAATGATAATTATTAAATTATTATAATTATTTGCTATGTTTTTAAATGTTTTACTCAACTTCCCCTTGCAGCAGTGAGGTATAAGGTCTTAAATTGGAGCCAGTCGTTGCGCAGGGGCACAAAGTGTGACTTAAAACCGACTGGTTGTGAGTATGATCCTCACTCGAGGAAATGAAATATTCATTAACAATTAATTATATTTACATTTCTTCGCTCTGTTGTCAAGGCAAAGGCGCGGCGTTGAGTTCCACAATTCAACACTCAATGTCCACCACCACCACCACCTCTAGTAATAGGCGGAAAGTGGAAAAAGGAATGTTTTTACACTAGCTTCCCTCTGCCTACGCTGCTGTGTGCGGGATACAGCGTGAAGCTTTTATTTAAATTCACATTAAATTGATGACCGAGTGTCGTCACAATAGGTTTTCTCTGTCTACCTTGCTATACAGAAAAACCGTGAAGCTGTTACATTAAATATTTTTTTTTACATTATTTTAACATACTAAAAGATTTTCACTTTAACACTCCAGTATATTTCATACAGTGATTTCCTTTTGATATATAACAGATTTTTAACAGAATCCTGACACTGTAGTTAGAGGGTTAACCAATCAGCTGCGAGTGTGAAAGACATATATTTGTCAATGTCTGACGTCAAATAGCGGCCATTAACATCAAGAGGAGACGTTGTGACGATTGTTGATACTCACGTTCTGATAAGTTGAGCTTTATCCGTATTTAGAAAACGTATAAAAATTTGAACGTATCGGGACTCGAACCCGCGCCTCCTGATAACCGATCAGGCGCTCTGATCACTAATACATACTTAAGGCTTAGTGGTCAGAGCGACTGGTCGGTTTCAAATTTTATACGTTTTCTAAATAAGTATTTTTCTTTGCCGAGTGTGGAATAACACTTAAAAATTTTAAAAAATGGTTGAGCTTCACTTATAAATATTTAATTATAATTATAAATTGACTAATGGAAAGAGAGCGTTAGTCGTAAGGACGTAGTAGGTTCGATTTGATATTTGGCTAATTATGACATCGAATCAAAAAATATCTTCGTCAAGTTCTGCAAAATTTTAAGTGATTGTGCATTGAGTTCAAACGCCGTGCTTTGTGTTCTTAGCAGAGCGCAGAAATGAAAATACCTCTTACCTAGTAGGAATCAAACCCACATGCCGTGCGTTACCACGGCATCAAAGATCTTTAATAATACTAAAATACACGACAAACTGAACGTCCGTATGTCACACAATATGTGCGTAACTCGGCGCTATTTCGCCGTGATCCCGTTGAAATGATTGCGTCTTTATATAAAATTATGTGTTTGTTTGACATCGTAATTTACTTCTTTTTGCTACCCTGTAGTAATGTCTGTGCCTTGACAGCGTCGATGTTTCCTGCGTGAGGACTGTCATTTGTATTTTCTTACTTGGCTTTATGGTACTTTTGTAGGCTATTTGGTCGTAGATCTTAGAAATCTTAGAATTATATATCACTATAAAGTATATTGATATTAATGTTAGAATACTTCTTCTCTTTTAAACAACTATAACATTAATAATATTATTTTTTTAAATTAATTAAAATTAGTGATGCCGGTCGTGGCGCAGCGGCACAAACTGTAAACCGACTGGTTGTGGGTTCGTTCCCCACTCTAGGAGATGAAATATTCGCGGCTTCACCCGCTTAAATTTGTGAATTATTTGTTTGTTTCGGTACAGGGAATTACGTTCCTGTTGTAATAAATAATGTATGCTTGCAGTGCACTTATGATTTCTAATGTGAAAATTATTAAAACCATGACATTTTCGATTTTCATTAAACAAATTATTATTGGAGCAATTAACAAAGTAATAGAATCAGCAACAATAATATTTATAAATTTTGTCGGTTTCTTGGTTTTTCTGTTAGTCGACGCTTATCTCAGAAACGACTTAAGCGATTTAAAGAGCTAAGACGTGAGTGCGGCGCGGGAGCGGTACAATCGGCTTAATTGTTTTTATTGTAATATTCGTCATGTATGTAATGTAATGGTGTAATGCCTACCCCTATGCCTACACCTACCCACCTACCCACCTACCACCTACCACCTACCACCTACCCACCTACCCCACCTACCCACCTACCCACCTACCCACCTACCCACCTACCCACCTACCCACCTACCCACCTACCCACCTACCCCTACCCCTACCCACCTACCCACCTACCCACCTACCCACCTACCCACCTACCCACCTACCCGCCTACCCGCCTACCCGCCTACCTGCCTACCCACCTACCCACCTACCCACCTACCCACCTACCCACCTACCCACCTACCTACCTACCCACCTACCTACCCACCTACCTACCCACCTACCTACCCACCTACCTACTTAAAATAGATAGCGTTTCTAGTATCGAGTTCTACTATCTCAAATATAAGCATCTTGGAAACTTAAATACTTATATCTTTTGATTGAGTGAAGCTATTACAATGAAATAAACACTAAATGTTACTTTGATTTACTGGTAATTTTTACGTATAAAACTTGCTTAAATATATTGTGTACTTTTGACGTGATGCTTGTTCACATAAACAGGAAAACAGACAAACAGACAAACAGACAAAAATTCCAAAAATGTTGGAAATGGATTCTGTTAGTTATCCTTTAACACCCTAGCTATTTTTTTTTTTAAATATTTTCAATGTACAGAAACGACTTTTCTACAGATTTATTATAAGTATAGATTTTGCTACATTTTTATAGGAAAATTTAGTATTATACTTTCAATGCACAAATTTTAGTAGCTTTTAACGAATATTTGAAAGATATTTCAATTTGACTTTCTCTACAATTATGAAAATAAAAAATATTTACAATATATTTTGCAATACATAATATAGCCATAATGGAGCAATAGAAAAGCGTTTCAATTTAAATGCGATGGTAGTGGGCAGAATTATCGTTCGGTAAAATGATAATTATTAAATTATTATAATTATTTGCTATGTTTTTAAATGTTTTACTCAACTTCCCCTTGCAGCAGTGAGGTATAAGGTCTTAAATTGGAGCCAGTCGTTGCGCAGGGGCACAAAGTGTGACTTAAAACCGACTGGTTGTGAGTATGATCCTCACTCGAGGAAATGAAATATTCATTAACAATTAATTATATTTACATTTCTTCGCCCTGTTGTCAAGGCAAAGGCGCGGCGTTGAGTTCCACAATTCAACACTCAATGTCCACCACCACCACCTCTAGTAATAGGCGGAAAGTGGAAAAAGGAATGTTTTTACACTAGGTTCCCTCTGCCTACGCTGCTGTGTGCGGGATACAGCGTGAAGCTTTTATTTAAATTCACATTAAATTGATAACCGAGTGTCGTCACAATAGGTTTTCTCTGTCTACCTTGCTATACAGAAAAACCGTGAAGCTGTTACATTAAATAATTTTTTTTTACATTATTTTAACATACTAAAAGATTTTCACTTTAACACTCCAGTATATTTCATACAGTGATTTCCTTTTGATATATAACAGATTTTTAACAGAATCCTGACACTGTAGTTAGAGGGTTAACCAATCAGCTGCGAGTGTGAAAGACATATATTTGTCAATGTCTGACGTCAAATAGCGGCCATTAACATCAAGAGGAGACGTTGTGACGATTGTTGATACTCACGTTCTGATAAGTTGAGCTTTATCCGTATTTAGAAAACGTATAAAAATTTGAACGTATCGGGACTCGAACCCGCGCCTCCTGATAACCGATCAGGCGCTCTGATCACTAATACATACTTAAGGCTTAGTGGTCAGAGCGACTGGTCGGTTTCAAATTTTTATACGTTTTCTAAATAAGTATTTTTCTTTGCCGAGTGTGGAATAACACTTAAAAATTTTAAAAAATGGTTGAGCTTCACTTATAAATATTTAATTATAATTATAAATTGACTAATGGAAAGAGAGCGTTAGTCGTAAGGACGTAGTAGGTTCGATTTGATATTTGGCTAATTATGACATCGAATCAAAAAATATCTTCGTCAAGTTCTGCAAAATTTTAAGTGATTGTGCATTGAGTTCAAACGCCGTGCTTTGTGTTCTTAGCAGAGCGCAGAAATGAAAATACCTCTTACCTAGTAGGAATCAAACCCACATGCCGTGCGTTACCACGGCATCAAAGATCTTTAATAATACTAAAATACACGACAAACTGAACGTCCGTATGTCACACAATATGTGCGTAACTCGGCGCTATTTCGCCGTGATCCCGTTGAAATGATTGCGTCTTTATATAAAATTATGTGTTTGTTTGACATCGTAATTTACTTCTTTTTGCTACCCTGTAGTAATGTCTGTGCCTTGACAGCGTCGATGTTTCCTGCGTGAGGACTGTCATTTGTATTTTCTTACTTGGCTTTATGGTACTTTTGTAGGCTATTTGGTCGTAGATCTTAGAAATCTTAGAATTATATATCACTATAAAGTATATTGATATTAATGTTAGAATACTTCTTCTCTTTTAAACAACTATAACATTAATAATATTATTTTTTTAAATTAATTAAAATTAGTGATGCCGGTCGTGGCGCAGCGGCACAAACTGTAAACCGACTGGTTGTGGGTTCGTTCCCCACTCTAGGAGATGAAATATTTACCTAAATTTATATTTCCATTTCTTCGCTCTGGTATTGAGACAAAACGCGGCGTTGAGTTCTGCTAATTAACACGCAATGCCTCCGGAATTCGGTAGAAAGTGGGGAACGGAGTGTCTTTCACTACGTTCCCTCTGCCTACCCTGCAGTGTGCGGGATAAAGCGTGAAGCTGATTTAGATTTAGATTTTTTTTAAATGGAAATTAAATCATGTATCCAGCACACACCAGGGCAGGCAGGATAACCTGAGTGTTAAGACACCCCGTTCCCCATTTTCCGCCGAATTCTGAAGGTTTTGCGTGTTACGAGGCGGATTTCAACGTGGCGCCACGCTTTGCCCCGACACCAGAGCGAATTAATGAAAACATAAATTTACATAAATATTTCATTTCTTCGAGTTGAGATCGAACCCATGACCAGTCAATTTTACAGTCACAATTCTAATTAGCACCAGCAAATGTAAACTAGGCAGAGGAAACCTAGAGGTAAGACCGATTCCTATTATTCCCTCAGTTTTCATAACACTACGTGGCTGCTGAAGTCACCGCCGCAAATTGTATTGACCAGGGCGATATAATAAAATTTACTCATTTCCCTGAATATGAATTGAAATCACAACTTTTAAGCAGATGTTGTGCCTTGACACAATTATATAATTCTTTTATAATAATTACTAGCAACCCAAACGCGGTTTCACTCGCTTAACTGTATTATAGACCAAGCCATATTACTGTAAAGTTTCATCTACATCCGTTCAGTAGTTTTAATGTGAGAGTCATACAAACATCCATCCTAACAGACTTTCAAATTTATAATATTAATAGAATTAACAAAGTATACATATAATATAATATGTTTACATACGAATATAACAATAATTTTGATTATTTGGCCATTGTTTCATTTGCTAACGATCTCGTCGTCTCTACGTTGCTCATACTCTTACTATTGAAGCGTGATACCACTATTGAGTGAGGTTTAAATAAATATATTAACAAGTGTAGGTTTCACCGTTTATTGTAGATTTTTATATAAATTTTATATACATATTTTTAATGTTTTTAAAGTGTATATATTTTTAACATAAACACTTAAGAAACAAAATTACTTGAAGATATGTCTAAAATGAGAACTGGCTTAAACCGCTGCATCTATTTGCTGATTCACTGAAAATCGCTGAACAATTTGAATAAATAAAAAATGAGTAGATACTGAAGTTTATCTATAAAAACTTTGAATAAGGATGAAATCTATAGGCGGCTATAGCCGATTGTCATATCCAGAAATTGATCTTGTAACTCATGTTTTAAAATCAACTTCACACTGTATGCCGCATACAGCAGGGTAGGCAGAGAGAACCTAGTGTTAAGACACTCCGTTCCCCACTTTCCACCAACTTTTGGAGGCATTGCGTGTTGAGTGGCGGAACTCACGCCGCTCTTTATCTCGACACCAAAGCGAAGAAATGGAAATATAAATGTAAATAAATATTTCATCTCCTCGAGTGGGGATCGAACCTACATCCAATCAGTTTACAGAAACACGTTTATTATATAAAATTCCAATATAAAATTCCATAGTATCCAGCCGCTTTAAATCGTGGGCTTAGCTTGCGGCTTTGCTAGTTAAGTTACCTTCTTAATAGCTACGTTTGTCAAGCAATATACAAATGTTAGAACGACTTGGTTTTAAATTAGTATTACTGGTTGTTAGAATGAATGAATAGGAAATAAATACCATATACATTTTAAATGTATGGATTATACAAAATTTACCATTTACTTAATATTTTTTATGGAAATTAAAAAATTAAATATATATTTTCTATCACGCATTACTCTTATCATTGTTTTATGCGAGAATAGATCTGGGAAATCAATGACGAAATTATTTTATTCATAATTTTCTTTTAATATTAGTAACAAAATTGAAGAATGATATTGTGCGTCTTCTATATGCAGCTATTCTTTCTATATGTAACTCAACGCCACTTTCGCAGGTCTGGTGACAAGATCAATAACGATGTTCAACACCACGCCATATCTCGAATATTCGAAATAGAGTAATTTAAAACAATTTATCTCTGCCCGCCCTCATATTTGCTGAAACAAAAATTATACTCACAATTGTAATGCATATATAATTTACTTCTACATTATTAAGTGGAACACCTAAGATAATGAAGCGTACAAAAGCGTAGCAAACATGAATAAGCGCCCCTTTAGGACCCCTCCTCAAATTGTAAACGATACTTGTCCCATAATATTTCACTTCATAATAAATTGCTCGGAAAATGTTTCTTTCATAGAAATTTTGAGACGTTTTCATTGAATATGAATCATATTCTTTTTTCTTTTATTCGAGGGTGCAATTTGCCTTGCATTTTAAGTAGAGTAAATTTTGCCACTACTAATCGCTCTATATATTTTATCAGCTACACGCTGTATTCCGCATATCATCAGAGCTAGCCGGATTATCCACAGTGCTCTAATAGCTCAACCTGGTAAACCGAGCAGTACGAGATTCCAGGGTGCCGGGCATCCTATCGAGCCCTGCACACAGTTTTTGTGATTCTCTTGGTGTGTTCCGCCCTAGCCTATCTTACGACCACCTATCGAACCTGGAGATCAGTCGATCAGTTTTCGTAGATTAACAGAGCAACTTCAACTGATGCCATCTTCAATATTTTACCGAAGTGTCCAAGTTCACCAGGTATCTCAAGCAACACAAACCATCAGATAAACATTTTAAGTCATTGTTTTGGGTTCTACTACATTGATAAATGTCCCCAGTAATATTTTCTTCATTTATCTTCTATGTACAGACACCGATCAGTTAAGATTTTTTTATAAGTATAGATATATCAAATAAAAATTATATTTGGAGTTCATGATTTGTCATAGCAAATGAGAGTTACATTTCTGCCTTTAAAATATGAATACTTTCACTCAAAAAGGCTCTAGGATCATATTTTATTTTTATTTATTGTAATAATAATAAACAGATTTACAATGTATTCCGTGTGTATCGCATCGACGTAATAAATATCGCCCATCGCCACCTAGGTGGTATTCACTCATAATATATTCTTACAAATGGCGATAGATTTTTAAAATTATATATTTTTTTATACACAATTAATCATTGAAGATTATTAAAAATTTACATATGAAAACTATTTGTCACATAAACCCCATTTCATATAAATAAAATATGATTATTAACGATCGATATTCAGTTTTAATAATAAAGTAGCGGGAATTTGATGAACGAGTACGTCCCATTTAATGTTGTCCACCGCATTAATATTCCGAATATAATGTAGGCTGGATCGGGCTGACGAGATAATGGTATAGGCTTACTACATTACAGCGGGTTCTATACTACTATAGCAGTATACCTCATATAATTTTGTATAATACAATTTATGAGGTCGTCGTGGACATGGCACAATGGTCTTGCTGTAATGTGACGGTTGTGGGTTCGATCCTATCTCGAGGGAATAATTTTTTTATTATGAATTAATTGCAGACATTTAACATTTTATCGCTCTGGCGTTAGAGGATTAGACCGGCGCTGAGTTCCACCTCTTAACACGCAATGCTTCAAAAATTCAGCGGAAATTAATACGGAGTGTCCTAAGCGCGATCTTTATTGCAATATAATTGACACTTGAACAAAAAACTACAAAACAAATGGTACTTAATAATAATTTTTTCACAAGAATAATTATTAAGCCATCTACAAATAATAGTTCTTTTATCGTCAAATTATGTTATTAAGAGAAATGTTCTATTAAGTTATGAAAATTCATATTGAATTCTAGATAAGCATAGCAGCTAAACTTGGTAATTGTTGTGATATTGACAGTCGTAAATAGATTTTAATCAGCTAAGCTTAATGATTATATTAAAATTAAAAGACCAGCCCAGTCCAGTCCAGTTCAGAGGCCAGTCATGGCAAAGCGGCACGAAGTGTGACTGTAAAACCTACTGGTTGTGGGTTCGATCCCCACTTGATTCTTCGCTCTGGTGTCGAGCTTAAACGCGGTGTTGAGTTTTGCCACTCAACACGCAATGCCTCCAGAATTCGGCAGAAAGTGGGGAATGGAGTGTCTTAACACTAGGTTCCCTCTGCCTACCCTGCTGTGTGCGGGATACAGCGTAAAGCTGATTTATTTAATAATTATATTCGATATTTAATGATCGATGCTACTAACAATCAATCAATGATCGATGCTACTAATAATAGGTTATCGATTATTATCGTTTATTAATTCAATCGATCGATGTTTAATTATGGACTATAAAAATATTTCATTTTCATTTCAATTCTTAGTCTGTATCCGTAATCTGTCGAAGGTTTTTATCAGTAATCGGTAATCCTAAATCATTAAACCTTATTTCCCTGTTTTATTTGTAATTCATAATCCGTATATATATATGTTACCGCTTAACCCGTAATAACCCTCTAACTATATATTTTTAATTTTACAATCTTCAATCCTAACCATCAGTCCGTAATCTGTTATCTCTCAATACCTATCCGTAATCCATATACCTAAATCATAAATCCTTAATTCTTAATACTTAAACCAAAATCTTCAATTCTTAATCCTTGCTACTTAATATTTAATCCTTACTCATAAGCCGCACTGCCTAGTCCCTAATCTGTAATCGATAATCGATGACGAATAATAATCCACAATCACATATTTTTTTTTTAAAAAATGATTTGTATAATATTTTAAAATTTGATTTTAATTTTAAATTTAAAATACATATGCAAATTAAAATAATTGCCTACTTAATCATTAATTTTAGAAAAACACCTTTTTCATCGTTATTTTTGCGTTATGTTGTTCATAAAATATGAATATATATAAAAATATCGAAAGGCTACCGCTCATACATTGTAAGAGTAAACATAATATCATATTAATCGTTTTGTTTACAAACACATCATATTCGTGACAAACAAAGAACGATTGTATCAGCTGAATGGGGATTAAATGATCTATCGCTTATCAACACATCTAATTATAGTGAGGCTAAGTTAACTAGCCTGTGTAAATATTTATATAAATGTATGGATAAATATAATATATATGTAGAATATAATGTAGATAAATAGATACCTATATCTATCTATCTATCTATCGTCTTACCTAAGAAGCTTTTTCATAAGTATATAATATAAATCTTACCTAGGTACGTACGCCTAAATCTTCTTGAATACGGTTTTCTTTCACAGAGAGGGGAAATCGAAACTAGTTTATGGTATGTACGATATACAATACACGCATGTGGTTGTGACTGTGGTTGTGACAGGTTGTAGGTTCAATCCCCACTTGAGGGAATTTTTGATTCTTTGTAATTCTTTGAATTGAGAAATATTTAAAATTTTTATTTCTTAAATGCACAGCAAGGTAGGCGGAGTAAATCTAGTGTTAAGACACTAATGAAAATCTAAAATGAAAATATAAATTTAAAACCCTGAGTGGGTATCAAACCCACAACCAGTCGATTTTACAGTCACTTTATGCTCCTGCCACAACTGGCCATTTTTAATTTTAATTTATTTCTTAGTCTGGCGTCAAGGCACAGCGCGGCGTTGGGTTCCACCACTTAACACGCAAAGGAACCACTCAACTCAACCAGCAATTGGAAATCCATTGACATTTAAATAAGAAATAAACAACATCACTTTATAAAATATTCTTAATCGTTGTAAGCGACAAGCTAATAAGCTGTTTTCAAACAGTCCCTAACTTTTCTTCGACTCTACAAAGTTGCTCTAACTTCACTTTTAAGTCTGACGTAAACAAGTAGTATTTGTTATTTTACTTGCATGCTACATACTGGGATTCAGTTATTTCTTTACTAAGTTGTAAATATAGATGGAAGTATGTTAATTAAAATATATATTTTGGGCTACCATCACACTGTGAGAAAGAGATTCACTACTTATTTAGAAAACGTAGACGTAGCTTGGCGAGAACGTATGGCTCAGTGGTCAGAGCGCCTGGTCGGTTTCCAGGAGGCGCGGGTTCGAGTCCCGCTACGTTCAAATTTTTATACGTTTTCTAAATAAGTATTTATATTTCCTAAGTGTGGATTAACACTTTAAAAATGTTTAAAAAAAAAGATTCACTTTTGGCGATAGTTGTAGGTTCGATCATATTAATAAATTTTAAAATCAAATCATAATTAAATCAACTTCACGCTGTATCACGCACACAGCAGAGTAGGTAGAGTGAGTCTAGTATTAAAACTCCGTTCTCCACATTTCGCTGGTTTCTGGAGGCATTGCGTGTTAAATGGCGATATTCATGGCCGCGCTTTGCCCTGACACCAGAGCAAAAATATTAAAAAAAAATTAAAAATATTTTATCTTCACGAGTGGAGATTGAATACACAACCAGTCGCGTTTACAATTATATTTTGTGCCACTGCGCCACGACAAGCCCCACATTTTATGAATAAATGTTTTATTTAAAATTTAATTTCATAACTTCCTAATTACAAATATTTTAAAGAGGGGAAGTAAAAGGCTTCTTAAGTAATTAAATAGAATTATATAATAAAAAGAAATTTTTTTCCTTCGCACTGTTTCCGCAAATAGCAAGTTGGCAAATGTAACAACGTCATCGGATCGGCCTCGTGTGGTAGAATGATGGAACTTAACGCCGCGCTTTGCGTCTTTACCGAGTGGGAATTGAATCCACAGCCATATATAACCCATATACTATCACGTTTACGAGTTTTGCCCAAACCTCAGAAAAAAACCCATCATAATATCATCAGATTAGTGAACATAACATCCGGAATAATAAATAAGTTGGTTTTCATTGCGGTTAAACAATTTTAGGCCACTCATAACGCACTATAAATTCCTGTACAATTCCTGAATCGCCCTAATTATGTTATTATCTCGTTTTGTTATAGAAACATTACATTATCCCTGGTTTTGATAGTACTTTTGTTATTTGATTTATAATTTTCACCTCTAATGTATGGTATATAAGTACTAAAATGTATTGTAAAATAAATGTTGTTACAAATTTCGATAGTGTACATTTGTTGGTGTAATATTAGGTATGTATTTAGCATATATTATTTAAAGTGGCTTATTGGTGGCTATTCGTTTGATCAGTGTGTATAACAGAATATTTATTTAATCGCTTTATGTAAGCACATCACTATGTCATTTTGGGCCACTGAATAAATATAACAAAAGTAAAGTTTTAAGCTTTTTCTCACATAGCGGCGTGATATAAGGAAATTTGTGATAGGACGTTAAGAGACGCAACTCAACGCCGCGTTTTGTCTATCACGTAGAGAGACCATTAGGTTTTCTAAAAATAAACTGATCACTGATATTGCTGGAGTAGGCAATCTTGTACGTACGTTTTGTGTTTGTATTTGGGACTGGGTCTGCTCTGTGGTCTCAGGTAACTGAGGTATCAAATTTGGATGGATCTTCGTATTTTTCTTATGAAATAAGCATATTCTTGCTAATCATAAGAAATTGTCATTTGTTATTGCTTAGGCTTGATTTTGCGAGAACATAATGGCCTAAAGGCATACTCAGCATATCTCGACTTATCTTGTTATGCATAATATGATAGGATCGCTGTAGTGCGATTGTAAACGTGACAAGTTGTGGGTATGATTACCATTTGATGAGATGGAGTATTTAACATTTTCATTATCTCACCCTGGTAACGAGAAAAACGCGGCGTTGAGTTCCGTAATCCAACACTTGCGTGTTGGATTACGGAACTCAACTACGCTACTAGAATTCAGCGGAAAATGGGAAACAGAAGTGTCATCATGGGAACGAAATGTCTTAATACTAGGTCCCTAGGTCAGGTAAATCCCCTCTCCGTACTAAAGCTGACAAAATGCTATATTAAATGTTAAATAATTATAATGTATTCTGCCTCTCAATAAGCAATGGGTAATACAAAAAGGCAAAAACAGAGAGTGTCGACACTTAATTTTATGTTATTTATAATCTTATAAAAAATGTGGAGCTAAAAATAAACTTAAGATAGCAGATTAGGTCAAGAGGTCGCTCCAAGTAAAGTTACACTGGAACTACTGTTTACTCAGTTCCCGCATCTCAACGTCTTGTGGGTTGCAAAATAAATGTTTAGTTAGTTGATCTATAAGTTTTATTTAAAAGCTATATATAAATTAAAGTCAGTCCTTATAAATTTAAAATGTAATATGTAATAGTAAAAATGTTAGTAAAAAAAATATATTTTAAAAATAAGAACGTCATCTTTTGTAATAGGAAGCCACAATCATTTATGAGATGTAACACAGAGAACAGAAAAATAAACATTTTGTTAAAGGTAAAAAAATCGTTTAGTTTTTTTTTCACAGATATATAACAGATAGATAAAGTCTAGTGTTAAGACACTCCGTTCTCCACGCGCCGCCCAATTCTTGGGGGCATTGTGTGTTGAGTGGCATAGCTTAATGCTACTCGTTGGATCTAGTAAATCTAGAGCGAGAATGCAAATAATTCATTTCCCCGAGTGATAATCGAACCCACAACTGTTGAGTTTAAAGTCAATTTCTCCGCTATAGATATCCAATTAAAAAAAGCTTCCACTTAAGATAAATATTTAATAATATAAAAACATTCTTTCACCGACCTTCTCGGTACTTCTGCCTTTGATCAGTGAAAAAGAAAGGATTTTTCTTGAGAGATTTAAATTTCAGCGATCATTATTTTTTTTTCTTATTTTCAGTCCAACGACTTCAAATGCAATCTAATGTTTGAAAATCTTTAGTTAATAAAATTTTATTAATTGTTAACTGATTTAAGGAAAATACTAAAAGTATTTACATATATAAGAATACAGTATACAATTTTATACAGAAAATATATTTATAAGTAGATATTTTATGATTTTTCTTAGTTTTTGTAGTACAGTTAAAAATAGTACTGGACTGAACGCATATTTGTTATTGAATTAATTGATATTGATTTTAAAATTGTCTTCCAAAATCGATTAAATAAAAATAATACATTTCTAAGTAGGAATCGAATGATCAACCAACGTCCCACATATTACGTAATATGTGGGACGTAAATCTGTCATGTCATTTTATGTTTCACGCTTATGTCACACTTGTACCATGGTATTAAGAAGGAACCTAGTGTTAAGATACTCCGTTCCGTTAAGATACTCCGTCGTGGTATGTTGAATGACGGAACTCAACGCCTCGATACCACATAGAAATAATAAAACATTAAATAATTCATTTTCTCGAATGGGAATCGACCTCACAATCTGTTGTGTCTACAGTCACACACGACTGCTCTCATAATTTATTTAATTTCATTTATTAAAAAAAAGACCATTTGTGTATACAACAAAATGAAAAATAAAACGCAATCTACCAAGTGCCCGCACTCTACAATGCAATAACACAACGTCCCGTAAAACCTTTGGTTTATTAGTGCTCTAATTTGATTCCACGACCGCCGTCCGCCGTCCGCCTTCCCCCGTTCTCCGTCCCCCGCCGCACTCCAATGAAAACTAAGCTGAGGCAATACTATTCAATTAAACGACGATTAGACGTTTTTTCTTGTATTATTAGGTTTTCAAGTTATGTTATTTTATTAATGTTTACGTAGAAATGCTTGAGAATTATTGAAGTAAGTAAGTTAAGTTACTTTTAATGTTTCGTACCTTTTAAGGAAGAAAGGAACCCTTATAAGAACACTTTGTTGTCCGTCTGTCTGTCCGTTTATCTGTTAAGAATCTTTATCTCAGGAACGTTTGGAGATATCGAGTTGAAATTCAAACAATATACTCAGATCTGCGGCCCTATGATTTCCTGATAAAGAGGTATTTCTACATTTATTTTAAAAAAAATATTATAAAGGGAATTAAAATTAATAGGGTACTTCCGGTTGACCAACAATTATGAAATTCAGCAGCTAGCATACTACAGGACTACTACTTCAAAATCTGAAAATTATACATTTGTAGGTAATGTTCTAAAAAATAATAATTTTAAAAAGGGGGCAAAGTTTGGTGTAAAGCCATTATTCCAAGTGAGGTATCAGATGAAATGGCTAAGCTAAACTAGGAACCCTCGGAGGGCGAGCCCGACCTGCGGTTGTCTGGTTTTTGTAAGTGAGAACAGTTTCTGTTTTTTTTGAGTTTTTGTGATGAATCGTTCAATTTTCGTCAATTTCGCACATATAACTTTGTTTTGCATTTTAATACGAGTTTCTAAATTGCACTAGTTTCTCTGTTTATCCTGATGAAAAATTAAACGTGTAAAACTAAAAAAAGATATAGTTTTTAATAAAAAAAAACGATTTCCAGCATATGTCCATAATCAGAACCTAACCAAACTCTCATCAAACTATCCTTGTAGTGTATCCTTTCCAATAAGAAAATAATTATTTGATATTGAGTTATTCATCCATTTGCGCGCATACCCAATCCAAATGTATGACTTATGTGTTTTGTTTCACGCATAAAATTGTCAGAAATGTACCATACGGGAAGCACCTAGCTTTCAAATAAACAAAGAATCATCAAAATCGGTTTATACAGTCAAAAGTTATGAGGTAACAAACATAAAAAAAATACTTAATAAAAATATATTTTAGCTTTTTGAAATTATTCGAATATTTCGATTATTATTCGAAATATTTATGTAAACATCATCTCGCCTCATAATAAAATCTCTTCTCTGGTCCTGATAACTATAGCATTAAGTAAGACACTCCCCACGTACCACCCAACTTTCGATACAATCGAAAAATGTAATGTCACGCATTCGCTTGGGCAACAAGCCATACCTTGTTGCCTATTCCCCAGACTGGTACCGAACCTGGGACTGAACCTATAACAGTCACAATTACAGTCAGATATCGCGCCACGATGGCTCCGAGCATACAGTTCTTAGTATTAAGATATCATAATATATAATATTCTTACGCCATACATCCATTACATCCATACATATATCCATTACGTCGACATTATATAATTATATAATCATCACAGGCTTTCACCTCAAATAGGTTTTTCTTCTTACATTTCGTACATATGTAATTCAATCGCGTACACGCTTTAGGGTCAAATCTTATTAATTTTGCACCAAATTTAATTACTAAGAAGGTTGAGTGAGCTAAATACGTATAATATGATAAACAAGGGTTCATATATTGTACTCTTTTGTTTGATAATTAGATACCAGCCTCCAGCGTAACGTTTCGGTTGAGAATTTTAAATAGGACATGACCCTGTCGTGTGATATTTTATTGTAATATAGGGTTTACGGTTGTTAGAATAGAAAGAGGTACGAGATAGGTGATGTATGAAAGTAGTTTTGAAACAGGAAACAGATATTTGAAAATCTTCTTTCTTTAGTTTTCAAAAATTTTGTTTTGGCTACTTACTAGTTTAAATTTAAAATTTATTTTTGGATCGGACGGTCTATTTATTGAACCACTGCAGCACCCTACAGTCAGAGTTCTTTTTAGATTCGGTCATTTCATATATACAACTCTTATTGATTTTTATGTGAACATGTTGGTCAAAGGCAGGGGTAAAACTTCCTTTGATAGTCAAACTTGAATCTTATAATATTATAATAATATAATTCCGTTCCACACTTTTCATCTAATTTTAGGGGGCTAAGTAAGACCCACGATTTGTCTATCCAGAGTGAGGAGATAAAAAATATTAATAATTAAAAATAAAACAGCTTCACGCTGTATCCCGCACACAGCTGAGTAGGCAGAGGGAACCTAGTGTTAAGACACTCCGTTCCCCATTTTCTGCCGAATTCTGGAGGAATTGCGTGTCGAGTGGCAGAACTCAACGCCGCGCTTTATTTCGACGCCAGAGCGAAGAAATGAAAATATAAATTTAAATAAATCGGGATCGAACCCACAACCAGTCGGTTTTACAGTCACACTTTGTGCCGCTGCGCCACGACTGGCCTCAATAAATAAATAATGGCCTTCATTATTTTGATTTTGATATCATGATTCCCTCGCGGCGGAATTCGGAGTGGAGAGTCTATGATCAATATACTTTACCCTAAACAGAATTCAACCTATAACCGTTCCTACCATGATGGACATCAACCCATGAATTTTACATTGCATGATGTAAATTACAATAAGCACAATTTATAATAATAACAAAAATAAGCTCATTCTTATATAAAATTTTTGAAGAATATTTTTATTCTCATTTGCACTAACAAAGCGACAAAAGGGTACGTTCCCATTTTATACCTTTCTCAACTCATAAATGCTTACTAGCTTTTTATCGTTTGTAGGGTTCCGTTTTCAAAGAATTATCAATAAATTTCTTGGGATGAAACACATATTTAAAGAATCATAAAACTTATAGTTTTAACTTATTGATAAGTAAGTAGGTTTTTTGGATATTTAGAAGTCGTCGTGGCACAGCGACACAACGTATGAATATAAGCATGGCCGTTGTTGGTTCGATTTTCACTCGTGGAAGTGAATTAATTTGTTTCCCCGTTCTTGTAAGACGACTAAGCGTGGCATTTATTTCCAACACACAGTATCTCAATTTTATTTTTAATTATTCATTGTTTAATTCATATTTATAATTAAAGAAAGTAACTAATAAGCACATAAACAAGTGGATTTAAAAAAAAAATCTATAAAAATATTTGTTTTCCTACAGAACCTTTAATTTTCCTTGAGCTTCCTCCCTCGCTCGCACTTGCCTCACTTTTTTACTTTTACCTTTCCATACCGAATCGTATTCATATGGCATAAAGTACATGTTTGTTGACCAGATAAGGGAGACCCAAGTTCAGATGTTTTTTCATACAATTTACTGCCACATTTTGAAATGGGAAAGATCTAAGTAAGCTGGACAACAATTTCAGAGAAAAAGGTCGGGACGACCCTCTTCCTAAGCGTTTTAGGGGAACCCGAAAGATTAGCAATAGACATCCTTAAAATATATTGTCATAAAAATGGAAATGGCTCCATTGCGGCGTAGTTGGACTGCGTCTGTTTGCGTGATGGTTGTGGGTTCGATTCTTATTTGGGGAAATGTTTACATTTATATATATTTTAATTTTTGTAAGCTGATTGTGGATTGTGTAAGTAAAACGATGTTCTTAGCATTAGGATCTTTCAAACCTTGGAGTGTATGGGGTAATTCCAGGATGAATGATAATTAATTTTTTTTAAGTAGTGGTAAAATTTAACCTAATTTCAGGGCAATCGTATTTTTATTCAATCGTTATATATATTAATCTAAGACTAAAGGTATGTTTTTAAATGAATAGATTAATTAAAATATATAAATTGTCCACCGACAAACAGTTGGACAGCGTGTGACTGTAAGCACCATGGAATGTGGTTGTTGATTCGATTCTCATAAAGCAAAGTGATTGTTTTTCATTTCATTCCTAGAAAACATATTGCTTCCTTAAGTTCTGCCACACCACGCCCAAAAGAGTGGAACTGAGCACTAAGGTTCCTTTATATACTCTATGTCGGCCCCATATTTCCTTATAAAAAATATTTTTTAAATGGGGACGTCGTGGTGACGCAGGTTCAAAAGCGTGACATTAATTTCATTCCCACGCTCTGTTAACGAGGCAAAGCTCGGCGTTGAGCTCCGCTACTAAGCACGAAACACCTTTAGAAGTCGACGGAGTGGGGAACGGAAGTGTCCTCGTGGCAAGGCTCGTTTTAACACTAGATTCCCAGTTCTATTTTCGGGATTCGGCGTGAAAACCAAAGAAAAAAGCATTAGGAATAATAAGGGATAATAAAAAAACTCATTAAATTTCTTATTTGCATATTTATTTTCATTACATCAGTTCTTACAAGTAAATATATACAAAACTTCAAATATCACAATTAAATTAGCAATACATAGTCTAGTGATAAGTAAGTATTATTAGATTGTAATAGTTCTTGAGACTGTTTGGTGACAATAAAATATTTAAAAAGAATTGTGAACATAACGAAAATGTATTGGGTATCTTTTTTTTTATTTTCACATCAAAGAAGATAGCTCCAGTTTCTGTTCTTTCGTATCTTTACCTATTTAGGATTTTCAAATTAGTTGAAAAAATGGCCACTAATATATATTTATTAATAAAAAAAATGTAAATAAATATGTAAGTATAATATATTTGGTTCCCTTTTACGTTACATCCTTTATATATCAGGGAACGCAGGGTGAACCGAGAGTCAAAACACTATTTGCCTCAACAAGCTACAAAATTGAACCTACAACATTCACATTTAAAATCAAGTATTCCATCACTAAGCCATAGCTTCGATGATAAATAAATAAAAAAAAACTACTAATAACAAAAATTCTATTCATTCATTCGACATCTGCCTCTATACTACTGGAATTTCGTTTTTTACTATCCATCCTTTTTATGTTCACGGAAAACGTTCGGCTTTTTTTCACCGGCGTAATGAGATTAACCTTCGTCGTAACGAGGGGTGTACAAATTTTGACGATCAAACCTCGCTTTGGGATTCCGCTTTTACTTTTTTTTTGCTCCTTTATTTTTTTTATTTATTTAATTTTTGCATTTTTTTAAGGCAGAATGCTGGTAAGTTATGATTCACTACTTTTCTTTTGGTTATAGGGAAATTTAGAGTTTGAAGTTCAATTCCTTTTGAATTCAGTTAAATATGAATAGTAGTACTTATAATAGTTTACAAAGAACAAATAAATTTTATGAGATACGCTCGTGTGTACGTATTCTGCGACGTTCTTGTCCCGAATAATAGCTAGCTCACCTTAAGCTAAATGATCATAATAGTTACTCATATTTGTCAATAAAAAAAAAACATCTAGAATGTTCACTTAACACAAAACAGACAATTTATTTTGAACATGGTTAAGAAAACCACAAAGCTCATCTGTAAAACAACAGTATTTAAATAACAAAATTAATTTAATGTAGTTATTTCACAATAAATTATTAACTGTAATGTAATATGTCATTAAATTATGTAAAACATTTTTTTTTTATGAAACCTCACCCAAAAAAACTAATTAAATAGTTAAAATTAACAAGAAAATATACATATCTTTAAATTCGCGGAACCAGAGTAAAACGCGATATAATTGTTACAAGAGCGTAGTGACAGTGACGGATCGTAATAGGCATCCCCAAAAATGGAGGACCTTTTTCCATAACACGATAAAATTTATTTTTATTTCTTTTTTTGTCAGTATCTAATTTTTCTTTAACAAATGAAAAAAAAAATAGCTTGCTTGCTTGCAATCATAAACAGCTTAATGTCATATTTAATAATTAATCTAGGATCCAAGTTACTATGGTTTAAGTGTGGGTTCGATTCTGCCAGAAAGTTGTAATAGCATTATAGTAAGAATATTTATATATGAATATTGTAATAAATGAACTTCTTACTAAGAAGTAAGAAGTTGTTAATAAAGTTGTTAATAAAGATAAATCCTTAGCTAAATAAACTGGAGCGTATTTTTAACTTATATACGTTAAACAGGTTTTTTGGTTATTCCCAGAAAACCCTACATTTCTATCTTTTAGAGACACCGTAAAAGTAATCTAAAATCTATGGAATCCAAAGCAATTCTTTATATTGCTATCTCTCAATAATGTTAAAAACAAGAATGTGAACCGGCAACCTCTGCTTTTTGTTTTTTTTTATTAAGATTATAATTTTTTTAAGGTACAACGGTAATTAAAAAATATATATATTTTAGAATTCATTCACCAAACAGTCACAAAAAAAATTTTCGAAGCAATTCCTAAGAGTAAATATACTATACAAATTGTGAATATCAATCTCGGTATTATATGATTATGTACACCCATCTATGTGTTTAACATAGAAAATATTGCACAATTTCTTTTTTATTATTAAAATATTTTAACATTGAATGCTATTTACAGTTGACTAGACATGTGTTCTTAAAAAATGTTTTAAGCTAATCTATGAAGAAAATAAACAATAAGAAATATATAATGAAGTAAAATGAATTTTTACTGTATCTATTTCTATTTTTATCAATTTTTTAAGTGAATTTTTAATAAACATAGCTTATATACACCAAAAATACATGGTAATTATATTTTACAAATTATCAGTAATTCAATTTTCATATATTACATTAGCAGCTTCTTTGGTGAGTATTTCAATTGTTAAAAGCAGCTTCACATATTTTACCATATAAAGGGAACCTGATATTAAGTTAAAGCAGGAGGAACCTAAAGTCCACACTTTTTACGTAATTTTCGAGGTGTTGCATGATGAATCGTGGAGTTCAGTGCTGCGTTTCGTTTTCTTACCAGAGCGAGAAAAAATTGTTCCGCCCGGTGGAAATAGAATCAACAGTTGATGCCTTTACAGTCAGACAATGTCAAAATTCACCACGATTTTTTTAATAAAAATTGTTGTTATTATTAAATTGTTGTTTATAAGCAAACTTTAAACACATCGATTTGTTTAAATTGGATGGAATGTGAAGGAATATCCATATTAATTTAATACATGAATTAACAGTTATTTTCCTTATACTTCTAGTATTGACAAAAACAGAGCATGATTTTAATTTTCTTTACAGAAGGGGAAAAAGGGGGATGATCTGTAACATTTATATTATATCTAGACTTTTAGAAGGTTCCATACTTGACTATAGAATACCACAGAAGCTTTGCACAATATATGTTTCCTTAAAAATATATGTTGGATAAGGAAACTTAAAGGAATGTTTCTTTGGTTCTGACCGAAACACTTAATCATATATAATTTAAAGCAAATGTTTAAAATATAATACAATATTTCAATGCTAACACATTTTTTTACATTCATAGATACGTCTCTATATAAATCAAAATCTTCAAAACTACTCAATTTAATAAATTAAAATTAGGCATGTGGTTTTCTTGGACGAATGGGCTAATTTCAAATGTGAACATTACAACTTACATTCGTTCGTGATTGGAGCCGTGTGACTATAAACGCAATAGTCTTGAGTTCGATTCCAACTTAGTGAAATGAAATATTAAAAATTTTCGTTTCTTCGCTCCAGTAGCGAGACAAAGCACGATGTTGAGTTTCGCCACTTAACACGCAATTCTCCGAGAATCCCTCTGCATACCCTGCTATTTGCGAGATACAACGTGAAGCTAAATATATTAAGTCTACACATACATTATGTATAGAGCAATTCGTAAAAAAACAGTTGTTTGAGTAGAAATAAGAAAGAAAATTAAGTACAATAAAAACTAAAAAAGCGATTTACTTACTTAAGTTATTACTATACATTGCTTAGTTATCTCGTTATGAATTTAAACGCATATATTTTTTAATATGATTCTTTATTTCTTAGCATGTAGGTTCCATAGAAATTGTAGGGGGCTGAAACTGAACTGAATACTGAATGGATTTCTTGAAATTCCTACGTCAAAGGCTAACAATTTTTACAGTTCTTACGTTTTATATTTTCCATAAACGAACTTACAGGCCGCAAATAGAAAATAATATAATAATAAAAAAAAGATGTCATTGTTTTTAAATTACAAAAAAAAGTAATACTATCCTAGCCATTTAAAAAACATGACCCACTTCGTGACGCAAATATTGACAAAGGAAATTGCTTAGATTAAGTTGTTGCGCGCATTAATTTTAGTATGAAAAAAAATATAATGAAATAACAACATTAACTCCCCTTTTGTTATCTGGGTTAATGGTGCATGTCGTTATACGCAGATTCAAAGTCAGCTTTTATAAAAAATGTAATAATGTAAGCAAAATGGAAACGGTGTTGTGGCTCAGTTCTAATATTAGATATATAACCAATACACACAGTGGTCCTAGGCTCGAATCTTATTTAATAAATATCTGAGAAGGGGCCATCACTCATCATGCCATAGCTGCAAAAGGGCTAGAAAGTAGCGAAAAAAAGTATTTACTAAGTCTTATCCATTTACCATACAAATAATATGAAAAAAATCTAAACTTACAACTAAAACAAAATAAAAAAATACAATATAAGTTTTAGCTTAACTTAGTCACCAATAATAGGCAATTTACGAAGAAATCAATATCAAAATAGCATATAGTAATATAGCTGCAGAATTATGAGGAGCCCGAGACGCGAGAGCTGACGCCGGATTGCTCACACACGATCTAAACTCGTGGAAGTCAGCGCGCGTTATGGCGCAGTAGTGCACGTGCACGCACGCCGGGTCGCAGTCCGACGCGTCGGTGTGCCGCGCGCGCAGCGCCGTTAGGTACCTGGTTCGAAGACAATTGTGGGGATGAGAAATGTGACAAAAAAAGTGAAATCATATAGATTTTTTGAAATGAGATGTTAATCGCTTCGATACAGACCAATAATTAACCGAAAATAATGTATATCATAACGTGTAAGATTTTTATTCTTAACTTTTTTGTCTGTTTATCTATTTGTTCACGTTTATCTCAGAAATTTTTCCCAGTTTTCGCTATTGTATTTCATTTTATTTCAATTTGTATACTGTTTTTAAACTGATTTTATTTTTAGAAAATGAAAGTAATACGAAAGCTATTTACAAAATAATGTATTTCACACAGGCGAAGCCGCGAGCGGTTTTTGATAAGTTATGTTAATTGTCAGACGAATACCGACAAAAAAAATTATGAGCACGGACTATTGCAAAGTGTTCAAAACATCGATTTTCTAAAAATGTTCTATAAAAAATTTAGGTACGCGATTAATCTGATTTATGAGTTTCGTTGGAAAGACAATGATATGAATTATGTATCCAGCAAATACTCACTTAGTCAGTAAAGTCCGGTCATGATGATTCCTTATCTTCTCAGCGAGGGTGTCTAGTGAAGCTGCACTAACCTCCCTTAGACCGTAGTACTGGGTCACGTTGTATTCCACCGCCCAGTGCGCTTCACCCCTCGTATTTGTTACATCTAGATAATACTGTGTATAGTCTAGTACCTACAAAAGAAATGTTCTTAAAGTATTTTATAAAGTTAAAAATCAATCAATCAGTCAATCCAGAAGTAAATATTACAATAATGTAAAACGGTGATAATGGTCCTTAGAGATAAGAAACATGAAGCTGTTCAAGTATAAAAAACAAATAAACCACATTTACGTATCACTGTTAATAAAAATCTTATATAATTCTTAAATATTTTATCTTATAATATCATTATACTAGACTAGACGAACAATGAAAGTATTTGAGAAAGTGACATCACCGAATGTATTAATAACCTACCTACCTACCTAATAAAATAATCCATAACCGTCACGTACAATCGTAATAAATATAAGAATACACTTTTTCAATGGTGATTTATAGATTTTCTAGGCATTTGCTACTAAGGTAATGAAAGAGAAATTAATATCAATATACCTTTCGTTTGTAAGATAAACTTGAACCACACTAACTATATATATATATATATATATACTTATATGTTCATATTATGTAAACAAATAAATCCTGATCAAAATAATTATTTCCCGTGTATCAGAAGAAAAACATCACATTCATTAGTACTTCGTTATCGTTAGGAAGCAAACACCTTGAACACGATTTAGGCGGAGTCCGCACCAACTGAAATTAGGCTGTGTCGTGTTCTTTCATTTATACACAACCCTTCGATGATTAATAAAATCTGATATATAATGTTTTCTTTTTATATTTCTATTGCGAAGTACAAGGGTGGTACGGTGTTGTGACAGAACTGATAAGTTTACTATGTATTTTTTACATTTTTATATTGTTTTTTTATACTTGGGAAAGAAAAATACTTTCTAGAAAATATATAAAAAAATTACGTCGCGGATTTGAACTCGCGCCTTAGGAAATTATCCAAGTGCTCTGAGAAACTAAGCCTTTCTCTGACTTTTTACGTTTTTTCTTTATTAGTACTTTCGTTTGGTGCTATTGCAGCTTATATTCTTTCTTTTTAAAATTAAATAATTCTTAAAATTTCAAATCTTACGTTCAAATTTTTATTTGTTTTCTAAAAAGTAAGTTTACTGTGTATATAAAAATATTTTGGCCTCATTTTCTGTTTGAATTTTCAATATGGTCGAACATATATTACATATATTATCTATATAAATTTATTTACATAACTACAATACTCATACATATTCGTGTATTTTAACGATTAGCTAAGAAATTTACAAAAAAATAAATCAAAAAAATTGATTTGGTTTGGTTTGATTATGGCGTTCCGAGCGTGCCAGTAGAGCACATATCACTTCGCCAATGTCACGTTGTATAAAAAAATTTAATGGATAATCGAGAATGGAGTACTATTAAGTTCTTAAATTTCATGACAACAGTACTGTGTGACAGAACTACCAATTTAACATCTTAAGCGCGTCTAACCCGACTAACACTCGATCGGTATAAACCGATCTAAAAAAGTAAAAAATTCTTCACTTACATAACCCACGATAAACCATTAATAATAATTGAATTAAGTTGTTTCTTCGGAAATTATATACATCTTTCTTACCTTTCCGGTATTAGATTCAAATTTATAAAGCCTTAAGCCTGGATTGGATATGCTTCCAGCACCACGGGGTGTCAATGATGGGGCGAGAAGAGCCCAAGACACTGGTCGTCCTGTAAAGAAAATATAAGCATAAAACATTTCATTAAAGACCGCCGTTGAGTTCCGCAATGCCTCGAAAAATTCGGGAAGTTTGTGGGGAACGGAGTATCTCAACAATAGGTTCCCTCGGCCTCATCTGCTATAGGAGATGCAGTGTGAAGAATAAAAAAAAGATAAAAACTTCAGTATAAGCCAATAAGTATTATTATATTAATTTAAGTTGCTTATAAGAAAATTTCATTCTCTAAGTGAGATGAAATAGATAAAATTTCTGTTGTACTAAAAATGTTCTGTAATTATAAGTTTTCTTGAAAATTGTTCCCATATTTCAATTAAAAATAACAACAAAAATAGACATCGTGGCACAGCGCTGACTATGTTATAGTCAGCGATGTCTGTGGGTTCGCTTTACTTTCGGGGAAATGAATTATTTTCATGAACTTGTTCTGGTAATAGGACCAAGCGCAAGATTGAGTTTCACTACAATATTTAGAAAGTTCGGTGGACACCTGGGAACAGAGTGTCTTATTACAAGGTTTTCTCTGCCTATCATACTCAGCCCTCAGAATTGAATCAAAATAGTTTTGAATCCTAAATTATCAACGACTCCGACGACGACGAAATTTTCCCCACACATTTAAGAAGAAAGTTTAAAGTTTATTTTTCATTTACTTCCTCACCGGGCGTCTTGTAATTTATTCTACTTAATTATTTATCTAACCCAGATATCCTTAGAGAGCGACATTACAAACATAACCCTAAAGATATTTTGTAAATATATATAAAACAAAATAAATACATGTATAAATTAATTCAGCTTCACACTGTATCTCACACACTACAGGGTAGGCAGAGGGAATCTAGTGTTAAGACACTCCGTTTCTCACTTTCCACTGAATTCTGGAGTTCTAAATCCTGGACATGAAAATATATAATTAAATAAATACTTTATATTTTCGTATTGGGATCGAACCTATACCTGATGCGTTTAAAGTCACATAGTGCCGCTGCTCATGAGACTAGGCTCATATGTATAAAAGTATAAAATAAGTAAATACTTCTTCTTGTGTGTTTAAACACATACATAATATCTATTATTTATGGCTTTTATTCGTTTTAAAATGAACAAGATTTCATTTTTTTTTTATTTCATTTAAAAAAAACTTCAGTTTTAAATAAAACATACCTACAGTAAAAACTCGAAGTAACTTGTAACCTCTGAAGAACTCCAATATACAACTTTACCTCTATCATCAGACTCGTGTAAAAGATTTAGGTGAAAAAGATGATAAAAGCAGTGGAATTGTGTCAATCGGGGGCAATTGCTTGTTGGCAACGGCCCTTAGTGGAAGGAAACTAGTGTGAAGTATTGTTAGTAGGTGACACTCCGTTCCCCACTTTCAGCCGAATTCTGGAGGTACTGCGTGTTGAGTGGCAGAACTCAACGCCACGCTTAGCCTCGACACAAGAGCGAAGAAATGGAAATATAAATTTAAGTAAATACTTCATCTCCTCGAGTGGGGTTCGAACCGACAATAGACGGTTTTACAGTCACACTTCGTGCCGCTGCGCCACGACTGGCCTCGCGATTAATCCGGTTAAAACAGTTTAATTTAAAATGTGTAATAATTGGTGAAAATCAAAGAACTTATTATAAATACAAGTTGATCAAGTCAGATGTTAGATATTAGGAAAAAATGCCTCTAGACACGGAGTGTCTTAACTCTGGGTTCCTTCTCTTTGCACTGCTGTGTGCGGGATACAGCGTGAAAAAAAAACCTCAGCTTAGATACAATAGAGTAAAACTCTAACTAACTCTAAACTCAACACAATAATTGGCGTACATTAACAGAATACGTAAGCTACAGTGTAACACACATGCTCGAGAATCTCATGGGTATTAATTAATATGGATCAACTTTACGGAAACGTGTCAAAAGCTTAACATTTCACAGCGCCAAGTTGACGTGTATTAATGAAATTTACTTTCAATTATTAAGAAATTGTGACATTCAAAATAATTACTACAGTTATTTAATATTAAAGGAGATAAATAAAAAAAGATTTTTTGTTTTTTCTGGCTTAACTGGGTACCTACCCTCTCCAGCCTATCTATCTACTGTTATAATAATGTTATCGAATATTTTTTGTTCCTTCTGGAACCTAGTGTTAAGATAAGACACTCCGTGCTGCATTTTCCGTCAAAATTTCAAAACAATGCGCTGGCTCTCAAATTTATCGTCGTCCGCGTATCGTCCACCAGAGTGGGCAAATAAAAATAAATGAAATCATTATCATTAGAACTATAAAATGTTAGGTTATTCGTCTATTTTATTCAAAATAAATTCTGTGTATTCTCTTCTCTTTCGATATTTAAATTACGTAAAAGACGATAAAGTGAACTAGAGTAGAATAAAAAACAAACTTACACGTGAAATTTAAAAAAAATTTTAATCTTTATATACAGTTATAGATAAAATGTATAGAATTATAGATAATAAATACCTTCACTATAAATAAGTCTAAATGTATCCGTATGTCGGTGCCCATAGAATTGGCCAGCAATGACGTCACTAAAGGCTCGGATGACGTGCAAAAGCCTGCCGTTGGCGTTAGGTGTAAGTTCTCCGCCACCTGATGCTGAAGAGCTTCCGGCATTATGCCGCTCCTCTACACCTGGTCCCGCGTGGGCTACGAGGTATACCTTTAAAAAAGGTTTTATTTTTAGTTTTCTATAAAAATATTATTTAGTAGAAAATTTTAACAATAATTTGAGAAGCATTATAAGGTATACGAAATATAAATACTTCAAACAAGCTACTACTCCCACTTAATTAATGCTTAGCAAGAATAAAAGTAAAATGAACGTAGCCGTTATTTATTTTAGTCTTAGAGAGGAAAAGAGGCCAGTCGTGGCGCAACAACAAAGTGTGACTGTAAAATCGACCGGTTATGGGTTCGATTCCCACTCGAGGAAATGAAATATTATTTACATTTATATTTTGATTTCTTCGCTCTGGTGTCAAGGCAAAGAGCGGCGTTGAGTTCCACCACTGAACACGCAATGCTTCCATCTGCCTACCCTGCTGCGTGCGGGATACAGCGTGAAGCTGATATATTTTTACTAGATGATGGCAAAAATAGAGTATTAATAGTTCTTAATCATATTTTAAAGTGAAATAAAAATAAAATTTTATTAAAAAAAATTGCCATTTAATGTCTAATGTCTAACTGTAACCGCAACGGTTGTGAGTTCTAAGTTAAAGTGTTATTCAGCACTTAGGAAAAAAAAACTTATTTAAAAAATTTAAAAAAAAATTAACGTATCGGGACTCGAACCCGCATCTCCTGGAAACCGACTGAGAAGAACATATATATTTTTCAGTTTTGATGACAAGACAAAGACGTTGGGTTAAACTAAACATAATGTTTAGAAACGTACATAGGAAAAGGGACTGCTATATCTGGAATACAGCATAAAGCTAAAAATTGTTCAAAAAAATATGAATCGATAATCCAAAAAAAAAACGCAAATACATTAAAACTCCTTACCATTTCGTTTTTTCTCCTAGCTTTACTGAGAACGTGTTCCAACCACTCCCACTGCGCTCTTCCTCGGTGGGGGCCATCCGTTTTGGCCGCACCTCCGGCCCATAGCACACTATTTAGTACCACTATCCGCAACCTGCTGTGAGACTGCTCGATTGTGTAATATCCACCTAAGGAGTGGAATATAATTGTGTAAAATAGTTCGAAATAATTTAAACTTAAGACGCTCCCAGCATTTATATTTAATAATAAGCTTGTTCATATTTTAGTATATTTTTTATATTTCTTAATCTACTTTTATTTTATTTAGGGACAATTTAGTTATTTAAATTCTTACATATATGTATTTATGTTTTATGCATAGAAGAGAAGCCACTTATTAAAATTTTGCACAAACATGAATCCAATGTAAGTTTTGCATTCGTAGTTTAATTTATTGTACCCAAGTGTTTAACTTTTGGGGCCGTTCGTGGCGAGCACAAACGTGGGACTGTAAAAGTGGCATAATATGGGTTCGATTCTTACCCGACGAAATTAAATATTTTTTTCGAAAAGTGGGAAGCGAAGTATCTTAACTCTGCCTACCCTGTTACACGCTGGATAAATCATGAAACTGAAAAAAAAATATTTTGGTAATTAACCAAAAAAATCTGATTTAAAAAATTTTAAATCGATTTTATCGATCTCGAAAACTCTTTTTCAATTTTTTTAAATACAATCTAAGGCCAGTCGTGGCGCAGGGGCACTATATGTGATTATGAAAGCCACAGGTGAGTTCGATCCCCTCTCGAGGAAATGAAATATTTATTTAAATTTATATTTCTGTTTCTTCGCTCTGGTGTCAAGGTGGCGTGAGTTTGACCACTCAACAGACCTCCTCCTCCTCAGTCTTCAGAATTCGGGGGAAAGTGGGGATCGAGGTGTCCTTACACTAGGTTCCTACACGTATAAAATAGATACTTTAGATATAAAAAAAATGAAAAATCTTAATTGATTACCAGTAACAAAAGTTTGTAATGCCTCAGTAGGCAGCCATTGCATCCACATATCGACTAGCTTCCTCGAAGGTGGTGGATCGTTATGCCCTAACGCTGGGAAAACGAACTGACTGCTGAACGTTCTACTGAGAATATCAGTTACATTTCTTACTGCTTCAAGTTTGATTTCTTCACTTAAGTGTTCCATTGATGATGATAATATGTCCCTGTTAATAAAAAAATATTTAAAATTTGATATATGATAACGTGATTATTTTTAACGTATCTGTTTCAATGATTGTAAGCTAAATCCTACTTTTGGATAATGAAGCGAAGCTTGGACTGGAGTTAGGTTAAAAATAAATAAATCTGCTTCACGCTGTATTCTGCGCACAGCAGGGTAGGCAGAGAGAACCTAGTGTCACGACACTCCGTCCTCCGAATTCTGAAGGCATTGTGTGTTGAGTGGCTGAACTCTATGCCCAGCTTGCGCCTCGCCACCAGAGCGAAGAAATGGTAATATAAATGTAAATAAATATTTCATCTCCTTGAGTGGGGATCGAATCCACAACCAGTCCGTTTCACAGTCCCACTTTATGCCCCTGCGCCACGACTGGCCTCAAGATCCTCTGGAGTTAGGGTGACCACTTAATTATAGATGTATTACAAACAACAATTTGATATTAAAATAAAAAAGTTAATAATAATAGACTTATTAGGAAATTGTGCTTTAAATTGGCATCAAGTACATAATAACTGTAAATAAATTGAAACACAGTATCTGACCGAAAATATAGTTCTTGTGGGTTCGATTCCCACTCGGGGCAATAAATTGTTTTCATTTTCTCTATCTGGTAACGAGATAAAAAGCAGTATTGAGTTCCACTACTCCACACGCACAATTAATCAAAAATGGGAAGGAAATTAGAAAACCTATATAGCGTGAAGCTAAAAAAAATAGTCTACATAATACATAGGACAATGGTTAGCTAAAAAATTGCACTCAACACACTGCCAAGTACACAGCTACCCAATTTTACAACCCATGCTAAGCCGAAATTTCAATTTTTACTTATCGCCAGTCACCTTTAAATGTTTCACTAATAAATTTCGATAACTATAAAAACTTTATACCACCAGCGAAGTTAACGGAATGTTGACAAACTCCTACACACTCTAATTTACATAGTCTCGTCGGGATTTCAGGTTCCAAATTTCAGTCCACGAATTTTCTTTAGTAGCTTTCATAAATAGTTTTCGTTTTGTGCTTAAAACTTTTCAAGTAAATAACTTTGTAATTTAGATAGTCGTGGTTCTTAATATTAATTTTTAATGAGTTGGACAATCTATCTTGAATAATAAATAATAATATTGTTTACAGTAATACATCTATACTTTTGGTGCCCAGGTGCCCTCCGCCTACCCTGCTCCACAGAAGTAAGGTTGTCAGGTAAAACTTAACACACGACATATTTAAACTTTTGCATAACTGTGCTCTCCGATATGAGGTTATACTTAACTCAATATCATTGTTCTTGTTCATATTATCTATAATTCCATTATCCAATTATATAATTAAATCCCCTATATCATGAACAACAAACTAAACAACAACTCCAAAAAACTAAAAAGACCAACACATGTAACATTCAATTTGCCTTATTCATCAATACTTACAACAACAAAAATTGAAAATTGTTGTTTTGTAAACAGTATATTAGCTGCCGCAAGCTATCGTATGGCGGTCACCATGCCAGCTGTTGCGGGCCCATATTTCAATGTAATGTTCGTATTTGTGTTCCCAAACATTATCGACCGAAATGCACCCATTTATTATGACACAATATTGCGGATGGTTCAATGTGGTCGTTTGGTAATAGAGACGTTGCGTGTATTGGTTTGATCTTATTGGTGGGTTTTACAGTTTCGTTAGTCGCTGTGGGATGGTGGGATTTTAGGATTATATCAATTATATTTAGGATTTTAAGGTTAAATGAGATTTTGAAAATTGTATATTGGGGAAAATAGTTATTTATATATAGTAAAAAAAATTGAAAGAATGTTAGAAAGTGAGACAGTAGACAAGTAGTGTAATGAGTGAGCAGCATGAAAGAATAACAACGCATAGAAAATATTGGACATAGAAAGTTGATGAAAGTTCTTTGGAAGAACTTAGAATTTGACATGTAGGTTAGGAAGTATAGGGAAGGAATTTCCCATTTTCCGTAATATACAAAAATGGGAATATACAAAAGGAAAAGTTAGTATACATTTATTCCACTTATTTACTACCATGACAAGATAATACAGCTATATTTTACATATAAAGCCATTAATAAAGGTAGAGTAGTCTTATATCTTCAAATGGGATCATTGAGACATTACATTGTTCATAGAAGGTCTTCTAAATTAATTTCACCGTTTTATATGAAAATTCAAATTTAGATAGTATGAAGTGAAAATTTGTAATCACACGTGATGGAAATTGCTTTTATAATTAAAGTACACATACATACGAGTACATGTCTATCTTTTAATCCATTTCGTAATCTTAAGCAATTTTGTCAAATATATAGGCATTCTACAGTACTTACTTTGTTTGTTTTTTAAATATTTTTATTACTTTCCCGTTATTTTTATCTACTGTGTTATAACGATGTTAAGCTACTGTTAACTGTATTGATTTAGCTATTATTTTTGCAAAATTTTAAGGAATACCATAAAAGTTCAAACCAATATCAAATTTAAATACTAATTAATACCAAGAATCTCAAAATAGACAAATTAAAAAAAAAAACTGTTCCTATATCTATGGGAAATGCGATAATAACCCAGTCCAAATTTACCCACACATTGAAGTATGAAGTGGGTATTTTAGCCATTAACGAGACTGTTGTATAAGCTGCCACAAGCTGTGGCAGGTGTCTATAGATAATAATATAAACGGTACTTTCTCTTACAGAGTATTTAAAATAACGTTAACGTCGTATTTTTTTATTCCATCGAATTTGAGATATATTTTTTTTTGTGTTCTAATAATATCAATATGTTCGTATATATGGAGTCTTAACTTTTCTGTACATTCACACTGTATATACACATAGCAGGGATAAACATGGGAACCTTGGAACCTAGTATTAAGACACTGCATTAAAACAGTTCTGTTGTTTCCCATTTTTTGCCGAACTTTGGGGGCATTAAGTGTTGAGTGGTAGAGCTCTACGCAGCGCTTTGCCTCATACCAGATCGAAGAAATGAAAATATTAAATATTTCATTGTTTCAATTGGAAATCGGACCCATAACGCAATCACTTGCCTCTTTAAAATTGTAATTATTATATAATATTATACAAAAATTATACTAACAAATATAAATAAAATATATTTATAGCAGAAAACACGTGAAGTTACTAATATCTAACTTGAATACAATACTAACCCAGTCCAAAGCACAAATTCGAGTGTGTCCGGGTGTCTCTCAGCCATGAACGAGGCAGCACTCTGTATGAGCGGCCACGAGCTGTCACAGGTGTGGTCGCGGTGGCGGCCGTTGCGGTGGTTGTGCTCACTGCTGCCTCTATTGTGTTTACAACCTATGAATAGATATAGGATTATTTAATTTTTAATATTTGTAAAGTATTCTACACTTAGGAATAATACACTTAATAGTGACTGGTTTTCTAGAGACGTAGGTTCAAATTTCTCTGCCTTTAATTTTTTATAAGTTTTCTAAAACAGTACGATTATCTTATATACGACTTTACGATTACGAATTTTCAAAACCAGAATTTATTTAGTTTCTGAATAATTATCATCATTATTTACTATTGTATAATATATTAATACTTTTCATGTTTTTGGGTTCCGTGCCTCAAAAGCAAAAACTAAACTTTTCTGTCCGTCCGACCATGCTTCTAAGTCAACGTAACTAGGAGATAACAGCATTTATGCATCATTTTTGCTGCGTTTTGTATGACATTCGCCTCGTAATCAAAATCTGTAGGGTTTCTCTTGTGGGCCTATAGTTATGAATTTAGAACTTACAACTTACATAAGGGAAAAAATAAACATAAAATACATGGGTATTTTATCGTCATAAATGTTTATGTTTATGTACGTTATAGTAATAAAAATATTACAAACTTATATTTGTAGTTCATTTCATACAAAATGAATGCATACACCCGCAATTTTAGGTTAGTAGATTTTTATAAGTTCTACTATCCGTTAAAATACAATATGGAAATTAGTACGGAATCTTAGGTGGGTGAGTCCGACTTGTTCTGGCCTGTTTTTTTTTACCAATTAATTTCATAAACATTCGAGCTTAGAGGATTTATAAACATAAGTAGTAACTTATGTGTTTGTTGATGCCTCGCGTGTGTTTACATTTTTACTGTTGCATGGTTATATATATATATATATATATATATATATATTGTTTAGATCATCCTAATTATATTACTTCCCGAGACTTAAATTGAAACTCTCATATAAAAGGCTGTTATAGTCTCTAGCACTTATTTAATGATGCTTATATTTATAATTTATTTTAAAACAATAATCTACAACACGCTTAAGCTGTTCTGAGATTAACCCGGATAAACAGAACGACATAAATTATAAAATTGTTTATTTATATTTTACTGTTTTGTAGTAAGAAGTACATTTTCTTGAATAAGCACAGCTTTTTAGAAATCACAGACATACACTTCAATTTTATTTATATAAGCAGATTTCATTAATTAATTTTTACTCTAAACTAGGTACATTTATTATAATATAAAACTTTAAACATATTTTGAAAAAAAAACCTCGAATCCCATATTAGAATGCATTATTAGTACTGTTCGTATCTCAACTTAAAGCAAATCTCGATGTTGCAATTCGAGTTGCGCCGTAGCGTACGTGTAACGAATGGTAACTACCGTTTTGTGACGCTCTCGCCAGGGGTGTGCTTACACCACTCTTGGGTGTTATTTATGTATCAAATTTGAAGGACTTTTTTATAAACTAATTTATATACAGCTTCACGCTTTTTTTCGCATCAGGTAGTGTAAAGGCACTTTCGAGGCATTGCGTGTTAAGTTGCGGAACTTAACAATGCGCTCTCTATTAGGGTGATAAAATGGATATAATTAATTATTTATTTATTTCTCGATAACATCTTACTATAACCGCGGTGTGGGGTGGGGTGTGGGGATTGAGGTTCGATCCTCACTCGGAGAAAAGAATTATATCCATTTTATCACCCTAATAGAGAGCGCATTGTTAAGTTCCGCAACTTAACACGCAATGCCTATAGTAAGATGTTATCGACTGCATTACAACTACGTATCTGAATATTTTTCTCATAATATAGGTTAAACATGATTACATATATATATATATATATATATATATATATATATATATATATATATATATATATATATATATATATATATATATTTCATGAATTTTAAATTGAAATACTACTAATAAATTAATATTAATACACATTGTTAGAATATTAAATTAAATTATTATTAAAATATTTTAATTATGAAATAAAAATATAATAAATCTATTTTACATTTCTCAAAAAATAAATTAATAATTCACATTATAAGCCGTCCATAACGCGATTATTTCTTTAATCTTATTAAGTGATTTAACTGATCTTTGTTTTTTTATACAGAATCAGAATTTTTATGTACAAAAGTATAAAATATTGATTTAACGCTTTACGGTCCTAGGCAGTTTTTATTTATCCAAATTATATAAAAAATCCTGTTTATATTTAAAAAAAAGAAACGTAAAAAACTTAATGTTTTTATTAAATATGTTAAAATAAAAAAATATATATTTACTATTAAAAATTATAAAAAGGCATAACTAAACAATTGTTCACAAACATGTAGAACAAGATGTTTACTTTAGTTTCCGTTTCATAACGCCCAGTAACATCGATCCTTAAGCCTGAAGCTACGTGGTATAAATTAGAACTAACTCGAGCCGCTACGTGATTTGCTACGATTGCTACGAGTTTGCTTTATAGTTTTTTTTTAATTTTTATAATTTTTCTTTCAGTGATTTTAATTTGATAGTACGCTATTTTTACGTTATGGTTATTTTATACATAGAAATTATTTGTTATTAAAAAAAACCAGTCAAACTCGAATTGAACTCGCTTACCGAGGGTTCCGTATAAATTATTGTATTGTATACGAGAATTAGAAGTTATAAAACTAAACAAACTTAATTTTGCGATACTATACTGAAATATGCACACCAAGCCCTTTCATCTAATAATCTCACTTAAACGAGCGGTTATAATATGAAATAATGCCTTCTTTTAGGATTATTAGGATTATATTATTATTTTTAGGGTTTTACCGCAAGTGTATGTGTATAGTTTTAAGTTTTTTTCATGAAATAGTGCTTACCTGTAGATGTTAGCTGCCAACTTATATAATTCTAAGTCAACCGAAAGCACCCTATTAGTTTTTATTCTCTTTGTAGTGTCGAAATATACGTTTTTTGCTATATAAAAGGCCATATCTTTTTTTAAGTAAATGTAGAAATATGATTTTTTGAGAAAATCAAGGGGCATGGTGGTATGGTTTAAATTTAATCTCGATATCTTGAACCTCGATATCTTCAAATGGACTTATATGGATTCATTTTTCCCTCAAGAGGTACGGAACCCTAAAAAATTTAAATCAGCTTCACGCTGTATTCACAGTGTAGGCCAAAGGAATCTAGTGATAAGCCACTCTGATCACCATTTTCCGCCGATTTCTGGAGACATTGCGTGATGAGTGGTGAAACTCAACGCTGCTCTTAGCCTCAACACTAGAGCGAAAAATGAAAATATAAATGTAACGAAATATTTATTACTTCGAGTGGGAATTGAACCCACAACCAGTCGCGTATGACGTTAAACGCGTCACACACTATTCACGGCCCCTGACCCGCCACACCTCAGATTTATGTATTTATGCACAATTGAAAATATGTATAGGTATATTAATAATATTCATTGCAACTTAAAAAATTTAATAATTAGTAGTAATAATTAAGTTTCTTACATATAAAACAAAATTTAGCTTTACTCTATTTTATGTTGTATCCCACAAATGGCAAGGAAAAAAGAGAAAACCTATTATTAAGACACTCCGTTTCCCACTTTCTGCAACATAATATTGCATGATGAATGGCAAATCTTAATGTACTACTTTTTCTTGTTTTAAGAGCTAGAAAAAGAAAATAACTCATTTCCCCTAGTGGTAAATGAATTCCCAACCGGCGTTTTAAAGTTCAAAATAAATAATTATTTATTTACATTTGTATTTTTATTTTCTTCGCTCTGGTGTCGAGGCAAAGCACGGCGTTGAGTTCCCACTCAACACCCAATGCCTCCAGAACTTGGCGGAACGTAAGTAAACGCCACTGTTGTGGGTTCAAAATCCAGAATATATACAACACATTATATAATACAACACGTTTTAACACAAATACAAATTACACAAAGTCCACTATATTTTGTTAACAAATTCAACAAGATCATAATACTTTAGTTAAATAATACGAACAACCATATTTTCCCGTTAGCTGTATTAGTTCTAATTACACTCTGTTACCCATTCCGGGGAAGTTGTGGAAACAAAAACACGATTATACCACAATAAAGTACGGTTAAAAATTAAAAACAAAATTTTCGTATTCAATGCTCACCTCTATGTAACTCGGGGGAGTTGTGAAAGGGGTCATAATGAAGATCGGTGATGTGCCAGAAGTATCCTGGAAAGAAAATTTTTAAATTTAATACTTACAAGGTTAATTTATGGGTCTGTAAAGTTAATTAATTGTTAATTGGAATTAAAGTCGTTTTGGCAAGTTTTTATATTCTGGTTTAGATTTTTTTTTCTGCGTTTTTTGGTTGATGTTATCCTGAAAGATTGTTTTGTTTTAGATTCACGCTTCATTTCACTCATAGCAAGAGGCAGAGGGAACCTGGAAACCTAGTGACCCTTCGTTCTCCAACAACGATGCGAAAAACAACATTTTTAAATTTCGTTGCTTTGGTTGTGAACAGAGTCGAGTCGAGCAACAAATTAAATTATATATGTTTTAGTTGTTGCTTAACTATCTTCACCACCAAACCGACGATATTAGCGACTATTTGGATATATTTAGTTATTATGATTTAAATTAGAATTTAGTTCAACCAACTTAATTAATGGATCTGATTTTTAATTAAAATATTATAGCCACGTAGGAATATTATAAATAATGTTTATAGCCAACAAAAGAATTTTTAAATAATTTCTGTAGAAACGTTCATAGTGACTTACCTAACAATACAATCTTTTGATTTTTATATCATTTCGTTTTTTCATAAATAGTAAAAGATCTGCATATTTTAACTGTTTAGAATAAGTAAGCAATAAAATTTCTCCCTAATTTCAATCCACCTCGATTGTGTTCTGGATAAATTCTAAGCATTTTTTTGACATTTTTTAAATTTTCTTAATAATTGCTTTACCGGGTAAACGTATAAAAAGGTTGATCCTAATAAACTATTAGGCTTGTTTGTTTCCTTTTCAAATGTATGCAGTTTTTATTTATATTTCCATTTCTTCGCTCTGGTGTCAAGGGAAAAGCGCGGCGTTGAGATCTGCCACTCAACACGCAATGCCTCCAGAATTCGGCAGAATGTGGGGAACGGAGTGTCTTATGATACTAGGTCCCTCTGCCTACCCTGCCGTGTGCGGGATACAGCGTGAAGCTGATTGATTTATTTTACCTATTTACTTGAATAAGTTAAATTACTTTCTCTGGTAAAGAGATCCACGAAATAATTTAATTAAGGAAGCAACAGCTTGTATAGAAACAAAACAGATAATCTATTTTACAGCACTTAAGAAGTGAATTCAACAATTGAACGTAATTTTCTCCACAAATTAAGTCACTACGAGACAATAATAGTATTATTTTTCAAAGGAAACTTTATAAAAGGTTCTTTTAACGAAATCTTTTTACAAAATAGACATTTTTCTTACAAATTTTAATATTATTTAAAAGTTATTACGTACTGTTTTACAGAGAAACTTTTCAGGCAGACGCGACAGCCGTTAAAGCAATATATTTATTAGAGCTTGGCCCTTCAAGAGCACCAGATGCCTTGTTTTATAAATTAGTGTCGGTACAAATAAAGGTTGTTTCAAACGGAATATAACGGGAATTTTTGGAGAATGTATGATATGTTAGCTTCACACTGCATACCACATACAATAGTAGTGTCAAGACACTCCGTTCCCAACATTTTAGTCGAGTTTTGATAGCATTGCGTGTTGAGTAGCGAACCTTAACGCCACGCTTTGGCTTGGTACTAGACCAAAAAAATGAATTAAATTAATAAATAATAATTCACTTCTGTCAACGTCATTTTTGCTCTTAGCAGAATGGGGAAATTAATTGTAATGTCACAGATAAGAATTGAATCCACAATCATCGAATTCAGAATCTTCGTCAGACGCTGTTCCACTGCGCTACGGTGGTCTCTATCAAAACGTTAACTCTACTCATGCTAAAATATTAACTGTACTTATATTCAACATTAACTACAAACTCGCATTTTAAACAAAATAAAAATATAAAAATATTTTTTCATACAAAAGTACCCTATCTGCCGTCTTGCCACATGAGTAAGCTTGTGTGATCGTACTTAACGTAGAAATACAATTCAAAGGAGAATTATTTTGTTTCGTATGATTTTTCTAAAAAATATGTATTTATATTTTAAATATTTATTTGAGAGCTATTGAAATTTTTATTTTATCTTTTGCAAGATGAACTTCTAACAGAGGCTATTGACTTACACACCACGGCAAATAGTGTAGTCAGTTTATATATGAGTACAATTTGTGATCTGTTAGGAGCTTCGTCCGCACAGACTATTTAATTATATATATTTGAGACTTAAATAAAATCAAATAAATCAGCTTCACGCTGTATCCCACACACATCAGGATAGGCAGAGGGAACCTAGTGTTAAAACACCCCGTTCCCCACTTTCTGTCGAATTCGTGCCTCCACATTGCGTGTTGAGTGGCAGAACTCGACGCTCTTTTGCCTCGATACCAGAGCGAAGAAATAAAAAATATTAATGTAAGTAAATACTTAATCTCCTCGAGTGGGATTCGAACCCACAACTTAATTATAATATGTAAATATATAGAAGAAAGTTTAGTTGAGTCCATTTTAATGGCTTGTAAGCGGAGAATGCAAAGTGGAAAATATTAATGCAATCAATCAGCTAAAGAAATTATAAGAATTTATTATTAACTATAACATCGTAATAGGTATTATAAATGGACTAAAAAAATTCGACACTAGAGCAAATAAATCAAAATATTAAATATTTAATTTCCTCGATACCACCTCGAGCGGGGATCAAACCCACGACCAGTTGCGTTTACAGTCGCTTACTTGCTACCCTGCTAATGGAATCTAAACGTATGTATTATATAAATATTTCTATTTCATACATATTGACGAGTTCTTACGTGTACAATATTTTATTGCAAGTGAAAGTTACAAAATCCTAAGTTCGCTCTAAAATGTAAAACGTAAAAATTCACACTTCAACAAACTTTTCGTATTCATCTTAGAAAAATCTAAAGAGATTTAAAATGCCACGATTTATGTTCTCTGTGGTAGCTATGTGGATACGAGTAATATAGAAGCCATTTTAATAAACCCAGGAAGTTTTTAGGTTATAAATTTCGTTCTCTAAGAAAACAGTTTTGTTTACTTGCACTTTCCGTTCTATTTTCGAGATATTACATGTTGAGTGGTGTAACTTAACGCCACGCTTTGTCTTATTAAACAGCAAGAAAATTATTATAATTAATACTCTAAAGTAAGAATCGATCAGGTTTGTCAGTCAGCTTTACATCTAGACGCTGTGCCACCATGATCTCTATAATATATATTATTGAGATATAACACGCGTTTTCTAAAACCACTAATATGTACACATATTAGTGGTTTTAATATAAATAGCACGAAAAAGTCACGAGGCCAGTAGTGGCATAAGCGTGGCAGGTTGTGGGTTCGATTACAACTCGGAAATAAAATATTTGTTTTTAAATTGCCCCGCTCTCTTGAGTTCCGGTACTCAACATGCATCTTAAGAATTGGGCGGAAAGGATTTTAATGTTTACGAAGTGTCGTAACATTGGGTTTTCAGGTTTCCTTCTCCTACTCTGCTATGTATAGGATGCAGCAGAATCAAAAAAAATATCGTACTTTCACACTAAGGATAAAGAAATGTTTACTTAGAAATCGAATAAAAAAATTAACGTAAAGAAATTTGAACCTGCGCCTCTTGAAAATCATTCAAATGAACTCCAAGAGATATCAAGACAAAAGTATTTACGTATAACAATAATAATATAACAATAATAATATTTAATTATATACCAATTTTATCGTGTCAAACCAGAGTATTTTTTTTATCAATTTATATTTAAAAATATTAAAAATATGTATGTACGTATTTTATTACATACCAATTTTTGCATGTGTCAAGTCGAGCCAGAGTAGGCAGGTGATGTAACGTGCTAAGCTGTTCGGACTCATGTTACGAGGTTACATCGTGGACGCATCCCAGAGCTTTCATGTCTTCTAGTTACCTGTTGACAAAATATATACATATAAGTTTATTTCATTATAAATTCATCAAAATTATTGAAATGGTGCATAGTAGTAGCAACGAGAGTTTCGTTTGTGTTGGGTTCAATTATCATTAGGTACTTACGATTTTTAATTTCTCCGCTCTGGTCACAAGATAAAACGTGGGTTGAGTTTCGTCATTAATTCATTTAATTGATGCTTTTTTTTATTTTGAAATTTTTGCAATAAGCAGAGAACGAAGTGTCTTTACACTGTGTTTTCTCTGTCTACCCTGCTGTATGTAAGGTAATGTAAAAATGAAAAAATATATATATTTAAATTATATTAATTTATTATTTTATTTGTTCGATGGCGCGATATAAAGATCAATATTTACAAAAATCAACTATTAAAAATTAAGAACAATTTCCAAAATATATATTACTAGCGACCCGCTCGCGGCTTCGCCCGCTTTAACTACAGAATTATTTACTTAAAACACTAAAATTATATTCATGTTTCAATATACCTATAATGCATATTTGCAACGCGCTTAAGATTTGTAATGTGAAAACTATTAAAACCTTAGGTCGCATTTTCGTACCTCCCATAAGAGAGATGCAACTGTCAATATATTAATTTCTTTAAACTTTTGCCTTAAGGAGTCCTTAGGGCCTAAGTTATGGTTATAGCTATATAGTTATAGTTATATCGATACTTACAATAAAATCCTAACTCATCGGTGTCTGGCCATGGAAGATATATTAGAAAAATTGTTATTACGGATATTTAAAAATGTAATCTGTGCGTTCACGATAATCTCAGAAAGGGCTTAACCGATTCAAGTGCAGTTTTGTAATTTGCCTACCTTCCTTTAAATATTTAATATTAGTTTTATTTTAATCGGTTCACACAAAATTAAAACCAGATTCACGCTGTATCCAGCCTATAGCATGGTAGGTAGAGGGAACTTAAGTGTTAAGATACTGCGTAGGATATATGACTGACGTGCGAAATGAAAATATGATTAAATTACAGTTCAATCCTCCAAGTGGGAATGGAACTCATAACGTCACGTTACAGGCACAATTTTGTGCCCCTACGCCACGACGGCCTTTAATATTTATACAGAATGGAAGCGTCAGCGCTTCTTTTACAGGGACAGTATATAGGATAAAATATTTTAAACCCATACCTAAAGAAATTAATCAAGATGCCTCAACTGCTTAGACGTAGGATTTTTTTGCATAGATACCAATAACGTTAACAAATACTACTACGAAATTTTACTAAAGGCTAAGCAACTTTGAACTTTGCTGCCAATACCTACGACTCGTATGCGGCGGTTTCCCTTTGATAGGCCTGTCTGTTTGCGTCTTTAATGACAAATAGCGTTTTATTTTAATATCAACGATAATATATAATTTATTCTGTATAAAAAAATAACTTTTTCATTTTTGGGATTTTTTAAATTGTATTAGGCTTTTATAGAGTAGTTAAAGCTATGGTTTCATTTAAAGTGGTGCTGACAAAAATACTATATAATTGAGCATATTTAATATCTATAGTGATTTTTTAGTGAATACAACCAATAATTGTTACAACACTTGCAAAGAAAGCATATTTCAGGCTTTTTTTTATTCTTATACCTTTTGAGAAACTACCAACATTCTTATCGTTAATAAATTATTTTTTTCAAAATAAACATTTTTTAAATATTTTAAATATTTTCGCGCCATTATGACGAAAAAATTAGACAAAATAGTCTAAATTTTTCGTTCAATTCAAAATGTTCAAATTAAAAGTTAAAAAATCTAAAATAATTATACTGTAGGAGGATACCTTTATATGTCCTGATGAAACTTGTTTATTTATGATATTATGTAGAATAATATATTCTATAGAGAAATCACACATTCCTCTTCACACTTTTTACTACAATACGTAAATATATTTTTTAGAGGTTACTCTCTACTAAGATGGCAGCTCTGTTCCCGCATTTACGTCCCTGATATATCGATATAAATATTAGAAATATAAATCATTGGAAAGAAAAGGAGAAACGCAATTATATCGCATTTTTTCTTTTTTTCATACTTGAAATGTATTAACAAATTTACATACAATTCATTTGTTTTGAACATAACATTAAGGTTGATTCATAAAATATATTTGATACTTCCTTAACATGACTATTTCATGTATTTTTTTTTATATACAAAGTTTTGATTAAGGTCTCTTGAGAAATATATGTACTGTAAATTAATGTAACGTACCTACGTGCCAATGATTAAAATGTATTGATATCCCCACGTCATCCATATAACCCAATGTAAACTTTTATAAACTATAGCAACCAGCTCGTGGCCTCACCCGCTTAAATTTGTAAAATATTTGTTTGTTTCGGTACAGGGAAATGTATGCTTGCGGCGCACTTATGATTTCTAATGTGAAAATTATTAAAACCATGGTGGCATTTTAGATTTTCATTAGAAACATTATTATTGGGGGCAGTTAACAAAGTAATAGAACCAGAAACAATAAATATTTGCAAATTTTGTTTTTTTGTTGGTTTTTCTGTTAGTCGACACTTATCTCAGAAACGATTTAAGCGATTTAAAGAGCTAAGACGTGAGCGCAGTGCGGGAGCGGTAAAATCGGTTTAATTGTTTTTATTGTAATATTCGTCATGTATGAATGGTGTAATGATTAAAAAACTGACCTTTATAACTATTTATTTATATCCTTATAGAGAAATCATAGCTTTTTTTGGGCACTGTTAATTTTTTAAGAAAATAAATTTGATCAGAATACACTTATTTATCTATTTATCTATATATATAAAAGAACATGTACCTGACTGACTGAGGTAAGACACACGCAGAGCCGTAACCGCTGACGGGAGAAACGTGAAGTTCGGACAGATGTTTATTTTAATAATTTGGACATCCACTAATAAAGGATTTTGAAAATTTTTTACCCTAAAAGGATGAAATAGGGGTTGAAAGTTTGTATGGTTTTTTTTCAAAACAGCACCGATTTTCATAAATTTTGAAAGTCAGCAGACTCTTTAAAATATTTCATTGAACACGTGTTTCATGGTTTGTAGAAATCATCCGCTTAGGGATGAATTATAAAAACCATGGACGGAGTAGAAAGTTTATATGAAAAAATATTTCAATCGCCACCGATTTTTATAAAACATTAAATTCAGACTGTTAAAAATATTTTATTGAACACACTTTTCGTGGTTTTTTAGAATTCACCCCTAAGGGTACTAATAAGCAGGCGAGGTAGCGCGCGCCCGCTAGTTTTAAGATAAAAATTAAAATAATATATAATATATATATTTTATATTTGACATTCAGAATCAATTAGTATCTTTAAAAAATCTCTTAAGCGTTATTATTTGGCACAACAAAAAACTGTATAGTGTATGTATTTATTATGTTTATATGTATAAATTTTAAATGTACCCTTTTGTATATATTATAATTTGTATATGTATCATATGTATCGTCTATGTATAATATATGTATTTATAATATATATATGTTATTTATTTGTATTCATTCTACTCTTTATTATTTATGCACTACCGAGATATCCTGTACTATTTGTAAGTTTATGTTAGTTAAGGTTACCTGTAAGAGATCACTAATAGTGATAAGGTCGCCTTTGCATACTACCTCTGTGCGCAAAATGTTTTTTTTTATTTTATTTTTGTGTTTATTTTATATTGGTATTCCAATTTCTCGTGTAAAATTTTGTATTTCCACTATGTATGCAATAAAGAGTTTATCTATGTATCTATCTATCTTATATATTATATTGTTATACTGGTATAACATATAATATATTTATCAAAATCAGAATGTATTGTTCTGTTTAATAGCTCCTGATAGTTATAACAACACATGCAAGGAAAGATCATTTTAGAAAGTTGTTTAATTATATTAGAATTATAAAAACTGCTAACATTTTTATGGTGAATAAAATATTGTCTATGTTTTCCACCTGAAAAACACTAAGGGCGAAAAAATATTAAATATATATAAAAATATAGATACCACATTAGTATCGATACTGTTGTACTGGTAATACATAAAAAAATTTAAATACTACGTACAGGATACCTTTGTATGCAAAGTTTAAAGCTATTCATTATGACAGAATATAAAATATATATATTTTACATGTCCCTCTGTACTACGATGGCGGCTCTGTTCTAGTTTGCACTTTTTCCTTTGAAAATTAGTTATTGTAACATAACTCTAACAGTTACACATGGCATCGTCAACTTTTTGTAAATATTGATGTCTTCTATAAAATTGTAGTACATCACTTTGCTCTATTGTCAATAATTTCCACAGCGTACGCGATATAAGGTTCTTTTTGGCATTTTTTTACACCGTAATCGTCTAATTGTAAAATAATTTTTCAAATCGGTCTCGTAGTTTCGTGGCCTATTCAAAACAAATAAAGAAACAAAAAATCTAATCGATTGCCTTAATAATTTTAGTGATATCGATGCACCTCCTCCTCACCCCCGCAGAGTTACTCGCCACGGTGCGTGAGGCCACACGCGAGACGCGAGGATTGATATTTTTAAATTCGTTATATCTTTTGAATGGGATGTCCGATTTTATTAATTTAAAAAGTATTTTATAGATATTGAAATTATATTTAATAAAACATCATTTAATAGGATAAGGATTAATGCAGAGGTATCAATAATATGGTTTGATTATTGTCGACACTTTTGTTAACTTATAAAATATAAAAAAAATGGTTATATTGTCATAACTACAGTAGTTGGACATATGCTATCGCGGACTTTAATATAGATATTGATGCGCTCTACAATACTGTAGAACATTGTTTTGTTCTATCATCAATAGTTTTCGCAGCGCATGCGATGATAGAATTATTAAGATCAATTTCTTCTCACCTTGGGTTAAATTATTGCATTTTTATTAGGGATCTCTATTTTTTTTGGAAATGTAATATAGCCTATGCTGGTCAGTGAAGATGCAGCTTTCTAATAGTGAAAAAAATATTGAAATCGGTCCAGTAGTTTTTGCGTGAAAACTCTACAAACATACACACATACATACATACATACAAAAATACAAATCTTACTTCTTTATAATATTAGTATAGATAGTATAGATTATTAAAGAACCTCTTAGTGTCCTCTAGAAAAATGTTCCTGGAGAATTTCTAAGAGTGTAGTTTAATAATACGATAGTCTACTTGAGGTCGCCTTGAGTTGGACCTTTTTCTAGGAAAAATATAAGAATATTAGTGTCAGTATTATTAAGTCATTCTTTTTTAGACTAGCAGATATATTGAGAGAGAGATGTCAGTGCCAACATGGCGCAGGCACAAGCATATGACTGTAAACTCGATAGATACTGGGTTCGATTCCCATTCGAGGAAATGAAATATTCATTTTGGTTGAGTTCCGTCACAATACGTAAAATGCCTCACACTGTATATTAATAAGACGGGATCCACGAATCATTTTGGTGCTTATTTATTTACAATAATGAAGAGTACTAATTGAATACAGTTTATTTTGCCTTAATCAAGTAGATTTCGACTCCCACTTAAGAAAATTAATTATTTAATATTTTAATTTCCTCGCTTTCGTGATAAGTAAAAGGCGGCTTTGAGGCGGAAATTATACAATTTTGATAATTGAACTAATCCGTTGTGATCTTAATAAGCGTGCCAGTCGGTTATACCATTCTATTTTTTTATCATACCTATAGTTAGTTTCAATGTTGCTTGGTTAAAAAAAACCAAGCCGCGGGCGTTGGTGACAAAACTGGATAAAAAGATAACTAAAACCCAAAAAATCTGTAAAATTGCGTGAAGAAAATATAAACTTTCTGCTGAATTCTGGAGGCATCGCGTGTTGAGTGGCAGAACCCAACGCCGACTCAATTTTGCCTCGACACCAGAGCGATGAAATGGAATTAATTAAATAAATATTTCATCTCGTCGAATGAGATCGAACCCACAATCAGTCGGTTTTACAGTCACACTTTATGCCTCTGCGCCACGACTAATCTCTCATAGTTCTATTAATATTATTAATGTGAAATTTGTGAGGATAAATGTTTGTATTTCACGGAAAAATTACTGAGTATAGGGCGAAGCCGCCTTTGGTTCGCTAATAATTGTGTAATAAGTTCAGTTCAGTTATGAAATTATAGCAATACGAGCGTGCCAGTTGAACACATAATCATTTCGTCAATGTCACGCTGTATGGAAAACACACAAAAGAGGTTTATACGGTACGGTAAAACAACAGGGTAATGTTACACGATAGAAGAGGCAGTATTTTAACTGGACCTCTTTTAAAAATACATTTAAAAGAGATCCAGTTAAAATACTACTTTCGCATGTACAAAATAAAATATATATTATACAAAATATAAACATAGACTGTTAAAAAAAATATTTTTTACCAAAATGTTATCTTTTATTTTCTTACTGAATAAGAAAAAAATCAATTTATAAAATAAATCTATATTGCTTATATTAATCTATAACTCTTACAAGCTTACTGTAAAATACCTAAGTAAATGGAACTTACGAGTATACCCGTTTGAACAAAAGAAACTATTAGAGCTTTCCAATTAGTTTGTAAAGTACTTTGCAGAGTAAAACTCAACATAAAATAAGTAATTAATAGTTTTAGTAAATGAAAATTTACTTGAGAGATTGATTATTTCATAATTTCGTTCGGTATTAACAGACAGACAGACTAATAGAATGGCGTTGTAGGTAACGGCTACTGTAGGCACATTAGTCTATACGACAGTTCTAAATGAAAGTTGTCAATTTTTTTTAAAAATCATCGACTTGAAAACAAAGGCAAATAGCTTTTTTAAGCTTTACCCTGTATTCCTCATGCAGGATGAGCAGAGAAAGCCAAGTGTTAAGACACTCCGCTCTCTACTTTCCTTATTAGACATTTCATCAAGTGGGAATCCAACTTACAATCTGTCGCGTTTACAGTCATTCGCTAGTTCCCCTGCGCCATAATTAGCCTCAATATTTGTTAGAATTGTAAAATATTTACGTATAATTTATTTATGCTAGCACGCCGTGTGCATGTACGTAATATAATAAAAGAAACTACAGACAAGATTTTTTTATCTATTTATGTTTTTTATATATACTATACCTTATTGTATATATACTATATCTTACTCTATTTATTTTATATATAGTTTATCCGATTCATAAATTTATACTTATCATGTAAAAAAGTAAAAAAGTAAAAAAGTTATAAATAATCATCTTATTTTTCTTCTCAGTACTAAAATATACTTTATTACAATAATTCAAAGTGGAAAATTATATAAATATACAATACATACTAAGTTCGTTACAGTCGCGATTTCCCTAGAGTCATTTTCTCGTTGCATATACTGATTACTATTGGCAATTTAATATATTATGGAAATTGTTAAATTAGATTATTTTGTTAAAAGTAAGAGCAATGAATGAAGTAATACAATTATCGAAGGCAATTTTATAAAATTATTACAAAGCGATATAGGGGGGTACGAGCGACTGTGATCTCGAGGAAATGAAATATTTTATATTTCATTTTTTTTTTCTTCTGGTGTTGAGGCAAAGTACGGTGCTGAGTTCCGGCACTCAATACGCAATGCCTCTTTCCCTCTATCTCTGTCAATTTAAGGAGAAAGAAAAGTGGGCTAGCGCGAATCAAGCTCGCCCATTGAGTATACCATACAGAAATTAGTGGTCTCGAGCTTTTTCTGAAATTCAAGCTTAGCTTAGCCAAAGCCCTTTCATCTGATCTCTTCTCACCTTAAGTAGGGGCTTTAATACATTTTAATGCTATATTTCTTTAGGAAATTACCACAAATATATAGTTTTCATTTTCTCCTAAGCAAGCACTATCTGTAGATCATAGCTGTGAAATTTCATATTTCTAGATCAACACTTATAAGTACCCTTATAATTCCTTTATTTTGATTCCCTTTAAAGTTTCGAAATATGTCTTTTTGCGGCTATATCTTTTTTTAAGCAAATGTAGATTTTTTTTTTCAGAAAATCATAGGGCCGTAGATTGGAGTGTAGGGTTTTTCCATTTCCGATATTTCCAAGCATTCTTGAGATATATGCTGTCTTGACAGATAGACAAACAGACAGACGAACAACAAAGTGATATAATTTTTCCATTTTTCTTTAAAAGGTACGGACCCCTAAAAACCGAGTAGATAATGATATAATAAAAAAAATGATAATAATATAATACCAAAATTAGAATAGAAATAAACCAAAGCATAAAAGATCACATTGCTATAATATGCAAAATCATTTTTATAGTAAACGCCAAAATCAGTTTTGGCTGTATTTTGATTCACAGAAATACATACAAATGCATACGTTTTAATTCTTCATTTTAAAAACACTTTTATGTCTTTTTATAATTTTTCAACGAACATTCATTAAGAAAATGCATATTTTTCGTTGTAAATTAAAAAGTTAAAGCCGTCTCACCGTAGAGCTTGTCAAATGTCACATTTTTTGATTATGGAGATCGTAAAAAAATAAATATTTTTATTTATGTCAGTTAGGAAGAATAAATGTTAATAATTTGTTATATGGCTAAGGCAAAGCACAAAATGAGGGTTATGTTTTACCGTGTATGTATATGACCGTTCCTCTGTTCCCTTATAACTCTGAACCGATTTTGAGAAATAATACGTCATTGGATTTGTCTTGACAGCACCAGTGTTATTGGATATTAAATCAGTTTAAGCAGTCAGATTTTCTGTTTAATTTTAGTAAGTATTTCTATTTTTATAGTTTTTTAGTTTTTTAGTATACGTGAGGAAATAAAAGATAAAACATATTGTAAAACCAATCCGTTCTTTGCTTTCCGCTCGAATTCGAATCGATGCAAAACTCAACGCAGCATTTTGAAGCTACCAGAGAGAAAAAATAAGATAACTATCTTACTATCTTACTCACCAACTGCACAGTAATATAAATAAAAAAAATATAAAGGAGTAAAATTGTAAAAATAATATTAACAAATAAACAACACTCTAATACTTAAAGTTAATATACTTTTAAGCAATATACAAAACTATCAATTCTTTATTTCAATATGAAAATGCTCGTAAATCAATAACGTTGATATAATATGTAAGAGGAAAACGACTGTAGCTACAGCTTTCCCGTTATAGTGTAGAAACTTGGCACGCGGGTGGAGGTTAACAAAGGAAGTGTTGCCTTTCCTTACAATTTAGTGCCAAATTTTGTACCTATAAATGAAATAACATTTGTGTTTTTCTCGGTACAGTGCTAGTATTTTTTTATTTAATTATCTTCGCTTCTACGGCTCTCTGCTAAAAGCTCTGTTCTTCACTAATTTAAGTTTAATATTTTTTCTTACTAGGGTCGAGTCAATAGAATTAATATAAATATCATCACTAGCGAGATCGAACCTACAGCCACTGTATATATCAGCTGAACTATGTTGGCTTCTGTTTTCCTTTTAGTTTCTTCGCATTGTTGTAAATATGACATTTTTTTCCTTTGTCACTTCCTAATATTAAGTGCAAAAAGTGACGCAACTCTCTTGTCTCCTGCGATATTAAAAAAGGAGAAAAACGTCATTGATACACCAAATTAGCGAAATGTTTCTAATAATTGCAATGCATAACGAGCTGTAATCCATCCCTCACTGCATTGCGTCTAACTATACGGAAGAGTACTATTATATTTATATAAATTATAAAATTGACGCAAGGATGGCGGATTAAAATTATATATTTTATGATATCAACAAAAAAATTGTGATATTTTTGTTCTTTCATTTAGAAAGAACAAAAATATTTTTCTTTTTTTGTGTGAAAAATGGTAAATCTCCCTACAGATATGCTAACAAGATAAATAAGTTGTAACAAGCGTAGAAAAATGTCGACGTAGCTTGATGAGAGCGTATGGCTTAGTGGTCAGAACGCTTGGACGGTTTTCAAAAGGCGCAGATTCAAATCCCGCTTTGAAAAACGTTCAAAGTTTTATAAGTTTACATATAAGTATTTTTCTTTCCTTAGTTTGGATTAACACTTGAAATTCAATAAAAATATTTTTTTAAATCAGTTCAGCACGGTGATATCTTCTACAAAATTGGACGAAAAGGGAAAACTCTCCATATTAATCCACTAGATTCTGTTTGCCTAGCCTACTATACGGGAAAGAGCGTGAGGTTATAAAAAGAAACCATATGAAAATCGACATTGCTATTCAATATAAACATTCGATTTAGTACAAGTTACTATGTTCACAATACAAGTATGTAACATACACATACGTACGTATGTGTGAAGAGATCGGAACGCAAATATAAACAGTGGTCACGCTCGAGACACTCGTAACGGTCGGTGACGGACAAATGGCCACTTGACACGAATCAGTGGAACCACTACAGAAGGTGAGTGGTCTAAGTAAGTGGATGTAGCGATTTTCGTAAGTATTATTTATAGCTTCTCATTATATTCCGCTTATAGCAGGTTAGGCTAAGGGAATCGAGTGTTAAGATACTCTGTTCTCCATTTTCCGTCGAATTTCCGATACATCATGTGTTGAGTGATGGATTTTAACGCTGCGCCGCAATTACCTTGTTCAGAGCGAGGAAATGAAAATAATTTATGTCCACAAGTGAGAATCGCACTTACAGTCAGGATCTGGGCTGCTATGCTACGACAGCCTCAATGACAATTTAAAGACAATGTGATCAGTTAAATTGGTGTGCCAATTATTAATAGTACCTAATATTAGTAAATTAAAAATCATTAGTATGTATATTACAATAGTTATTGTTACATTCGAATTTATTCATAAAAAATAACACTGTATTAATAATTTCATATTAAACGCTTCAAGCAACATGTCAGACTGGGATTTAAAATTACCCTATTTAGAAGCTCTTTTAGAGCTTTTACTTATGAAAACTATTTGTACAAATTCATACTTTTATTTGTACAAATTTATACTTTCTTTTCTAACAAATATTGTTAGTAATAAAATATGTATATCAAATATAATAATATATAATGGTTGTAGTTCGACTCCCATTCGTCTTATCTACTCTTGTTACTCAACTAGCGATGTCCACAATTTGGACAGAGTATGGAGAACGGAGTCTCGATATTATTTGTTTTAGATTTTTTCAACTTATCCCGCTATTCACGTTACTTTATACAATTCACGTTACTTTATTCAAATAAACAAACCAAAAAATATATTAATTGTTAGAGAGTAAAACGCGGCTTCGTTTACTTCAATTTGTTTTTATATTATAGACAAAAAATAATATATATATTTTAATCTCTAATTATGTACCAAGCTCCATGATAATTAGTTAAGTAGATAAAAAATATAAAAAATCTGCTTCACGCTGTATCCCGCACACAGCAGAGTAAGTACAGCGAACCTGTGTGTGAAAGTGAGGGATGGAGTGTTAAAACACTCCATCCCTCACTTTCCACCGAAATCTGGAGGCACTTAACAAGTGGCGGAACTTAACGCCGCGCGTTGCCTCGACACCAGAGCGAATAAATGAAAATATAAATTAAAATAAGTATTTCATTTCCTCGAGTGGGGATTGAACCCACTTTTATAATAACAGTATGATATAATATACAAAACAGTAGTATTAAACCAAACACAAAAACAATAATTATGAGCAAACAACATATTTAAACGAGCGTTAACATAAATAAAAGTAGTAATCGCGATCGAGCCACTCCAAGCGGTCTCTGTGACAGATAAATGGCCACTTGACACGACTCACTGTACATACTATAGAGAATGTGAATGTTGGTATATTATTGAAATATATTATGCAGAATATGGTGTGTAAGTTCGATTACAGTTTAAAGTTAATATTTATATGAGAATAGTTAGTTATTTATTATTAGTTAATAGTTGTTATTGAAAAGTTAATTTCATTGTAAAAGTAAAAAAAATAAAAAAATTAAATTAGCTTCACGCTATATCCCGCACACAGCAGGGTAGGCAGAGGGAACCTAGGTTTTATCACTACATCATAAAAAAATCAATCTGAGGCTCGTCGTGGCGCAGCGGCACGAAGTGACTGTAAAACCGACTGGTTGTGGGTTGGATCCCCACTCGAGAAGATGAAATATTTACTTAAATTTATATTTCCATTTCTTCGCCCTGGAGTCGAGGCTAAGCGCGGCGTTGAGTTCTGTCACTCAACACGCAATGCCTCCAGAATTCGGCAAAAAGTGGTGGACAGAGTGTCTTAACACTATGTTCCCTCTGTCTACCCTGTTGTGTGCAGGATACAGCGTGAAGCTGACCACTACATCATGATCGCCTTAAATGTATTACTTGACCATAATTTTATTGACTAACGTTTATAATATTTACTTTATCTATATGAGAAAACATTTTATTCGTTCGGTATATGTTTTGAGTAAACATTTCTATGTATTAATATTAATATAAATAAATTACAAAAAATAAATCAGCTTCACGTTGTATCCCGCACACAGCAGGGTAGGCAGAGGGAACCTAAGGTACACTGTTTCTATTACGACCCTCCGCTCCTAAATTCCGCCCTTTGCTTCATTAAAAAAATCTGCTTTGCCTTGTATCTCGCACACAGCAGGGTAGGTAGAGGGAACCTAGTGCTTAGACAGAAATAAAATCTCTTCCATCTCTAAATTAGACCAAACACGACTGGTTACACTCAAATAACGATCGTTGTTGCAGGATCGACAGCGGCAACGGCTGAGTGCAAATGAGCTTTTTTGGTCCAATGTACAGTACAGTGCTTTGTACGTGAGTGAAATGTACCGCAACTTACGAGTTTCCTCCCGTTTTCAGGGTTCAATATTCGAAGTTTGTGTAAGTTTTGGTGAAGTTTAGTGTTGTGTTTTTGGGTTGTTAAGTTTAGTTATATATGTTATTTTTTGTATTATAATTTGTGTTTTATTGTAATAAGTAAACAAATTACAAATAATATTAAAATGATTTTAAAAATTTAATATTTTAATAGTTTTTGGTGAGGTCAGTCGCGGCGATGGGGCACAAGCATAGGACTGTACACGCTACGGGTTACGGATTATGGATTTTATCTCTATTAGCAAAAATTAAATATTTAGCGTTTTCATTTTCTCACTCAGATACAGTATCTTGCCTAGTGGCAAAGCGTGGTGTTGAGTTCCGCTTTTGAAAAACTTATACCACCTGAATGCAGCGGAAAGTAAGGAACGGGGGCTAATGGGGATGGAATATCTTAACACTAGACTCCCAGATTCCCTCCTTGCGGGATATAGTGTAAAACTAATAAAAGCAATTCCACGTTTTCTTTCGTGTATCATGTCAGTTCAGAGAAAACCTAATGTCAAAACTTTCCACCCTCTGTTATACGCCCCAGCAGACCAACGAAAAAAAATCATATCCCCAACTGGAAATCGAAGGCTGATGAGTCAAAATAACCTGTGACCTACTCGTATTAACATAGGTTCCCAATCTAAAAAATACTATAATTACAAAAACATATATATATCAAATAATAAAATACCTCCACTCTTACAATATGCACATAATATTAAATCTATCTACTCGGAACAAAACTCATTTGTTTCACAGTACTGTCAAATTATACAACGTATCACCGTGACAGGTTAAAGCAATAATGACCAAAAGGGTCATTTTTCAAGTTTCTGCAAGTAACATTCTTAATGAAAATGTAAATTTTTGGAAAATAATCAAACAATTATCACCGTATAATCGTATGTGAATGATGAATGGCCGCATTGTGTATTGGATTCGGTGATATTGTGATAAAATTCGCGGATGTTTTATTTTTGTTTGCTTTTTGTGTTTTTCGCTTTATAATAATAAATTATTTGGAACGAAGAGAGAGACTCTAAGCGCAATTGTTGTGAGGTCGATTTTCGCTCAGGGGAATGAATTATTTTCATTTGCTCGCTTTGGTAATAAGACAAAAGATGACATTGAGCTTCACAACTCAACACACAATGCCTTACATTGGCAGAAAATGGAGAAAAGCGTAGTAAAAAGACAATGTGATTCCACTTTCTGCTCCTATGCCTTTCTAGCAATTTGAAGAATATAACGAGAAGTAAAAAAATCTTTAGGTAATATACATGTAAAATACTTAACAAACTTTATGGATCTATCGCCTCAACTGTCATATCACGGCACACAAAGATGATCTAGTGTTAAGATATTTAGTTTTCTGCTTTTCCAAATTCAAAATATAGTCCTCAGAGTATCTGAACTCTATATACATTAATATTTTACATATTTTTTTCAGCTGCACGCTGTATTCTGCATTTAGCGAGATACGCAAAGGGAACATGGGAGTCTAGTGTTAAGACATTCCCATTTAGACACTTCCGTTCCCCATTTTCCGACGAATTAATTAGCGGAACCGCGTTTGTCTCGTTACCAGAACGAAGAGAAAGAAAATATTAAATATTAATGTTAGACATATATAGGCGTAAGTATAAACCTAATCGTTAGCGTGGCGACGCGTAGCCATACGAAGGTATATACTTACATATATATTATTACATATATAATGAACATAATTAAGTTGTTGCAATTTGAAATTAATATTGAACTTTAACATTAATTGTAAATAAATGTTTGTTAAATAAAATCACAATTTTCTGTAAAAAATTCGTAACACTTAATTTTTTGTTATATTCAGTTTCTGTAATAGTCTTGTCATGTATGCATATTACTTGTACTAACACGGTGTCTCACATCTGACGTCTCGAGACGCCTACCTTTTTTATTGGCTCGAGTGTGCCTCTGTGCCATGACTGGCATCACATTATGTATACAAAATTGTAAGGATTAAATAAAGAGGTCTTATATACAGCTTTATTATTAGCTTAAAAGCTACTACTAAAAGTACTACATTCTAAAATGTTAAAATTTCTCTAAGTAAAATTAATTTATTTCATTATAACATCTAAGACGAAGTCGACGGGAAATCAGTGTTGTTACTTAACTTTTAACTTCATTAAACGTTGATTGCTTCAAAATTTCTGAACGACTGAAAATTCCGCGTGTTTATATTATATCGTAAATCAATTGAGGGCGTTTTGGTCTCATACTTGGGTCGGCTTTATCATTTTTTTTCATTTTTGATTTTTTTTGCGTATTCACGCCATACGACTCAAATAATAGGCAGGTGTAGCTAGAAGTTCCTTTATGGAAAGGAACCGCGCCATTTTTGTTACCAGAGCAATGACGTCAAAATAATTTACTCTCTCGAGTAGGAACTTAACCCACAACCGTCACGCTTACTTTATTAACACTCGATTTCGTTTCTCTAATTTAATTAATAACTTAATTTAATAATTAAAATACTCAAAAACGTGAACAAGCTGTAAATTCAATGGGCTGTGGACGTTATCTCCTTTATTATTAAAACAGACATCAAAGGAGCTGGCTTTCAAAAAGTTTTCAATAGCATTTCGATGAAGGAATAACGTCAAGTGAAGAGGGTTACACTAGCATAAGCCATTGTTACCAAATCTTTTGTCCCGACACGACGGTACTTTGAGTGTAAGATTTTAATTAGATCAATGCCGCCATATTTGATCGTAACTTGGTTTAGCTGTACATTTATAACGGATGTTTATTGTTGCATGCTTATTTATATCTGTAGTTCCGATTTGGTGGAAAAAAAATAACTCAATAAGAATTCTTATATGGAAAAGGACGTGTCATATGATGATAAGCAAGGTGGATAAGTGAAATAAGAAAGTTCGTATGCTAGAAATGGGAAAGTCAAAGAGGGAGGCAAATCAGAAAATGCGAATAATCCCATTTTCATCATTATATGGTTATTGTATATGTGGGTATATTTATATGTATATTTGTCCATAACTTTCTTAAATTATTCATATTGATATAACTATTTTTTATTTAAATATTTCAACCTACGAATACGTCAAGAGACGCCAGTCGTGGCGCTTGGGCACAAAATGTGACTAAAATCGACTGGTTGTGGGTTCAATCCTCACTCAAGGAAGGGAAATATTTATTTATATTTATATCTTCATTTCTTCGCTCTGATGTTGAGGTAAAGCGCGGCGCTAAGTTCCGCCAATCAACACGCAATATCTCCAGAATTCGGTGGAATGTGGGGAACGCAGTGTATTAACACTAAGTTTCCTCTGCCTAACCTGCTATGTGCGGGATACAGCGTGGACCTAATTTATTTATTAACTTTATTTATTTATTAACTTACTAATTAAAACTGGAATCCACGCAGTACTTCGTTTATTTATTTTCAATAACTTTTATTTAAGTTTTGATTCCAAGAAGACACAATTTATATACAAAGACTGTTACAAGAACACTATTGCAGAGTGAGTAATTAACACATTAAAACACCAAGAAAAGGAAATCCAACAAATCCTTATATAAACAATATTTTCATAAAATCCAGATGTTTTAATTTAACAGCTTCACGCTTATCCTGCCCGCCCGTAACCAGCACACAGCTGTGTAGGCAGAGGAAACCTAGTGTTAAGATAGTCCGTTCACAACTTTCCGCTGAATGCCCGGGCTTTTACCTTAGTCCATAGCGAAGCAATTAATATATGAATAAATAATAATTCATTCCCCCGAGTGGGAATCGAACCCACTTGTGCCGCGACGCCCCGACTAGCTTCTATATTTAATTCACAAAGATAATTTTTGAAAAGGTAAGGGCTTAGCACTAAAGTTTTAATTGGATCACAGCAGATCCCTTTTATATATATGAAAAAGATGCTTTCCATTAATATAAAAGTAACTTTAATGATTTCTTTAAAAAAGTTTATAGTCTAAGGTTCTTAGCCCAGGTGGTAAATTCTTTTGTAGCTTGTTAAAAATTAATGTTTTTAAATAGTAACTGAGCAGCACATCTTTTCTGTGAGAAGTGAATAAAAAAAAAATATTCATTAAGTTTTTTTTTTATTCTTATTTCATGTAAATAATCACAACTTATAAAGAATAATAATCAGTCAGCTTATCTAGCTTTATAGCTTAGCAATTTTCCTAATATTGCTGGACCAACATTTTTAAGTAGTTAAAATAAAAAAGTTATTTAAAAAAAAAGTGCAATAACGTCATTGTTGCACCAAATCAGCGATAAACTAATGATAAATTAAAATTAGCTTCACGCTATATCCCGCACACTGCAGGGTAGGCAGAGGGAATCTAGTGTTAAGACACTCCGTTCCCCACTATCTGCCGAATTTTGAGGCATTGTGTGTTGAGTGGTACAACTCAATGACGCGCTTTTGCTTCGACAACAGAGCGAAGTAATGGAAATATACATTTAAGTAAATATTTCATCTCCTCGAGTGGAGATCGAACCCACAACCAGTCGGTTTTACAGTCATACTTTGCACTACTGCGCCACGACTGGCCTCAAACACCTGATGAGACCCAAAATCCTGGAGTACTTCGAAAATGTTTCATTGTCAGCCATATAGGCTATGTAAATATAAGAAATATTTACATATATTTATATATATAAACTTATTTTATAATTAAATTTTTACATAATATTCTATCGACATTTATTCGACAACAACTGCCATTGACATCGATATCAAAAGTACAGCTTAAGTAGCGCAGAACTTTTGATACCCACTCAACCAAAGACCAATCAACCAAAAACTAAAAAGTATTGTCTATCATAATACACAGTTATTTCTAAATTAAGCTAAAGTAACAAAGTAATTTAAATAACATTATATTTTTTTAAAAGAAATATGTAAAAATTCTTAAGTAGTTCCAATAGAACTTAAAGTTAGTTCGTATCAAATTCAGATTACGTTGCTGATGCTGTGAACTTTGAAACTACGGCAAAAAATGTTCAAGCATTTTTTAAGATATGATAATCTTCTTATTTAAAGTCAGATATAAAAGCAAATACAAAAGATTGAGTATGATGATCGAGATCTAATATTATAAATATCCAAAGTTCATAAATAATCATAAATTTTTGTATGAATAAATATGATTTTGTATGAACAAAAAAAATGTAAGTCAAAAACAAAAGGCCTGTCGTGGCGCAGCGGTACAAAAGTGTGACTGTAAAACTGACTGGTTATGGATTCGATCCCCACTCGAGGAGGAGAAACATTACTTAAATCTATATTTCCATTTCTTCGCTCTGGTCTCGAGGCTAAGCGCGGCGTTGAGTTCTGCCATTTAACACGCAATGCCTCCAGAATTCGGCAGAAAGTGGGGAACGGAGTGTCTTTCACTACATTCCCTCTGCCTACCCTGCTGTGTGCGGGATACAGCGTGAAGCTGATTTATTCAAAAACAAAATTTTTAAATTAGACGTTCCTACAAACATCAATAAGACATGAATACTATTTATTTTCTAAAATAATAATTTTCGTGTTCATCAAGCGAGCAAAGCCGCTGGCGGTTAGCCTTATTGACAGACAGACAAGCGACATCGAAAAGGCTTATTGTCATGTGGGTACTAAGCTCCAAGTAGTGTATCGAATTGTCTCGGTAGACATAGAACAGAATGTTTTAACTCTAGCTTTCCTTTTACAGGCTCAAAATAAGTTATACCTACTACAAAATAATCAATTTCGAATTTAATTAATTAAATTCTAAATAGATCCTTTTCACTTAAAATAATTAGCTGATTACGAATAAACTGTGTAAAAATTTTAATAAAAACTTGTTTATTGGTATGTAGAGACATTGAGAAAAAATATTTTTGAATTTTAAAAAGTAAAGCTATCGTGGTGCAGCACAGCGTTGGCGTAGACGGCGGTTGTGAGTTCGATTTCCACTCGGAAGAATTATTTCCAGTTCGTCACTGTGGTATTAAGATGAAGTGTAGACTTGAGTTCCGAAAATTGAAGCGGAAAGTACGGAATGGAGTATCTTAACAATAGGTTCCCTTTACCTACACTGCTTTATGCGCAATATTAAGTAAAAAAAAAAACATTGAATATAAACACTTATACATATGTTCCATCAAACCATTCCTTATTTGCATAAACTCAAAGTCTTAATTCGTATAGCAAATAAACTATAGTTTAATAACATTTTTTTTATTTTAGTTTGCTTAACACGCTATTTATATTTCACGCCTGTACTTCGAGTGTCACGCCAAATCCTAGGGATCTCGTTGACCTGGAAAGCTATAATTTTGCATAGATTCTAGTATTTTACATTTTAATGTCGCCATTCCGCTAAGTACTCGGAGACTTGGCGACGGAACGAGATTTAGGATGCCGATTTTATCGTCGCTATATTTTGGCTAATTCCGTGAAACGAGACACAACATTTAGTTGATTATTTCGATTGCCCGGTATTATTTTGTAATTTTTTTACATATATTCGAACTCTGGTCTTTGGGACAGAATTTTTTTTTTTTATTTACAGTCAATTTCATGTACGTAGTAGAGTAGGCAGAGGGAGTATATTGTTAAGACACTCCGTTTCCTAAATTCCGCCGAATTCTTGAGTTGAAGCTCAACGCCGCGCTTTGTCTCGACACCAGAGTAAAGAAATAAAAGTGTCAAATATTTTCTTTTCTCGAATAATAATCGAACTCACCACCTGTCACGTTTACAGTAACACCCCAGCCCCAACCTACCTACCTTGGCCTAGAAAATATGAAGTAAAATAAATAATGTAAATCAACATAGAAATATTTGTTAATACAAAAACGTAACAAATTACTTTTACATTCGTATTATTATATGACGATGAAGCCGTAATAGAATTTTTATTGGCTTCTCACAAATGTGTCGAGAGGGTTGCGTCGCCCATTTGATTTATTTACTTTGCGGTATAATTATTGATTGCGAGGTGTGAAAGGTCTTAGTGGCGCAGCGGAAAAGATGGGTGGGTGATGGTTCAATTCTCACTCGGAAACACGACTAAATGCTATAAGCATAATATAGCACTGAATAAAGGCGGAAAGAGAAAAAGTGTCTTAATAGTAGTCTTGGAGAAGCTTAAAAATATGTTCGTTTTTCAACACCTTTTTTTAAGGGTTATGTCCTTTTTAAGAAAGAAATTCTTATAATATCACTTTGTTGTCCGTCTTTCTGTCTGTTCGTCTGCAAGTCTGTCAAAACAATTAATCTCAAGAACGCTTATACATACAGAGTTGCAATTCAAACCATATACTAAGATATACGGTCATTTAATTTACTGAAAAAATGTATCTCTACATTTACTTTAAATTTAATAAAAGTGTAGCCGTTTATATCGCAAAAGCAGGTATTTAAATTAAAAACATATAAACGTATTTCAACACTACAAAGGGAATCAAAATAAAAAGGGTACTTCCGGTTGACGTAGAATTATGTAATTTGGCAGCTAGCATCTACATACATACATAGCTACATAATACTAGTTCAGGAAAAACACTGAAAACTGTATATTTGTGGTTAAATAATATTGGATTTAAAAAAAAAGACTTTTTAAATGTTAAAATATATTTATGAGTTAGTATTTTCTCTTGCAAAATGATATAACTAAATCAATGATAATATTTGGATAGCAGAAATATGTAAAAATCTTTCTACAGATTTTTAAATATGAATTTAAATATAATTATTAAATTATTTTTAATAAATATATTTTATATCTTCGTGTTTTATCTAGGGTATATAACGTCACTTTAACATTACTTGTGAATGGAACGCGTAATTAAAGAACTGAACTATAGTATTATTTATAAGATTGTGTTTATCTTAAGCTATAAATTAAATAATATTATAAATTATATTTATAATATTTTTTTATAAGTTATTATTATTTCTTTTTTAATTAATTATATATTATTTTAATTTACCTACACATTTTGGTTCTGGTATGGATCGTTACAGTACTTGGACAGTTTGTAGGAGGTTCAGATGCTAAACCTACCATGCACATTTTTTTATACATTTTCCAAAAATGTATATATATCTATTTAAGGTAATTTTTTGGTTATAAGAATCATAGATACATATTAGCTGGTACTATGCGTTAATGATATAAATACTAGTTTATCTTTTTTAATTTCACATTATTTTTTAACACATAAATGTCAAGGAAAAATAAATGTCACTTTATTTTTTTTTATCATATAGTACGACACATCTAGAACTAACCTAAATCTATCTTTTGAGAAAAATACAAATATATTCCAGACATAATATGTAAACTATCTTCGATAAAATTACATATGCTGTTCACGTTCTGTAGATATGCCTACAAATGAGCGTACTTGTTTAATCTTTTTGACTTTCTTAGAAACTCGGAGTGTAACCTCCCATCAACCAGAAATAAAATGCTTCTAACATTTTGGTAGCACTAGCAAAAATCTGAGTATAAGATATAAACTGACAATTTGCTATGTAAAAGGTAATGCTTATACTAAAATTCTCTTTGCATATTTTGAGGCTGCTACATACCTATAGGATGTTCAGATAGTGGCAAAGGTAATAAAAATAATAATTTTATAATTTCAAAATTTACTAAAAAGTGATCAGGACTATATATACTATAGGATAGCAAACACTAAAATAACGTGGAGAAAATGGCACTAAATTCAAGTTCGTACATACTTCTTCGGCATCCTATAGAGAATGCACCAAATGCTTTTTGACCAGTCATGCATAGTTCTATGAATTTGTGATAGATTTTGATGTTGATTTAATTTTAGTTTTCTAGACTTTATTTAATTAGGGCATTAATTAGTAGGATCATTTAGATTTGATTTCGTACAGAAAGCTACACATGGCTCGCAAGCTTCCGGTACTGTTATGAGTCCTATTCTTGCAACGTTTTGAGTATCAGAGAATCAGTAGAATTGAAATTTCATTGCAAATAAACCTAAGTATAAAATGAACCAACTACTTTCGTATATATATCTAGAAATCGTTAATTAATTTAAATTTTCCAACACATAGTCTAATGACCAGTCGTGGCCCAGGGGCACAAATTGTGACTGTAAAACAGACTGGTGTGGGTTCGGTGCCCACTCGAAGTGATGAAATATTTACTTACATTTATATTGCCATTTCTTCGCTCCGGTGTCGAAGCAAATCGCGGCGTTGAGTTTTACCAATCAACACGCAATGCCTTCAAAATTCCGGCAGAAAGTGTGGAACGGAGTGTCTTAACACTAGGTTTCCTCTGCCTACTCTGTTGTGTGTGGGCATCACACACAACAGGGACACACACAGCGTGAAGCGGATTTTTACAGCTATCTAATTATAATTTTTATTTTAGCAGAATTTAATATAATACAATCTATCTTTTTCATAGTCCACGTTGCTTTAAAGTCCTTAACTAGTTGCAGGTGGCAGCTAACTTATTAATCACGGCAACACCTGTGACCGGTCGAGTTAAAGTTTTTGTACCATCCATTATAATTACAGTGACTGCTCATTTTATATGAAGATATCAATTATATTGTATGGAATGTTATAGTAATAAAAACATGGTTTAAAAATATTTAATTAAATGGTTTAAGGTACTTTTGGTGTATATTACAATTTTTTATTTATTTATTTGGTTGTTATATTTATCTTTGGTATGAAAGGTTGAAGGGAGACCTCGGTTGATCCTGCGAAAACCTAATATCAAAGATACTGGAGGTAGGTCATGTAAATAGCAAGACGACCCACAGGAGATCATGTAGAGAGAGATTGTTGACAGTGGAAGAGGCGAAAGAGGTATGTAGAGACCGTAGCGTTTAGCGCTCCGTTCTCTCTGGCTACTCCGCTAGGAATAAAGCGTGAAGTTAAGTAAGTAATCTTTATACTGTATATATGGGTTTAATTGTTAATCCGCTCATCTGCTCGATTTGTGCCACATAAAGTAAGATTAGTTGAGGGAACCTTTCATCAATACACTTCGTTTCCCAACTTTTCATTGTGTATTAAGTGGCGAAATTCATCACTGCCATTTATCTAACCAAATCGGGGATATAAAAATAATTTAAATGACATTCCCACAAATGGAGATAGAACCAAAAATCATTTGATTCACAGTCACGCTGATCCACTGCGCCACAACGTAAATAATAATTGCAGTTATGTAACATAACAATATAATAGCCCCAAGTGCCCTAAGTGTGTTACAATACCTCCAAATTATACAAAATCTTACACAAATTTTAGCTAATGTATTGTTCTGATGTACCGTAATACTAAATTAATGTATTATAAATTGTCTAATTTTTGATTGAAAGTGAAACAAACATTGATCCTCAAGCCTATAATATTAGTAGGATACAAATATTCATATAAGAAAATGCCACTAGGTATTTCATTTGGCAGCACATCTGGAAAGTTAACCGGAGTCTAGAACCGACTCGGAAATTGCCAAGTAAAAACTGAAGTTGCATTTCCTTTAACTTTCTGTGGAAGACGGTAAGCGATTACACTCGAGTTATTAACACTTTGCTCTTTTAATTGGAATTAAGTGCTTCCAATAAGGAAATGGAGAATAATGCAGTTTTCTTATCGTTTTTTGGAAAATTATTAGGTAAATGACAGTAATTTAGAAAACGTGCTTGGCAGTCGTTCAGTTTAGTTCTATAGTTATGGCGTTTGGTTTTGTAACATACTCGTATAAATTGGTTATTTATTCTCACATTCTCATGTCACATTTCACAGCCATTCAAAATGTATGCTTCACAGGGCAAAAAATAAATAGTTACCGGAGCGAGCAAATTAAAATAATAAATACTTCAGCCCCCCGATTGGGAATCGAATCCACAATCGTCGCGCTTACTGTCGCCAGCTTTTCCTCTGCGCCACGACGGACGCCTCAACATGTTTAATAATTTATATTAATATAATAAATTCAAGCTTTATTATGTTTTACTTGTAACAAATAATACACTTCTAATGATCATTAGAAACCACCATTTTGTTTCTTCGAACTATTCTACGTTATAGTGCACAGTGTTTATGTAAATTGAAATTCAGTAAAATCACCAAGCAAGAAACTATTGACTCAACTCAGTCCTTAGCTCTTTGAGTTAGAAAGTACATTCCGTAAGCAATGTTTCTACGAACTAACTTTGAGTTCGTCTAAATTGAATATTAATGATTTCTAAGTTCTTAAAAATAGTTAATAGAATGAAGGCTTATAGTGGAAAGTTTACATGAGGTCTCATGCTTTAAGCCTTGTATAAGAAATATTTTATTTTTTTTTCAGCTTTTCCGATATTTGCATATAGCAGGATGTGTAAAGAAAGCCTAGTGTCCGGATGCACTGTGAGACACTTTTTCTAGAATGTTGAGTGGCGTAACACAACGCTGTACTTTGTCTGGTCAGAATGGAGAAATTAACCACTTTATTGGCCCAGGTGGCGATCGAACTCACAAGCAGTGTTTTGCATTCAGTTATTTTTCGAAAATGTCATATTTTATGTGTTATTTCCGTGTGTAGTGTATGTAGTGAAAGTTTTATATGTCTGATATATATTTTTAAGTGTTATCCCACTAAGGAAAGAAAAACACCTTGATAGGTTTAAGTCAGAACTTTTGGACAGTTTTCAAAAGGCCAACGTTCAAATCCGCTACGTCTAATTTCTTATAAATTTTCTAAGAAAGTAACTGTAACTTGAACTCATATAACCCTTCCAGTATGAAATACGTAAATTTATATACTCTATAAATTATGTAAATATTTGAATGAAATGATATTTCTAAAACATATTTTTAATAATATAGATATATTAAACATGCAAAGGAAGAATTGTATTTCTTTAGATATTCATTTCTATAGAATTAGTCTTTGTAGATTTATCAGGAGTTCTTGCCTCGTTTTCCAACCAATTGAATCCCTTCCTTCGTTCCCATTCATTGATTATTCGCTTAATTAAATCCAAGTCCATATCAGTGAAACATGATAACTTTGTAATATTTATATATTTCGTACCTATATATAAATAATAAGAGACAAGATCGTGATAAAGTCGTAGATTCAAATTTACTGTCTGATTATAACTTATTTAGAGGAAGTGGGGACTAACAGAGACGTAAGGTACAACGGTGCATCATACACATATGTATGCATAAATATATACTGGCCATTTTTTGTTTTCGCTAACGAGAATACTACGCGCGTTGTTGTGTACAACATGTTTTTTTCCCCATTTCTTAATCTAATTATGTGGTTACCATTTTTTATATATATATATATATATATATATATATATATATATATATATATATATATATATATATATATATATATTTAGTGTAGAATCCAGCACTCCAGCTATTCATATTTTTTTTGTTGGAGGCATAATGGGGATGAGTCCACGGGGCGCGATGGGATACTTTTTGCCTCAATCTACGAAAATAGATTTAGAAGAAAAAGAAGAAGTCAATAAAAGAAGAAGTGTTCAAATCAAAATAAGCGATTAAATAAAATTCAGGGAAATGACATCAAAAAAGTAAGCAAGAACACGCGATATAGGTGAACAATATTTAGCTTACGTTTGTGAGGCATTGATATATTTGTCAAATGTACGATGGGCACTTACAACGTGTGTAAGTGCTGATAAGAAAAATATAAATGAAATCCATTTCACTGTTCCCCAGGATTGGCTACCCCCATTTGCTCTACCCGATACTGCTGCTATTCTGCAAAGATTTCTTACTATTACATAGTGTTTTGAGTAGCGATACTCAACGCCGCGTTTGGTCTTGTTAACAGAGCGAGTAAATATTTCATTACCTCGATTGGGACCCCAGAACCGTCACTTTTCCAGTCAGACTTTATACCGCTTCATCATAACGGTTTCAGCGTCATTATTTTATAACATTTTAATTAAAACAGTCTTATCTAGGTCGGCAAAACTTGTTTGATCTGTAGTAAAATCTTTCACTTAAATTTTTATCCGTAGATATTTGAATAAAGTTCAAGTCAATTTAGATCGGCTTCAGTTTACGTAATTTGGAATAAAACATCGTAGCTCTGGGTTTTGTATAAATTGAACAAATTGATTAGTTTTAATTTTTAATATAATAATAATTATTTTCTTTGTATAATTAATGTGGCCAGGCCTTTTAGGCCAGTCGTGGCTCAGGTGCACAACCATGCGACTATAACTGCGATATGTTGTGGATTCGATTTCGAGCACGCAATGCCTCCAGAATTCGGCGAAAAGTGGGGAACCCCCCTAGTCTGCCGACACTGCTGTATGTGGGATATAGAGTGAACCTAAAAAAAAGTAAGAAATATAAATCAACCTTACATTAAAAGTAATAAATAAAAGAGGTGTTATAACATTAAATTAAAAGTACTCATTTCTCAAGTAATAACCTAAGTATGTTGAGTAAAGCAACAAAACATTTTACAGTAACAAGAACGTACTGGAAATTGCTCGAGAATGTAATAGTAAATATTTACCTTGAAATGAACGGTCCAGTTGTATTTTGTACCTGAAATTATTAAGGATTCTTAATAATTTCAGCAAATATATTAAATTTCATTTCTTTTGCATTTATGTGATTCAATTTAGTTATTTTATAAGTTTTTTTTTGAGGGTATCAGTATTTCGACATTAAAAGAGATAGTTAGTTCTCCTTTTTTTGTATGCCAAGGGTAAAACGGAACCCTATTCCTATGTACGTCTGTCTGTTTGTTTGTCTGTCTGTCTTCAGGCTGTATATGCCTCATGAACCATGATAGTAAAACAGTAGATTTTTTTTGATTTTATCTATAAAGATAATATTACAGTGTGATTGGCATTTGTTATCATTTATTTTCATTCATTTGACAATATATACCAGTTTTAGTTTATAATTTTACATAGCAATTTTATATCGGAGTAGTAAATAAAATTTAAAACATAATATTATCGCTTTGGGTTTTGAATATTCATCATCCTATTAAGACAGAAAAACCATACTAAGCACCAATTCCTTCCTACCTTCAATTTTCTATAGCAGGATTGAATTTCTTTTAACTTATTAGTTTTTTCTGCAGATCGCTGAATAGTTGACGTTAACACATGAGTTTACAATGAAGGCAATAAAAAATTGTAAATAAAATAAAAAATCAGCTTCACGCTGTACCCCGCACAGAGCAGGGTAGGCAGAGGGTTAAGACACTCCGTTCCCCATTTTCACCAAGTTCTAGAGGCATTGCGTGTTGAGTTGCGAATTTCAACGCAGTGCTTTGCCTCGACACCAGAGCAAAGAAATGAAAACATAAATATAAGTAAATATTTCACTTTCCTCGAGTGGGGATCGAACCCAAAACCAGTTGATTTAACAGTCATATTTTGTGCACTGCGCCACGACTGGCCTCAAAAACTCTACATAATAATAATAATAATAAATTGCTATACGATTTATTCGCTTTCTAATTCTATTTAATCTTTTATTATTCTGACTGGTAGTTTAAAGGTTAAATTTTCACAACTTGAGATATTACTCAAGTTAGTTTATTAGTGTTCGTGTCATATAACAAATTCTGCGTAAAAAGCATTTTCTTATCACGAAATCCTAGTATAAAATAATTTTTAAAAAAAGAATAGTTTTAAACTAGTGCTTTTAATATTTTTGTATATTGCATATTAAGTGTCAAAACTTAAGGCCGCGCCTTGTCTTGTTATTAGAGGAAGAAAATAATTTATTATCGCGAATCGGACGCAAGCGTATTTTTCACTGTTGTATGTGAAATCAAGAATCAAGAATCTATACTCATATATTCATACAGATTCATCTGTATGAGTAACTGTTATAATAAAAAAAAAAATTAGAGTGGACTTTAACACGTTAAAGGGACAGTTCAATTTTTCCTAGTTAACGTGTGAATTTTGAGAAATTCCATCATATTAAAATTTTAAAAACCTTTTTATATATTATATATACATACATATATATATATATATATATATATACACATATATATGATATATATATATATATATATATATATATATATATATATATATATATATATATATAAATATATAGTATATATATATATATATATTATATATATATATATATAACTATATATATATATATATATATAGGTTATATATAACTAACTAGGAAAAATTGAACTGTCCCTTTAACGTGTTAAAGTCCACTCTAATTTTTTTTTTATTATAACAGTTACTCATACAGATGAATCTGTATGAATAACTGTTATAATAAAAAATATATATATATATATATAGTATATATAATATATATATATATATATATATATATATATATATATATATATATATATATATATATATATATATATATATGTATATATATATGTATATGTATATATATATATATATATATCCATAGTTTTGTATACATGTTTTTGTCCCCTCTAATAATTTGCTTTATAAGCTGCTATCATGTTTACACTCTTAAGTGGATGATAATTATGTAGTTTTAATATGACAGTGTACTAAGTCCTTAATACATAGAACGGAGAACGGAATAGTTGAACACTACATTTTTTGATTCCTTCCCGTAAAACTGTACTTTTATAAGGCAAACTAAAAATATTTTAAATAACTCCACTCGTACTGACGCCACGTTCTAATTACGACCTACTTTTAAACATGCCTTATTGACTAATTAGTAACTTTGACTTTACGTACTTATGACGGCAGCGAAATTTTATAATAATCAAAAATTTACTTAAATATTTCTATGGAATTTAAAGTATATTTATTTTTTTGTTTCAGACTAACTTTTTAAAGCCAGTCGTGGCGCAGAGGATAAAAGTGTGACTGCAAAATCGATTGGTTGATGGTTCGATCCCCACTCGAGGAGATGAATTATTTATTTATAGTCGAGGTAAAGCGTTAAGTTCCGTCACTCAACACGCAATGCCTTCAGAAATCGGGGGAAAGTGGGAAACAGATTGTCTTGACACTAGTTTCACTCTGCCTACCCTGCTGTGATACATCGTGAAGCTGATTTATTTTTATTTACAATTTTTTTTATTTAAGTACAAGTTTTTTATAGGAATTTTGGAACTCTGGTTTCTTTTCACTAGAAAAAAATAATAAGAATTGAAAATATAATATTTTAACAGCAAAACAGTCAACAATTTTATTTGATTCAGTCTATTCAATAATGTCAATTGTAACTAATCGATGTCTCAAAAAATTGACGGAAAGTGAGGCGCGCAGTGTCCTTACACTAGATTTCTTAAAAATCTAAATAATATTTGAAATTTACTTAAGAAATAAAACGTCTTAGTTAAAAAAATTACAAAAAAAAAACACCGTTCTCTATGACAGTTAGCTAAACAAGAATAGGCAAATATAAAGTTACAAAGAGAAGCGAGACTATAAATAGCTTTCTGACAAAAGAACAAAGTAATAAAAATAATAAAATGCAAAAGCAAAAATATTTTACGAGTCATATCACGGCAACAAGTTGGAAGTAGGAGTGCGAGACGGTTCGAAAGGAAAGTTGTCGTTTTAGAAAATAAGGCGGACGGATTAAGAATTTTAATTAAATTCAAGAATCAAAAAAACGTTGAATAGGTACTATGTTGTTTCCTGAGGCCATTTTGAACTGAATGGGATTTCCCGTTCAGTTCAAAATGGCCTCAGGAATCTATACATAAGCCTTAAAAATTAGCAGGCTGATCTTAATTTAAATAATTTTATATAAACAAAAAACAATAATTCAAAAAAAATCAATTCAATTCTTATTTGTCTTGCCTAAAATATTTACGACTTTCGATCAACTAATGAAGCGCTAAAAATATTTTATAATATTCCTATCCAAGCTTCCTATGCTACAACTAGATAATGGCGTCACAAGCTATTAACGTATTTCGGACTTAGTTTTCTTCAAACTAGATAATTTAATAATTTTCTTTTACACTATGTGAGGCCAGTTGTGGCGTAGGGGCACAAGTGTGCCACTGTAAACGCGGCTGGTAGTGGATTCGAAGCCCACTAATCTATACTTATAATAAATCTGTAGAAAAGTCGTTTCTGTACATTGAAAATATTTAAAAAAAAATTAGCTAGGGTGTTAAAGGATAACTAACAGAATCCATTTCCAACATTTTTGGAATTTTTGTCTGTTTGTCTGTTTGTCTGTTTTCCTGTTTATGTGAACACGCATCACGTCAAAAGTACACAATATATTTAAGCAAGTTTTATACGTAAAAATTACCAGTAAATCAAAGTAACATTTAGTGTTTATTTCATTGTAATAGCTTCACTCTATCAAAAGATATAAGTATTTAAGTTTCCAAGAAGCTTATATTTGAGATAGTAGAACTCGATACTAGAAACGCTATCTATTTTATATTTTAAGTAGGTAGGTAGGTGGGTAGGTAGGTGGGTAGGTAGGTGGGTAGGTAGGTAGGTAGGTGGGTAGGTAGGTGGGTAGGTGGGTGGGTAGGTAGGTAGGTAGGTGGTAGGTAGGTAGGTAGGTAGGTAGGTAGGTGGGTAGGTAGGTAGGTGGGTAGGTGGGTAGGTGGGTAGGTGGGTAGGTAGGTAGGTGGGTAGGTATGGATGTATGGATGTATGGATGTATGGATGTATGGATGTAAGGATGTATGGATGTGTGGATGTATGGATGTATGGATGTATGGATGTATGGATGTATGGATGTATGGATGTATGGATGTATGGATGTATGGATGTATGGGTGTATGGATGTGTGGATGTGTGGATGTATGGATGTATGGATGTATGGATGTATGGATGTATGGATGTATGGAAGTATGGATGTATGGATGTATGGGTTTATGGATGTATGGATGTATGGATGTATGGATGTATGGATGTATGGATGTATGGATGTATGGATGTATGGATGTATGGATGTATGGATGTATGGATGTATGGATGTATGGATGTATGGATGTATGGATGTATGGATGTATGGATGTATGGATGTATGGATGTATGGATGTATGGATGTATGGATGTATGGATGTATGGATGTATGGATGTATGGATGTATGGATGTATGGATGTATGGATGTATGGATGTATGGATGTATGGATGTGTGGATGTATGGATGTAGTGTATATTTTTTTCAATTATTATTACCAGTAAAGTATCGATACTAATGTGATATCTATATATTTAATATATTAAATATTTTTTAGTAAGTTTTATAATTCTAATAGAATTAAACAACTTTATATAATGATTTTTCCTTGCATGCGTTGTAATAATTACAACATAATATATAAGATTTTATATGTTATTTTAATTATTATCTTAAAATAATTAAATGTATTTTGATCAAATTTATTTTCTTAAAAATTAGGAGTGCCCAACAAAGCTATCATTTCTCTATGAAGATATAAATAAATAGTTATAAAGGTCAGTTATTTAATCATTCCACCATTCATACATGACGAATATTACAATAAAAACAATTAAGCTGATTGTACCACTCCCGCACCGCGCTCACGTCTTAGCTCTTTAAATCGCTTAAGTCGTTTCTGAGATAAGCGTCGACTAACAGAAAAACCAAGAAGCCGAGAAAATTAATAAATATTATTGTTACAGCAACAATATTCTATTACTTTGTTAATTGCTCCAATAATAATTTGTTTAATGAAAATCGAAAATGTCATGGTTTTAATCATTTTCACATTAGAAATCATAAGTGCACTGCAAGCATACATTATTTATTACAACAGGAACGTAATTCCCTGTACCGAAACAAATAAATAATTCACAAATTTAAGCGTGTGAAGCCGCGAGCTGGTTGCTGTATTTTATAAAATTTTATGTTGTGATTATAATAGATGGATCACGTGGTGATGTCAATACGTTTTAATCATTGGCATGTAGGTACGTTTTATTAATTTATAGTAGATATATTTCTCAAGAGAACTTAATCAAAACTTTGTATATAAAAAAATACATGAAATAATCATGTTAGGGAAATATCAAATTTATTTTATGAATCAATCTTAATGTTATATTCGAAACAAATGAATTGTATGTAAATTTATTAATACGTTTCAAGTATGCAAAAAAGAAAAAATGCAATAAAATTGCGTTTCTGCTTTTCTTTCCAATGATTTATATTTCTATATATGTGGGACGTAAATGCCATCTTAGTACAGAGTAACCTCTAAAATATATATTTACGTATAGTTAAAGAATAAAAAATGTAAAGAGGAATGTGTGATTTCTCTATAGAATATATTATTCTACATTATATCATAAAAAAACAGTACATATAACGGTATCCTCCTGCAGTATAATTATTTTTAATCATCATTTTTGAACTTTTAATTTTGAACATTTTAAATATTCTTGTGCCATTATGATGAAAAACTTAGACAATATTTTAATTTGAAAAAAATAATTTATTAACGATAAGAATGTTGGTAGTTTTTCAAAAGGTATAAGAATTTAAAAAACGTCTAAAATATGCTTTCTTCGCAAGTATTGTAATAACTATTAGTTCTATTCACTAAAAAATCACTATAAATATTAAATATGCTCAATTTGTGTTTTTGTCAGCACCACTTTAAATGAAACCATAGTTAATCACTCTATAACAGCCTAATACAATAAAAAAAATCCTAAAAGTGAAAAAGTTATTTTTCATACAAAATAAATTATATATTATCGTTGATATTAAAATAAAACGCTATTTGTCATTAAACACGCAAACAGGCATAAGCCTATCAAGGGAAACCGCCGCATACGCCTCATTCCTAAATCGAGTCGTAGGTATTGGCGACAAAGTTCAAAGTTGCTTAACCTTTAGTAATACTTTTTTAGTAGTATGTGTTAACGTTATTGGTATCTATGCGTAACTGCGTCACACGAAATACAGGTATGGATAAACATCGATCGTGAAATGAAAAAAAAGTCTACGTCTAAACTGTTGAGGTATCTTGAATAATTTCTTTAGGTATAGGCTTAAAATATTTTATCCTATATATTGCCCCCGTAAATGGGAGCGCTGACGCTTTCATTCTGTATTAATATTAAAGGCCATCGCGGCGCAGGGGCACAAAGTTAGGTTAAGTTATTTAAATCAGGTTAAGCCCTTTCTGAGATTGTCCTGAACGCACAGATAAACAGACAAATTGACCAAGTTCTATTACATTGTTAAATGTCCGTAATAATAATTTTTCTAATATATCTTCCACGTACAGACACCGATGAGTTAGGATTTTATTGTAAGTAGCGATATTACTATAACTATATATCTATAACTATAACTTAGGTCCTAAAGACTCCTTAAGGCAAAAGTTTAAAGAAATTAATATATTGACAGTTGCATCTCTCTTATGGGTGGTACGAAAATGCGACTGCGTTGCAAACATACATTATAGGTATATTAAAACACGAACATAATTTTAGTGTATTAAGCAAATAATTCTGTGGTTTAAGCGGGCGAAGCCGCGAGCGGGCCGCTAGTTATTATAAATAAATAAATAAATAAATAAAGCCTTTATTTGCTGACCAATTTAAAATTACTGTTTTTCAGTTACAATCTTTTTTAAAATAAAATAAAGTAAAGTAAGTAAAGTAGTAGAAATTAAAGGATTTATAATTAAAAATATTTAAAAGCATATAATAAATATTAGCTGCCAGTTTTTTGGTCAGGTTGTCCCTCGACATAGGCCTCCCCCATTATCTTCCACTGTTCTCTGTTCCAAGTTAACCTTCTCCATCCTTTTGGTAGATCGTCTTCCCATCTTTTTATTTGACGTCCTTTTTGCCTTTTTCCGTTTCTAGGATACCATTCTGTTACGGTTTTTGTCCATTTATCTTTGTTTGTTCTCATAGAGTGTCCAATCCAGTTCCACTTCAATTTTTTTATTCTTTGTATCACACACTAACCATAGTCCTTTTCCTTATTTTTGAAGTCGTCCATCGATCCTTTAGTTTTATATTCAGCATACTTCGCTCCATGCTCCTTTGACAAACCATAAGTTTTTGATTGTTTTTGTTTGTAGCAGGCCAAGTTTGACATCCATAAGTGAGGCATGGTAAAATACATGTGTTGTACAGCTTGCTCTTTACTGACATTGGCATTGATTCACTCTTGAATATTTCTTTTAGTGACCAATATTGTTTCCATGTATTACTTATTCTTCTATTAATTTCTTTTGAGTATTGATCACTAACAGATAATACTTGTCCTAAATATATATATTCATCTACATATTCGATAACCTCTTGATCTATTTCGATTTTTTTCCCTAAAAGTATTTGTCATTAATTTGGTCTTCGTTGGATTCATAGATAATCCTGCTTTCCTACTTTCACTATTCAGCTGTTGCAACATAGTTTTCAATATACTAGATTCTTCCGCAAATAGAACGATGTCATCGGCGAATCTTAGGTGATTTAATTTTACTCCATTTATATTTAATCCTAAGTTATCCCAATCTAAATTTCTAAATATATTTTCCAATACTGCAATAAAAAGTTTTGGTGAGAGTGGATCACCTTGTCTAACACCTCGTTGGACACTAAACTCCTCTCCCGGTTTTTCTAGTTGGACCTTTGCTGTAGAATTTTTATAGACTTCTTTTAAAATTCTTAAATATTTTCCGTGTATGCCTTGATTTTCTAGCGTTTCCCATAAATAATTATGACATAGGGAGTCGAAAGCCTTATTGTAATCGACGAATGCCATGTAGTAATATTGTCCATATTCATTAAACTTTTCAATAGAAAAGTTTCAAAACAAATAATAATTTGTTTCACTACATGTATATGGTCGATGGTAGAATAATCCGCGCGAAATCCCGCTTGTTCTTTTGGTTGGTTTTCTTCGAGTTGTTTTGTAATCCGACCTAGTATTATTTTTGAAAAAACTTTGTAAATATTAGACATTAAACTTATCGGTCTGTAATTATTAATTTCATTTTTATCTCCTTTTTTATGTATTAGAACTATGGTAGACTTTGCCCATTGAATTGGTATTTTTTCAGTAATTAATATTTTGTTAAATAAATGTGTCATATGTTTAGATATAACAGAGAGAGATCCTTTTAATAACTCATTTGAAATTTTGTCTTCTCCAGATGCTTTGCCACTTTTTTGTGTACCTATTGATTTTATAGTTTCTGACTCTAGTTATTAATAAATTTTAATTATTAATTTAATTATTATAATGAAAATATCATTTCTCGCTCTGGTGCGGCAAAGTGCGGCGTTGAGTTCTACCACACAATACGCAATGCCTCCCGAATATTATAATATGCTTAGTAACTGTGTTATAAATTTAAACATGAATAAAAATCATTTAAGAAACTTTTATGAATTTCATTTATAAATCTTTACTTCTACTTTAGTCTAATAAAAATATGATGAACTTGTTTGATTAAGCTTGCCTATTTTGAAAACTAACTGATTTGAACTAAAAAAAAATGTATTTGTGCCGTGTGATCCTGGGCTAGAATAGGATCATCCTGGTACTGGTGGTGTCGTAAGAGGCGACTAAAGTACGTGTGGTAGAGTCACGTCGCCAGCAATGGCAACACGCATGGGCAGATTCGACCGGATCATTACCACCCCCGGCATTTAAAACCGGCGTGAAGTAGTGGCTTTATGCCACTGCGTTTCGCATCAGGTAATGCCGGGCCCCGGCGCCCTACCCATCTTACATGCCAGCAACGCACCTGTAGTTCCTCTGGGGTTGCACGGAGTCGTGAGCGGCGGTAGTCACTTACCATCAGGTGAGCATCACGCACGCTCGTTTGCTGTGTCTTTTCCATAAAAAAAAAGTATTGGAAAGTCCGTTTATAGAGGAACGCTATCATATAAGCATATAAGCATTCTGTTAATCATTCTGATGTAAAACACACCACCTTTTATCGTAGAACATGGCATAGGTTAATAAGTTTATTGCTCTGAGAGATCGAACACGTAACCGTCGCGTGTATTGTTAGGCATTAACATACTGTGCAGCATCATTTTATCAAATAATATTTTTTTAGATTCACGTTGTATCACGCACATATCCGGAAAGACAGGAGTACCTTGGAAACTTAGTGCACAGCCAAGTCTTAAGTTGTGAACATTGTCTCATATAATATTAACCTTGAGTCAGTACAAAACTCACAACCTAACGTGTTTCCAGTCACACGCTTGTGCTCCTTCACCAGGACTACCAAAATCTAATAATAATGAATCAAATAAAATCAGCTTCACGATGTATTCCGCACATAGCAGAGTAGGTAGAGGGAACCTAGTATTAAGAAAGTCTGTTCCCCACTTTTTAAATATATATAGAAATATAAATCTAAGTAAATATTTCATCTCCTCGAGTAGGGATCGAACCCACAACCAGTCGTTTTTACAGTCACACTTCGTGCCGCCGCGCCACGACTGGCCTCAATAATAATGAATTACATAATACATAATATTATTATAAAATAATATTAAATATATAAGCCATATCATTACCTTAACAGGAGCTCAGATCTTTTCTCATGTCATTATATTCCACCATAAAAACCAGATAATTCAATTTTCCATATATATATATTTGCGAATAACAGATAGATCAGAGAAGGTAATATGATAACATTACGTATAAAAATACAAAGGGTTGCCCGAAATCCTACCTTTTTAAGGTTAACAAAGTTTATTTATTTGGCATTTTTTTGTAGTAATACACCCGTTATACGTATAGAAGGGTATTTAGATTTTGATTTATTAGATTTTTCTTATCTTTAAAAGAAAAATATTTCGTTTTTTTTTCGGAAAACGCATCAAGATTTGGACATGGAAGGATTTGAACCCGGGAAGGATTGGAACCCCAGGATGAAAAAAAATAAAACTGTGTTGTATTCATTGACGCCCCTCTCTAGAAATAGTACAAAGTAGGTTCCAAAAAACAATAATTACATTAAATACTATATTTATATATTAAAATTAAATTTGTGTGTGTATATAAATTAATGTGTGTGTACACGAGTGTGTGTGTGGCTGTGTGTTTGTGTGTGTGTGTATGTGTGTGTGTGTGCATTTGGGTATAAATTGTATTATATGATGATTAAATTTTCAGTTTCCTCATATGTCATGCCTTTTAGCCAATCCGAAGTAATGCGCTTACAAGCTCGGAGACAACGAGGATATATGTTAATTATTCTATTTATTTTATTATACATATTAGGAGGTACTCATAGTATTGTTTACACAACGCCAATCTACTGCAATGAGTTTTACATACTAAGTCAGATCTTCGCTTACTGATGATCAACTGTTTATCATAGGGTGTTTGTGAGTGTTTACGTAAAATACTGTTAAGTATAAAGAGTTTTCGGACTGAAAGAATATTTGCATCTCGATATAATTCAGCAGTTGAAAATAGTGAGGGTTTGTATAACATAACCTTGAGAATATATCTCTGTGTTCGCTCTAAACGCAGCATTTTAGTTTTACCTATACCACCCCAGGCGACAATGCAGTACGATAAAATTGACTGTACAAGAGCAGAATACACACTCTTTAAAGAAGAAGAATCTAAAATAGATCTCAATGTCTTAAATATGTAAACCATTTTCCTGATTCTCTTACACATTACGTCAATGTGTTCCTTCCAGGTAAGAGTTTCATCAAACCAAACTCCCAGGTACTTTATGTGAGTTGTATGATAAAGATTTATGCAGTTACACTGACTAGTATTGACACAGTTTTTAATGTGAGCTTTTATAGAAACTGGTGATGGAGGGAGGATATTATTATGAGGAGCAAACGTAACGAATTTAGTTTTTTCTAAATTTAGAGTTAATTTATTATAAGTTAACCAATTATACACAGTGGCTAGGGAGCTTTCAATAATATTTTTTGCTTCAGACCAACTTTTAATATGTATAAGTAGGGCTGTATCATCAGCATAGGATACAATTTTACAGTTTGGTAATGATAAATTAGAAAGCTCATTTACATAAATAAGAAACAAAGTAGGCCCTAGGACACTTCCTTGGGGAACGCCGACGTTTATAATTTCTTCTGTACTTACAATACCATCTATTACAACACACTGCGCACGATCAGTTAAGTAACTACGAAAAATATCATTTACAACACCCCTTATGCCCATTCTATCTAATCTATCCAATAGCTTTGGAATGGAGACAGTATCAAAAGCCTTAGAGAGGCCTAAAAAGAGTCCAATAACTTTCTGATTGCCATCAAATCCTTTTACAATTGAAGTTGTTAAGTCTAAGACCGCGTCAGCTGTAGACGTACCTTTCTGAAGCCGTACTGATTATTCGAAATTAGGTTATTTGAATCTAAGTAGTTAACAAGTCTCGCATTTAGTAATTTCTCAAATAAGTTAGATACAGTGCTAAGGACGGAAATAGGTCTATAGTTGTTGATAAGGGTACTATCACCAGCCTTGTAAATTGGGTGTTTTTTTAAAAACCTTAGGAAAGATGACCGATGCAACTGATAAGTTAAAAATGTGGACAATCAGTGGATTAATAACATGTTTAGCCAGTTTTACAATCGATGTTGGAATACCGTCCCATCCGGTGGCAGATGTATTTTTAAGGCTACTAATAGTGTTATCAACTTCAGTGTAACTAGTACTATATAGTGACATTGACATTCTGGGAAAAGATTTACAGTCGCTCGGGAAAATAGGTACATTTTTCTCACAGTTTTTGAACTTCATAGCAACTTCATTACCAATAGATGCGAAATATTTGTTAGCTTGACAAACAGCCGAATATCCATCGTTGGCCGAGGATAATAGATTTTGAAATGATTGTGGAGATTAAGCTAAATTACAAGTTTTTTTTATAAATTTCCATGTACCTTTGGTATTATTCTTTAATTCTTACACACTTGCTACATTTATTTTACATGATTACTGATCTCTGCATGGAAATACTTACAAATTTTCGACTTTGCCGAGAATTATTTTCTTTTCTAGTACTTTAGTAAAGAAATAATCGTTATTGCTGACTGTCGATGAGACAATGAGTGCATTTTTTTCTCTTATTTCAAACATTTTTCGCATTATGTCGGATACAAAATAATCTTAGGGTTACAAGCCTGCCTTTCCTGCTACATGCGGAATACAGCGTGAAGCTGAAGAAAAATATTTCAACGTTTGTCTTTAACCATAAATGAAATATTAGTATAAGAAAAATATATAAAATAGTTATTTATTAGCGTTTACTTAAAACTTAAAATATGTAAATAAACTCCTATACACATAAATATGTTTACAGAAAGTCTATTTTATTATTTAAAAACATACAACATTTTCGTCCCCAAATTTTCATGAAAAACTACGATGATTTTTTTTATAAGAGTCCCTGTCATTACCATTTTGAACCCGCGCATGAACATAATAGAGCTCCACCAAAAAAGCTAACGCAAAAAGGTTTACTCTATACACACAGTACAGTATAGCACTAAAAGTATTTACATAACGTCGCCATAATGGGTACACTGACTCTACCACTGTCGCAAAGTTACGTAACTTTACTTTTATCACTAGCGAAGTGATGATATAATGCTAGCGTTCATTATGATTCAGTACAGTAGTGATAAGATAAGCTTGTTATATAATTTTACGCGCTCGCTAGCGATTATCGATTTAGTTGTGGGGGTAGAGGTAGGTTAAATGTAGTTTACGCTGTCAACGATGACATGTGAGTGAGACAAGGAAATGTATACGCGTACGTCACGTTCACTTAAATGATGGATGAAAATTATATTTTATTTTGTTAAGGGCCAGAATATAAAGCTAGCTCTAAGTAGGTCAGGTTAAAGAATTATGCCAGGTTAAAGACGATAGCGTTGTTGTGGCTTCAACCATGCTTATATTATAGTTGTGATGGATACAGTTTCTTTTAAACATTAACAAATTAATTAATATTTAACCTTCCCTCTAGTTGAATCGGCAATATTCGTGTATCATAATTGACGTCTCCTTTTTACCACTATGTGTACAGTTTATGACTGTGTTCTTGAAGATTAACTGAGATATCACCCTGCCTCTTTTACACTCACTCTTGCTTCATAAATCTCTGTTTCCTTCTTTCGTCTCTAGTTTTCCTTTAACTATATTATGATGAATATTATAAAACATTTAATATGACAAAAACAGCTTACAATATTATAATAAAAAACAAACATCAATTCAGACATCACATAAAACAAAATTTCAACCTAAAATAGTAAACGTAATATTTTTATTATTATTATACGTCGTATGTTTCCACCCCACCCGTCTAGTGAATAAATATGACCTTTTATAATAATATAGCAAGTGACAAAGCCAGAGCGGAACTAAAGCATTATAAGGGTTGGAATGGACGAGCATATGATTTAATAAAGCACGAAAAAGAAAAGCTGAGAAAACCCTACATTACAAGGAAAATATTAAATTACAATTGATTTTTGTAGATTCTTGTGTGAAGATATATTAATAAGAAAGTAGCTTTACGTTATTCCCGTATAGTAAGGTAGGCAAACGGAACCTATTGCTCAGATAATCCGTTTCCCTCTTTTCATCCAATTTTAAAGACATTACGTGGTGAGTGACTGAACTCAACGCCGTGCTTTGAGACAGAGTACAGCAAGAAGCCAGGCCAGCAGAGCAAAAATTTAAAAAAATAATACAATCATTACCCCAAGTGGTCATGGAATTCACAATAATCACAATTACAGTCAGACATTGTCCTATTTTTGATCTTTTGTTCAATATTTTTTCAGCTTCACGCTGTATCTCGGATATGGCAGGGTAGAAAGAGGAAATCTAAGTTAAATTACTTAGTTTCCTAACCCTAGTAAAGATACTGAGTCCTAACGCCACGCTTGGGACTCTTATAAAGGATGAGAAAATAAAAATAAACCCACAACTGTCGCGTTCACAGTCGAACGCCACAACGACCTTGATATGTATATTTTAACATTGTTTAATCAATAAATAACATAAAAAGTGTTGAAATCGGGGCGGAACCAACGCATTACTGGACTGGATGTGATTTAATACAATCAGGAAAGGGCTTAAGGGATTTAAAGAATCCTATTAGCGAATTAGAGGGTTTTTTTTATTATAGACAGTTAAGGTTCATCATTATAAACATTGTATGATTTACAGGCGCTGTTAGGGCGCAGATTGTGACTGAAATCGCGACGCTTATGGGTTCGGTTCCCAATCGCAAGAATAAATTATGCCTTTCCTTCGCTCTATTAACAAGACAAATCGAGGCGTTGATTTATGCAATTCAACACGTACATCGATAATTGAGCGAAAAATGAGAACGGAGTGATTTAACACTAGGTTCATACAGCGCGAATCTATAAGTTATTATGAACATAATTTTTAAAAACAAAAATTATAGCAATATTATAACGATGACATACAAAGCTAGAAGTAGGACAGGGTTTACGTAATTTATTACTGAGCCATCGAATAAATTAACAGGATGTATGGCGGACACACCAGTGTGTACTGTTGTCACCATAGTAACTAACTCGATCTATATATTATAGTAACTAGAATAATCCATACTAAAATATTTGTATTGATATTAGATTAAAGAGTTTGTTTGGTGAAAGGCGCTAATCTCAGGAATTGAAGAATCAAAAAAAATTGCGTGTTAAGTAACAGTATTAAACGCCGCCTTTTATCTTTTTACCAGGATGAAGAAAAGTGAAAATAGTTCATTGCCCTTAGTGGAAATTGGACCTAGAACCGTCGTTTATAGCTAAGCGATTTGCCGCTGCGCCACGAGGGCCTTTTCGAAATATATGAAATAAAAATATTAATTGTATTCTTTTTAAACATATAGGTACACACAAACAACTCTGTCACTTGATTGGAGCTAACAGTAACTAGATTAGAATTTAACTGCGCTGTGTAGTTAAACTAAACTGATTTCATTTGGTTAATTGTAGTTTTGAGTTTGTCTATATAATGATCTACTAATATTTTTTTTAAAATTATTTAGGCTGTATGATTCAAAAATTTATGGTTAATATTTTGGAGGTGTCAATACTCTTTCGTCATTCTATTAGTTATTTTTTTGCTTTAACTATATACCCTGCTAGGGTAGACAAAGGAAAATTAGGAATCTAGTCCTAAAACAGTCCGTTCACCATTAAGACACTTCTGTTCCCTTTCTTCAGGTATTGCGGGAATGATGGAATTCAAAGAAATGAAAATAATAAATATTTTATTCCTCTAAGAAGGAATCGAACTCATAACCGTCGCGTTTACATTCGCATTCTTGTGGTCCTGCGCCATGCCGGAATGAAATGGTGGACTACCACTACTAAACATTAAACAATTTATAAGTTTTATTTTGTACTAAAACAAAAAAATAAAAGAAATAATACTACGGTATTTATTATATACCGGTCGTGGATTGAATTTACAATTGTTTATATCCAGGAACAATTTCACTGCACCACTATGTACTGTACAATATATGTTTATTTGATCAATTAAATTAAATCAGCTTCACGCTGTATCCCGCACACATCGGGTTAGACAGAGGGAAACTACTCCGTTCCCCACTTTCCGCCGAGTTCTGGAGGATTTGCGTGTTGAGTATCGGAACTCAACGCCGGGTTATCCCTTGATACCAGAGCGAAGAAATGAAAATACAAACGGCAATAAATATTTAATTTCCTCGAGTAGGGAATAAACCCTCGATCATCAGAACAACCAGTCGATTTTTCTGTCACACTTTATGCCTGGCCTCAGTATGTGTAGTCTGACTATTTAAAATTATAAATATTTCAAACGTTATGTTCAAAATAGTAAATAACAATAAAGAAATTTTATATAATAACATTATTTAAAACCTGTAGATAAATAAAATAAATACAATATCCAATACACTTTATCCATCCCAACCATTAGAGAAGGTTCATTAATTACTGAGCTGAGAAGCTTAATTTTACGTAAATAGTTGAAATAGGAGGATACTACGGAGTGAGAGTTAGGGGGAAGTGAGGTCAATTAATGGGTAACTCTGATTACAGAAGACAACAAGAAAGCTTTTTTTTTAATTTGTACCGTTAGTGTATTTAGCTTCGCTTTTTATACGAAGTTATAACCTGATACGATGTAGTGATGTGAAAATTTTCTTTGTTATTGTATTATTTGCAGGTGTTTTTGATTTTTCTGTTAGTAGAATTGATTATAAGGAAGAATTGTGTTTAAATAAAATATTTATGACTTCAATTTTGATACAGAACATTTATAATGAAAATGTTTTTCACGATTAACAAACAGATTGGGGTAAAACAATATGTGAACTTAACGTTAGATCTCTATTCTCTACTCTACATAAATTTCATATCACTTTTATAAGTTTTAAAACGGAGATATGTTTGCAGGTTCGACGCCTTCTCAGAGAAATGAACTTATAATTTCTTTATTATCCTTGACTTGGTAACAAAACAACACCACCACCGCCATTCAACCTGCATTATCCCTTTATCTAAAATTGGGTGGAAGGGAAACGGAGATTCTTAACGACAAAATTAGGCCTGCCTACCTTACTATATAGGGATTACATCGTAAACTTAAAAAAAAACATTAACATAACAAAAATTATTAACAGCCCTATTAACCCTTAAAATATGTATGTATGAACAAAACAAAAGGATTCATTGTTCCTATCCCGTCTCGTATCCTATAGTATATGTGCGGGATACGTTATTATTCCACGAGTTCACGCAGATTCAAGAGCACTTATATTAAAAGCATATGCTCTATTAAACCATCGGGTACCGACATTGTTATTTGCTCACATTCGTTTATATAATAGCGTTTTACAGAATGACTTTTTAAGACGTTTTCATCATTATTGTGTTATCTTTTTAAGACATAATCGTCATTGTTTACTTTTTAAGACATTGCCATCGTTGTTTTGTGTTTATAAATCAAAGGTCGTACTAAAAATATGGAGTGAAGACTATATAAATGACTAGTTGCTTCCACGCGGTTTCCTCCGCTTGAACTGTAGGAGTAATAGTCAAAGAAAAAAAAATAATGTGGTTGTCTATATTGTTACGGACTAGTTAAACTGTAGTTAAAGTTTTATTTTATATTATGAAACAACACATTGAACACAAGAATTGAACCAATTTATATCTGTAGAAGAAATATTGACTGCTCGAAGAGTACTAAGAAGCATGTCAAAACCAACGAGTTCAAAGCACTGCTGAAATCCAGTAGTACCATAACAGTGAGTTTTTTGTTCTCCATAGCACACCGAATGCCCTCCGTAATATTCAACAGTGCCGAAACATTGCTGTGGAAGGATCGGAAACCGGATTGAAAAGGACACAGTAAATTGTTGGTTGAGAGAAAGAAGTAAATTTGGTTATTGATTAAGGATTCTGGAATCTTAATCTTTTGGCATTTCATTTGATTTTGCTTGCAAAAGTTGTCAAATTTAATATAAAAATGTCTAGTTATTTCACATCTATTTAGATGGGCGGTAAGTAAGCGCGAACTGCAATCAAAACAGTTCCTGCGTAAATTCGGTCGGACAAAAAAACAGACAGACAGACAAAAATTTTAAAATTGTTTATTTGTGTTTTGGTATATACACTTTAATATCAGTGAATGAATCTACTATTATGTTCAATGAATCATTTGGAATTTTGACGTTTGATGTCTCATTTGGAATTTTGATTTATATAAAATCAAAATGATTTTGTTTTATATAAAAATTGAAGCTGAAACCATCAAATATTATTTTAGCAGTCTCTAATTAGCATTTGTCAGTAAAAGCAACGGTTGTAGGTTCGATGCCCACTTTCATTTTATTTTCTTTGCCTAGACGACTTTTGTCTTCTTAGTATGAAGACTAACCTCGGCGTTGTATTCCACCATTTAACACACAATGTTTCAAGAATTGGGTTGAAAGTGGTGAATACGGTGACGTCATAGCATTAAGTTCTCTCTGCCTACTCGAGGTAAATAGCGAAAAATCTCTGCTTATCCATTTTGATATAATAATCCATTAAAACAGCTTTTAAAACTCAATTGTCGTATTCCCCAGGCGCATTTCCTTAATCAGCAATTTACAAATATACCTACAACATATACATAAATGAGTACAATATTTTATGAAATCAAATTACCAGTAAAATGAAACGACTAGGTCAGACTGGGGCCAGTCATGGCACAGGGGCACAAGCCTGTGACTATAGAGGCGAAAGGTTGTGGACTCGATTCCTATTCAGAGAAAATAAAATATTTCATATTTTCATTTCTTCACACTAACATCGAGATAAACCGGAACGTTGAGTCCCACAACTCAATGCCTCTAAAATTCGTCGGAAAACACTGGGCTAATTCTGCCTGCCCTTTAAATGCTTAATGCGGGATTAAGCGTGAAGCTAAAAAAAAGACAAAAAAAATTAAACGACTAAACGAACACCCAAGAGCATAATACATACGACTCCCCATTTTGTTGTATACGTGTAATGATCATTTCATATTGTCCATATAATAATTTTCCCTCGACATTTCGAAGTTGACAACTTAATTCTCCCCTTTTCTCCGTCCCAACATTAGTTCCTTTCATAAAAATAAGCAGTACAATAAACCTTTTTTATGGCGCAAAAATAAAGCTCCGCAAATTCGCTTTTGTGATTCTGTTATACAAATTTTATTGTCTCATATGAGTCTTGGTGGATAACTTAATAGTCGGATTTCAAAAGTTTTTTGCTCTAGTATTTTGGTTTTTGCGATGTTGAGTTCCATCACTTAACACACAGTGCCTCAAGAATGCTGCGAAAAATGGAGAACGAAACAAAGTATTTTAATAATAGGTTCCCAAGTTCCCTCTTTCTACTCTGCGATGTGCGGGATAAATCGTGAAGCTATGAAAAAATTTTGTCTAAAAGTATAGTACCATTGGCACTCCGCCTTATTTTAATTATTATGGGTTCCAATTTAACTCAGAAGAATATAAATGTATGTTAAAATTATAAAGTTAAAATTTGTTTTGTTGAACGCTATATTCTCAGACACTACTAGAAAAAATACACATATAATCATCGAAGGCCGTCGTAGTGGAGCAGCACAGAATCTGTTTGTAGATTTGACTAATGTGAATTCGATTCCCAATCACAAGAAGGAATTATTTTCATTTTGTAACTCTGATGATATGATGATAACAGGACAAAGTGCGGCGATGAGTCCCACACAAATTCTCCTTCCCTCTACTCAACACATTAATTTTGAAATTGAACGGTCAATGGGAATCGGAGTGTCCTAACTCTAAGTACCCTTTGCTTACCCTGCTATATACAGCGTGAAGCTTAAATAATTATAACAAAACAAAATGACTTTCCAAAAAATTTACTCTCTTTCTCTTTACTGTATGAAGTGAAATAAAATCATTTTAGAACTCCATTATTCATATTGCATTATAGAGTTCTTCCTTTATTAAAATATTCATGTTGAAATTCCCGACATGGAATAATGATAAGAAGAATTAATGATATCTAAGTTGAGAAGTTACTTTGGCGACATTTCTAATGGTGGAACCCACTCTCGGTGAAACAGACGTGTAAAAGACTAGATTTTTACTGTGACTTCGCACCCGTGATTAACTTTAAATTTATTTGACGCATTCTAAACGCTTACAGAGATTTTCCAATCAAATATTATTAATATTATATAGAAGCATAAATTAGTAATGTAGTCGGGCTTCTTTTTTTTTACATTCGCGCTGTATGCCGCACATAGCAGAGTAGGTAAAGTAAACCTGGGTACATAGTTCTGTTCCCCACTTTCCGCTGAATTCACGAGGTATTGCGTGCTTAAAGGCGGAGCTCAACGCCGCGCTTTGTCTCTGGCTTTGTTATATCTGATAGATGTTCAAATTTGAATTCTTTAATAAATGTATGGTAGACAAATTTTAGACGAAACTACGCGGTGTAGAACGCTGAAATTTAGAATAGATTCCTTGGGGAGTATAGGAGAGCACTAAGAGATGATTTCATTATATTCTTATATGACAGGAAAAATCAGGATTATTCATATGACACAAGTTCAAGCGAACAAAGTTGCAGGTAACGACTAGTTTTTCATAAAATATATATAACAAAGACTCCATTATGAAAATGATTTCAAAATAACTTTAATACCATTATTTTTCTAAAACGTGACTCAACATCAAGAATGTGACCTGCCATTTGAGTCTCTAGAGCCTTCTAAGGCGGAGGTAATGTTTATGAAGGCTTTCACCGTAACCCTTGCCTTTTACAAACAGTAATATTTTTGTACGGAACCCGTTTATAGGTCAAACGCACTGATGTATATCTTTTGTAAAATAATTAAACACACATCCTAGGCACGTTTTCTGTTTACGTATAAATTTTTTTTCTATTTTATTCACGTTGTATCAACACATAATATAACATAGCAGAGGGAACTTAGTGCTAAAATACTCCGTTTCCATTAAAATACTTCCATTCTCTACTTTCCGCCGATTTTAAGGGATTGTGTGTACCGTGAACGAAGATTAAAATATATAATATTTAATTTTCTAGAGTGGAAATCGAACCCAAAACCAGTTGCGTTAACAGTCATACTCTTGTGCCCCTACACCACGACTAGCCTCAAATATCTCCTTTGTAATATAATTAAATATGCATCCTAGGCACGTTTTCTATTTACGTATACACTTTGTTTTAGAATTTTCATTATTGCTGCATATTTTTCACATTAAATTATAACGTACGTTTTAAATTTAAATCTGTGATGTTATAAAATGAATTCTTAATTCATAAAACGCTTGCTATCGTGTTTTATGAATGCAGAATTTATGTATTCGTTGACAAAGTAAACGTTTAGCTGGGAATTATAATGTACATATGATTATGTTTAAGTGATATAAATGCATATGATAGAATTATTTACTTTGTTGTTTTTAACATATTATAGAAATGTACATTTCACTATTATCATCAATTTTATAAAGTGATCATATGAAACCTAGAGGTAAGTCCCTTCATTCTCTATTCTATATAACTTCGCTTTTCTCTATAAGCTCAATAAAAAGAATTTGCTTTGTTTGCGACTGGCTTTCTCCGAATAGGGAACCTTGGTTTGCTTGTATTGGTAAGGTTCAAATACCGCAAGAGACTCTCTTGCTGCTGATGATCCTAGCGAGTTTTTAGGAAAAGATTTTCTTCTTTTCATCTCACCCGGCATCGCTGTAAAATTCAGATGAGCTAACAGCAATAACTTTACGTCCGAATAAAGAACTAAAATTTGATTAATTAATATCATCTTTCGCAATAACTTTCAAATTTGTACTGTAAAATGTTTCCCACTTTTCGAGGAAATTAAAATACTTAATATTTCAATTACTCAAGTGGGTACGCTCGTGCCCCTGCGTCATAACTAAACAAAAAAAAATAGTTTTTCTTTTTAACATTGTTAAAGCGTTATACTACACTTATTAAGAAAATGTATAAAAATTTGAACGTAGCGGGATTTGAACCCGCGCTTCTTTGCAAGGAATAAAGAATGAAGGAATTCACTATTTGGTTTTTTTCTGAATTATAAAATGAATGATAATGGTGAAACATAGATTTCTGCACTATGTTAAAACAACATAGTAAATAATTTTAACATATGCATTCATATCACTTTTGGAGCGGATGGAAGGTTTTGAAGGAAACGCGGGTTCAATCCCGCTACTTTCAATTTTTTATACGTTTTATAAATAAGTATTTTTCTTACTTAATTTTTAAATTTTAATTCAACTGCCTTAACGAATTCGACCAACGTAAAGTTGTTACATTATAGGAACTGACTTTGTGTACCGACGTCAGGTCCACAATGCAACGACAATCCCGTACAAAGAGTTCCTTGGTTTTAAATCAAGAAAATGGAAAGCTATTTTGTATATTGGCTCAAGTTTAATATTTTTCTTAAATTATAATAGTCTACGTATATAACAAATTTAATATTTTAATTTTAATTATTACAATTTACAACGACTCTGGAAATGTAGTTCACATTTAAGTTGAGGCTGGTCGTGGCGCAGCGGCACGAAGTGTGACTGTAAAACTGACTGGTTGTGGGTTCGATCCCCACTCGAGGAGATGAAATATTTATTTAAATTTATATTTCCATTTCCTCGCTTTGGTGTCGAGGCTAAGCGCGGCGTTGAGTTCTGTCACTACGAGAACGTACGTCTGTACGGAACGGAGTATCTTAACACTAGGTTCCCTCTGTCTACCCTGTTGTGTGCGGGATAAAGCGTGAAGCTTTAAGTTAAAATTAGTCATTAAAATACGGTATTATACTATAATCATATAGTATATTTTTAATTTTACACTGTGTCTCGCATCTAGCACGGTAGGCAGAGCTTTCCGCCCAATTAAAGAGGCATTGTATATTATATAGCGGAACTCAACACCATTATCAACTTAATATCAGTGCGAGGAAACGATAACGATCATTTCCATAAGTAACAATCGAATCGCTGCATCAACAGTCAAACGCGGTACCGTTGTTTTCCATTTTATTATTATATTATATATCATCAGCAATCTGAAATATCAAATTTTAGATAAAAATAACATTTCAAACAATACTATTTTCGAAACTTAAAACAACGTTATAACAAAACAATCTCGAAACATTGATGGAACGAAATTCTTAACGTGTTGGTATTCTAAGGATAAATCGCGTCTCATTTTTAACTTGGAGCAAACCATTAACTTTACATTCTGTGTGCATCGATCTATTGGAAAAAGCGTTTTGCAACGTTACGTAAAAGTTTCAAAGAATTTATAAGTACAGTCACTGTGATGTTGGTACAATTATTAAATGTCTGGTATGTCATTACTTTTTTTTTAAAACTTAAAAAGAGAGTATTTTTCTTTCCTAGTGTAGGTGACACTTTAAATATGAATTTAAAACGAAGCTCGACGTTAAGTTCCGCGAAACAGCACGCCATAGAAAAATCTGCGGATAGTGGGGCACGGAGTGACTTAACACCTCCCTCCCTCAGCCTACTATGCTATATACGGTTAGCCCGTTTACAGCGTAAAACTCAAAAAAATAAGAATAATTAAACTATACGTCTTCATCATAAAACGATATAAAGATTTTTCTTCACCGGCAACAGCAATATTTATAATAATATTTCATTATTATAGGAATATGTTCAACAATATTTTCACATATTTTCACACGTTTACCAGCTTACGCCAACAAAGCCTTGTACGAATTCATAGAAATGCTAAGAGAATAATAAAATATGTTTTTCTGTTAATATTTTATTGTTTACTTTAACTGTAAATACATATATATTTATACAGTCTATTTATATATCGTTTTTTGTGTATTTGTTATGTATTTGTTAATTAAATCAATACCATCGTGGCGCAGTGCGACAGTATTTGACTTTTATCGCAATGATTATGGTTTCGATGGAAAAACGAGGACAGAGTGTCTTGACACTAGATTCTCACTGTCTATTCGCAGTGGACTAAAACGTGAAGCTTAAAAAGAATATTTTAATTTTTTGAGTGGCGGAACTCAACGCCGCGCTTTATCTAGTGACCAGAGCAAGAAAATGAATAATAATTCAAAAAATCATAATAACCTTTACATATGCACATACCTACAATTAAATTACAAGTTAAATTGCTTTCTAACCAAATAACACGTTATATTCCTATAAAAATTTCGACGTTCAATACACTTAGCCAATGGCTATAAATGTACATGAACGTGTCGAAACTTAGTTATCCCGCGGGATACAAGTTTTAGAAATAAAAACGTATAAAAAGTTGCCCATTGAGCTGTACTCAAGTGGTTTAAGTGTGCAAAATGGTGTCGCTTAGCCGCAACACCGGGTTAATGTTAACTCGAAAATATTGTATAAGTATTAAAAATATATATATGTATATATTTTTTTTTCATCTTCACGCTGTATCTCGCATACGGCAGAGGGAACCTGAAAATAACTTAGGCGAAAAATCGGAAAATATAAACCAGAATAAACGCTGCTTAAGCCTGCGTCTCAATAATATCTGCTTTCAAATAGTGAACTTACAATATCAAATAATTATTTTTCAGCTGGATTCAATTTACCTAATGCTACATCTAATCTGACACTTCGTTCCCCATTTTCCTATTAGTGTTCTAAAGATTGCGTGTTTAAAGGCGGAGTTCAACGCCGCGCTTCGCCTCGTAACCATAGCTAGGAAAGAAAATCACTACTCCAAATTTATTAGTGTGTGTAGCGAGCTTAGCCTCGTTACTATAGACAGGAAATCCAAATAATTCACTACCCCAAATGGAAATTGAACCCAAAACCGTCACGTTTCCAATCAAACACCGTACCACGACGGCTTCAGTTAATCATAACTCAAATATTTTACCATTAAGCTAAGTACAAAATTCTCCAAACACAATATTCTTAAAGCGCAATATTGTGCATATTGCATTCTAACAGTGTTATTAAACACGTGATTGTGCATGTTGCTGGAACTAGGTTAACTGAAAACTCGCAATGGTCTAAAGAAATGAACGTTTAACCCTGTTATTGTGGGGTTGGGAAGCTAAATTGGTGCTAAAGTGATAGAGTTTTCTTTTTGGTAGATTTATTATCTTAAAAAATTAATAAATCAGCTTCACGCTGTATCCCGCACACACCTAGGTAGGCAGAGTGTTTAAACACTAAAACTAGTGTTACAAAAAACTAGTGTTAAAACACTCGTTCCCCATTTTCTGCCGAATTCGAAAGGCGTTGCGTGTTGAGTGGCAGAACTCAACGCCGCGCTTAGCCTCGACGCCACAGCGAAGAAATGGAAATATAAATTTAAGTAAATATTTCATTTTCTCGAGTGGGGATGGAACCCACAACCAGTCGGTTTTACAGTCACAGGTCTGCCGCTGCGCCACGACTGGACTCTTTCTTCTTTGGCTTTATTATCTTGATTTGGTAATTTCTGTACACTCGATTTTTTCGAAGAGAAGAGAGAATATAAGAATCTGATTTACATGCACTTGGGAATTATATGTAGATTAGATGACAATATTATGGTACCATCGAGCTGATCTGAAGAAGGATTTGAAAGATGGCTTATGGAATCTTAGGCTGTTTTAATGTGTGCTCATTACCACATATTCTAATGAAAAAAAGGCGTGTCTTCAATTTTATTAACTATAAATTTTATTTTAGCACAAATGACGTGTAACATATTTCGTTCAAAATGGCTTACAAAACAAAAAAAAATAATTTTTTTTATAGAAAAAGGTGTATCCTACTCCGTGTAAAATGAAAAGATTACCGAAATCTGACCCACCATTAACGTGAAACGACAACGCGATAAATTTGTAACCACCTTAGGTGCGGCCCTAACGATAGTTTAAAACACTGTTAGGCGATGTACCGAAAATATCCACATTATGGCTTAATTATCTGGAAATACGAGCTATCTATATGAAACCAAGTATTAACCATTTATTGGATAATTTGATATTAGCGGTCCGATTTAATGGTAGTGGTGAAATAATTGCGATGGTCGTAGATTCAAATATTAAATTACTTGAATGCTAATAATAAGCAAGTAGAATATATACGTGTGGTAGCGTCACGTCGCCAGCAATGGCAACACGCATGGGCAGACTCGACCGGATCTTTACCACCCCCGGCATTTAAAACCGGCGTGAAGTAGTGGCTTTATGCCATTGCGTTTCGCATCAGGTAATGCCGGGCCCCGGCGCCCAACCCGTCTTAAAGGCCGGCAACGCACCTGTAGCTCCTCTGGGGTTGCACGGGGTCGTGGGCGGCGGTAATCACTTACCATCAGGTGACCCGCACGCTCGTTTGCCGTGTCTTTTCCATAAAAAAAAAAAAAAATTACATAATAAAATATTACCTAAACTCAGATTTACGCTATACACAGGAGAGAAGCAGAGGGAACCTAGTGTTAAGACACTACGTTCCCCATTTGACCTGTACCATAATATGGTATTGTCACTTAGTAACTACCAAGGTTCACGAGGATACAATCATAACAAGTAATTCACATTCAGATTCTTAAAGTTTATTACATAGTTAGTTTGTTATAGCTTAACCTTAAAAAATCGGTTTAAAATAAAAAAAAATAAAGAAAACAAGAGAGAGGCCAATCGTGGCGCAGGGTCAGTAACTGTGATTGTAAAATCGACTGGTTGTGGGTTCAATCCCCATTCAAGGAAATAAAATATTTATTTACATTTATATATGCATTTCTTCGCTCTGATGTCAAGGCAAAGAGGAGCGATGGGTTCCACCACTCAACTCGCAATGCCTAAAGAACTCAACGGAAAGTGGGGAACGGTGTGTCTTAGTACTAGGTTGCTCTGTGCGGGATACAGCGTGAAGCTGATTTGATTTGATTTGATTTGAAAGAAAAACAAAAAGAAATCTCAAAACGGAATTATATAAATTTACAATCCATTCTCCTGTAATATACTAACTAATAATTTGTATGTGTATGTATGTGTATGAGGATATGCCACCATACAACACGAACAAACTCGTTAGTGTAGTAATCAAATCTGCATTAAGCATACGCTACTTAGGCTTGTACAAGTATATAAACATATATATATATACATACATACCGTATATTTATGAAGTATAACTTTTGCCCTATAATCGGAATCATTTGTATGAGGATTAACTTAATTTAATAGTTCAATGTTATTTTTGGTAAAATAAAATTAAATAATCAGCTTCACGCTGTATGCACACAGCAGGGTAGGCAGAGGGAACCTAGTATTAAGACACTCCGTTCCTCACTTTCCGCCAAGGAGGCATTAAGTGTTAAAAGAGGCGGAACTCAACGCCGCGCTATGCCCTGTCACCTGAGCAAAGAAATTAAAATATAAACGTAAATAAATTTTTCATTTACACGAGTGGGGATAGAACTCACAACCAGTCGGTTTTATGGTCACACTTTGTGCCCACGACTGGCGTCATAAAATAAAATAATAAAAAAAAATCTTCACGCAGTATCACGCATGCACATACATATGTACATTGTATGTTATGTGATAGAAATTAACGCCGCGATTTGATTTATTACCAGAGCGAAGAAACATAAGCAATAAATTCCCTCGAGTGGGAACCGAACCCAATATGATGATTCAAATTATGACTGTGAACGGATTTTGTTATAGATTAATTTTCCCTCTGGGGGCAATTTTAAAATCTAATATGATAAAATTGTATTAAATGCCACCACATAAATCATTTAATGAATTGTACCAACAGTCTCTGAAGCAAAAATATGCTCAAAATGTGAAAAAAATGATAACGCGTCATGGGACGCCTGACAGGTGTAAAACACCGTGCTCTTACAAATAATATGCATAAAACACGAAATTAATACAGAAACTAAATACAGTATAGTAAAAAAAAATAAGTGTTACGATTTTTTTGCAGAAAATGGTGAATTTACTTCATAAATCATTTATTTACATTTAATATCTGGTTTACCTGCGCTTTTAGATGTTTCACACCAAAAATAAAAAATAAAACACATTTGAATTTTTTATTCTACAAGTATCAATGACCTTAAAGGTAGATTTTGTTGCTTATAAACGCAATTTGGTTAGTCTATAGACCTAGCGTCTATCTTAATTAGTTAAGATGTGAAATTCATACGTTTCGTTTCGAGTGGGAATCGAAATCACAACCGTCGCGCTTACAGTCAGACGCCTCACGACGGCCTAAATATATTAGCTTTTAACTTTATATCACAAATAGTCTTATAATTTCAAAAATATTAACAGATTTATCAATTTTATAGCATCTTGTACCAAATCCTTTTTTCTTTCAGTGCCTTTTTTCTAATTAGCTTAATCTAATGAGGTCCCATCTCTTAACGAAGTTATAAATTATTAAAACGCTGCCATTCCACTGTGATTTAATATTTTGAATTAATATTGTATTTGAAGAAATCGTTGCGTAACGGTCTATAAGCGCGCATATAAGCGCGATGGTTGTTGGTACGATCCCCAGTAGAGGGAATAATTTTCCCTTATAGCGTAGGCCATACCTAGCCTTAGATTATTCCTATAGTCGTACCCCTACGGGTACGACTGTAAGCGTATCAGGTTGTGGGATCGATTCCCTTTCAAGGAAATTGTAAATTTAATATTTTCATTTCTTCTTTCTGGTAAAGAGGCAAACCGTGCGTTCCTCCAGAATTCAGCGAAAATTGGTGAAGGTGAACCGAGTGTCTCAACACAAGGGTCCCAGGTTCCATCTGTATGTCCTGTTAAGTGCGGAATACAGCGTAGAGCTGGAGTAACAAAATAAAAACCCCGCTCTAGTAGATGAACGGTGCGGCGTTGAGTTCTACCACTCAATAAACAACGTCTCGTATTTCGTAAGATATTTTATAATTGAATACTAAAAAGACGGAGACTGATATAATCGGTGGAAATGTAAAATTCGTGTTCCACAAACTCAATATAATTTCGTTCGACAAAGTTTATATTGAATTTCTGAGCTTATAACATACAATAGCTTTTATTGTGTTTGTATTTGTTTTATTTAATTATAATAATATACTTACTTCATCCATTTTCCTATTTTTTAGAAGCTAAACATAAAATTGTTATTAGAAACTAAATATCATATACATTTTTTTGTGTCTTTCTTATTTTTTAGAAAAACTGTTTTTAACTAAATTCGCAAAAAAAAGATAAGACTATAAGATATATAAGGCCTTAATAGACATAATTTAAATATAATTATTTTCCGAATGGATATCGAACGAAAGTTAAGACACTCCGTTCCCCAATTTTTGAATCCTGGTGGCATTGCGTGTTGAGTGGTGAAACTCAACGCCGCACTTTGCCTCAACGCTAGAACACAGAAATGAAAATATAAACTAAAGTAAATATTCCATTTTCTCGAGTATGGATCAAACCCACAACCAGTCGCGTTTACAGTCACACTTTGCGCCCCTGACCCAGGAAATGGCCTCGATCTATAATATAATTGTATAAAATAAAATAAAAGTAAAAACATTCATTCTTATATTATAAACGTCATTTTCCACAATCACTGACAAGTATTATGAAAGTTTTTCACCAACGAATAGACAAAATGAAAAACCCATTTGTGTTTTACTTTCAACTATGAAATGTTAAAATGTGTGTAAAAATTTTAGAACATTTTAAAACTAAATCGACATTAAATAAAAACTAGACGAGAAACCAACAATATAATAACACGGCCTAGTAAACAAGAGAAAGAATGATTTTAGTATAAATATTTGAATTTCAAAAGAGAGTAAAATCAACGAGTGAAAATGGTAAACAAAAGGATGAATAATGAAAAGATTACCTTGACTTCATTTTCCAACGCTATGCGTTAGCGTATTCGCAATGCGGCCGCGACCTCTACACCGGCTTGAATGTGATCAATTAGAAAACCTGTCATTCTTAAACGTAGCATTGGTTTCAAAGAAATGAGAAGTATACAAGTTCAAATATATGTATAATTTTTAATTAAAAAAAATCCTAATATGACGAAATCTATCTAGCATTATCTTTAATATTACTGTAGAGCCTGTGCGGCATTCTCTTCTATTTTTTTATGTAACTTCACGCTGTACTGGTACATGACAGTTGTCAGATAGACAGAGGGAACATGGGAAACCTGGTGTTAAGATACTCTATTCTGGTGAAGATATTTCCGTTATCTACTTTACTGATACTCCACCGATTGGCGAAAGCAGTGGCGAAACTCGCCGCGCTCATCTACGAAGCGTAAAACGCTCAAATTAAGCATGTAGCTTACTTCAGGAGTGTGGGGAGCATTAACAGAGGATTCCTCGAAATTCCTCAAACATAATTGTTATAGTTCACTTAAAAGAAGTTACGGGCGTCCATTTGTCGTGTAAATCATAAGCATATAAGTAAAGAAATAAACTTAAACGATATTTAGTTTTTATGAATTATTGAAACCATTACACCAAATTTATGTCTTAAACGTGACCCTACGTTGTAATTTATACTTTTTATATTTTTGTTTATTTATCATATTATTTTTGTTCAATATTTTGTTAATATTTTAATAATAAATCTTAAAATAGTTGATAAATAATATAACTTATTTCTAATAACAAAATATAATATCTCTAGTATAAAAGATAAACTATCTCTAATATAAAACATATAAAATACTAAGTTCGTATATAAGTTCAATTTACGAAACTGACGAGAAAAATATTTAGTACAGTTTAGTTTTTTAATTAAACGTATCATAAGAAATTATTTATCATATATTTGTATGTTTATGTAAGTCTCAAAATAAGAGTCAAAAAGTAAGCTTACTATATTAATGTATACTTATTTAGACAGAATAATTTCAATGGTGATTAAAAAAAGTAATAAAATCATAGATTTCAGAAAAAAAAAATCCCTAAAAAGAAAAATTAAGTATCTTCATATGTAAAAGTTTAACTTAAAAAATCCTATTTCGGACCAACTAAACTAAAGGAAAAACAAGGTTGTAATCGTTACATTAAATAAAACCTTGTAGTCAATTCTGTGGCGTTGATCTACGTTACTTGTTTAAGATTTTTTTATATGTTGTTAGTTTCACTCTATATCCCGCACATAGTAGGCAGAGAGAATCTAAGACACTCCTTTTCCCACTTTCCTCCAAATTTTTCAAGACATTGTTTATTGAGTGACGGAACTGAACGCCAGGCTTTTGCTTTGGTGCCAGAGCGTAGAAATTAAAATATTGATAACGATAATTAATTCCCCCGAGTTATATAGATATTTTATTTTAAATTAGGTTATACGTTATAATAAATCTGGAGATTCAAAATAAAAAAAATATATTCTAGCTTTAAAACAAAATAACTTCCAAATTATACTAAACAAAAATCTGTATGGAGAGCAATTTCGTTATAATTAGGAAGTATACAAGAAATAAATTAATTTTAACAATAATAAAACAGCATATTGAATATGCCGGAAGGTTACTAATACTAGAATATGATAGAAAATGTAGCATAAATCCACTAATATAATGTGGTTGTCAAAACCGAGAATTCAAACTAGGTGCTAAAACCACTAATCCCTTAAGACAAAGCGCAAATGACTCACAAGGTAACCAAATTCGCTTTTCAGCTAAATTAAGTATCGGACAAATTTGACGGTGTTGGTCAATAAGTGTTGTAAAAATATATTAATTAGTAACTTTTAAGACAAATTGGTCTGAAGTTATTCTTTATTTTCTTTCAGAAGTAGATACGTATACCTTCTACGCCGTAGCATATTTTGCTACAGTCTACAATATTTTCACGTAATTGCAACAAAATCCAACTATTACATACAAATTTACTGATTTTCATAAATAGTAATATGGGTTTGTTGGGGTCGTTAATACTGAAGGTAGCTTATGTAATTAAATTACTTAATTCAATTTAATTAAACATTTATTTTAAAACGTTATACGAGTATGCTTTTAACTTAAATGATTTTAAATACAGCAATTGCTTATTTTCGGAATAAAATCTAAATAATCCTATTTCTTCTATAAATAAATACTCTAATTGTACTAAAATTACCATTCCTACAAAGTTTGACAGTCTAAACTTTGACTCTACATTAATTTCAGTAAATCTGAAAATACATATAGTAGTAACTTCCACTAGTCTTAACTAAAAGACATTTTAAAATATTATTAATAATAAAGAAATCTCACGTTTATAACACGATGAGTCCACCACGGCAGCACATAAAGCACGAAAACACACGTATAAATAGCACACGCGTCTCGCAAACGACCGTTCGCGTCTACGACCGGGCGACGAATGGCAGGTACAGTACCCAGTAACGTACTTATGGTGTCACTCCTTCATATTGTTATAGGCGTTTAATGTTTTACTACTTAGTGCCTTTAATGTTTGTAATACAAAAATTGTAGAGATAATGTATAACACATTCACACACACAAGTAGAGAAAAGTTAGCTTATAATTCCTTGTATATTGTTATTGTTTTCTACAATTTCTTGCATTAAAAGCCAATTATTTTTATTTTTTAATTTCATATATAGTACAAAAGTGGCAATAGCCATACCGCTATCAAGCACATTGATAAAATGCAATCTTACATAATGGCTGTCAATATAACAGAGTTCTATTTTCTCCATAATTCAAATACAGTACTACCGCACATGGTATCGCTTTATCGCTGATCGAATACACAGATAGAGACGTTATACATTTGCATAGAGTTGGTTTGAAATATAAATCATGTTTGATATACATATACGTTTAAAATATTTTTGAATTTTCTAAATATACATACAAACAGAAAGCAAAATTTTTATTGCACTTGTGGGTTGTTTCTAAATTATTATTAAATCATAGAGTTCATTGGTTATGTAAAGTTAATATTTTTAAAATAAGCCCAGGCACAAAAAGAAACTTTTTATTTTTATTTTTATGGTTATAGGTTCAATCTCTGCTCCAGAAAATGTAACAATTATTTAAATTTATATTTTCAGTTCTTCACTGTAGTGTCGAGGCGAAGCATGGCGTTAAGTAAATTAATCTATACTTATAATAAATCTGTAGAAAAGTCGTTTCTGTACATTGAAAATATTTAAAAAAAAATTAGCTAGGGTGTTAAAGGATAACTAACAGAATCCATTTCCAACATTTTTGGAATTTTTGTCTGTTTGTCTGTTTGTCTGTTTTCCTGTTTATGTGAACACGCATCACGTCAAAAGTACTCAATATATATAAGCAAGTTTTATACGTAAAAATTACCAGTAAATCAAGGTAACATTTAGTGTTTATTTCATTGTAATAGCTTCACTCTATCAAAAGATATAAGTATTTAAGTTTCCAAGAACTTATATTTGAGATAGTAGAACTCGATACTAGAAACGCTATCTATTTTATATTTTAAGTAGGTAGGTAGGTAGGTGGGTAGGTAAGTGGGTAGGTAGGTGGGTAGGTAGGTGGTAGGTAGGTAGGTAGGTGGGTAGGTAGGTGGGTAGGTGGTAGTTAGGTAGGTAGGTAGGTAGGTAGGTAGGTGGGTGGGTAGGTGGGTGGGTAGGTGGGTAGGTAGGTAGGTAGGTAGGTAGGTAGGTAGGTAGGTATGGATGTATGGACGTATGGATGTATGGATGTATGGATGTATGGATGTATGGATGTATGGATGTATTGATGTATGGATGTATGGATGTATGGATGTATGGATGTATGGATGTATGGATGTATGGTTGTATGGATATATGGATGTATGGATGTATGGTCGTATGGATGTATGGATGTATGGATGTACGGATGTATGGATGTATGGATGTATGGATCGATTTACATATTTTTTTTCACTATTAGAAAGCTGCAATTTCACTGAACCGCATAGGCTATATTGCATTTAAGAAAAAAATAGAGATCCCTAATAAAAATGCAATAATGTAACCCAAGGTGAGAAGAAATTGATCTTAACAATCCTATCATCGCGTGCGCTGCGAAAACTATTGATGATAGAACAAAATAATGTTCTACAGTATTGTAGAGCGCATCAATATCTATAAAAAAAATATGTCCAGCTACTGTTGATATGGCAATATAACCATTTTTTTATATTTTATAAGATAACAAACAATAATCATACCATATTATTCATACCTCTGCGTTAATATTTATCCCATTAAATGATGTTTTAATAAAGATAATTTCAATACCTGTAAAATGCTTTTTTAATTAATAAAATCGGACATCCCATTCAAAAGATATAACGAATTTAAAAATATCAAATTTAAGAAAATAGGCGAGTAACTCTGCGGGGGTGAGGGGGAGGTGCATCGATATCACTAAAATTATGAAGATAATCGATTAGATTTTTTGTTTCTTTATTTGAATTGAATAGGAAGGAAGAAAAAGGTGTAAACTAGAACAGAGCCGCCATCGTAGTACAGAGGGACATCTTATATATATATATATATATATATATATATATATATAATATATATATATATATATATATATATATATATATATATATATATATATATATATATATATATATATATATATTCGGTCATAATGAATAGCTTTAAACTTTGCATACAAAGGTATCCCGTACGTAGTGTATATTTTTTTTCAATTTTTATTACCAGTAAAGTATCGATACTAATGTGATATCTATATATTTATATTAATAGTAATTTTTATAATAGAATTAAACAACTTTTTAAAATGATGACAGGAACGTAATTCCCTGTACCGAAACAAGCAAACAATTCACAAATTTAAACGGGTGAAGCCGCGAGCTGGTTGCTATATTTTATAAAAATTTATGTTGTGTTTATAATAGATGGATCACGTGGTGATGTCAATACGTTTTAATCATTGGCATGTAGGTACGTTATATTAATTTATAGTAAATATATTTCTCAAGAGAACTTAATCAAAACTTTGTATATAAAAAAATACATGAAATAATCATGTTAGGGAAATATCAAATATATTTTAGGAATCAATCTTAATGTTATATTCAAAACAAATGAATTAATTATATGTAAATTTATTAATTCGTTTTAAGTATGAAAAAAAGAAAAAATGCAATAAAATTGCGTTTCTGCTTTTCTTTCCAATGATTTATATTTCTATATATGTGGGACGTAAATGCGGGAACAGAGCTGCCATATTAATACAGAGTAACCTCTAAAATATATATTTACTTATAGTTAAAGAATAAAAAGTGTGAAGAGAAATGTGTGATTCCTCTATAGAATATATTATTCTACATTATATCATAAAAAAACAGTAAATATAAAAGTATCCTCCTGCAGTATAATTATCTTCAATCAACATTTTTGAACTTTTAATTTTGAACATTTTAAATATTTTCGTCCCATTATGATGAAAAACTTAGACAATTTTTTAATTTGAAAAGAATAATTTATTAACGATAAGAATGTTGGTAGTTTTTCAAAATATTGTAATAGCTATTAGTTCTATTCACTAAAAAATCACTATAAATATTAAATATGCTCAATTAGTGTTTTTGTCAGCACCACTTTAAATGAAACCATAGTTAATTACTCTATAAAAGCCTAATACAATAAAAAAATCCCAAAAGTGAAAAAGTTATTTTTCATACAAAATAAATTATATATTATCGTTGATATTAAAATAAAACGCCATTTGCCATTAAACACGCAAACAGGCATAAGCCTATCAAAGGGAAACCGCCGCATACGCCTCATTCCTAAATCGAGGCGTAGGTATTTGCGACAAAGTTCAAAGTTGGTTAGCCTTTAGTAATACTTAGATACCTTTAGTCACACGAAATACAGGTATGTATAAACATCGTGAAATGAAAAAAAAACCTATGTCTAAACTGTTGAGGTATCTTGATTAATTTCTTTAGGTATGGGCTTAAAATATTTTATCGTATATATTGCCCCCGTAAAAGGAGCGCTGACGCTTCCATTCTGTATTAATATTAAAGGCCATCACGGCGCAGGGGCACAAAGTTAGGTTAAGTTACTTAAATCGGTTAAGCCCTTTCTGAGATTATCCTGAACGCACAGGTAAACAGACAAGCTGACCAAGTTCTATTACATTGTTAAATGTCCGTAATAATATTTTTTCTAATATATCTTCCACGTACAGACACCGATAAGTTAGGTTTTTTTTGTAAGTAGCGATATAACTATAACTATATAGCTATAACTATAACTTAGGTCCTAAAGACTACTTAAGGCAAAAGTTTAAGGAAATTAATATATTGACAGTTGCATCTCTCTTATGGGAGGTACGAAAATGCGACTTGCGTGTGTTGCAAACATACATTATAGATATATTAAAACACGAACATAATTTTAGTTTATTAAGCAAATAATTCTGTGGTTTAAGCGGGCGAAGCCGCGAGCGGGTCGCTAGTTATATAATATAATAATGAACTGCCAAATATCAAGTTTATATCCTTTACTTTAAGTCTCGTTCTTTCTCTCTTTATTAATAAGTAGTAAAAAAATTCCATAACCTCACCTACGTTGATACATATTGACCAATAATACCGACTTTAATTTTCGTAATATTTTATATTTATACCTTTCATTTTTATACTTTCATGGGTACGATCGCTAGACGTATAGTACAAAACTTCAATTTAGCTGATTGCAGAGATTAAGACTGACGTAATTGCGCCATGGAGCACTTGGTGATCAATTGTATATATATTTTAAAAGAAAAGAAATCGTCATTTAGAAATTTTATAGCTTTTTTCTTTCACTTAATGTTACATTTACATATATAATTATAAGAACATTTATAATCCAGTGTGTGTATGTATATTACACTGTAGGATAGTAGGATATGTAGGAAAGTAATTTGAGGAAGTAATTTAAGAACTTAGTGGTTAAGACACTCCGTTCCAAATTTTCCGCCGAATTTTGGAGGCATTGCGTGTTGAGTGGCGGAACTCAACGCCGCGCTTTGCCTCGACACCAGAACAAAGAAAATGAAAATATTAAATATTTAATTTTATCGAGTGTAAATCGAATTCACAACCTGTCACAGTCACACTTTGTGCCCGTGTGCCACGAATTTTACTTAGAGATTGCACAAAAGTAGAGCACAAGTTGATTACTGTGGTATCCTAAGGATTAATCGTCCACGTTTGCGGACACTAACCGTCGTGTTGGTGGATTGCGTCTGAAGTTGTATTGCCGATGCAGTTTTTAATTATATTGTACTATACAATTGATTTTGTCTGTTTTTAGATTTTTATATTTTTATATTTTGGCATTTATTGATGTTGCGTTCTGTTACGACTAATTTGTGTGTATTGGAATTTGAAAATCATAAATTCAGCTGCTGAGCCAGCTGAGCTGAGTTGAGGAAAATCATGGCACAGGGGCACGAGCGTTAATTTCTTAAATGAGACGGCTTGTGTGGCTTCTATTTCCACTCGAGGATATGTAATAAGTAATGTTTTATTTCCACGTTTTGGTAACGAGGAAAAACACAAAATTAAGTTCCGCTACTCAACGCGCAATATTTCTAAAATTAAACTTAAACTGAATCTGCCTTTTGTAGAATACATAATCAGAAGCAACAGCTTAACAAATAACTCCTGCATTAATAACCTTATTAACTTATTTAACAAAATGTATTTTATTCATCTAAACACGTCACAACCACCAACACAAGGCACAGTGCGTTCAAACATATTACATTCGTGCGTAGCTGCAATCAATTACATGAATTAATCTCAGGTTTAATGTGTCAGATCGACGGGATTACTCACAGCGTCAGTGCACCCTGACAATCTAAATCATAGGTATTATACGGAGTCTTTGAGACATTTAAGAATTGTACGAGAAGAATGATTAAGTTTAATGCTCACTCGGAGAACTGAAATATTTTGTATTTTCATTTCTTTGCTCCGTTGTTGGGGCAAAATGCAGCGTTGAGTTCCGCCACTTAACACACAATACATCTGAAATTGCGCGGAAGGTCGTAAGCAAAGTTTTATGAAGATAAAAACAAAAAAAAAAGAAGGTCGTTGTGGCGCAGCAGTGTTAGACTGTAATCGCAACGGTCGCGGGCTCGATGTCTATTCGAAGAAAAGTATAATTCACTTAATTCACTTTCTCGGTCGCTCTGGTAACGAACAAACAAAGTGCTGCGTTGAGTTCCGCCATTCAATTTCTTTCAAAATTCAATGTATCTCATATTTGGTGGAATGCGGAAAATAGTTTTTCAATACTAAATTCCCTCTGCCTACTATAATATACGCGCGATATAGCGTAAAGTTAAACATAAATAAAATATCAATAATAAGAACTTAAGTTATTACAATTTTTCACTTTAAAATCGATATATATTTATTGCTAAGTCTAAATTTAAAGTCATATTTTGTATAAATGAAACCAGGAAAAGTAAATATTTTAATTAAAAGTCTTCCCAAGTGTCTAGTAAAATGACATGACTGTCACTTAGTGTGTGACAGGCAATAGCTATGAGTTCAATCTCCGCTACTTGAAATATTTAAAATTATACTTGTTTATTTTTAACATTTAAGTTTTACGTTTTACGTTATTTCTCACTAAGGGTATAATATATTTTTAGAAAACGTATAAAATTTCAACGTATCAGGACTCGAACCCATGCTCCTTTGACTTGGGTGCATTTTTTTGCTCGATCTGATCAAACTATACAAATATATCTAAAATGTGTAAAAAATGGGGAATATAGTAAAATGTCAAGATTTTCTCCAACTTCGTCAATCTCCATCCAAGATCACGACATTCCTATTATTTCTTTTTATGATACATTGTGATCACAAAAAGAAATTTTAGAAATATATTTGGTACAAATTTTATTATATTTTTGAAATCACAACAAAAAATTTTATTTCCCTTTCTGATGATAAGACAAAGCTTGGCGTTGAGTTACACCACTATATATGAAATAACTTGAAAATTAGACGGTGAGTGAAAACGGAATGTTTTAACACTGGGTTTTCTATGTAACCCTCCATGTAACATATAACATAAAACTTGAATATATTAAAAATGGAATAAAACTTTTAAAAACTTTATAAATTTTTATATATAAAATAATCTATACAACTGTAGACTTGGCCTCCTACAAAAAATATCGACTTTGAACTACACAACTTCCTTCAATTACAGAGTTAAAATAAGTTTAATAACTAAAATGGGTTAGTGTAACGAGACATGCCATGTTAACGCTGTCGCCTTTATTGTACATATGTTTCTGGTCTCACACGGAATACTTGTCAAGTTTTTAAATAAGTTATTTATTGAGACCTTCACCTGATTCATATTGGTGTTAAATTATTTATAATTTAAGTAGATCTTGTTTTAAATAACTTATATAACTATAATAGGGCCCAGTTGGGTATTAACTGATTGTAGAGAGCGTTGTTTAGGGGTTTTCTTGTGTTCATGCTGTAAATGCTGCTGCTTCACACTAGGTTCCCTCAGGAAGGAACCTAGTATTAAAACGCTCCGTTTCTCACACATCGCCTAACTTTTAAAATGTTGCCTTTTGCTACAAAATTAAGAAAATGAAGATATTTTCCTAGTTTTTATGAAAATCCAGAACTGTCGTTTGTACATTCAGAGTTTGCACAGCTGACCCACGACGACTTTTTGTGAGACCGATTCTTAGACATGTATTAAGATAAGTTATTAGACTTTTTTTTACAATTTTAAAGTTATTCCATACATACAAAACAAAAGTATTTTTTAGAAAATATATAAATAATTCAACGTAGCGGATTTGAACCGCCTCTTGGAAACCGTCCAAGAGGCGCGTTTTACAAATAACGGTAGTTCCTCCAACATTAATTGAAGAAGACGAAATGAGAAGAACACAAGAAATTTCCCCAAACATAAATTGAACTTATTACACGCAACAAAATTCTTCATAATGGTGTCATCTTATTAAAATATAATATTACATTATTATAACATATTTAATTCGTACTAAATAACTAATTCACTTATGAGAGAATTGCATGAAGCCATTCGTACCGTTACCAGGCATATTGCTACGTGAACTGGTAATCCCTCGCAATCTGATTTGACAAATCATATTACACACTGATTCATTATTGTATTATAAAATATTTTATATTATTCAATATATTGAGGCCATCGTGGCGAAAGGTATAAGTGACTGTAAACGCGACAGGTTGTGGGTTCAATAGCCATTTGTGGCAATGAATTATTTTTATATATTGTTAGCGTACTCGTGTAAAAGAGGGTAGATTTAGGTGAAAATAATTATAAAAGCAGTAGAATTGTGTTAATCGGGGGACAGTTGCGTGTAAGTGACGGTCCCTATTGGAAGGAAACTAGTGTGAAATATTGTTAGTAGGTGATACATATCACCTATTGCAATTACGTGGTATCCTTTACCGAATAGTTTAGAAACATATGGACGATGTGTGTTTTTAACGTGTTTCTTTAAAAATTATAACCGCTTCCAATTTCTAACAATATTATATTTTCATAGATCTGGCGCCAAGGCTTTTGCCCAGCATTAAGTCTAGCCACTCAACACGCAATGCCTTGATTTATGAAATTCGACAGAAAGGGGAAGGCGAAAGGGGAACGGAGTGTCTTAACACTAGGTTCCTTCTGCCTATCCTGCTATATGTGGGATTCAGTGTAATTTTATATATTTTATGGCATTTGATATATATTCACGCATAAAAAAAATAATTAAGTTGGAATATTGCGAAAATGAAAATAATTAAAATTATTTCAATGGAATCAAACCTATAATCGTCGCCCTAACCTTCATGCAGTGTCCAGCGCCACCTCAGTCGGCCTCTTTTAAAACTGAAATGTTGTAAAATAATTTTATTATATTTAAATCTTAAATTACAAAACAGTAATGAAAAATGTGTTCCTGCATTAATGTTTTGTATGTTAAAAATTATGATGAATGATTTTTTAAATTTGTATTTTTTAGTCTGTCTGTATATATGTACATATAATATATAACAGTACCGGCCTTGTACTAGTAAAAAAAAAGCTGATATTTCATGTTTTTATTTGGTTTTGGAGTTCTCCATACACTATAGTTCTCTTTGCATGTTCCTACTCTTTTCTTGTAAAAGGTTCAAAATAAAAATACTTGTAGAAGCTAATGCATTAACAACAATTATGTTATCATAACTTATTACATGCTAACTTTTACTAAAAAAACAATAAATTATGACACTGATTCCATGCAGTGAATGTACATTAATATAGTTGTAACTTGAACCCACAACCAAAAAATCTCATTAAAATACCTACTACGTCACGGCGTGGCGTCATGTTTTAGTCACTTATATTAATATCAAAAATCACTATCCATACGGTCGTCCGGTCCGTCGTGGTGTAGCCGCACAGCGTCCTGTTGCAAATCTGACAGTTCTGAGTTCGATTCCCACTTTGGATATGAATAATTTAATTTCTTCGCTTTGGTAAAAATACGAAGCGCAACTTAGACCTAAATTTTGTTAATTGCTTCAATTTTCATATGTATAAAATTTTATTTAAAGTGAGTAACGGAGTATCTTGACATTAGTTTTAAATTCCACATCCTACTATATGCAGATTGATAATGAAAAAAAATATATAATAATTGTTTCAGTGAAAGATTTAGCTTTTATAACTATAAAAAATTGTTCTCCAATAACTGTGGAAAAGTACTAATAAAATTGAAAATTCCACTAAAGCAAATATACATATAATACCGCAATATTAATAAATAAGTTAATCTGACATTTAAGATCTTATAATTTATTTTCGATGTATTTTGTTTATAAGCATTCTTCCAAGTCTCACATGATTCGAACTTATGCTTGTCACAACCTTAATAAATCTATACGCCAATATTTCTATTCATTTTAATTATATTATCTATTGACATTTATGTGTTTTTTTCTTCTACGTAACTTAATACTACTTAAATGGGTACCAGATATTTTGAGTTGTATATCGATTAATGCTTCATAACTACGAGATTTATGTCAGTCAAATCAACTTAATGTGGAAAATGTATATATATATATATATATATATATATATATATATATATATATATATATATATATATCCAACAGAATCTAATAATGACTATATACGGGATTATTATATTCTCTTGGATATCCGCCAGAAGATTTTTTTAAATATATATTAAAATCGATTTTTACCAAATGTATTTTCCTTTTTTTATTTCTGGCGTGGTAGCCAGAAAGAATGTAGAACCAAACATCAAGTCAAACAAACTCGATAAATGACTGAGTACATTGTTCTTCATTCTCACTTTTAAATTCTCGCTAGTATCTGCTATTCTGATATACATACACACATAAAATCAAATAAAAAAAATGAAATCAGCTTCACGCTGTATATCACACACAGCAGGGTAGGCACAGGGAACCTAGTGTTAAGACACTCCGTTCCCCACTTTCTGCCAAATTTTGGAGGCATTGCGTGTTAAGTGGCAGAACTCAACGCCGCGCTTAGCCTCGACACCAGAGCGAAGAAATGGAAATATAAATTTAAGTAAATATTTCATCTCCTCGAGCGGGATTCGAACCCACAACCAGTCAGTTTTACATACATGACTTCAAACTCAAATCATAAGTAAAAATTATTTTTTTATCATTAATCTCTAAAACAGGGAACCATCTTATCTTTTTCTAGAGGATTATGAAATAAAACGAACTCGTATAAGACCTGACCTTCAGTTATATTTATTCGGCGTTAAATTTTAGCACGACTTTTATACGAAAAGTTTCATAAGTTTTACGATACTGATGTTGTTAGTCTACTTTGAAACCTTAAATATACGTACATAATATGTACTTTCGTATGTTGAAGATTTAGAACAAATAAACTTTAATTAAAATAATATTTACTTTTAAATTCGTTTAAAATTTGTACTTTGTAGTATATGTGTAGGTAGTTTTTTTATGAGAAAAATATAAGGAAACCGAACGGTTCACCTGATGGGAAGTCATCACCGCCACCCACGATTCCGTGTAAGATCACAGGTGCTAAGAAACAGTGTAGGCGTAGACTTAGCCTTAATAGCCTTGGAGGCGCCATTTTAAAATAAATTTTCAGTTGCCCACTGTGGCTTATTACATATATTTATTTATACGGAGAGATATCGTTAGACTGTCAACGCCATAATCGATATATTAATTATTTTTATTCCTTAACCGAGGTAGTATTGAGTTCTACCACTATGCACTTAATGTACAGTGAAAACGAAAATAAAAGTATCTTGACATTAGGTTCTTTCAAGCATTTTATTCTTTATTTAGTACTTTAAAATACATATTTTTTTTTTAGATTCACACTATATCCCGCACATAGCAAGGTACGCAGAGTAGGTAGTAGGAGAGGTTCCCAGCGTTACCAAAGCAAGAAAAAGAAATTTTCTGAATGGGAATCGAGCCCACAATCGTCGCGTTTATGGACGGCTTTCACAATACAAGTATAATATATATAATTGGAAGGAACACAAAAAATAATTGGAAGATATTATTTTACAAAAGAAATTTTAATGAAGCCGATAAATACCTACACAATATAACAATAAGTCAACGTGGTCGATAATACTTTCTAGTAAGCCTTAGGAAGCTTAAAAATACTTTACTTTGAGTCTTTAAAAATACTTGAAAGAACTTTACCTGAAGAAAAAGTATAAGAAAAATTTTTATTTCACAATATACTAAATTTATTTTGTTTACAACAAACTATTAATTTCGCTTATAAATTGATTTAAAAATAAAAAAAAAGATTTAACCTGATTTTGTGTGAAGGCTTTTTACTTATTGATTTGATAATTTGTATAAATTTCCATCTCCCAGCTTTGGTAATAAGGCAAAACGTGGCGTTGAGTTTCGCAACTAAACACACAACGACTCAAGAATTCAGTGGAAAATGGATAAGGAAGTGTCTTAATGAGAAAAACGTATCTTAACACTGGGAACAACGACGTGATACTTTCATCATATCGGGCATAACATTGTTTTAGCTTCACGCTGTGTTCCGCACAAAACAGTATTCAGAGGCACCTTGTGTTGAGATATTCGTTCCTACTTCTCATTAAGTTACTTTCGTTCCTCACTTTCTAGCAAATTCTCGAGGCCCATGCCACGCTTCCACGCTTTGCCTCGTTACATATCAGCTTCACGCTGTATCCCGCGCACATCAGGGTAGACAGAGGGAACCTAGTGTTAAGACACTTCGTTCCCCACTTTCTGTCGAATTTTGGAGGCATTGCGTGTTGCCTCAACGCTGCGCTTTGCCTCGATTACAGAGTGAAGAAATAAAAATATTAAATATATGATTAACTCGAGTGGGAACCCACGACAGTTGTATTTATAGTTGCACGCTTATACACCTGTACCACGAGGGCAGAGGCCCTCGGACGACGGACGAAAATAAAATAATTTAATAATTATCATACGTCCAAATGGGATCGAACTCACAACATTTATATTCAGACGCTTTCCCACTACGCCAGGACGACCACAGTTAATAAGTTTTTGAATATAATAATGTTCTTTGTCATTATGTTTATGTATTAATAATTTATTGTGGGCCAATTCATTTATCACAGTCAACATTTCAATATAGTTTCGTATAATAGGATTAAAAGGAAGGTCCCGCTTCCATTTACTTAGCACATTGATTTTATTGCTGTAATGAATTAGATTTATAATTTATAATATTATTAATATTGACAAAAGAATTTGAAATATATCGTATATAAATATATAGTCGTATAACATCTAAGCATATTTTATATTAAAGGAAAATTCCTACTTTTAAAGCGTAGATTTTTGTTCTTTAAAAAACACTCTTTAAAAAACACTTTATTTGTTGTTTTCTGCTTCTTTCTTACCTACAAATATCTTCTGAATCCGTGTTTTAGAATTTTTTTACCAAACATATTTCCATTTCATCATAATTATCGATTATCTCCACAGAGTTTAAAACTGCAGCAGAGCGTCTAATTGAATAACGTGACGGTTCTGGATTCGATTCTCACTTGGAGACACGCATTATTTTCCAGTACGGAATTGAGTTACGCTAGTTAGCCCGCAATGTTTCGAAAATTTGGCGGAAAGAGTATCTTATAATCAAAAATCTACGCTTTAAAAGTAGGAAACTTCTCCTTCCAACTTTAATATAAAATATGCTTAGTTGTTATACGACTGGAATTTTTAAAATTATAGATTTAATCCTACAGTGTCCTTAAAGCCATATGTGGGACAACCATTATCATGGTTTCTATGGCTGTAACAATATTATATATAGTAAACATGTTAGACGTGATGGAAATGAAAATTGTTCTATGTAAGGAGAAAAAATTCTGAATTCAAACAAAAGCTTTCCTTTGTACCTAAGTAAAATATTAATCAAAAATATAAAGAAGAACCTTGTAAGGGCACAAAACGTTTCCTAATGTGTATTAATAGTATTTATTTATAATAATATGTTTGTTACTACTATACTTATATAGTAATATATTTGAGGTCAGTCGTGGCGCAGGGACACAAAGTGTGACTGTAAAACCGACTGGTTGTGGGTTCGATCCCCACTCGAGAAGATGAAATAATAACTCGAACTTATATTTCCATTTCTTTACTCTGGTGTCGAGGCAGAAGCACGGCGTTGAGTTATGCCACTCATCACGCAATGCCTCCAGAATTCGGCAGTAAGTGGGGAACGGAGTATCTTAACTCTAGGTTTCCTCTGCCTACACTGCTGTGTGCGGGATACAGCGTGAAGCTTCTTTATTATGTTTTTTCAAATAATTCTCAAATTCAAATTAATTAAATTATATTTTATTTAAAAAAAAAATATTTCAATGTGAATAAGACAAAGGTTCTGATTTTTGAACGAGATGAAGAAAGGACGGAATGCAAGATCAGTGTAAATGATAAGATATTAGAACAGGTGAATGAAGTGGTATATTTGGGAAGTATGTTCAGTAGAGATGGAAGATACGAGATGGATGTGGAAAGGCGTAGTGCTGCCGGTAACAAGGTTAACGGAGCCTTGGCTGCATTGATGAGACGGCGAAACGTCAGCACAGCTGCGCGATTGGCCGTACACAATGCAGTTTTGGTACCGACCCTGTTATACGGCAGCGAAACGTGGGTATTACAGAAGAAGAATGAAAGAAAGATGAATGCTGTGGAGATGCGATCTCTTCGTAGGATATGCGGAGTCAGCCTAGCTGATCGAATCCGCAATTAGGAAGTACACAGAATGGCAGGTACCAGCGAGGATGTCACGGTGAGAATGAAGAAGGTCGTGCTTAGCTGGTTTGGGCACGTCGAACGAATGAGCGAGGAAAGAATGGCAAAAAAGATTTATGATGGAAAAGTGAGTGGTAAGAGAGGTAGGGGGAGACCTCGGTTGACCTTCGAAAACACAGTATCAAAGATACTGGAGGAAGGTCACGTAAAAAGCATGAGGATCCCCTGGAGGGCATGTATGAAGAGGTTGATGACAGTGGGACGAGGCGAAAGAGGTAGGTAGAGACCGTAGCGTTTGGCGCTCCGTTCTCTCTGACTACCCCGCTAGGGATAAAGCGTGAAGTTAAGTTAAGTTAAGTTAAATTATATTTTCAAATTCTTACCAAGTACTTTATTTGTTGTAATACATTTCCAAATAGTAGTTAAGGCTCAGGGTACCATATATAGACCAGAAAAAAATTGTTGATTTCTTGATTTTCTATGATATTTTTCCACTTATTCTTCATGACTGAAGGTCGTGCCTCTGAAATGCCTTCATGGCTTTATAGGTAAGCTGCTTCCTTCTGGTTGGGTTTTCGGCTTGTCTTAGGGCAGTTGTTATTGAGAGACCAGTAACTTGGTCACGCCTACGGCTACTGTCTTTTTCCTTCTACTTTTTCGATAACTATCAGATTATCAATAATGTCTGGTAAACACAATTCTACACTACTAACTACATCTTTTATTAATAAAAAAATAGCCTTATAGAGATGTTCAATAAGACAATAAGTAAGATGCGTAGAAGGAATCTAAAAAACCTCGTTCCTCACTTTCTGTTTTATTGACCAGAACAAAAATTAAACCCACAAATATAATCAGACGCTGCCCCACGACGGCCTCATAAAATTATTTATAATAAAAACGATTAACACAAGGCAGTATTGTATATTAATATCACCTAAATTAACTAATAAAATAATAAAAGCGCGTGCCCATTAAAATATTAGGGTAAATTAGTCCGCAACATTTCTAACACTGTATTGGGTGGAATGAAACAACCTGTACATTTTAAGTCGGACAATAGAATGTAATTCAGAGGTATATTGGACTTGGTGATTTAGCATAAAGTCTACGGTATAAATTATAGCAGTAAGCGAAGCGAATATCAAGTAAAAGTCGAATAATATATGAGCGATACTTTTTTTCGAAAATATATAATTTTTCGAAAAAAATAAAATTTTTAACGTAGCTGGATTTGAAACGTCTTTGAGTATAAATCTCGCTATGTTCATTTTTTTATGTTTTCTAACAAAAAGTTTTTGAGGAATCAATCCGTTCACCACTTTCCGCCGAATTCTGGAGGCTTTGCGTGTTGAGTGGCGGAACTCAACGCCGCGCTTTGCCTCGACACTAGAGTGAAGAAATATAAATATACATTTAAATAAATATTTCATTTCCGCATTGAGGATCGAACCCACAACCAGTCGCGTTTACAGTCACACTCTGTGCCTCAGCGCCACTACTGGCCTAAAACCCTGGCTGAAAGTAAAATTAAAATACATTATTATCTATTCTTAAGCACATCCAAAGCGATTCCGTAAATTTTATTGTTATATCATGCAAAATATATACCCAATTTCGACATTGTAGGTTAAAAATAAAACACTTGCGGTTCACCCATTACTAAAACCACACCTTTCCCCAAAGGTAAACCGACAAAAACCTTAAAGCTACCCATAAACTTTGATTAGATTTTGTAACACAGCCACGGCGTACATTAGAATGCGTGAATCGCGACCGGCGTAATTGAATTTTCTAGTCCATTGCTTGAAATTTTGGAGATTTTGAAGATTTCGGCAAGGATTCTCTTAAGTTAGTATGTTTGTCTTTATGACGTGGTGGGAGAGGTGAATGTCGTTCTTACGGAATGCGAAATTTTAGATATTATTTTACTTGTTTTGTAAGACTATGACTATTAAGAAATAGTAAAGGGAGAAGGAACCTATTGTTGCGAGACATTCCGCCACTTTTGTATAACGTCTCCCCGAGTGGGATCAAAACCACAACGTGTGTTTACCGTCACATGCTGTCGAACTACTCCACGACCATCTCAACTAACTTATTTATTTATTATACTATTTTAAAAATATTACATTTTTATTTCCTCGCTTTGGTAACGGCAGAAAAAGTGAGGCATTGAGCTCAACACGCAATGCCTCTACTATTCGGTGGAACATGGGAAACAGAAGTGTCTCAATGGTAACGAAGTATCTTTACGCTAGGTTCCCAAGTCGGAAATTAATGCCGCATTTCATTTTACTAGAACGAAAAAATTAAAACATGTAATTTTTTTTCAAAAGGGGATTTGAATCGACAAGCATCGGGTTTATGACCAGATGGCATCCACTGCGCCCGATGGCCTCTAAAATATAAATATGTAGGTAAATAATAGACTTGCAGTAGGGTAATACAATAAATTTCACTCGTCCATATACACTAGCCGGAATACAAAAATGCCTTATTATTTTTCCATACAACACAAATGTGACAGTTTAATAGTAGCAATATCGATACATCACTTAATGTTCATTGATTTACCCCATAAATCTATTTTGAAATAGAATATTTTAGTAAATTATAGTTGTTTTATGTAAAAACACATTGTGTTGTTTATTATTTTAGAGATTGTCTTGGCACAGAGGCTAATCGTCTGATTATAGCACGATAGTAGTGGGTTCTCATTCGGGGGATTTGTTTTTATGAGTGATGTTTTTAAATATGGAATATTATTCCTAATACCTCGCTCTACAAAGTGGGGGGAAGTTCGAGAATAGATAATCTTAACATTAGGTTCCCACTGCCTACCATTTTCTAGTATTTAAATTTAAAGAAATATTTTTTGACTAGGCTTTGACACTGCCATTGACCTTCTCTGCTCGTTAGGTAATATCTCGAATTAATTTTCTGGTTATAAGGGAAAAATTGTGTAAGAGGTTAGGATGTTAGTTACGATTTATCACCAATCTCTTTCTGATTTTATTTCTGAATATGAGATGAAAGAATAGGGGATTTTGAGGAACGGAGGTTTCTTGACGAGAACGGAGTATCTTAACACTAGGTTCCCAGGTTCTTTCTGCCTACCTCACTAAATGCGGAATACAGCGTGAAACTTAAATTATTTTTTAATTAATTCTTTAAGCATCCTACATCTAAAAGATAAACTATATCCATCCATCCAACTATGACGAAACTATCAACACTTTCCTATTACAAACTTCGGAACAAATTCGTCCGTGAAGCATTACAATTTTATCTCGATCCCCTGAGCGCAAACGAAATTTCGTAACTTTAATAACCCACTAAAATATACTCGTTACCTGATATTATATAGGACGGGATTTAGAGGTCCCTGTAAATATATATTTTTCAGATCTCATAAGGCTCGAAGGCAATCGTAGCGTATTTGGACAGCATATCCATTTGGGTGAATGAGTTATTTCATTTCAATACAAAGAGGTTGGTTGTAATAAAATAATTGTTCCTGACGGAACTCAACATCCATTGGGGAATGGATGTTGAGTTCCATCAGGAATTTCTCAAATCGAGATGGAAAGCGAAGACCATAATTTACTAGCAATAGATTTTCTCTGCCTATATATGCTATATCTGGAATAGAGGAACAAAATTGAGAAAACAAAAAAATACTGCAACTAGTATTACGACACTATGTTGCCATTATCATACAGTAAAGATAACCATACGTCACTTCGACGTATGTCATATTTTTCATTGAAAATACTGACGAAAGTTGTGCATTTACATAGACGATATGGGTGATGGTCAAGTGAGTTGGCAGGATCGGCTCATTCAGTGACACAAAAAACATCGAATTATATTGATTTATCAAAATCAATTACGTCGATTCGATGTAGGTTATCTATCTAAGGCTCCGCTTTCCTCCGTTTTATCCCTAGTAGTGTAGTCAGAGAGATCGGAGCGCCACGGTCTATACATACATCTTTCGCCTTGTCCACTATCATCAACCTCTTCATACATGCCCTCCGGGGGTTCTCATGCTTTTTACGTGACCTCCTTCAGTATCTTTGATACTGTGTTTTCGAAGGTCAACCGAGGTCTCCCCCTACCTCTTTTACCGCTCACTTTTCCGTCATAAATCTTTTCCATCATTCTGATATATGAGGATGTTAAGGCTTAAGGCTATTTATTATTATAAATATGTATATTTTTACGTACAATTTCTATCATATAAGTAAAATATGTGAATATATTTCCATAAGATAGGAAACTTTGATTAGAGCACGGACCGTTGTCTATTAGAATGCATGCGGGACATTTTTGTAATTGAATTTTTCCAAGTCGCCAAACGTGAATATTAGTTTTTGTGGATAACATTTCATGTCTGTTTCTATTCATCCTGTTTTGATTTGTAAATTATTATGTATATCTTATTTTATATCTGTTTTAACATAGATTTAAGCGTAGATTCATTTATTTAATAAAAAATATCATGAGGCCGGTCGTGGCGCAGGGGCGGTGTGACTGTTACGTGAAGGTAAGAAGTTCGATCCCCACTCAGGGAAAATAATAATTATTTATTAATAGTTTCTTCGCTCTGGCCTCAAGGCCAAATTCTGCGTTGAATACCGCAATTCATCGCCGCAGTGTCTCAAAAAATTAGGCGGAAAATGGGGAACGTTGTGTTTGAACAGTAGATTCCCTCTGACTACCCTGCTATGTGCGGAAGTCAGCGTGCACCTGATCATTAATTTGTTTGAATATTCTGGCAGTATTTGTCTATAAGAAAAGACGATATTTTATCATCTTTTCTTATAGACTACCGTAAGAGCTATGTCAGTTCCCCACCCATAATCTGTAGTGCTTACAGTCACAAGTTTGGGCCCTTTCACCACGATTTACCTAGGAATGTCATATTTAAATTGTTATATTTAAATTATTTTAAGTTAAATTTTGTTTGTTATTTTGAGTTCCGAAACTCAACGTGCAACAACTCTCTGAGAAATTACTGGATTTTTTACTCTAGTTTCCGACTGCCTACCTTGGTATAAGTAAAAGAATTAAATAACTTTTATTTGTTTATTAAGTAGGTATAGATAAATATATTTTTAATGAGTTCATTATTTTTTTTTATATACAGAAATAATAATCAAAAATTTTCCATAATCTTTAATATTCTAATCTTAGCAAATATTATCTTTTATATAACCAAATGTCGAGGCCAGTCGTGGTGGTAAAACCGGTTGGTTGTGGGTTCGATCCCCACTCGAGGAGATGAAATATTTACTTAAATTTATATTTCCATTTTTTTCGCTCTGGTGTCGAGGCTAAGCGCGGCGTTGAGTTTTGCCACTTAACACACGCATTGTGTTCTCCAGAATTCGGTAGAAAGGGGGGAACAGAATGTTTAACACTAGGTTACCTCTGCCTACCCTGCTGTGTGTGGGATAAAGCGTGAAGCTGATGAATATAACAAAATGTATTAGCTATAAACTTATTGTTTTATTAACACACTTACTTCATGCATTGTAAGTAGTTTTAATAATATCGATGCACTTAAATAAGATACATAATATTACGATAAATATACATAATATAGTAACAAAAAGTGAAAAAACATAATATCAAAAGGGGTTTATTTTCAAAAACCTTATCTCACACAAAGTGAAGGAGTATAGCACATGAAAGGGATATTCATTCATTTTTCAAAGACTCACTCAATCTATAAGCGGATTTACTGCAGATTAGGAAAAACCAAATAAGGCATTCGTTATTATAATTCAGGTTTAAAATATATTCATATTACGAAATGTTTCAGAATACTACCTTAATAATTAATGTGGACTTCAGCTTAATTATTAATGTAGGCTGCTTAAAAATAAAACTAGGCTAGTCGTTACCACTGGGGTCACTGGAACTCAACTCTGCGCTTTGTCTCGTTACCGGTGCGAAGAAACGAAAATATTAAATAAGGCCTGAAGCCCCCGATTGGGAAACGCACCCACAACCGTCGCGTTAACAGCCGCACGTTTACTTCTCTGAGACATAACGACCACGAATTTCAATGAAAACAATATAGGAAATTGGTTATAGTAAATAATTACGATGTGGTTTCCCTTTGTAAAAGGTGAGCGCTGCGAGTTCCGTTAATATTAATTAAGTAATGGAAAACCCGCCAATCACGCCCGGCCATTTAACTTTCATGAGGTCTCACACGTCAATCTGTTCTGACGCTAAATGCTGTCGTATTAAATATTTAACGACAGATCCTTAAAAGCTTAAGAAACTTCCTCAAACGTAAAAACTCATTTGTTAATTGAAAAAGGTGAATGCCAAGGTGACTTAGTTAGCAAGAGGTTAACTGGAAGCGCCATTGATATAGATATAGCCGAAGACAGAGATAAAGAACGATATGATCTTTAAGGAAATAGATTATTCGGTTCGTTCGTTCCAAATAAACCTATATAAAAATGCCTAAAAACATCCTTTCACGTGTACTCTGTACTTATTGTTTTATTGACACACTCACTTCATAATTAATATATATTTACCAATTCTACATTTAGCTAATAATATATGTGACTAATTTAAAAACTGTACAAGAGTTACCCACCTCACCCAAATCAATAATTTAAGGCTGTTTCTGAAGGAGTAAATTAAATTATTCACTGACATCAGCACATTTAACGGTTTTATAATGATGATAAGACGTACGTAACATAGGTAGAAAGAATATAATGTTACAAAAATATGAACTTATAATAATTAACTAGTTTTATGTATATGCTCAAAGAATTATAAATAACAAGTATTAACATTTATTAAATGAAACTAATTTAACCGGATTAATCGCGTATATTTAAGATTTTACATTTTGGAAACCCGACGTTTCGAACACTTTACAGTAGTCCGTGGTCACGGGTAGACTCATTATTACACATATTAAATGAAACTAATTTAACCGGATTAATCGCGTATATTTAAGATTTTACATTTTGGAAACCCGACGTTTCGAACACTTTACAGTAGTCCGTGGTCACGGACTACTGTAAAGTGTTCGAAACGTCGGGTTTCCAAAATGTAAAATCTTAAATATACGCGATTAATCCGGTTAAATTAGTTTCATTTAATATGTGTAATAATCGCGAAAATCAAAGAACTTATTAAGTATTAACATTGCTCATATTTTGTTTAGTTCAAAACTATCAAAAACCCTTATAGAAATTACGATAATGTAGTAAAAATATCATATTAGAAGATTACAGATTAAAGTAATATAAAATCGTGTAGCTCAAGCGAGCGAAGCCGCGGGCGGGCCGCTAGTATTAAATATATTAATATATGAGACTCACAAAAATAATTACGAATTATTACCCAATTTTACTTACCACCCAAACGGACTGTTTGTTCGCGAGTCGAGTCATAAAAAACAAAGTTAATTTAACGTAGGTGAGTGTATTGCAGCCGCTCGTTAGTTTAATTAAGAGCGTTATAGACGACTTTATAATATTAATCATTAAAATCTGCTTAATTAAGACAGTTGCGGTTATAGTTTGTTGAATGGTTCACTGAATTTATTGTTTATATAGACGCTGTATGTGGCTATATATATGGAGATATTTGTCATAATAATGTTTTGAGTCTGGTGCCTAAATTATAAAACAATTGGGATTTGGTTGTGGATTGGCCTCCCACTTGGTAACCTTTGTATTTATATTTCTTATATATTCACAATATTCAACGTGAACGTTTTTATTGGATTTAGGATTTATTATCTTTCATAATTTTTTAAATATTGTTTAAGAACTTTTAAAATATGAATAACATATAAAATAAAAAAATATTAAACAAATTGACATGCTAAGAATTTCGTGTAGGTATAGGTGTAGAATTTCGTGAATTTCACTACAATTTTCAAAACATTGCATATTTTGTTTTGATACAAACTCAAACTCAAAGTTGCTCTGACATACCAGTGCGGAGAAACTGAAATAATCAATTCCCACTAATAGGAATCGATCCCATATCATCAGTAGCTGTACTTCTACACAACGACGGCCATTTAGTCTAAAATTAAATTATTCCCGCTATTTGTAACGTAACGTAGAGACACATCACTGTATTATTTAATCTGGGCAATAGCTGAAAAACTAAATGTCAAAATAAAAGAGATATTTAAATACACAATAATAAAAAAAACCTTTAAGTCTTAACTAGTAAATAAATAATGTAATTAAGCAACAGCAGCTTGCTCATTTTACCCTACATCCCGTTCTATCACGAGAATACTTGCACATACTAAACTGAACACACATAATCCACTCAATTTACTGGGCTGTACTAAAATAAAAAAATAAAAGTCTTTATTACCATACTTTTGACGATAGGTTCCCCGTTTTTTTACAAAGGTGCCTCAGACTCCCTCGGCCGGGGCAAGTTTGTGTTCAAACAAAACAGCTAAGCTTCCGAATTTTAATGAAGCCGACGCGAGTGATATAGTTAAAAGTTTTACATAATTAGCTAGGAACACTCAGGTGCAGATGAATATTTTATTTTCGTACATATCCGGGAGTGGCTGTGTTTTTTTTTATTTTCCATAAGAGTTTTTTTTTAATCTTTTTTTTTATTTAGATCTGAGCAGAATATTTTTGTTATAATCATGTTTTTTTTGTCACATTGCAATTTTTTAATATTTTATTAAAATGTAATTATTATTTGAGGCCAGTCGTGATGCAGCGGCACGAAGTGCGACTGTAAAACCAAGTGGTTGTGGGTTCGATCCGTACTCGAGGAGATGAAATATTTATTTAAATTTATATTTCCATTTCATCGCTCTGGTGTCAAGGTGAAGTGCGGTGTTGAATTCTGCAACTCAACACGCAATGCCTCCAGATTTCGGCAGAAAGTGGGGAACAGAGCGTCTCAACACTAGGTTCCCTCTGCCTTCCCTATTGTGTGCGAGATACAGCGGGAAGATGAAAAAAAAAATAATAAAATTGGGTTTATTCAAATATCATTAGCAAAAAATTAAAATTATATTTACTTAAATATGAAAGTCGTGTAATGTTATTGTACCGGATGTGCCACTGACGGGTACACGTATTTGGCGAAACCGGTATTGTGCGCTTAGTGCGTTTTTCATTCATAATTATTTCAACCCCGTCGTATTCCATTTGAGAACTTATTGTGCTTAGCAATAGACGTGGGTTTGCGCTCCTTTTTTTTTTGTTTCACTCTTTATTCTACATAGCATAATGAATAGAGACATCCTAGTGTCAACAGTCCGTTCTCTCTTCTTAGAGTAGCGTTTTTTCTTGCCGAAGCCGGGAAATGGGAATAATTCAATTACCCCAAGATCAAACCTATAATCGTCGCTTATAGTGACCAGTGAGTAATCTGACCCACTGTGCCACCGTTTTTATACTAAAATATTTTTATATGCGCTCTGCTGGAACTATAAAATAATGAGCTTAGTTCCACAACATACGATGTCCTTAAAAGTAAATAACTAAATGATAACGGAGTGAATTGTCACTATACTTTAAGTGTCTACAAAGCAAAAATACAAAAAAAAATCTAATAAAAAATAACATTATTCATTTCATTCCGTGAAAATTACAAATTCATTTCATTTCATTTGGATTCGACATAACGCGTCGGCTTCGTCAAAATTAAACAACGTAGACACGACACCCGTTTCCGTGTCAACTTCTATACTTTTCTATATGAAAAAGGTGACTTATTCCGCGTTGAATAATTGAATGAATCACAATAATGGAATGGTTTTAAGCAAATGGATTTTGGCAAAAATTCCCAAAGTCATTAATACCTGAGATAATGAGTTTATTTTTTGCTTTTATACTTAAGCAGCGAAATGTATAAAGTGAAGTATCTAAAATAAACGTAAAAATAAAATTCGTTATAGCGTTTTTATATTGAAGTGTAAAAGGGAATGTTATATTAACGTTGTCTTGGTGCAGCACGGATATGTTGAATTATATTCGAAAGATGCGAGTTCAAATTCCTATCGAAAAAAATATTTACGCGGCTCACTGTAAACATGATGTTTGCGGGTTCGATTCTACTCGGGGGAATGATTCATTTTCATTTACGTGCTCTGGCAGGCAAGACTTTGTGTAGTGTAAAATTCTCGACGCGACATATAATGTCTCGGTTTAATAAATTAAGGTAAAAACGAAAACATTGAGAAAGAAATATTCCTTTCTTCTGAGAAGAAAGGAATACTTTTCATTATGAAGTTTTTACACAAAATTCAAGTAGTTCTGCTTGAATGCAATGCACGGAGTGACTTAATACCACATTAACAGATTTAAGCTGTATCTTGTATATAGCACCTTGCTAAGGGAACCTAGTGATAAGGGAACCTAGTGATAAGACACTCCGTGTTGAGTAGCGGAAATCAATGCCGGTCTTCTGCCCTACCAGAGTGATTAAATGATAATATTAATTTATAACGATTTATTTCCTCGAGTGGGGATTGAACACACAACCATCGCGTTACAGTCACATCCTTGTGCTTCTGCGCCACGACGTTCTTACTTAATATCACATACATTTTCATGTCAAATTTGCTAATTAATAAATAAAAATTTTGGGAGATGAGAAAGACAAAAATATAACAGAAAAGTATTTATTAAAAGCTTCTATTTAAATAAGACAATAAAGCCTTTCAAATCTTTCGATAATTGAAGGAGTTCTTCCGAACAATAAAGGTCAAACGAGGTTTGCAATTGTGTTCTATTATGTATTACAAAGAGGTTAATTAGTTTTGGTTATAGAAAATGAACAATCACTTTTTAATTTTGGTAAACAAACGATTTTTTTAATGAGCTTCACGCTGTATCCCGCACACAGCAGGGTAGGCAGAGGGAACCTAATGTCAAGATACTCCGTTTTAAAAATAATTGTTAAAACGATTTTTTATGAATGATTTTTTTCAACGTAAGAACAGACAATGTGGTAAACATTTCTTTGTATCAGTAACCATTTGAAGCACGATACGTTTCATAAAAAATCTTCTCAATATTTCGATATAGCGACATTGTGGCCATCTATTAAAGTAGACCTATTAGAATAGATCTATTAAAGAGGCCGGTCGTGGCGCAGCGGCACAAAGTGTGACTGTAAAACCGACTGGTTGTGGGTACGATCCCCACTCGACGAGATGAAATATTTACTTAAATTTATATTTTCATTTTTTCGCTCTGGTGTCGAGGACAAGCGCGGCGTTGAGTTCTGCCACTTAACACGCAATGCCTCCAGAATTCGGCAGAAAGTGGGGAACGTAGTGTCTTTCACTAAGTTCCCTCTGCCTACCCTGCTGTGTGCGGGATACAGCGTGAAGCTGATTTATTTATTTATTTATTAAAGTAGACAAGAGGCGCATTTTGATATATATATTTTTTACATTCACTCTTACCTACGGCTTCAGTCATTACACCGAATTAAAATAACTAAGAATTTATGACATCCGACTTATTTTAAGTGCTCGAAGTACCTTAAACCTCAAGTACACTGGGTTGTATCGTTACTATAAACATAGTCTATATCCATACAAAAAAATACAAATATCCAAACTATACACCACAAAGCGAATTGTTCAGAAACCAAAATTTACTTAATAATATTAAATATAGAAGTATAGATAGATATATATCTATCTACTATAAATAGCGAAATAACTTGGATGTTGGGAGAGAGCTCCCAACACCCAAGTTCAATACCAACACAATATACATCCACTAAATACAAATCCAAGTGTACCAACACGACAAGAGAACACAAACAACGATAGTCGACGTCTGGTGGCGACATTCTTGAACGATCTTAATAAGCAATCAGAGAAACAATTTCCTACGATTGCCATCTCTATTAGCCCGATATATAAATAAGGGGAAGTAAAGACAACCCTGTATTAATATCTGTCGTATAAATTAATCTATAACGTTATGGAGTGTATGAAACTCGTGTATGAGTTGTATGGATAATTTTTGTATGGGTATTTATATTTGTAATTAATTATATATACGGTTGTGGGTTGGAATTCCACTTGGGGGTATTAATTATTATAATTAAAATTAGCTTCACGCTGCATACCACACACAGCAGGGTAGGCAGAGGGAACCTAGTGTTAAGACACTCCGTTCCCTACTTGCTACCGAATTTTGGAGGCATTGCGTTCTGAGTGGCAGAACTCAACGTCACGCTTTGCCTCGAAACCAGAGCGAAGAAGTGGAAATGTAAATTTCAGTAAATATTTCATGTCCTCGCGTGAGGATCGAACCCACAACCAGTCGGTTTACAGTCACACTTTGTGCCATTGCGCCACGACTGGCATCATTAATTATTATCATATATTTCTTTGCTCTGGTACGCGGCTTTCAGTTTCGACATTCAACACGGAATATATTTAAAACTGGACAGAAAATTAACGGAGTGTTTTGACACTATGCGTCCTCTGCCTACGCTACTATATGCGGGTAACGGAGTAAGTACGTACGATATATACTAACAATCTCACTTTGTAAAGTGAACTGACTACTAAAATAACTAGCAAAACGTAGCAAAAAACTATAATAATTGAAAACAAAACAACAAAATATAAAAAAAAATTCGTCGTCGTCAGAAATAAAATGTGTAAACACTATTTTTTCTGTCTACTCTCCATGCCACAGGTCAAAAAGAATGAAACTGAAAAAAAAAATGGTTGCAACCAAAAAAATATGATTAAGTAAATATATTATGAATACTAAGAAAATCCACACAATTCTTACGAACTTAATCTGAAGGTATCCTTAATTTGTTGATCTTCTCATAATATTGAGAGAAAACATCAAATATCTAAAGGGGCCTATAACCTGCGAAATTAAGCAGTTACCCGTTGTAAGTCTTATTCTCGTTAACTTTAACGTAGTTTTATGGGTGTGATGTAGGAATTTATGGGGAATCGTAATGGTGATTGATGAGTTTAAATGATCGGTTGTAAATGTGAAAAAAACCTAATGAACGGTTTTTTTTATGATAGTCGCTTAGATATTGTATGTTTGTAGCGTCGATTTTCCGGTTATAGCAGGGTGGGTAGAGAAAGGGAACCTAGAATGAGATATTCCATTCCAAATTTTACATCTTGCTTACAGTCAGATTTGTACCGCTGCACCATAACGTCCTCATATTGTAATAATAAACCACATGATAGTTATAAATTTGAAAACAGGAAAGAAAAGCTTGTTATTAAAACGACAGGTGGTTCGATTCCCTTTTGAGAATGAGAATTTTTTATCCTCACCTGGTTTCCAGACAAATCGTAGCGTTGAGTCTCGCCACTTATAGACTATGTCTCCGGTTTACGGCGAAAAGTGGGAACTGGAAGTGTTGTAATAAGAACAGAGTATCTTAACGATATGTTTCCAGGTTCCCTCTACTTACCTTGCTAACGAGCGCAATACAGCGTGACGCAAAAAAAAGTTTGTTATTCAATTTACAATAGCAGAGATTTTTATTTCCATAAAATATACCTAATTGGTTAGAAAGTTATTCTGACATACTCATAACTAACTATGCAATAGATTTTTTGTGCTTAGATTTAAATTTTGAGAATATATATATTTCGTTAAACAATAGTTTTGATAGTTTGTCCTAACTAGTTAGTACTATACAAGCAAAAGCATAAAAAGATCAGCATTATTTGTTAGATTTTTTTCGATCCATTGTGCCAAAATGCCTACGAGAGAGAGTAAATATATTGAAATTCTCTATAAAAATGCCGAACGAAGCGGAATTTTAACACAACCCAGTAAATGAAAATCCTTTCAAATTTTGGTTATACGAAACCTAGTACATTTTTTTTGTCGTATTTAAAGAACTATACGTACACAATTTATTATGCATATAATTTTCTTTACTAAAGATGAGGTAATAGCTATATGTAGAATCTACTCCCATTTGAATAATATTTTTTAATATAATGTAGTAGACAAAGCACGGCGTTGAGTTCCACTACGCAATATCTCGCACGTGGAAGCTGTGCAAAGTTTCAAAACTGGATATGGTAATTTATGGTTCTTCACAAAATGTTCTGTAACTTCATTGTCAGACAGAACACTAGTATATATGCTGTATAATAAAGGTGAGTTACTTAACTCACCTTTATTATACAGCATACTTTTATAAGAAAACATTAGTGACCAAAAAAAGGTAATGGTAAAAATTAGTAAAAAAACCTATGAAAATTATAAAAGTTTTTTTTATCGATTTTATATTACGTTGAGAATAGATCCAAATATTAGCTACTAAATATAGATAATTTAAGGATCTATTCCTATTCGGAAAATGTTTTTAAATACAATATTAATAATAAAATGAAAGTTCTATAGAAATGTGGAAATTGTGTATAATTTTAAAATGGGTATTTATATTACTTTTGCTTAATGTGGAAATGAAAATTGATTAGACAGATTCTTAAAAATCACGATATTGATCTCGACAAATGAAATTTTGAAAAATTTTCATCAATCACATCTCGATTCAGTACATCCAACAAAAACGAGGCAAGCAAATTTTCATTTCGCACAAACCTATTTCCTCCTAGTGATTGTATTCATCACCTTCATTCTGCTGTAACATATTGGCTTCGTTTCCTGAATATCTTTAAAAATATATCACATTTTGACATGAATTTATATTTTTAAGAGAAATTTTATTTTAATATTTGATAGCGAATTATACTATAATTGTATAAAAATTTTTTAAAGGCCGGTCGTGGCGCAGTGGCACAAAATGTGACTGTAAAACCAACTGGTTGTGAGTTTGATCCCCACTCAAGGGAAATGAGTCATTTATTTACTTTTATATTTGAAATTTTTGCTCTGGTTTTGAGGTAATGCGCAGCGTTGAGTTCCGCTATTCTAAACGCATTGGCTCCAGAACTCAGCGGAAAACGGGGCAATGGAGTGTCTTAACACTAAGTTTCCTCTGCCTATCCTGCTGTGTGTGGGATACAGCGTGGAGCTGATTTTTTTAAATAGTTTTTTTCATGTGTACGATGTGAAATATATAAATAATACATTTTATGAAATTACGGTGGTGGTGTAGTGGAAGAGGGTGTTCTTATCATCGCCATGGTATGTGTTCGATCACTACTCGGTTAAATGATAATTTAAGAATTATTTTCATTTTTCTGATTTATCAAAACCAAATGCGATCTTGTATTACTAAATGCTAAAAAGCTAAGTAAAAGGAATCTGAACATTAGGTTTTAAGGTGAAAAAGCATGAAACTCATAAAAGAAAAAAAGCTAAAATAATAGATCTTAGGAAACGTATACAAACTTTAACGTGCCTCCTTAGCGATCACAGAGTTTCTAAAAAAAATCCTTCTATACTATTTTGTATTATATATATTTTTAAGATTTTTTTTGTTTTTCCAAGCATGAAACAATAAAAAAAAAAGTAAAACTTAATAAATACATAGGTACTTGTAGAAAAAAATAAACCGCCACCCAATTCTTTTTTTACCAAACAAGTTAAATAACTAGGTCCAAAACACCCCACAAATTCGATTAGAACCAGAAAACCACTTGTCGTATACGCAATAAACACTTTAATTACCAACAATAAAACACGTGGCATAAAAATAATGAAAACTTCCAACAAACGTTCCGAGCTTTAACCGTCAGTTAACGATTTCATGAGGTTTCGCTCTGACTTTATTACATCGTATAAGGAGAGAAATGAAGATGATAACGATAGTTTGTGGCTTATAAAACAGTGTTTAATAATGTCCACGCCAAGTACCTATTCAATAGTTTATAGCCGTATATTGTACGGGTTAGGTTCACTGCGACTCGCCTAGGAAGGAAATAAAATGTCTTTCGAAATTTAAACGTTATTAGCTGGTGCTGTAGACGCTTAGTTGAAAAGTAACTTACTTTTATTAGAACGTAAATTTAAAATGAATGTGTGCTGACTTATATTTTGGTAATGAGAATTGAAAATAAAAAAAACAAATCCAGTCGTGGTATAGGAACACGACTATGCGATTGTAAGCATGACGCGTTTTACACTTAGTCTCCATTCGGGAAAATTAAATATTTCATATTTTCATTTCTTCGCTCTGTTAACGAAGCATAACGCGGCGTTCAGTTTCGACATCTGGTCTATTTTTATAGGAACGAAATTTTAATACTAGGTTCCTATAATTATATTAACCTAAAATTACTATTACAATAAATAATAGTTGTAGTTATAACTTAAGGTTAATTCGTCCAAAATTAAAAATAAATCAAATAACGCCTACAAATCCACGCATCTACAATTAAAACGCAAATCGCCAAATTAAACAATTTATAAGTCCGAATTTTCATGTAAACACACACTTTGACACTTTTCCAAAAACGAGGGAGCATTTGTCTTCAACATTTTGCCCTCACAAAATCAACGAAAACTTTCCAAGTAACACTTCGAACAGTGGACTTTCGTGGAATTAAATTAAAATGTTACAATTTATGGGGTGGGGTGGGCGTCATAAATTTCTTCACCTAATTGGCTTCGCCGAGTTGCTGCCACCGTAAACTCTTTTACAGCTCAATTGCGCAGTTTATTAAATAGTACTGTTTTGGGCCGCGACTATGTCTAGATGAATCGAAGAGATCGATTTGGCTGTATAGATTTTTAATAGTTTCTTTATATAAATAGCCTCTTATGGTAAATGTGACGTGACGGTTGTCGGACAGGCTTAACAAGCAATATCTCGAAAATTGGAATTGAAAGAAAGTGGGGAACAGAGTCTCTTGCTTGAGCCTAAATTACCCTGCTATAGAAGCGATAAAAATCCTGACGGTAATGGCAAAAATTGTTATATAATAAAAAAAATATTTCCTGAATTCTTTATTACTCTAAAGACCACTTAAGCCACACAAACCAACAAATACAAATATATTTAGTATACGAAAATCATAAGGCACTTGAGATTCGCTTTAAAAGAATATCTCGCTAATACAAACACAGGGAATGCTGAAGAAATGGTGGAAACACAAAAGAAACAGATTCAAGTGCTGCGACAGAATTAAAATTTTTCAACGTCTCATTGAGACAAAATACAATTTGTACTGGAAAATAACACCACCTCAGTTCCAAGAGTAATCCAATTATGTGAAGTAACAAACAAAGAAAGCACGTCTAAGAGATTGTGCAATCTGAAGAATTACCGGACCAGATTATTGAAATAAGTGCCTCAATTTTACTGAAAATTTCATTAAACTTTTAAATTTCTCCATAAAATATTTTTAAAAAATTAAAAGTTTTCACGCTGTATCCCGCACACAGTAGGCAGAAGGAACCTAGTGTTAAGACACTCTGTTCCCTACTTTTGCAGCAAGTTCTGGAGGCGATGCGTGTTAAGTGACGGAACTCAACACAATGATTTGCCTCGACACCAAAGCAAAGAAATGAAAATATAAATGTAAATATTTCATTTCCTCGAGTACGGATCGCACCCACGACCAGTCGATTTTACAGTCAGACTTTGTACCACGACTGGCCTCAATATATATAGTATATATACATTTTTGGCAAAGCTAAGTTCTATTTTCTTATCTTTCTTTGTTCTTGATCTAGTTATCTAATAACTATCGGTAAAAAATATTTAATAGAATTAATAGTACACAAAATAATACCACGAGGTAATTAATCATAAGCATTTTTCTGTTCTCATTAAGTTAGGAACGGCGTTGAACTCCGCTTTTACACAAAATATCTTAAAGCAGGATGACAAGTAAAGAAAAGAGTGTCCTAAAACTATATACTTTCTATTTATTCAGCAAGATGGGATAATGCGTGATGCTGAAAAATAAAATAACTGTTTAAGATATGGTTATATTGTATTAATATATTTTTAGAAATCGGAAGCGGTTATAGTTTCTTAAAATACACGATAAATACACACATCGTCTATATGTTTTTAAACAATTTGGAAAGGGATACCGCGTAATTGCAATAAGTGATATGTATCAGCTACTAACAATACTTCACACTAGTTTCCTTCCAATAGGTACCGTCACTTACACGCAACTGTCCCCCGATTGACACAATTCTACTGCTTTTATAATTATTTTCACCTAAATCTACCCTCTTTTACACGAGTACGCTAACAATATTTTAATAGGTACTCTTAGAATATATTAACTCACTTAAGAAGAGTAATAATTTAGAGTAATTATACAAAATATTGTTTTAATTGTTTAGACTTTATTAATTAATTTTGTCACACGTACATATGTGCTACTTTCCAGAAGTTTTCTTCAGAACTCTCATATAATATACCAACTATAGCTTGCAACTTTGTCAAATGAAAAATAAGATTTGTTGAAAACTAAGATTTTCTTATTCTATCCGACATACATTTTTTTTTTCAATTCGTAGTTCCTGAGGTTAGCACGCTCAACCAAATAAACTCTTTAGCTTTATATCATAATAATATTTTAAAATTATTACTTATATAATTAAAATCATTACTTATAATTTAAAATGATCGAGGCATGTCGTGGCGCAACGGTACAAGAGTATGACTATAAATGCCACATGTTGCGGGTTCGATCCTCTCTCGAGCAAATGGAATCTTTAATATTGTTTTATATGTATTTTTTTGCTCCACATTTGAATTCCGCCACTCAACGCAATGCCTTCAGAAACCGGCGGAAAATGAAATGGAGTGTCTAACACTAGGGTCATGTTAGATTATACAAGCACTCGCTTAACACCTTAGATTTAAGTAAAATTTTGTAAAATAATATAAAGATAAAAATAATATTTTCTTATAATAGTTATTAATTGTATGTAAACAATAATGTAACTTTTTTTAAAACATTTTTAAAAGTGTTAATCCAACTTAGGAAAGATAAATACTTAATTAGAAAACATATAAAAATTTGAACGTAGCGGGACTCGAAGCTGCGCCTCCTGGAAACCGACCAGGCGCTCTGACCACTGAGCCATACGTTCTCGCCAAGCTACGTCGAAATTCTTATACGCTTGTTACAACTTATTTATGTTGTTAGCATCTTAGTAATTATCTTTGGGTAGCGGAAATTTGTAAAAATCTCCCTACAGAGATGAACGTATGGCTCAGTGGTCAGAGCGCCTGCTCGATTTCCAGGAGGCGCGGGTTCGAGTCCTGCTACGTTCAAATTTTTATACGTTTTCTAATTAAGTAAATAATGTAATTAATATATATGATAACATATAGTAATAAAGTAAAAAAATACAGTTGAATTGATAACCTCCTTCTTTTTGAAGTCGGTTAAAAAAGATACGGACCAAGTGTCTGTTGTGCTAAATAATAATAATAATAAAAATTAAAAAAAGAAACACTAGGGTCCCTCTGCCTTCCCTGGTATATGTGGGATACAGCGTGAATCTGATTAAAATATTGCATACTATGAAAAAGAAAATACATATATTACGGCTACACACCGCATTTGCCTCGTTATCCATCATCCTGAAATCTAATTTGAGGGTCATTATGACTCGTCGACATTCATTATATCCATCGCTTATTATGTTATAAATAGAATTGGTTTAGCATAATCATATATTACTATATCAATTTAATTATAAGCCTTTAAACGAGACGGCTATGGATTCGATTCCCACATAAGACTGACTCATTTGCATTTTCTCGATTTGATAACAGGATTATACGCGGCGTTTATGTACTGCGCCTTAACGCGAAATGTCTCGAAAATGGATCGAAAGCAGTGTCTTAATATTAGGATTCCTTAAATTAAAATTATAGATCCTTAAAAAATATATATTTTTAATACAAAAGATAGCCATGTCATAAACAAATATACCGTAAAAACTATTAAAATAAACTCCATTTGGTACACTTAGTATTTTATATTATTTAGTATACTCAGGGAAACATTTGTCACATACATGACGTCATAGAAAAAGTTTTCCTTTGTTCTATTTATGACTCTAACATTACTTATTTTAACTCAAATATTATATTTTAATGTATTGTGGCCCAGTTAAAATGTACCTGATCCACTACTATGATAGAAGGTTCGAATTCAGCGTAATAAAATAGTATATTTTATTTGTTATAAATATTTTTATCTTCAAAGATTTGCGGTGTTAAATTACGTCACTTAGGAGGTGCAATTACTACATTTTATTTGCCCATACCACTAATGTGCTGGCAATGTGTAAAAGTAAAAAGTTAAAGTAACATTTAAAGTAAAAGTTTTGGAGGATATGGCGGAGCAGCGGTAGTGTATGACTAATTTTCTCGTAAAAGGACAAAGCACGGCGTTAATCTCCACATCTCACCACGCAACGTCTTGAAAGTTAACCTAAAATTAAAGAACGCAGTGTGCTAGCACTAACATTTCTCAACCCTACCCTGTAATATGCGGGATACAGCGTGAAGCTAAAAAATACTTTAATTCAACACGCATGAATGAATACAAACTTTAGTTACAAAATTTTCCGTTTTAAGATTGCCTATTTTTTAAATAGAATTGTTATAGTTAAATTTGAATTTTATCACGTTAACATTACGCTCCATTAAAATTCACTCGCGACTATGTATTAGCGTTTTGTTTCACGTTTTATATGTGCAAGTCCACAGTCGTTCGTTCATGTTACGCTCCGATCTATTAAATGTGAAGCTGCGAAAAATTTACCTTTAAATTCATATATTATATAAAAAACATATATTTCTTAATTTTTTTTTACAAAAATGTATATTTATATATACTTCCCTTAAAAGAAAGTCAACTTATGTTGACTTTCTTTTAAGGGAAAGGCCATAGGGTCTTCGGTCGTACGGGTCACCTTATGGTAAGTGATCACCGCCGGCCACGACCCCTTGTAATACCATAGGAGCTAGAGCTGGTCTGCGGGCGTTTAAGGTGGAGGTAGATGGTCTTTTTGATGGTACCAATGTTGTATCGACCTGGAAGCAGTGCCACATATAGGCCATTCCACAGAAACCGCACAGTACTGGAGTGCCACGTATCCAGATGGTGTGGTTGATATTTAAGCTTGTGATGTACAGTGTGTAAACGCTATATTTTTATAGTTTTGATATCCTCCCTGAGTAATGATTATATTTAAATTATTTTCATTTGCCTACTCTCATAGATTAAGTGCGGCGTTGAGTTCCGTAAAATACGTTAAATGAGGAACAGGAGTCTTATAAACAACCCTAGGTTACTTCTACCTACCTTTTTTGTTATTTAAATTACTTTTCGCCTTCATTTACACATTAGTATAATCGTGTTTAGTTTTTGGACTTGCATTTCTAACATTAATTTAGACATGTTTCTGAACTTAAGCTGTAACTTAAGTGGACTTCAAGTCTTTACAAACGAGGTAAGGACAGGTCGAGTTCACAATTCAAATCTTATGCAAAGGCGTTGGTCGTAAGAGATGTATAAATGAAAATATTATTCCCATATTTGTTTTCTTCATTATAAATTCATTAAATTGGTATTATTGGTATTAAAATAAATAATAAATCCATACATTTTTTGGGGCAATTAAATCTTCATACTAATAAAGATTAAAGGTATTAATACCTTGAATCTTCTTGTGATGCCTCGAGAATTCGGCTGAAAGTAGGGAACAGAAGTTTTTTGATATGAACGCAGTGTCTTAACAGTAGGTTCTCATGTTCGCTCTGTTACGTATGGGATACAGCGTGAAGCTACCCTTCTTAAACTCAGAAATAGAGCATTTACTCAAATATATATCTACATCTTTGATTTATTTTTATTTTTATCTTTGAAAGAAAAAATCAACATCTTTACTCAAACATACATTTAATGAAAATTCGATAGATTTTATAATTTTCATATTCCCGCTCTAGTATTACAGAATGCGACGTTAAGCTCCACCATTCAATATCCAATGTCTCGAAATTCATAAATACCACCATAGAGCGTAACACTCTGAAATCTTAGTATTATTCATACAAAAACATTATTTATACTAAGACAAACTACGGTAGAATCTAATTTATATGAGTAAGGATAGCTAGCATTAATTCGTTGCGGGTGTACTGTCTAATAATAAATGCATATTACGCTCTTAAGGGCTTACGGCTTACTGAACGTCTCTCCTGCAACTTAGATTAACTCACGTATGAAATTATGCTAAGCTTATATTTCGTTAGATTGTATAATTCAAAATAATAATAAATATTGAGAAAATTTGTGCAACTGTAAACGCAATGGTTGTGGGTTCGATTTCTATTCGGGGTAGAGCTGGGAAAGGAGTATCTAAACGGTAGATCTCCTCTGCCTATCGTGCTAATGAGATTTAGGCGTAAAACGAAATTTTGTCTGCCTAATATGCTAAGATATGGCAGGAAAAAAAACAGAATGTGTTGATTTTGATACGAAAGATATTATGATAACAGGAGAGGCCATGACTAAGGAAACATTAAATTTTTGATTACTTTATATTTGCGTGGGCTTCGCCAGCTATAGGCAAACGAAGCATAAAAGTCTACGAAGGAGGAGGAGGATTTGATTTGTTTTTCTTTGTGGATTGCAAATAGAACAAGTTATACTAAAAAAATATGTAACAAGATAAGATTGTTAATATAATAACAAAATGATATGTCTTCTATAAATAATAAAAGAAAAGTTCGAACATATTCAATAAAAATATCTTTATACAAAATAGTATGTTCATAAATACTTTATTTTTGTTTTGACTAATGAAAGCTTTTAAAAATATCGAAGTGAAAATATTATGATGAGTAACTCGTTAGTAATTCCTCGAAATCCATAATTAAACACAAATTTTATTATAAATTCAAAAATTTTGAAAAGCTAAATGTTGTTTTATGAACTTTTATTCTAGCATTTTCTCTTTCTGATAAGAGAAAGCGCGGAGTCAAGTTCCGTTTCTCTGTTTTGGTAAACGGGGTGTGAAAACACGTTATCATGGCATATCCTCCTATGGGATATAGCGTGAAAGCCAAAAGAATCATCTAAATATTCTCATTTTTGAACATATATAAATATTATATAAAATATTTTAAAAAACCTTCTCCAAATTAAAACTAGTTTACCAGTCCGCTATATGAACGACTTCCATTCAGGCGTTTAGAGCGAGCGAATGAAAAAATGGCTGAAATAGCAAAATGCCACCATCATTTCTACTCGGTCGCCGCACATGTTATGTATATTGTATAAGTTTTATATGAAATTGATTTTTATATTTTTATCAGCTTCACGCTGTATCCCGCAAACAGCAGGGTAAGCATAGGGAATCTAGTGTTAAGACACCCCGTTCCCCACTATCCGCCGAGTTCTGAAAGCATTCCGAGTTGAGTGTTATCTATATATTTCTCCTAAATACGTCAGAAAGTGGGGGACGGAAGTATCTTAACACTAGGTTCCCAGGCTCCCTCTGCCTATCCTGCTACATGCGGGATGCTGAAAATAAAAAAAATAACCCATGACTCCTTTCGTAAGTCTGCTTATCGAGATAGACTATAATTACTACTAGAAACTAGCACCTAGATCTAGATAGAATCTTTTATACGTTCCACAATTCTTAGTACTTATTTCAACTTGCCCTTGCAGACGAAGCTGGTAAAGAATAGTAATTTATAAATTTAATTTAGTACCTAGAAAGAGTAGTTCCGTATCCCGCATTTAAAAGGGTACCTGACCATTTAGAGGACACCTGGGAACCTAGTGATAAGATACTCCGGTTCCCCACTTCCCGCTGAATTTTGGAGACGTGTTGAATGCCGCGCTTTGCCTCGACACAGAAGCGAAGAAATTAAAATATTAAATATTTAATTTCTTCAAGTGGAAATCGAACCCACAACCTATCGCGCTTGCAGACACTGGTCGGTCACTGGACTGGCTTCAATATATGAAAAGTTCGACCAAATAATTAATTTACTAAATGCTTGGATGAATGTTACAAATTTAATACTTCTATTACAGGATTACGGATATTATACAATTTTAACATATAAAATCCCTTAAACATAGATCGTGCCAACCCCTCATAATCGCATTAAATCAGTCGCTTTGAGATTTAATATCTAACGAAATTGATTAGAATTCGGTCCATTTAAAATCTTTTTTTTTGTGTATTTTTTTTGATGAGCTTTTAAAATGGAAATATAAAAAAAATTTTTTTAAATAGAATTTACGTTCATCTTGTCTGCTTGTGAATGAGAAGAATCAATTCAAAAGGTGTATCTTAACTTAACATTAGGTTCCCTCTACCTACCCTGCTGTGTGCGCGATACAGTGTGATTTTTATTTATTTTTATACTTTTTTTAGAGATTTTATTTAACACCACCACTTATTAATTTTACTTTTAAACACACGCTATGTATCATATATCAATCTAGTTATAAATAAATCTCTCCAATTTTCCTACAAACTTTAATAAATGACAATTCAGTAAAAATACAAAAAAAATTAAATTACCAAACAACTAACGGTAAGTTATGAGATTGCACTCGTAACTTACTTACTATAGAATTCAATGAAAACTGAACTTGGTCCTATCCTGTTTGTCTGAGAAGATTATTAATATTCGAATCAGGACGAGGCTGGCTGGGACTTGGTAAATGTCAGCAATCAGACGAGGTACAGCCAGCAAAACAGATATTTAATTGAATCAAATGTTTGAAAACGTATGTTTTCGTATGCGCTAAAATGTATGAATTGATTGAATATGAGCTTTTGTTTTATTTAAATGTAATAATTTATACAATACAATACCTACTAAGATAAATGTTTTGACCGGAATGTTCTCTTGTCTACCCTGCTACAAGCGGAATAAAGTGTCAAGATCAAAAACATATTGGAGGTGGTGGTCACAATGATAATTATATACACCAATTTACAAAAATAAATTTAACATAATTCTAAATTTCAGATATGAAAAAATATTTCAAAATTGATATTTTTGTATATTTTATAGAAGTAAAGAAAGAAATCATCAATTGATCTAACTTTCCTTTTAATAATAGGCTTTGTCGACATGTAGACGACGACTAACCACGATCTTTATATCAGCTATCTGTTGAGAACACTTAGTTTTAGAAGTGGTATCTTATTGGTTTTAAATGGTTTTGTATTAATTTTTTTAAGAGTTATAAAAGTGTTACATTTTGTCTTTTAACCTTTATATTTATGTTTAAATGGGAAACAGCCAATTAAAATATTAAAATCAGCAAATCGAAGAGCCGTTTTATAACCACAAACTCAAATACCATCATGGATACGTGGCACTGCACTACTGTGGGATTTTGTAAGAACTTCCTTCCACGCAAATGTGAAATTGCCTATCCGCGGTGGTGTTTCCAGGTCAATGCAATTTGGGTACCTTCGAAGCGTGTCTACCTTCCCCTGGAAGGCCTGTAGCTCCTCTGGTGTTACACAGGGTCGTTGCCCGTTCACCCGTTTGCCTTAACTTTTCCATAAAAAGATATATATTTGACACTGCGTCTCACCTATATAAGAAAGTAAAATAAGTCTCAAGACACTCCGGTTTTCGCATTCCGCATCAACAGCGGATATCAACGTCGTCATCGTTTTACCAAAGCGGAGAATTAAAATAATTGATTGCCCGATCGTTCAACAACGCTGTCGACGATGCCCTTTCTTTTTTATTGTTTTAATCTGTGGTCACACACATTTATTAGCCCATTTACCGTTTATCGATCGTATTTGCTTTGTCTTGTGAAATATGAATGCCTATCGGTTTTGTGCCGTTTGACATAAATTGTAAGCCCTAGAATGGTATAAGTTTTATAACCTATTATGGTTTATGGTTTTAGATTTTATTATATATATTTTTTATTATTTACTCATTTCCCATATTGAATGGTGAGGATTAATTTAAGGACCTGGTATTTTTCTCATAAAACATCTATACAAATAAATATCTTTACAATTAATAGCAGGACAGGCAGAGACAACCTAGTGTTAAGACTCTGTTCCCCATTTCCCGAAAAATTCTAAAGGCATTTCGTGTTGAGTGGCGGAACTGAACTTTGTCTCGGCACGAATTAATTTCCTCGAGTATTATAGGCACACACTTGTGCCACTGCGCTACGACTCGCCTATTATCTTATCTTCGCTTATCACCTATTATTAAATAGCCTATTATTAAAATGTATAATTAATGATTTCAGATTTTGTTATTTTTGTTTAATATATAATCATTTCCTATATTTAATGAGGTGGATTAATTTATCACGTTTTTTAATTAAATCACGAATTTATATTTGTCTACGGCATCATCGTCTTAATATTGACGTTAAAATTTTTTGCATGATTCTTAAAAAGTATATTAATCGAGACATTTTGGTTTAAGTGACTCAATAATAGGAATTTTATATATGAGGCCAGTCTGATGCAGAGGCACAAAGTGTGACTGTAAATTGACTGGTCGTGGGTTCGATCCCCACTCGAGGAGATGAAATATTTACTTAAATTTATATTTCCTTTTCTTCGCTCTGGTGTTGAGACAAAGCGCGGCGTTTAGTTCTGCCACTCAACACGCAGAACTCCAGAACTCGGCATAAAGTGGGGAACGGAGTGTCTTAACATAGGTTCCCTCTACCTACCCTGCTGTGTGCAGGATACAACGTGAAGCTAAAAAAAGTGACTTATAATGTAAGAAATACCTGTGTAATCATAATCGTGAGTTAGTATAAAAATATGTAGAAAAAAACAATGCAAATATGATATAAAGTTAATCAGAGTCAGCTTATTATCAAAATGTTTGTCTTTCTAAATAATGAAATTTTAAACGGTTTGGGGGTAAAGTTTACAAAATGGCGTTTAGACCAAATAGCCTTCTAACCGTCGATTAGCTTAATTTAAAACTTTGTAAACACAACTCCGAATTTTCTATAAATGCAGTAGTTTGCTGTTTAGGTATTAAAGGTTAGTTAATTGCCTAAAATTATAATTGGTAGTGTAACTATAGAATTTTCTTCCTTATTTTTCACCGTGTACTACTGCATATTTAATATACAGTTAAAGTAATGTTGATAAAAAAAAATTTTAGTTGATATTTTTTTTATCCACTCGCTCCCAATGCTATGCAAAGCCCTAAAATCGACACCACAGCGTACCTTAAGCTGGATCATAGCAAAAAAAATCTAATACGATTTTCGAACTCACAACCATCGCAGCCTGATCCTAAGCAATAACTCTAACCAATATCATTTGGAGTTGTTTCATTAAATACAAGTCCATCCATACCTTAATTTCCTAAGACAGTATCGGCTGTCATAATGTTATCAAACGTAAGTCTCCTCTATCAACAAGTATAAATAGAACGTGATTGCACAAGTTTTGCAAACAGCACATCGTAGATGCCAGCAAATGAGAAAAGTTAGCAATCGAATGATTATTTTAAACTCCATACTTGTCATAAGATATGAAACTATCGTAGTCTTTGTGGGCTTTGTGACGAGTGTAGATTTAAGCGTGTGTTAATTTATTCCGCACATAGCAGGGTAGGCAGAGGGAATCTGGGAAGTGTTAGGACACTACGTTCTTATTAAGACACTTGTTGCCCAGTTTCCGTCCAATCTCGGAGGATTTGCGTGTTCCGTGACAAAATTTTAATTATATAATTTTCAATAATAGCGTCGTTATATTATTATAGTATTTTTATTGAAGTAAATTGTTACGTCATATTTCAATATATTTTATTCATCACTACCTGTACCTTACATTTACAACAATTCTAAATAGATAGAACAAAAAATAAAAATATTAAATACAAGCTTCATCTAAATCAAACAGTGTTTTATGTTTCCTATGGAAATGGGAAAACCGTCCCCCAAAAAATGAATTTGGCACTTCTCAATCTCCTCCTCCTCCTCCTCCTCCAAATGACACTTAGCTAACTTCAATATTCCATAATCTCCTATAGGTATTAAGTTAACTGACAACAATTAAAAACCCGGCTATTATCTTGATGGCTGACCGGTGAAGTTTTCTCATCTCGATCCTATTGTGACCGTCTATTTTAGTTGAAACTTCAAGGGGACGAAGGTTACCGCAAAAGGTTATTTTGAACGAGAGTTTTTACTATATTTATAGGGCGTTTAAGTTGTGTTTACATGAATATAGTTTAAATTTGTCTTTATATGATACCTGTGTGATAGCTTTTACCTGTAGCTACGCCTGTGTAGTGAAATGAAAATACCCTAAGCACGGCGTGCGACTGTTGTTGCAACAGGTTGTGGATTCGATTCCTACTCGAATAAAATATCTCATATTTTTACTTTCTCCCTCTAGTAACTCACTCAACGCACAATGCTTTGTGAATTCAGGTGAAAGTAGAAAACAAAAATGCTTTAACAAAAACGGAGTGCCTTAACAATAGACTCCCAGATTCCTCTGCCTCCCAGATACAGCGTTAAGCTAAATAAATAAAATATTATATAATAATATATACTATTACCAAACCATATACAATTGCCGTGTTTATTCTAAACGTCAAGTTGCAATGATATACGACACATAAGTGATAGCTCTAATGTATTGTTTCATAATTAAATGTTGCATTATGCATAATTGTGATATATTTATTACAGTTCAAGCTGGGCTTCTAATCATTTTAAATTACAGTTTAAATATATTATTGTTATATCAGTATTCATATTATCCATGTAATAATTACTGAAACCGTTGTTGCTCAATTGTTTAGCCTCTGACTGTAAACCTGACGATTGTGGGTTTGATTTTTGTCACTCTGGTTAGAAGATAACGCGCGGCGTTGAGTTACGCCACTCAACACGCAATGCCTCCAGAATTCGGCGGAAAGTGGGGAACGGCTATGGAGGATATATTCAATATTAATCAATCAACAAAAAAAGAGATTGTTATTTCTTATTGGGTAAGTGAGAGACGGAAGTGTCTTAATGAGAACATAGTACCTGAATACACGGTTCTCAGAACCCCTCTATTTTTCTCTGTGTGCGGAATACAATGTAAAACTGAAAAAAAAATTCTATTCTAGATCTAGATTCAACGTATGGAAAAAACTTAAAAACTATAGGTGAACCATACGTAAATCGTAATTTTACTTCCTCACAACTACAACTTATGTAGAAAAACAATAGATTAGTTCTCATAACTGTCACGTTGGAAGATTAAACGATTTAGTTAAGGTAGCCGCGTGTTAGCGCGAGGTGAATACGAATGGGTAGCGCGGTCAGTCACGGATGGCCCCAGCCAATAAATATTACATATTTAGGGGCTATGATATGAATAGCTTTGTTAGTTATATCTGAGACATGGATAGTGTACTAATGGTTTGTATGTTTGTTTGTATTTATACGCTTCTATACGCCTTTTGCGCACATTTTCGTTGTATTCTGGTAGCTTGTTAAATGGTCAAAGAATATTTTTGATTCACCAGGGTAGGAAGAGAGAACCTAGTGTTAATAGTCGTTATGAAGGTTTTGAACTAGTTTACTTTTATTCTGTACATGTGATGAAGGTTCAACTTATAGCTTCAAGTATCTCGCTTCAAGTGTAACAGGGTGAGCCGAGGGAGCCTAGTGGCAAGACACTCCGCTTACCAATTCTGGAGGCATTGCATATTGAGTGGCGGAACTCAACATTGCGTATTGCCTCAACACCAGAGCGAAAAAATTTTAAAAATAAAAAAATATTTTCCCCGAATGGGAATGGAACTCACAATCTGTCGCAATTACAGTCACACACACCCCTGCACCAAGTTCAATATAATTTATATTGAACTTAACTAAAATGTAAAATATATGATATCCGTAATTTCACTTCAAAACATCCGCTGTTACTGTCAGACACGCAGTGGCACAGTCTGACAGTAAAGGTGACGGTTTTGAGTTTTATTTCCACTTAGAAACATTTATTATTTATTTTATTTATTATTTAGCTTCATTCATGCAGCATATCGCAGGGTTGGCACCAAGGAGTCTGTTGGAACTTAGGAGCCTAATGTCAAGACGCTCCGTCCCCACTTTGCACCGAATCCTGGAGGCGTTGCGTATTGACTGGCGGTACTCCGCGCCGCGTTTTGCCTCGTTACCATCGACCGAAATGAAAATATTAAATATTTAAATTACTCGAGTGAAAATCAAACCCACAACCTGTTTGTTGCCTTTACATTCACTTTTGATTTACTCTAGGCTTAAAAATACACAAAAGTATAAAAACACACACACACAACACGTAAATTGCAGACTCAAACTAGATGCGAATATTAAAAGTTCCACGCGACATCCCTTTGATAAAGGATCATAGCATAACATGTAACAAAGCGCTGAAGTTATTCCATCTTCGTTGAGAAATGAATCCCAAATGAGAAAAGTTTTTTCCTGTCCACAATTTGATCACTCTTACTACTGTTTAATTCTATAATAGGATTTCCTACTATTATTTTTTTCGTTTTTGTATGACTTGCTCAATAAATGATTAGAAAGAAATCCTTATATCATATTAAAAAATTATATTTTACGCTGTACCCCACATATGTATGTATAGTGAAGTAGGCAAAAGAAACCTAGTTAAGATACTCCGTTGCCCACTTTCCGCTCTGTTTTCTAGCGAGAAAATAATTGATTCCCTCAAGTGGTAGCTAAAACTATCAGAACCATATCTATACCGATTAATAATAATTATAATTAGGTAATTTATTATGCATCATCATTCTTCTCAAACAGAGTATGCATAAAGAACCTCATGTAAAGACACGTTTCCACTTTCTGCATATTTCAGACTAGCGGGCGCGCACGGCTTCGCCCGCTTATTTGCAACCTTAAAGGTGAATTCTAAAAAAACCAAGAAACACGTGTTCAATAAAATATTTTTTTTTGAACAGTCTGAATTTAAATTTTTATTAAAGTAGGTGGCGATTTAAAGATTTTTCCATATAAACTTTCAACCCCTTATTTGAACCCTTAGGGACTGAATTCTAAAAAACTATGAAATACGTGTTAAAAAATCCATACAAACTTTCAACCCTTATTTCATCCCTTTAGGGTTCAAATTTTTCAAAATCCCTTCTTAGTGGATCCAGATTATGCAAATAAACATCTGTCTAAATTTCACGTTTCTACGCACAGCAGTTACGGCTGTGTGTGCGTCTTACCTCAGTCAGTCAGGTACATGTCCTTTTATATATATAGATATTACGTATTTGCCACCATTGCCTTACAAACCTAATTAAAGTGTAATAATATTTTTCCCGATTGGGAAATGATTTTAGTACCATCGTACATAGACACTGTGCCATTGTACTACGAACTCAAACGTACTCAAATTAAGGGTTAAAAGATACTTTTTTAGCTTCACACTATATTTTGCATATAATAGGGGGAGGATATAATAGGGGGAGGACACCTAGGAACTTCAGATACTTAATACCTGTATACGCTTCATTTATAACCGGCGCAAGTATGGCCGTATATCTTCTTATATGAGGTAGCTTTCGGTAGTCGATCGCAGAAAAGGCTTAATTTATTTCATCCTTTTCGGTTCCAATTTCCCTACTTACTGTCTTCTGACTTTTCCTGTCTTTATTCTTTCTTTAACCTTTTGTCATCAACACCATATCATGGTTCTGGGTACATGTATGTCTCTTTTGTAGTCGAAGGAGTTGTTGTGTAGTTATTACTGATAATTATATGTATATTGATATATGATGTGTATATTCTTTATTGCACTTAAAAACATATAAAAATTACAAAAACTGAAAGGTTAGTCAGCAAAGGTGGGCTTATTTCTATAAGAAATCTCTTCCAGCCAATGAATGGAATGGATGACTGTCAAACAGCGGGAAGAGGGCAGAGTATAGTTATCAATAAAGAGAAGAATAACTAAGAAATTAAAAATAATAATAATGATAAAAAAAAAGATTAAATTATAGAGTAGATATAGTGTCCAAAGAATATTTATTTTTTTGCACGCCTTCACATTCTATTTTCCCACGTGGGTTAGGTTAGCTGGTAGAAAATACTTTTGGCGTTAAATTAAATTTTTTTATGTATAAATTTTAAATTTATATTTTTTAAATTTTTAAATTTCCGCCTATTTTAAATTTTTTTATGTATAAATTTAGTGCAATAAATAATTTAAAAAAATCGATAAAATACAAATGCCAATCAAAGTCCATTCAATCAGAAATTGCCTTAAATCTAAACAATGATTTAAGAAACTATAATATTAGCAATTAAATTCAGTATCTAAAGGTTTAACACAACAATACAATGTCATGGTCAATTGTTGAAACTTCTAATATTTTTATTGAAAAATCGAAACATTTTGTCTAGTTATATTTTATTACATACATTCTGTAACATTTATCTAATTTAAAAAATTAAGCCTATTTGGCTTAATATATATTTTTTATTTTTGCAATTTAAGTTAATTTTAACTAAAATAACTTTGGTTTAGATTAACTGAAAGTTACTACAGTAACGAAAAATCTGTGTAAAATGTTCTTTTCCAGCGTAAAGAAAATACTCATATTGTATTTAACGCTTGCCCTAATCAAAACTATAAAACGCGGTTTGTATCTGTGTTTTATTGTAACAAAACAATATTATATCAACTTGTCAACCTGATATTTTAACATCATTAGTTAAAATGGCTGGTTGACAATTACGTTATATTATATATTCGTTTATGTTATATTATTGAAAGCTCACACCCAAATCGTGGACGATTTAACGATTCTGCATACCATTTAATTATGGAACTATAAATTAAACATAGCGCTGTCATTTTCGAGTGTAACAGATTGTTTTAGGTTGTCATCGAAATATTAATTACAGATTAAAATTATATTATTCGTGTTGTGTTTTAGTGTGTCCGTAGTACATGCCTCATATATATGGTATTATTTACAAAATATTTTTCTTTTTAAAATTTGCTAATAATATGTTTGACTATTATTATTGAGGCCAGTCGTGGCGGAGGCCCAAAAATTTGTAACTGAAAATTGAATGGCTGGATGTGGATTCAATCTCCACTTCATTTTCATTTTCGTTCATACTTTTGTAGAAGCAAAGCGCAGCGATAGGTTCCGTCACTCAATATGCAATGCCTCCAGAATTTGGCGAAAAGGGGGGAAATAGAGTGTCTTAACAGTAGATTCCTTTTGCCTACTCTGCTGTATGCGTTAAGCTGATTATACGAGTACATAAAATCTTCTTTTTGAATTAGTCCATTAGTGAAAACCATATTATAAAAAAGCTATTTTTTTACTGAAGTAAAGAATTCGTAACTTAAGAAATGTATTTAGCAATACACATAGCTAACTGGAGAATGCAGGGGCAGTTTCTCCAGTCAGCAGGTTCTCCATTATAATAATTATTTTCATCATCATATTAAATTTAACGTTACATCAATTTCAGTTTATATGAGGGCATTGTAGTTGAAAGTTTGATACCTGTCTTCGCGCTGATGCCTAAATAAAACGCAGCGTTGTGTTCCGCTACTCAACAAGCAACCTCCTAAAATTTTACATGGGGAACGGAGAGTCATTTAGACATTAGTTTTTGTATACTTCCCGCTTCTGCATGAGGGATACAGCGTGGAGACGGAAAAAAATTGAACTCACAACCATCTCGCTGATGTTCAAAAAATATACTATTTTATTAACAAAATACTTCAAAACAGTTCAAATTCATTATTCATAATAATGTTTATTGCAATATATAAGTATTCATGCAGGTAGATAATGCGGCCGTCCGTCCATTCGGTTAAAAGTTTTAACCATAACACGAAGGGACGAGATGAGAAAACTTCGCCACTTAGGTCGTGTCGCATTACGGCCTCGTAGGGCTATTTCTACTTGTTATAGTGCCGTTGTTACAACAAATATCGTGTAAAAAATATTGAGTATTTTTTTGTTGTTAAATAACATAAAAAAAATTTATTATTTTTTATGAGTATTGACTAATTTATTATTATTATTTTGATTGTTGGTTTAATTTTTTATAAAGTTTCACTGTCTGTAAACGAGGCAAAGGGAACTTGGTGTTAAGATACTCTATTTTTCTAATTTTCGCCTCATTTTCGATATTGCAACTGATGGAGCTCAGCGCGTTTCTTTTAATTGCTACTTCCTAACAGGAGGAGGTTATCTAGTCAACTATATTGTTTTTTTATGTATGTTACCTCAGAACTTTTGACTGAGTGAACCGATTTTGATGAAACTATTTGTATTTGAAGGATATTGCTTCTCATATAGTTCCATTTTAATATGATCTATTTCTAACAATGTTAACCATGAAAAAATCACATGTCTTAATTTTGCATTAGTATGTGGACATATGGACAAAAAACTCAATATCCTTCGATTTCGATGATTATTTTTTTTACAATAAAGGATACACTTCAAGGGTGGCTTGACGAAAGTTTGGTTGGGGAATCCGATTAAAATAGTCGATTTTTTTTGTTAAAAAATATAAATTATTATCTTGTATGCTTCCCTTAACTTTTTTATGTTATACTCATCGCGTACGCAACTCGAAAAATAAGCAAGAAAAAATTAATATTTAAATCGAACACATCGCACCGTATTCGGTCTCTGCTTGAACACTTTGAATAATGATCCTGATTAAAGGCAGATAACGACCAATGAGCGGAACATTCGACCGCAACGTTTGTTGCTAAATGAAAATGCTTCGCCGTTTACGGTTTATACAGTATTGTGGTTATTTGATACTTGTATGGTGTATGGGGGGAATTATATGTATGTAGGATTTGTTGGTGCAGTTGTTATAGTGTCTGTATATAATATAAGTAGTTTCATTTTTTGTATATTTATTTACTTTATGCCATAAGGAATTGTGAATAGACGAAACCGGTTAAGTCTGAGTCGGACTCGCCCACTGAGGCTGTTGTATCAATTGATGGAAAGTACAACTTATAACAGTTGACAAACTTAAGTTTAAGGCCATATTCACTCGTTTTGTATGAAATGAATTATAAATATATGTTTGTAATAATTTTTTTTATATTAAATAACTGTATAAGGCCAGTCGTGGTGCACGGGCACAAGTGCGTTACTGTAAACGCAACTACTTGTGTGTTCGAACCCCACTCGAGTAAGTGAATAATTATTTATTAATATTTTCATTTATTCGCTCTGGCACCAATGCATTAAGTTCCACCACTCAATATGCAATGCCTCGAAAAATTCTGTGAAAAGTGGAGAACGAAGTCTCTCAACACAAGGCTGCCTAAATTTCACATTTCAATGACTTCGTGCTAAATTTCATAATTGTAAGTCCACGGGAAGTATGAAAACCTACAGGAGGGTTTGATTACGCAGCTAATTTTATACAAAATGCAACAAAATCAATCTCTAAATACTCAAGCCTTTTGATTGCGCATGAACTTCAGCATAATAACTTCACGAGATAAATGGTCTTGACAGACGGACATACGGACAACATAGTACATATATAGAAAGATTTATATACCAACACTCAGGCATAGAGTAAATTCTGTTTCTATTTATTAGTAATTATTAAGCAATAGAAAAATCGAATAAACAAGACATATCAATAGTCCTCTAACGACTAGAACGTCTTGCAAGTAAAAGTGATACAAGTATTTAAAGTCGAATCGTGAGTCGATTTCTCTGTAGTCGTCAAGTTTGAAGACTATAATAGAATTAATAATAGTTAACTATAACAACCAAACTTAAGGTCAATATGACAAAACTTTAAGGGTCTATAAGATCTAAAATTTGTAATGTTTATACATAATTGAGGTCAATAAATAAATAAATAAATAAATAATTGTAATAGGATAACTTAAGTAAATTTTTGTTAGCTTCACGCTGTATCCCGCATATAGCAGGGTAGGAAAAGGGAACCTAATATTAAAACAATCCATTCCCCACTTTCTGCCGTATTTTGGAACCATTGCGAGTTGAGTGGCGGAACTCAACGCCGCCCTTTGCCTCGATACCAGAGTGAAGAAATGGAAATATGAATTTAAGTAAAGATAAAGGAATAAAAATATAAATGTAAATAAATATTTCTTTTCCTCGAGTGGGAATCAAACCCACAACCAATTGGTTTTACATTCAAACTTTGTGCCCCTGCGCCATGACTGTCCTCTAATTGATAATCAAAAACATGCAAAGATCATTTCATAAACATTTTTTGTACTTAACTCTATATATAGTTGGAATATTCCCCCGTTTTTTTTTTCAAAAACTCCATTCCCCACTTACATCCACTTCCCATACAGTTCCCCACTTTCCATACAGTCAGAACCTGTGGCGCTGTGCCACGGCCTCCCTATGTTGTATCTAGGAATTAGTTACATTAAAATAAAGGGCCAGTCGTGGCGCAGGGGCACAAAGTGTGATTGTAATATCGACTGGTTGTGGGTTCGATCCCGACTCGAGGAAAAGAAATATTTATTTACATTTATATTTTTATTCCTTCGCTCTGGTGTCGAGGCGAAGCACGGCGTTGAATTCCGCCACTCAACACTCAGGGCCTCCAGAACTTGGCGGAAAGTGGGGAACGGAGTGTCTTAACACTAGGGGTTCCCTCTGTCTACCCTGCTGTGTGAGGGATACAGTGTGAAGCTGATTTAATTTGATTTATTTTTTTAAATATAACATTAATTTTCATATCCCTACCATGCAATTTGTAGTAATATAATTTACCCAGTGCTGTTCAGTACATTAAAATTTTTCGACTCAGATATTTTGAATCGTAATTTAAATATGCTTACACAAAATATAAAGGTAAATAGACATCTAGATTTTAAACGAACACAAGCAATTCCCATCGGGTTGTTGAATAGCAGTACAACGGATGATTTAATATCGTTGTATAAATCAAAGCATTATTCTGTAAACGGGTTTAAATCTGGCGTGGACATGGCTGAAGCTAATCGAATTTTCTCTATACTGTAATTAATTTATTCTAATTTTGTTTATAAATCGTTTTTTTTTTGTTAGTTTCACGGTATTCCTGTAGATAGCAGGGTAGGCAGAGGGAACCTAGTTAAGACACTCCGTTCCCCATTTTCCGCTGAAATTTCAATATTGCGTGTTGAATGACGAAACTCAAGACCGCGAGTTCCGCCACTCAACAATTACTGTCTCGAGATAAAGCGTTAAAAAAATATTGTCATACCTTATATTATATAATAATAATTGTTGATATAACATCCAACAGACACGTAATTTATATAATGTACAAATTATAATACCAATTTATGGCTCTGTAATTAAACGTGAAGTTGAAATTGTTAAGTGGACCATAATTAAAACGGACTATAATATAGACTATATATGAGCCCAGACGTGGCGCAGGGGCACAGCGTGAGACTGTAAACGCGTCTTGTTGTGGGTTCGATCCTCACTCGGGAAAATGAAATATTTACTTAAATTTATATTTCCATTTCTTCGCTCTGTTGTCTAGGCAAAGCGCGGCGTTGACTTCCGCCAGGCAACACGCAATGCCTTTAAAATTCGGCAGAAAGTGGGAAACGGAGTGTCTTACTACACTATACTAGGTTCCCTCTTCCTACCATGCTGGGTGCGGGATACAGCGTGCTAAAGATTATTTGTATATATTTATATTATACATATAGCTACGTTTAAAGTTTCATTTCATTTCGATACATTTTGCGAGCAATTTTAATATCAGCACGATTTTTTTTACATCGCTGAATCGGTTTAATTTGAATGAGAATTTGCAAATTACTTTTTTGATTTTGGTTACAATTCTTGCTGCGTAATAATATTTGAAAATGTTCAGAGGTTACTAATACGATATTTATTAATTTAAAAAATTTCACCTCAAAAAAAATAAAAAAGCGAAAAGCTGTACTTATGACGAGTATGGATTTGATTCCGACTTCGAAAATTTTTCTTCATCATTTTTAATGTCCTTAATATAATTCTTCTAATAGTAGTTTATTTTATAAATAATAAAATATAGCTTTACGCTTTATCCCGAATACAGTAAAACAGGAAATGTGAATCAGTGATCAAACACTCCGTTCCCGATTTTCCACCCATATTTCGAGACATTGCGTAATGTGACAAATCTCAACGCCACCCTTAGTCACCATACCACAGATAAGAAAAACATTCCCTGGCTGAAAATCGAACTCACAACGTGTACAGCGACACAGACGGTGCCAATGCACCAAGAAGGCTCTGTTAAAAACAAAACATAGATCACCATAATAAATTACTAAAAAAAACCATGAAAATCGCGGTGAGCTCACCTTTACATGTATTTCGAATATACGTCAACTTTGACGGGTTAACATATTTTATTTAGTCATTCTTATAAGATAAAATATAACTTTATATTTCTTCATAGAATAAGAAAAGATAAAAAACTAGATTTAAGGATTTAAGAGGTTTTCTATTGTTGTTAGTATTTAAAAATATAGCAAAATATATTTTTACTTTACCTTTACGAAGATTATCTTTCAAAGTTAAAATTAAATTATCAAATGAAAATTAACTAATAGAACTCTCAACTAAGGACGTTACCGAATAGACATTTCTGATATTAATATTGTATTGCCGGTAGAATCGGATTGGAAATTTAATCTAAATGTCGATTTAATAGCTACGAACGTCTTCTGAAGAAGCTGGAAACTGAAGATGGCCTGGCTCGAATGTATCTGTATATTTCCTATTGATTGAGATAATTTGATCTCTTTATGTAATTATTATTATTTATTTGTATTTATTTAGGAGAAGCAGAGGCAATTTAGTGTTAAGACACTCTGTTCCTCACTTTCTGCTGAACTCTGGAGGCATTGGGCGTTGAGTGACGAAACTGAACGCCGCGCTTTGCCTCGACACCAGAGCCAAGAAATGAAAATATAAATTTAAATAAATATTTCGTCTCCTCGAGTGGGGACGAACCCATAACCAGTGGATTTTACATTCACACTTTGTGCCCCGGCGAAATTGTGAAAAAGTGACCTTATGAAATTATATTATTTGTATATATATTTTAATAAAATATGTTAAAGACTAAGACTCCAAAACTGTTGCAGTAAGTGAGGAACGGAGTCTTGACCTAGGTACCCTGAGTGTAACCTGCAAGCGAGTTGATTTTTTCGAAATATTGTTTATAATATTTAATTATATTATTAAAATAGTAACATTAAAGTATGTGCTTAATCACTAGCTAGATTCAAAACATATCACACTATCACCCTCATCAGACGGACATTGGGTACCTATTGTTAAGACATACCGTTCTCATTAAGATACTGCCGTTCCCAACTGTCCGCCAAATTCTAGAGGTATTACGTGTTAAGTGGAGGAGCTCAACGTCTCGTTTTACCTGATACGTACGTAATTGTGTTGTTTTAAAAAATTGAAAATTAAGTCATGCACCACTACATATGTCGACTTACCTAACATCTCACAGAAAATGTAAGAAAATTATAAAAGTGACAATGTTTACAACGCTCAATAAAACGTATTATAGTAAAAATAAAATATTATGGACTATAAAAGCTTTATCTATAGCAGTCACAGTGACGATAAAGTGCTGAATTGAAAAATAAACTTCATATAAGTAAAACCTTTACGAATAATGCCCTAATGAAACATTAATATTGATAAAGCCATCCACATGAACCATTTTCTACTCAACCCTAATGCTAGCTGTCCACTGGATGTTAAAAAGTTACTTTTTTAACAGAAAATGGAATTTGTGTAGCAAAAAACTTAGCTTTTTGTTTTTTTTTACAAGTCTCTATTCAGTCTAGAATAGGTTAATATAACCTAAATGAGCGTTAGAATACTTTTTTTACTTTTCACTTCTCTTATCCAAATTTCCGATTACTTTGGGGATTTTGAATTTCGATAGGAATAATCCAATGTTGTGAGTTCTTATTAGATCCGAAAGAAAAACAAGTTTAATTAGTACTAGCGACGACTACTACTTATTTACTAATCTAAATTACTATCTAAATACTAAAATTTATATATTAAAAACTAAGGTTTTATTAGGCAATTCGATAAAATAATAACTTTGCAGCAATTTTGTCGAAAAGAAAACTTTATATGAATATACCTTTTTTTTTATTTTTAAACCAATTGAAATAAAACAAACACGAAACGTTAATATTTTTTGCCAAAATACAATTGTAAAAACGATATTTTATTAATATCATTATTCTACCAAGTGAGAATCAAGTCCAATGCTACGCGCTACGATAGATCTAGGTTTAACTAATTCGTTAAATTTATTTATACTATGTCTACAGACTTTTCTCTTATTATTTGGTATTTATAAAATGTAATGCCGTCGTGGCTCAGGGGCACAGGGGTAAACTATAAACTCACTATTGTGGATTCAATCCTCACTCAGAGGAATGAATTAATATTTTCATTTTTCGCTCTGGCACCAAGGCACAACACGCAATATCTCAAAAAATCCACAGGAGATGAAGAACACCCCGTTCTCTACACTAGATTACCTCTGCCCACCTACTATATGAGGCATATAGTTTAAAACTGATTTTATATAACAAATTGCCAGCATTTCAACATAGTTTAACCATATTACCTAGCTATAACTGGAAGGCTTACCTAACAGCTATATCGCGCCCGTCAACTTAGATACGTTATCCCTTTTCGCGGCGGCTGACGTGTATGTAGACGTCAGAATAATTTATCTTAACTGAGGATCACCCGGAGGAATACGAAGTTGGAGTCACTTTAGAAGTGTCTCGTTTCCTCTAATACTTGGCATTGTTTAAAGCAGTTTTAACATAACGCTTTTTATATTCATAATATTTTTTTTTAGGGGAACGCCTTGTTTTATTTATCTGGACATTCCCTTGTGGGTATGTGATTGGGTCTTTTTATTGATCTTATATTGTATATATAGTTTAAGGCTACTGAGACTACTAAAAGTACACAGTATCGTACTCTTTTGTACAAATTAACCTAGCATTTAAAAAAAACCGATGAGTGAATAAACCCTACACTGCCATAATTTTTCACCTACTTTTTAGATATTTTATTCCAAATCCTAAATTATCTTATTCTTACGTTTTACGTATCCATTAAATATTTTCACCACCACAATGACAGTGAAGAACATCGTATATTATATACATATTGTATATAAATTTTCTTTCAGCTTTACGCTGTATTCCGCATGTGGCAGGGTAGGCAGAGGGAGCCTACATTTAAAATTGTCCATTTCTTACTTTCTGCTTATATCTAAAGGCATGATGAGTGGCGAAATTTACCAAGCGTGTGAATGCACAACCTCTCAGTTAAAAAAATATCTAAAGCATATGAACAAGGTTAATTAGATATTTACACAAAAAAAACACAAAAAAAAACAAATATTCAACCAGTTACATACTATACGCCTCCAGCCACACCCAACCCTACAATAAATCGCCGGTTGTCGCAGACAGAAAAAGCCAGTGTGGGAACATTGTGTTATAATGGATTTATTAATTTTACGCCCCTCGCCTTATTGCGTGCTCTTTAATGCCACCTTGTGGTTGATTAATGGTTTTTATTTATTTTAGTTGCTTTTCGGTTTGCTTCTTGAGTTTGTGTAGGCTTCTCCGAAATCCGGAAATATGGTTGGAAACTAAAAATTATATATTTATGTGTTTTAATAAGAAATATAAATTAATATATATTTATTTTGTTTTATTTTTTATATGTTTTTTTTTATTTACAGTGTTAACTGATTTATCAGCTTCACGCTGTATCCCGCACACAGCAGAGTAGGAAGAGGGAACCTAGTGTTAAGACACTTCGTTCCCCACTTTCTGCCGAATTCTGGAGGTATTGCATGTTGAGTGGCAGAACTCAACGCCGCGCTTTGCCTCGAAACCAGAGCGAAGAAATGGAAATATAAATTTAATTAAATATTTCATCTCCTGGAGTGGGGATCGAACCCACAACCAGTCGGTGTTACAGTCACACTTTGTGCCGCTGCGCCACGACTGGCCTCGATACTGATTTATTTAAATTTGAAAAGAATTTGTCAAATTATTTATTTATTAAATACTAACCTACAACTTTATAAAAAATATATATTATCAATCCGAAGTGATAATGATCAAAAAAACATACTGTTCGCTACTCTAGTACAGTCCCATGACATTATTTGACAAAAATAATCTCTATATAAATTGAATATTATTATTTGAATTTTCAATAATTATAATACGTAAATCGTAATTTATGTTCTTGTTTTTGTTTTAATTTTTGAACTTGATCTTAGAATCGTGCTTTGCTTCGTTTCGAGAGCGAGGAAATTAAAATATTAAATATTTTATTTCCTCCATAGGGAATTCTACAAGTTTTTCAGTCACACGTTCGTGCCCCTGGGCCACGTCAACCTAGATATTTGTTTATTCTTACAATATGTAAATAATATGTCATTTATAATTTAATCATATTGGTTGGTGCTTAACCAACCATTACTTATAAATACGGTATAAATATATTTTGCTTTAAGTCACCAGTATTACCGCCAACAAACAACATAGCAACATCAAAAAAACAATACGTACGTCACGTACACAGATATTTTTACTTCATTATCATACAAATGGATGTTTGTTGACTTCCTACTCTTGCGAATATACTACATGCGGCATTCGATTGTCGCAATCGATGGCGTTTTACTTAATGAGAATTAGTAAAAAAAAAATATTTTATACCATGGAAGCCAGTCGTGACCTCGTGACACAGGGGCGTGTCACGACGTCACGAGGTCACGTGTCACAAGCGTGTGACTATAATTGCGACAGGTTGTGGGTACGATTCCCTATCGAGGAATTTTTTTTTTAAATTTGGCATGGGGAGCAGAGTGCAATCCACACTCAAACTTTAGAGCAATCCACAAAAATGTAAAAAAAATTTTTGTAATGCACTTTTACTCTATTTCTTCACCAGAGGGACGCTTTATTATAGAAATCGATATATATATATATATACTTCACAATGTCAGAGGCTGTTTCTCTGCACCACGATTGCAGACCCCACTTGTAATTTTATATTTTGTCATACAAAATAATAATTTAAGGTAATTTACAACGCAATGTTAACGGCGGTACTTTTTCTATTGTAGTAAAGTACTCGATCCAACGACAGACTGACGGTAGTATCAAAGTGGCCTCTCATAAACTCATGAGTTACGGACTTCGTACGTTCTAGCTTTTGTTTATGTTTTCTTTTTTGATATGTAAATGATTCTTTATTATCTGAAGCGTGTATTGAAGTTTATTTTTGAACTCAAATGTTTTAGGAAGTGAAAAAGTAATGATAAGGTCATAACGACTTTGTAGAGAAAATGAGTAAATTAAAAGTTTGACGTAGGTACATATATGTATAAATTAAAAATTTAAATTAAATTAGCTTCACGCTATATCCCGCACACAGCAGGGTAGGTAGAGGGAACCTAGTGTTAAGACACTCCGTTCCCCACTTTCTGCCGATTTTGAAGGCCTTGCGTGCTGAGTGGCAGAATTCAACGCCGCGCTTTGCCTTGAAAGCGAGCGAAGAAATGGAAATATAAATTTAAGTAAATATTTCATCTCCTCGAGTGGGGATCGAACCCACAACCAGTCGGTTTTACAGTCACACTTCGTGCCACTGCGCCACGGCCGGCCTCTTTTGTACCCAATATACATATATGTATATTGGGTACAAAAGTATAATAAGCGCCCGTGGCTTCGTCTGCTTGAAGGACACATTTATTTATTTAATAAACTGAATTACTTTGTGTTCTTTTACGTTTGCAGCGCATTTATTATAATGATTTCTAATGTTAAAAATTGAATAAATTTTTTTTTATCATATTATCGTAGTTCTTATATGGATTTAAAAATCAGTTCAGTATTTTTTTATTAATATGTATATGAACTTTTTTCTCAGAGCGCTTTAGAATATAGTGATAAATTTTAATGCAATACATTTACCACATGTTGAAAAAGATTAATTTGTATTATTTAAATAATTTACAAATGCATAAACAAATTTGATGATTAAATAACTGGCTTTCATGAGGATTTATTCCTGATAGATTTCTGATGACGTTTTTGTGATTTTTTGTTCTAGAGTATTAATTTGAACAAATAATCTGTAAAAGGCTTGACACTTTGACTTTAAAACGCTAGCTATCTTCATATCATATTTAATTATTTTCTGACCAGTAGGTTTTGTATGATTAACGAACAAACTAACAGACAAACAAACACCCAGACAGAAAGACACACTTGCAGTAAGTAAGTTTGTTCATTATCCACATGTAAAATGTAAATGACGTACCAATACACCACCTGTAACAGATCGTAAAACGTCTCGTTGCTTTATAGAGCGGCTTGACTCGTATAAATTTATTTTGTATGAATATTACGTTACTGATATACTATTCTCGTGTCATGCGATAATAATTATTGCTATGTTTAATACACTGTGATGTATTATGTTTTTATTCAGTTAATTTTATATTGCTTACCAAATTTTAAGATGTGTTCTCAAAAAAATCGAATTTGGGTTTGTTATAATTTCTCATAATTTTGGTGGTTTTACTAAAGCAAAAAAATATATTTTATATATCGTTTTTACCTACATTAAAGGACGCCGTGACACAGCAGCACAGTGAATAAAAAAATTATGTTCAAAACATATTCAAGGATGTATTTTTATTTCCTTGTACAACAAGCAATAGCATAGCAATACAAAACGTGGCGTTAAGCTACTCTATACGCAATGTCTCGAGATTTTGCTTACCTTACCCTACTTACCATACTTATTTATTGTGACGATTACAATCTTTACTAACTTCGTATGTTTTTATTTTGTGTGAGTAATACAATTGTGCAATATAATCATTCAATGAAACATTTAAAAATATAAAATTAAAACGTAATTGCTTAAACACCGAACAAAATATTTGCCTCCTAAATATGAAGTAATGAAGACCAAGTGATATGATAATAGCACCCCCGAATCGGATATCATTTATGTAACGTTATACTAGCTTCCATCACTAGGTTGGAAGCTAGTATAACGAAAGTAATAAGTACACAGAATTGTATGATTCAAGTAATATTTCATAAAAATTATAATATTTTTTTTCCAACTGCACGCTGTATCCCGCATGTAGTAAAGTAGGCAGAGGAAGCCTAATGTTAAGTCACTCATATATGTAAGCATTTGTAAGGATAATTTTATATATATTGGCTTATATTTTGTTTATAGTTTTCTAATTTTCCAGTTTAAATTAATTTAAGTCGAAGCTAATAAAGTAAGTTTATTTTTATTAACTTTTAACAAAGAAGTTAAATCGGAACAAAAAATTATTTTTTTCAGTACATAATTAGTTCTTACTTTCGATAATATATTTTTATTAAACTTCAAAGAATATTAAAAATATTATTGCCTTATCACAATTTTATGTAAAGATAAAAAAATATAGTAAAAAAACCTTATTTTTTCTCAATAACTCTCATCTCTCTACTCTCCGGTTCTATTATATAAAATAAGAAACGCACTGTAGCTAAGAAACCCATACAAAACTTAATGAACCGTAACATTTGAGAATATTTAAAAGAAGTTTTTATTCCGGCAGAAATATATCATCTTAATGAGATCAGATATAGAGTGAAGCGAAAAAAAAATTAAAATGTGTAAAAGGCCTTTACTGTTAATATTATGTTTTAATAGGAATTATATTATAAATGTATATATTTATTTTCTGGTATTCTTTTCTTCTTTCGAACCTTTGTCATTTCTTTTAATTTCACTTTATATATGAAATTAGTAATTAATGTATGGTAGGTATAGGAAACCTAGGAATTTAGTGTTGAGATATTCCGTTTCCATTAAAGTTACCCCAAATGGGAATCAAACCTACAACTATTTAAAGTATCATGCTATGCCACCATGTAAGCCTCGTTTCGATGGTTTCGTACCGATTAGAGAAGAATATCAAGAATATCAAGAAATTAAAGAAGCTAGACAGCAGGAAATCTAGAAACTTCCAAGTATTGAAGAATGTTTCTAGAACCTTTGGAATTGTATGTAAGAAGCAGTGACAGGGGTATGCAGTAAAGGGAAAGAGGCTTTAGGAAAAAGCGCGATGAAGGGTTGGATGATAAAGTGCAAAATGCTGTAGAAAGAAAGAAAAAAGCATGGCAGGGCAGGGCCAGAAAAAAGCATAAAGCCTTAGGTAATGATAAAAGCATGAGAGAGATAAAAAAGAAAAAAATATAAGCTGCAAAAGTACCAGACGAAAGTACAGATAAAGATGAAGCGTGAAAAGGCAGAGAATAAAAAAGAGGAAAGATTAACGAACATCTTCAGGGAAAACACTAAGCTTTTCTGGCGAGAAGTTAGTGTTTCTCGAAGTGAATAAAAAGAGTGTTTTCAAAGGACAGTGAATTTTTAATATGACTACCACACAGTAACAGCGAAACGCTGAGTCATAATGTAGCTGATGGCGAAATCAGTATAATATAAAAGAAATTGGGAGTGCAATACAAAGTCTGAAATGCGGTAAGGCAGCAGAAGCAGATTGAGTTACTGCCGTTAATGATCAAAAGTGGTAGGCCACGCGTTTTGGACTGGTTCTGGTTTTTGTACAATTTATGCTGGCAAACAAAGTCCCAGAAGATTGGCGAAGTGCAGTCATGATGCCTTTTTATAAACGCAAAAGTTCACACATAGATTGCGCCAGCCATATGATTATTAGGAGAGGGTGTATGGATCAGATGTTTTCCCTTTGCATGATCAAGAAAAAAATTTTGGCCGGTAACCAGCCAATAAGTTTTCTGTGCTTTTGTGGACTAAAAAGGCGTTTGACAGAGTTACGAGAACGAAATTATGGGAGATAAAATAAGTAAGTAAAGTAAAATACTCTTTATTGTACACCTAATAATTAATTACAAAACTGTTTACAATGATACATAAAATAGCACAATAGGCGGCCTTATTGCTAAGCCAGCGATCTCTTCCAGGCAACCTTTGGATAGAGAAGAGCATAAAATTAAATTTTGGTGTACTAAATAAATCTAAGTATATAAAAAAATATATACGAATAGACAAATATATACACGTATACATACATACATAAAATTGACTACCCCGGTAAGCCTTAAATTGGCTTTCGGCCTAAATACTTTAAAGATATAATTATGAGATGATTTTTTTTCCTTAGTGTTTCTTTTTTTATATTTAGTTTGACCATTGCAAAATCAATTAACAAGATGACTAATGTTTTTTTTAATCATATCTATTTGACATAATATTTAATATTATTTTGTCGTGGGGCAGTGGGACAAAATCTGTACATACGAAAGATTGTGAGTTCGATTCATTCAGCAAACAGCACATAAATTAAGTTCCCAAAGACTCTAAAATTAGATTGTTCTGTTGACACTACTGTCAACGATACAGCGGAAACAGTCACTGTCACCCAAACTGGGTCACTTTGTGAATATTTTCACATACATACTGACACATATGTATATATGAACATTCATATCTTTCGCGAGTATTAATTACCGTGCGATTTCAACTAACTCCGTGGAAATGTGATATGTTAATGTATACCAACATTATTTTTCTTGATACTATTTTTAGGAAATAACTATTGTAGATCTCTATTGTAGATTGTAGAATTTTTTGTAATTTCCTATCGCTGCCTTCCGTTATCTATGAATTTTATTAATAGTTTTGGATATGATAGGTGATGACTGATACATTCTGATGCCCTGTTTCTTCTTCAAGATAGACCGTCTGGACATCAAAGAAAGCGATGAGTGGATGTGGTGATGCAGAACATGGGAGGCAAAAGACTAAAACAAAATGTTGACTGTGATAAGTGGAGTAGATATTGTCCAAACAATTTATTCATATTTTTTCCTAAATACAAATAAAAAAGGGAATATTAAGGAATAATGGTTTCAATATATTCATTTTGAAAATGGCAGAAGACACGCACAAGCTTTCTTTTTAATAGTTTCTAACTTTTTAGTGTAAAACTTTTTGAGTTACTTTGGATAAAATAATTTTTCTTTTTTTATTAGGCTTTTAAATTTCATATTAGAATTGTTAATTTCATTGTAATGTCGTTTAGCGTACTATGGATACGAAGAGCATCAAATATTAAGAAATATATAAATCTATTTATTGTGTGCTTCGGTTTTATAGAGGCCAGTCGTGGCGCAGTGGTACAAAGTGTGACTGTAAAATCGACTGGTTGTGGGTTCGATCCCCACTCGAGGACATGAAATATTTAGTTAAATTTATATTTCCATTTCTTCGCTCTGGTGTCGGGGCAAAACGCGGCGTTGAGTTCTGCCACTCGACACGCAATGCCTCCAAAATTCAGCAGAAAGTGGGGAACGGAGTGTATTAACACTAGGCTCTCTCTGTCTACCCTGCTGTGTGCGGGATGCAGCGTGAAGCTAATTTAATTTAATTTAATTTTATTCGGTTTTTTACCCGTTGCACACAATAAATAGATTGTTACGGCGTTGAGTTCCGCCACGCAACACGCAATGCCTCCAGAACTCGGCGGAAGGTCTTGACACTAGGTTCCCTCTGCCTACCCTCCTGTGTGCGGAATACACCGTGAAGCTGATTTGATTTGATTTTGATTTGGTTTTTTACCCTTCAGCGTTGTAGGCAAAAGGAACCTTGTGTTAAAAAAATCCATTTCCTATATACTGCCTTTGCACTCATGTCATTATTTCGCGGAGTGACTATCGAACTCACAACTATCGCCGTTAATTTAACTGTTAAGTTAATGTGTGTAGGAATAAATTTATAATAATAATACTCTAAATTGTACACCCATAAAGAAGACAACAATAAAATAGGTAACAACAAGCAAGAAGTGACCTTATCTCTATTTATTTATATAAAACATATAAGTAGGTAAATTTATATAAAAATTTTTTCCATAAACGTCACTTTCCTGACATTTTAAACATAATATGTTTTTTATATCCTTCACTTTATCCATATTAACAAGTAATACAAACCAAAACTATTTTACACGCACTCTCAAAACAAAACAATACACTCAACGCAAGGAATTTTCAAAACATTTCTCTACTATACTCTTTTATTTGCATTTCACATACAAATATAAAGTTATACAAACGAACGCCAATTCAAATAAGTTTACAAAAAATGGAAAACTATCTGAAATTTTTGGTATGTCGATAAACGGAAGTGGTCAGTGTTTGAGCCGAACAATATCCGACGTTTCCACGCATTGTACTTCCTGTTTCAGGCTCCAGGCTCCGGGCTTCAGGCGTGTTGACATATGTTGACACGTTCCAATAATAGACGAGTGTCTCTTGTATAAGCGAATAGGTGGAATACCAATGAAGTTTCTGTAAAAAAATATATATTTGTGCAATATATTTTTTGGTGCAAAAAGAATTATGACGTTGTGAATTTAAAGTGTCCATGTATTTGTTATAGAATTTGGTGTTGGAAACGATTTTTTTAATTTTAAGTTCACGTTCTGTCCTGCGTATCTATAATTATATATTTATATACAATCTATTTTTTGAGCCATTTTGGTTCCCAAATTTAGAGACATTAGGTATTGAAAGGCAGAACTCAACCAACCACTTTGTAGTACCAGAGCGAGGAAATGAAAATAATCCATTTCCCGGAATGGGATGGAACCCACATCTATTATAGCGCTAACAGACGCTGTGGTGCTACGACGGACTGTTTTAGATGCTGATATGGCTTTATTTTAACATGAAAATTGAATTTTAAACATATAACTCATCTTGATCTACCGTGAATCCCAAAGATGAAATGTTCCAAAAAAACTTTTAGTTTAATATAATAGTATAATATTATTTTGCACTGCGAATCAGTTATCTTAAAAAAGACCGTCGTGACGTAGCGGCACAGCGTGTGGTTGTTACCGTGACGCTTGTATTTTTTATTCCCACTTATTGAAATAATTATTCTCATTTCCTGGTATAAAGACAAAGCGAAGCATTGATTACCGCTACTTAACACGATATGCCTCAAAATTTGTGGAGTGTGGGTGGAGTGTGGGCAGAGGGAATCTGGGAACCTAGTGTTAAGACACTCCGTTTCTATTTAGAAAATGTCGTTCCCCACCTTCCGTCAAATTTTGAAAGTGTTGCGTTTTGAGAGGCAGAACTCGATACCGCAATTTGCATCGTTACCAGATCAAAACATGAAAATATTAATATTTCATATCTCAAGTGGGAATCGAACCCACAACCTATCACTTTTACAGTTACACGCTTGAACCTTCGCAACTACCGACTTTTATAGCTACAATAAAATAACTAATTTATATTCTATAAAACTTCGAAGCTTAAAAGGTCAACATATAAAATTCAATTCCAACTCAATATATCGAAGCTAATACGTCATTTTAACAATTCCAACGTGAAATAATTATAACGTGACGAGTTCGCGTGATCGCGTGTTACCGTAGTTTTATTGCGTGCGCTGTTTTCACTTCAACTCTGTCGGGGTTTCTTGAGTGCTCAATAAGCGGGTGCACGCGACTGTATTGTACTCTTATAGTTTTGAGAGATATATTGTGGATGTTTATTTAATTTTTATATTTTTCAGTATGTTTTAGGTGATGTGATAAGTGTGGCGTTAAGTTCCGCTGCTAGTGACGTAATGTGTCGATAATTAGATGGGTGGGGGATGTAATGTCTTAACACTGGGTTTCATCTCTCTATGTATATATACAAGATATACGACACTGTATCTCGCATAAAATTAAAAAATATATATATTTTTGTAAAGAAAATTATAAAAAATTTTTTTAGGTTCTTCCATCGATTTTAGTTCAAAGGTGAGCCACATTATACGCTAATCCAATCTACGGTGAATTAAGAGATGGAAAATAAGTTTTTTTAGACCAGGGAAGCCTTGATTCGACTATTAAAAACTTATGTTGCCTTGTCTGTTACAATGATAAAATAGGTAAAAAATATTATAGAGGTTTTAAATAAAAAAAGGCAGTCGTGGCGCAAGGGCGCAAAATGTGATTGTAAAATCGACTGGTTGAGGGTTCGATCCCCACTCAAAGAAATGAAATATTTATTTACATTAAAATTTTCATTTCTTCGCTCTGGTCTCGAAAACTCTGGTCTGGTTTGGTCTGGCAAAGAGCCATGTTGACTTATGCCACTAAATACCGCCGAAGTGTTTTAACACTAGATTCTCGCTGCCTCTCCTGCTGCGAGCGGGATACAGCGTGAAGCTGACTATACTGCCTTTGCAAAATCCTCTCAAAATATGTACCAATAATTTAACTAAACAAATACTGAGAGTAACGTTCAAAATGTCCCAACTTATTAAAGAGACTTCCGGCAAACCCATAAATAAAGGCAGTTACGCACCCTTTGTTGCTTTATTAGTATTTAGCATGCATGGAGAAGTAAATATTGAAACAGTATGGTAGAGGACAGATTTTGTGAATTACGTTTTTGTTTGAAAACTTTTTTTTGATATTGGTTTTTCTTTTGGTTCACGCTGTAACACGCACGTGTGCAGGATAGGCAGAGAGAAGCTAGTGTTAGGACACTCCGTTCGCTAGCATTCCCGAGTGTTCTGTAATTTCTGTCTATATACAAGGCATTATTAGTTAAATATATTACTTTTAATTTGCGAAATAGCATCCATGCAGAAGAAAAAACAACTTTCAAGACACTTCGTTCTCCGTTTTCCGACCGAATTCGATGGTGGGACGATCGAGTGTCATGCCACCAAGTAGAGATCGAATACACCACTCACATTTTTTTGTTTACATTGTATTAAATTTTAATAACGCTTTAAAATACATTAACCATAATACTGCTGCGGCGCAGTGTCAGGTGTAAGTACGACAGCTGTGGGTTCTATTTTCACTCGAGGGAATTATCATTTCTTCGCTCTTGTAAGAAGATAAAATGCGGAGTCTGTTACTCAACACAAAATATCGGAAAATTGGGAACAGAGAGTCTAAACACTATGATATATGACGGATACAGCGTGAAGCTAAAAAAAAAATTGTTTATATTAATAAAAGTATAAGTCATATAAAGCTATAAATTGTACCGAGTGTATCAAAATTTCGTGATCGCTTCGTGATCGATCACGATCATTTTGAACGTTAAACTTAGTTAGCTGTAACGTTTGGAACGTTGAAATGATGTGGACTACTCTATTCTGTTCAAAATTCTTATACACAATTTTGGAATATTAACAAATATTATTTCATAACAACGATGAGGCCAAGTCGTGGCGCAGAGGCCCAAGCGGGTGTCTCGAAATGCGAGAGGTTGCGCCTCAAGTGTCTTATCACTAGGCGCTTTCTGCCTACCTTGCAGATACGGGATACAGCGTGAAGCTGGCAATAAATCACTATTATATTAAAATATAATAAAAATTTGGTTGATTTGGAAGCCATTTAATAATTTTCTTTCAAAATAATATATTTTCTTTTATATAATATAGTACGTTGACTTATCAAATACCTGTCACATATATATTTTAACATTTATACATTTTAGGATTCCGTAACTGAATAACAAAAAACGGTCCTTCTGTTGATCAACGTGTTAGTCCATCCGTCGTTGTTTCATATAGCTAATAATGATGGTATGGTGACTTTTGGAATCAATACATAGTACCTAAATATATATATTTAGTTAATAGTTACTCTTACAGACCCCTTCATAAAAATATCCGACTCGCACTTGGCAACTTTCTTTTATAGGCATCTTAACAATAAAATATATGGAAATTTATTTAATGTTACCTATTCAATTTGTTCTACATTCGACTGTGTATTGTGAAGCCAAGCACTTCGACAGCTATTTGATAAAGCAATTCTCTTTTATTTTTTATGTATGTTATTGCCTTTGTTACCATTTTTATCGTCCACTGAGTCTTACTAATATTATAAATGTTGAAATTTATTTGTATGAGAAATTCATTTTTAATGCTTGAATATATTTTGATAAAATTCATAGTAAATTCTTTTCAAAACTGGAGCTATTACGAATTATTCATAATAAAAATATCTTCATTATCATTGGAAAGTTTAAATAATAAGTTTAAATAATTTCATTTAATATATTTTAAATAAATTTCTATTTCTCTGTTATAATATATGCCAAAAATTAAAAAAAAAGTAAGCCTAAACTGTAACAAATATAGTTTTAATTTTTCTTATACTACAATAAACAACATTCTACTCGTTGATAGGATTTCTAGCATAATCCAAAACAGTAAAAAGTAGTAAAAGTAAGATAAAAATATTGAAACTTCTTACGTTAAATTTAATTATTAAAATAGACAATCCACAGACAGGCAGCTTTTATAAAAGAATTACAAAACATAACATATAATTATTCAAACGTGCGCAAATTATGACTATAAACGGGACTGGTTGTGAGTTCAATCTCCCCTCGAGGAACGCTTTGGTGTCGAGGCAAGGCGTGGCGTTGAATTCCGCCACTCAACACGCAATTTCTCCAGAATTCTGCGGAAGTAACGAACGGAGTGTCTTAACACTAGATACCCTCTTATGTGCGGATACCTTGTTACAGCTTAAATCATTTTTTTTTATTTTTCAAAAACAATCAAATGCTGTCGCGTTAATCGTTATTGGTTTATCATTATCAAATTTATCAAATTTCCAAATCAACATTTAGTTAAGTTGTTAACTGAACGCATTAAACCCGTTATAACGCTAAGACGAGATAAATCTGATATTTTAGACGATTAAAACGCTCAAATGAAAGGAATCCACTGAGCAAGTTGTAAATCTTTGAGAACACCCGTAATCTTTTATACTGACAGTTCAAAGTGCTCGTTTTATTTATGATCTAATAATACTAAGTTTAATAAGTAAACAAAGTTAGGTCGTCGTGGCGCAGTGGAAAAATGTCTACCTGGCGATAGTAATGAGTTTGATTTTCAATCGAAGTAATATATCATTCTCATTTACCCGCTATAATATGAGAAAATGCGTTGTTGATTTCTGCCTTTAAACACACAATGTTTCGATAGCGGCAAACAATATATTTTGACTTTAGGCTCAGTCTACGCTGTTGTGCAGGTTACATCAGATGCTTGAAGCTGAAAAAAATAAAAAAAATGTCATAGACCTTCGTTCGTATAGAAGATGGTTGTGGTTTCGATTCCCACTCGAGGGAATAATGAAGGTCTCGAAAATTGGTAATGAAGGTGTCTTAATATTATTTTCTCTCTGCCTAAGCTGCTACATACGGGAGCTTGAAACAAAATAAATTCTTACAACAATATTATCCTCATTCCATCCTTACAAAAGACGAATAAAGGCTTTTTATTAGAAAATTTTGTAAGGCACGATTTGTAGGCACCCTTTGATACGATTAAAAGATTAGCTTGTGTTTTTAATTATGGAGCACGAAATTACTCTTTATTGTTCGTATAATATTATACTACAGTTTGTTTACTTGGAACTTTTGGAGTTGAAAAAGGTGGACATGTAAAGTTATTATTTTAATAATTGAACGTAATTACGAATGATTTATTATTAAAGATTTTGTGATTGGTTTTGTGTGGTATGGATTTTTTTGTTATTTAATTGTAACTGAAAATACTGGCTAGGAGAAATATTTTATTTTATGTTATTGTATTTTTTTTTGTATTTTTTTTTATCTATTAAAATACAATATCATAAAAAAAAATGTTTCCCCAACAATATAAAATTTAAATAAATATTTCCAGAATATTCCTTTATCACATAATATTTCTTTGTATAGACACAAGTGAATATCTATTACTAAGCACTGTCGGTGCAATCTAAATATATACAAGTATAAATCTCTTTCGTTACTGAGAGTATAACTCAAAGCCTAAACTACTGGAAGTGGAAGTTAGGTATATATAAGTTAGGTAGTTAGTAACTTATGGAGTGTAGAGAGGCGTTGGGAGAGAATTTCCTCAAATTCAGAGAAAAAAGAGATTTTCTACTTTATGTCTTAAAGTTCACGTAAGCATCGAGCGTTGACAAATGATTAATAAAACTTTATATGGATTTTCGATTAATGCAAGATTCAGACTTACCATATGAAGATTATAATAAAAAATTCAGTTCTTCCTTGAATATTGAAACGTTCGCTTAACCAAAACGCTATGTTCTTTTTTTACCTCTTCTTTGCATTACAACAAATTACAGAAATTAAACAATTTACAGAAAAAAAAATCAATACACTCTTTTCTCTAAACGTTTTTTCATGAGGGTTCCGTGCCTGAAAGAAAAAACAACGGAACCTTTATAAGATCACTTTGTTGTCCGTCTGTAAAGATTTTTATCTCAAGATCGTATGGAGTCATCAACCTAATATCAAATTTTCTGGTATTGGTCTCTTAGAGCATAGATAAAATCAAGTTATAAATTAATGTAATCAAAAAATATCAACTTTTTTATACATCGTTTTTTCTCGATTTATGTTTACGTATATCATAACATTTACAGTTCATTTATTTTAAATTTAAAAACAGATCTAAAAAATGATGAAGCCAGACGTGGCGCAGGGGGCACAAAGTGTGACTATAAAAACGACTGATTGTGGATTCGCTACCCACTTGAGGAAATGAAATATATATTTACATTTATATTTCTTCGCTCTAGTGTAGAGGCAAGGCAAATCGCGGCGCTGAGTCCCGCCACTCAATACGCAATGCTTCTAGAACTCGGCGGAAAGTGAGGAACGGAGTTTCTTAACACTAGGTTCCCTCTGCCCACCCTGCTGTGTGCGGGATACAGCGTGAAACTGATTTAATTTAATAATGAATGAAAATTCAACTCAAACTATAAGGTCAAGATTGTCTAGCGCCCCGCACGTCAAACATCGAGGCAATTTAATGTTTGTACAAGCTAACTTCTGGGTCCGTCCCGACTTCACTCCCGACGCCCGTGAAGTAGTGTAACAGCATACAGTACAAGTGTCCCGAATAAACATCGATCTTATACACTATTTGTTTTAGTCGGAGTGTTGCAAATAAACCCACAACTCGGTTGGTGTAGACGAGCGATTTTTTTTGTCGCACTTTAAGTTTTTTTTATTATGTCTTATTGTTTTACGCCATTTCTCAGAAATTTATTAATATATCACTCTGTTCCATCATTTACAAGACACAAAAAGAGAGCCTAATATTTAGAAAACATTAACCATTGACTCGACTTTGGATAATAAGCTAAAATTCCCGTTTTTACTCACACATGACCGACTCACTTGAACTATATCTTTGAGTTAAATAATTTGTTTTATAACAATATACTACATAACGAACATCTCCGCTGAAAGTAGAGAATTGAGTGACTACTACAGCTTACATTCAGTAAGTTTATTTAACATTAATCCCGTATTAATTATCAGCGTTTAAAAAACCGCTCGTCTATAAGAACATCGTAAACCCAACATACGGTGATCAAACAAAACGTTTCTCAACTAACAATATTGCGCACTCAATCTGCCTCGTAAACGACCGTTCAACTCTTTGTTCCTGTACTTTTCATGTTTATCGAAAATAAAATATTGTATATTTCATGTTCGACTTCTTACATGTTGTGTAATATGGGTTTTGTTTTCTTGAAATTCTATGAATTAGTCGATTTTCGTTAAAAAAATAAGTTAGAAAATTATGATAGAGTTGATAAAAAAATATTTACTAAAAAGTTTATTTATAAAAACATTTGGTACTATATCCCTTTTTTTCCCGAAAATAAAAAAAATATAAATAAATAAATAAATCAGCTTCACGCTGTATCCCGCACACAGCAGGGTAGGCAGAGGGAACCTTGTGTCAAGACACTCTGTTCCCCACTTTCTGCTGAATTCTGGAGGCTTTGCGTGTTGAGTGGCAGAACTCAACGCCGCGCTTAGTCTCGACACCAGAGTGAAGAAATGAAAATATAAATTTAAATAAATATTTCATCTCCTCGAGTGATCGAACCCACAACCAGTCACACTTCGTGGTTTTGCAGGTTTTGCAGTCACACTTCGTGCCGCTGTGACTGCCACGCTGCTACGATAATATTAACTAGTAATTAACATTTAATTTACTTTTAAATCATTAATTTACATAGTAATGTCAGTAGCGTCAGTTCTAAAGGTTCCATCAGCTTGGAAAACCGTTTTGTAGAGTAATTTATTTGTTATTTAAAAAAAAAACAAATTTAAAGCAATAGCCTCTTCCCTAACGTGGGGAATGGAGTGTCTTAACACTAGGTTCCCTTTGCCTACCCTGCTGTGTACGGGATACAGCGTGAAGCCTCTTCCCTATTATACTAGTGTAAAAGAAAACATTAATTTCCATATAAAGATAACAAAAAGTATTAAAATATTTTAAAGTAAACAATATACTAACAAGGCGGTCGTGGCGCAAGGTCACAAGGGTGTCACTGTAACGCGAGGATTGTGGCTTCCACCCCCCTCGAGGATATTAATTATGATTTACTAACATTTTAACTTCTTCGCTCTGACACCAAAGAAAAAGCCGGGCGTAGAATTCCGCCATTCAACACGCAATGCCTCTAAAAATTCAACGGAAAGTGGGAACGGAGTGACTTAGCACTAGGTTCCCTTTGCCTACCTTGCTATGTGCGGGATACAGCGTGAAGCTAATTTTATTTTCAATATATTAACATCTCTATACATTACAAAGCTCACCCATGTTTACTCATCCATACATAGTTACATACAATCAAACTAGCAACTACGTACATACATACACACATACATAATATATCTTTGTCCCTTGGTTAGCCAGCATAATGCATTTATGAATTATGGATCGTTCATTGAAACTGTATCTGAAAGCTAGTTCTAGTTCTGTAAAGCCTATCAACGTTGTGATTGCGAATTCCTTTACATATAACCTAACCTAGTTATATGGTGCCCCTACTATAGTCGTGGCATGTTCTTCTTATAATTTCTATTATTGCACATCTCAATCTCATTTTGGTTTGCCTTAAGGAGAGGGAAAGGAGAGTCATTTAAGGAATAATGTATTTGTTTGTATACAATATATAGATTTTTTTATTGGGATTTGATATATTATCTTGGACGTCCAATAAAATCTTTATTAATCTAACAATTTAATAAAAATAGAATTAAATACAAGTTTTTTATACACCTACATGGTAGCCAACTAGTGATGTAAAATGTATATTACAATATAAAAAAATATCTTCTTATAATTTTTTGAGTTCCGTACCGAAAGGGTGAATCGGGACGTCTGTCAGTCACCAGGCTGTATCTCTCGAACCGCTATATTTTTATAGATATATTTCTATTAATAATATTTATATTTTGGCCTTTATAATAATGTACACAAAAAATCAATAAAATATTTAAGAAAGCTCCTATGGAACAGACATGACTTTTTAGTCGTCGGAAACATTCGTCAACGTGCCCGACTCGCACTTGGCTGTTAATTTTTATTTTTCTTAGCTTTGAACCTGTGCCCATAATTATAAGTTACAATAAAAAAATCTATAGTATAGTAGAATTGAAATCTAAAAACACACTTTTGAAATGTTATTTCAAAATTTCGAAATGTTTCGAGGTTATAATGAGAATCTACGGTCCGGTCGCTTTGCATTGACAAAATTTGAATTTCGCAACTGACGTAGCAACTGTCTATGACTCTGTTGAATGGGAATTGCCTCCTTTTGTGTGTACAAGATGATTAGAGGTAGCTTTAACTATGTACCTATAAAATTGTTGGCCAGTGTTTGTGGTAGATAGTTGATAAATATGAATGTGTAAATGTATAATATGGTTGAGATTATACGGCGTTGAGTTGCGCCGGTCGTCAGGTTATGTCTCGAAAGATGGGAGGTAGGTGGAGATCAAGTGTCTTAATATTATGTTATCTTTACCTATTCTGCTACCGAGACGGCCTAGTGTCAAGACACGTCTTGTTGTAGAAGCATGAACAGTTTTTTTGTTCTTATTAAGATCTCAATGTATAAATACCTTTTTTATTTAACATCACGCTGTATCCCGCACATAGGAAGCTAGAAAGAGGGAAACTCAAGTGACGACGGCCTGTATAAATTCAATAGAAAACAAATTATATTTTGCACAATATGTTAATCCCTTAAGCACACATAATCTATTATTAGATAGTCCTATGGATATCATATGAAATTAAATCCTAAACGTAAAATACTATTTTAACAACAAATTTCAATATTCGGCGAGACATAGCACAGCGTTGAATTCTGTCACAATTTTAATTTCAATAATAAGAAATAATACAAAATTTAATAAATTTCATAACGTCGTATAACCTTTTGCTTTTATTTCTTCACTCTGGCACCAACGCAACAAGCATGGCGTTGAGCTCCACCACTCAATGCCTCGAAAAAATCGTTCATGCAGAACGGAGTGTCTTAACACTTAATTCTCTCTGCTAACCCTACCGTGAGCGGGAAGCAGAGTGAAGCTGATTTAATTTATTTAATTCTATATAGAAAAATAAATATAATCTTATATAAGTTAATAACTCGAGCGATAGATTATTTCCTCCATTAGATTGAGCGTGAAGCGTCATGTTCGTGTTGGGATTGAGTTCGCAACTATCGGGGAATTGGAAGGCTTAAGCTGCAACTTTAGTTCCAGTACACGATTGAATTGAAATATAACTAGCTAGGTATATATTATATAACTAGGGGGCACGCGCGGCTTCGCCCGCTTGTTTGCACCCTTAGGGGTGAAATCTAAAAAAAACCACGAAACACGTGTTCAATAAAATATTTTTAATAGTCTGAATTTAGTTTTTTATAAAAATCGGTGGCGATTTAAAATATTATCCATACAAACTTTCAACCCATATTTCATTCCTTTAGGATATTTTTTTTAAAAAATCCCTTCTTAGTGGATGTCCATATTATAAAAATAAACATATGTCCAAATTTCACGTTGCTACCATCAGCGGTTACGGCTGTGCGTGCGTCTTACCTCAGTCAGTAAGAACAAGTCCTTTTATATATATTACTGTGAGGTCATCATGGCGCGTTAGGAGAGCGTCTGTTTATAAACGCGACGGTTACGGGTTCAACTTCCATTCGGCGGAATATTAATCCTTATATTAATTCTATAGTTAATATTACTTTTAAACAACACTATTCCGCTTGGCAGGATAGACAGAGAAAATGTAATAACAAGACACTCTGAGATACAAGACATTTTTTTTTGCACGACATAAATCAATGCCGCGCTTTGACTTACCAAAAGGAAAAACTTAGTTAACTTTTTTTTACAAATAGAAAGATAGGCAGAGAGAGTGTAATGATAAGACACTACCTACTTTTCTCTGAATTCCAAAATCGATTATACCTAAATATCTAATTCCAATAAAATAAAAAAAAACGCTTCCAGAACAAAAAAAAAATCTACTGACAAATATGAAAAAAAAGTAGCGCCATGGAACATGCAATGTCTACAATGAATAAGCGTAGTTTAGGGTACATTATGGGTTTTGTGTAGGCTTTTCAAACCGACGTATTGACGAATGAGCTAAGAAGATGGATAGCTTGCTTTGACAAACGACCATGGCCGCCACACGCATGGGCTAAGGTTGGTTTTGTATATGGATTTATAAGCGATAGCGATAGAAGATATTATGTATTGTTAGCAAACTCGTCTAAAAGAAGGTAGAGGTATATTAAATGAAACTAATTTAACCGTATTAATCGCGTATATTTAAGATTTTATATTTTAGAAACCCGACGTTTCGAACACTTTACAGTAGTCCGTGGTCACGGGTAGACTTGAACTTGAACTTATTAAGGTAGAGGTAGGTGAAAAAGATTATAAAAGCAGTGGAATTGTGTGAATCGACGGTAGTGGCTCGTAGGTAACGGCCGTTATTGGAAGGAAACTCGTATAAAATATTGTTATTGGGTGATACATACATATCACTTATTGCAATTATGTAGAATCTCTTTCCGAATAATTTAGAAACATATAGAGGATGTATGTTTTTATCTTGTTTTTTAAAAAAACGTCAACCACTCCTCATTTCTAACAATATCATACATACATAAGGAATTCAATATTGACGCAATAAATGAGAAAGGTTATGGGCTCGATTCCACACGAGGAAATAAAATATTTCATACGTTCATTTCTTGGCTCTCCAACGCCTCCTGAATTAGGCGAAAAGTCGGAAGCGGAATGTCTTAACAATAGGCTTCCTCTGCCTATCCCGCTTACATAATAAAGCGTGAGGCTGAAAAAAAAACAAAATAAATATTAAAATATTTTCTCATAATATTGTAATAGACAATAATAGAAAAATTCTATTATTATATATTACAATATTTTTAGGTGCCTTTTTTAGGATTAATAACTTATACTTCATTTTCTCGCCACTTTGCTCCCTATTATCGAAACATTACCAGTTGCGCGGCGAAACTCAACGCCGCACTTTGTCGACGACCTGAAATATGTATGTAAAGCGTATGTAAATAAATACCGAATAATATAAATAAAAAATATAAATACAAGAGATATCTAAAGCTATGTTAGTTACAGCAGCTGCTCTATACAGTTGCCACTTTATATTTGTGTTTGGTGAGTGAAATAAATACATACTACACACGTGTCGTTTTTTTTATTATTCCGTAATAAATACAGTTAAAAATCAATTAGTGTGCCCTTTAAAAAATATGTTTTCATATATCAGTTGTAGTATGTTTATAATATTGTTATATTGAAAAAGTAAAGTTAAGTAATAATGTTATTAGGAATGTAAGACGGCCGTGGCGTAGGGGTACTAGCTTATGTGTTTGTGGGTTTATTCCCACTCGGGGAAATGAATTTTAATTTATTAATATTGTCATTTCTTCGCTCTGGTACCAAGGCGTAAGCGCGGTGTCGAGTTCCGCCACTCAAAACGCAATACCTCAAAAATTCGGTGGAAAAGAGTCAACGGATTGTTTTGGCACTAGCTTCTCTCTATCTACGCTATTTGCGGGATACAGCATGAAACTGAAAAACAAAGGTAAGAACGTTAAATATTCTGCTCATAAGAGATTTCGTAGTACAAATTCAGATATTCTAGAAATTATCATTGAGACTCTATCTTAAATATATGTACGTATATCAAATATAAACTAGTACCATTTTTTATTTGAATCGATAGTAATGTATTATGTTAATATTTTTATGACTTTAAAAGATGCCAGTTATGACTATCACAACACAGGAGGAAGGGGTCATTAAAAACAAAGACCTCAACGGGCAAATAAAGAAAATAAAAATATTATTTTTATTTAAAAATAATATTTTTATTTCCTCATCCGAGGAAATAAAAACAATTATTTTCCCTGAGTGGGAATCGAACTCACAACTGTCGCGTTTACAGTCACCCACTATAATTTGAATTTAGTACTAAATAAGGATAATTTTCAAATAAAATACACTTTAGAGATTATCACAATACTATCTAGCTCAACAATATCATTAAACCAAGTTAAGAACAAATAGAAAACACCGACCAACTTATCAGATCTTAATTCTAGACGAACAACAAAAAGACAATGGTCTGCCACCTCTGAGGGTAAAATAAAACTAAATAATTGAGAAGTGAACTAAGAAGTCCGGAAAATCTTGGGATTCCGTGTAGTGAGGATGAAAACTCTTTGTTTTTGTATTAAAATGAATTATATGTGTAAATCTACATCTATACTTACTATTATAAGTTAATTATTTTTGTTAAGTTCACCTTGTATCCACCCGCACGTAGTAGAATGGGCAGAGGGAACCTGGGGACTGATTGTTCAGAGACTCCATTTCCATTAAGACACTCGTTTCCCACTTGCCACTAAACACTGGAGGCAATGTGTGTTAAGTGGCGAAACTCAACGTCGCGCTTTGCCCTGTAACAATAACGAAGAATATTAAAGACGATTAGACCAACATATTTAATATTTCATTCACCCCCACTGGAAATCAAACCCACAACCGTCAAGCTCATTTGATAATAATTGGTCGATGTGGTAGAAACAGATCCTTTTTGAGCAATGCGCTATATCTCGCATATTGCAAAGAGAACTTAGAACTAAATGAATAATGATTTCGAAACATTGAATATTGAGTGGCGGAACTTAACGCCGAATTGTCTTGCGAGAGCCTGGATTATCAAATAAATAAGTAAAAATAAATAAATCAGCTTCACGTTGTATCCCGTACACAGCAGGCAGAGGGAACCTAGTGTTAAGACACTCCGTTCATTGCACGTTGAGTGGCATATCACATAATTAATAATTATGTTATTCTTAAAAAAAGTGTAACACACACCTATATAAAAATTAAAAACTCAAATTAAGGTGCCGGAACCTTAACATTTATGACGATTCGAGTTTTATAATTTAACCCAGGAACTTAACAAGTAGAAGTCTAATTATCTCGCTGCCTGACATTTGTTTTATTCCTTGACTTGCGAAGTTGATTTATTACAATGAAAAACTTTATAAGAATTTATATTACGCTTCATAATTGTTTTAATATGACGGTCATGATAGTATCCACTGGAACAAAATAAATTGGACGCTATGTCAAGGGATGTGGCTTCAAATCTGGAATATTTAATTATGCTTGATTATAATTAAAGGTAAGAGAGGTAGAAATAGAGACAGAGAGAGAGAGAGAGAGAGATAGAGAGAGAGAGAGATAGAGAGAGAGAAAGAGAGAGAGAGAGCTCTGTTGACTTTCCAGAACACCGATGTTACTGGAAGGTCACGTAAACGCTCGATATCTCGCTGTAAAACATGTATGACGAGATTGATGACAGTGGTATGTACTAGAATTGTACATATCGACAGATATCTATATACTTATAGTTTTATTTCTTATAAAAATATATACAATTTACTTATTACTTAAAAGAGCTTCAAAATATATTTTCTTTACTAAGGAACTTTTACAAAATTGTGACTTTTTCTGTTTCCTGAAAACTCTCTCTAATAAGATGTAAAAGTTAGTTATATTGAAATATTAAATAAGATATATAACTTACATGACGACGATGTTCTGACATAATGATTGATTATAGAATATGGTTGACTGACGACTGTTTATTGAGCCATTTTGCGGCACATTAAGGATATGAATAATTTTGACATATAGGCCTATATGTATGAAATATACTTTTATCTATATATATAAAAGTACTGCATTCAGCTTTCTATTAATATTGTAATTCTTTGAGTTATTCACGACGGTTGCAGGTTCAAATTCCACTCGGAGAAATGATTTTCCTTGATTTCCTCGCCCTGATATCAGGAAAAATCACGGCGCAGTGTTGATTTCCGCCACGCTGATTTCAACATCCATTACTTCAATAATTGGGGCAGAAAGTGGAGAATAGAATGTCTAAATATTAATTTTTCTTTGTCTACCCTGCTAAATGGGATGTACATAGTGAAGCTATTTTTTTATTAGTTTTTATTGTTGTAGCGCATCTTCAGGATTTACTTAGACACTATATTTGCCATTCTCCACTGATTTGACTCTGTGTCTGGCAGAGCATATAAATGACAATATAACTAATTATTCATCCAAATGAGATTGAACTCACAACCATAGTGATTACATGTTGTAACGATCCATACCAGAATTAAAATGTGTAGGTAAATAATATAATTAATACAAATTCAAATTTAGTTCACTTCTTTAACTACGCGTTCCATTCACAAGTAATGTTAAAGGGACGTAATATACCGTAGATAAAACACGAAGATATAAAATATATTTATTAAAAATATATTTAATAATTATATTCAAGCGTTATGTATTATCTTTTAAAATACATAATAACATAATTAATATTTTAATTATTGTAAAATATCATGTTGGCTGAATAAGCTATCGTCAACGTCATGGTCATTGTTTGAAGAAAAAGAAACAGAAAAAGGGGATGGCGGACGCGTCTGACGAAGGATGGATGTTTTAAATGTTTAGAGAAGTTTTAATTTATAATTAACATATATCTAGTTATATTTAATATACAAAAAGCATCTGAGATTATATCTTCAATTGTGATATAAGTATTTGAGGTTGCTAAGATAAGTAATAAGTGCTTTCACTATTTACGATTGTTTGCTTTGAAATACTTCGTCGGTAAGTTTTTAATAGATTATTATTAAAACAAAGAAGAATGATATTAATACATATAATGCCGTCAATATCCAAAGATAAATATTATTTATTTAGTAAATGAAAATAAATACATGAAGATGTTTTGTGAGGTATGTAAAATTACAATTATATAAATGTACGCAGAATGCCTGCCGCCATCTTTGTTAGTTGCGTGTATGGGAATTGTGAAATGAGATTTAAATAGGTTTTGTGAATTATAATAACTTATAAATGTAATTTCTATATATATTAGTAAATATTTAACATGTTACTATAAATATAAATATAATAGTATTTATAATATGATATAAAACTATTATTTCAAAATATATATTTACGATTTATACGACTTAGAGTTCATTGACCCTATGTTTTACTATTAAACAATATAGTCACAACCGACTGCTGCTTGGCTTCGCTGGTACTAATGTGCTTGGCTAAGTGAATTGCTATGGCATTTAATTTTATATATATTATATTTAAATAGTTTCGTGGTGCTTTGCGCTGCGTTAACGATAACACTTAGTGTATGATGGATAGGTGTGTGATGCTGCTTTATGTCCTGGTACTGGTGTATGTAGTAGTGTCCGCCCGTCTCATACGGGTGTGTGGTGCTATTTTATGTCCTAGCTCTGGTGTACGTATATAGCAGTGTCCGCTTATTTGTCTAACGCTTAGTTTATCGTACTAAACATAATGCGTCAATCGACTGATTTCGAAGACATGCTTATAATATATAGCCGGGCGTCACTGGTGCTGACATATTTGATATAAGCGAAATGCTTTAGTGGAGTTGGATTCTGCTGCTGAGTTTCTTCCGCCAGTTCTTCTCAGCACTGAGGTTCTTTACTGAACTGGTAGTAGAATCGCGCCTACTTGGAGTCGCTGGCTGTTCTAGCGATAACTGAGTATTTTCAATTAATGATTTCTATATTACATTCCCACAACTCTGAGTCTAGTGTCAGTTCAGACAAACAGCTGCAGGGTGTGTGCTGTGCGTGTTATTCTACAACGGTTCTGTTTAAAAGAGGCGTTACAATAACAATGAATATAAATTATATTAATATTGGAACTAAGGCATATAATAAGCGCACGTAGGTAATAAATATAATATGAAATATATTATATTACCGAATTAATTCGGATATAACAAACACGTCACATTATACATACAGAATTTAATATTATTAAGATACAATTAATGAATATATAGTTATAAGCAATACATATGAAGGTTAAATATATAGTTATAAGCAAGACACACGAAGGTATATTAATATAACACCCTCTAAAGAAACAAACTGAAGTGGATTCACATAATCGGCCGCCTAGCGGAAGGGAGTTCGATCTGATATCTGAAGCAGAGAGTTATAAGTCATGTAATTATGGCTGCGGCCTACATATAATAATCTCAACTCTATTGCAAATATTCATATTAGACTTTGGTCTTTGAATTAGTTATTTAATAATTGATCTTTCGCAAAAGCATTATAAGAATCACAAATATTAACTATTCCGATCCGTCCCGGAGGGTTCAGAGCCGAACGGCCGGAATCCACGGTAAGTGGCGGGTGCGGGGCCACTCACTATCCCCCCTTAGTTATAATCATCAATAATGATTGGGTATAACAGAGAGGCGGATAGGACGTCTACGATATTCTTAAGAAATATCACGGAGATTGAAACGGACAGACTATAACATTTTATTTATCATAATATATTTATTTGTACTTATATTAAAGTTATGGTATATTTCATATTAATACTGTTACCTCTGAATCTCTAAAAGATCTTGGATTACTTACGATCACTACGAAAGGGTTCAAACTATATTAGACGTATCACGAGCCATATTAAAAGTATTATTTAAATAATTTTATTTAAATATTTTATCGAGTGTAGGATGGGATGTCAGTTACAATGTAGACGGCTCGGTCCGATCCACTACATTATGGTCTTATTAATTAAAAAAAATTTGAAGGATTTTTTCTCTCTATTTAGCTACTTTTACAATAAATTGTTCTGTTTTCCGAAAGCTCTCATCTAACAAGATGTTAAAGTTATTTATATTGAAATATGCATTGCATCACGCAGTATTCAGCTATTATATCATTTCTTGTATTTAAAAAGTGTATTTAAACACCTTTGACTTTTGATTTCCAAATTTTGTTTTTGAGAGGTGCGGTCGAAATTGTCAATCTCATCTAGTGACGTCTGTGTGTATCTAAAGTGAACAGTGTGATTAGATTTTTCATTTAAAATTGTATGCTGGAAGTTAACATAAAGTCAATTTTTTCCCTTAAAGACGCGTAATTCGTGTAATTCTAAGCGTAATCATATGTCATATAAAAAGCCACAGGGCTAAAGTTAGTTTTACATATTATCTTACAAAAATGTATCGGTTATATCTATTGTACAAATACCCAATACTGCTATGACAAAGCCATTCTAGATTTAATATTAATTTAATTGCAGCACAGGAACTTTGACACGGCTTCAAATGTCATTAACATGTACCATATCGATAGAATACACACAAGTAGAAATTAATTAGTACCATATCGACGGTTGAATAATTGAATGCTCATCTAGGTATCGCGTTATCTGATACAGCTTATTACAATTATGTTATTATACTCGATATTAAATAAGTGAGGCCTAGGGCGCTAGGGTGTGACTGTATCGCGACGGATGTGGGTTCGATCTCCACTCGAGTGAATGAATTATTATTTGTTAATATTTTCTTGCACCAAGGCAAAAACTCGGCGTCATCACAGCGTTGAATTCCGCCATTTCACATACAAAATCCTCGAAAAATTCGGTGGAATTTATGTAGTGATTTGTCACTGCCATTGCCACATTGAGCTATCTCTGCCGGTCTCGCTGTATACGGACAGCGTGATGCTGAAAAAAAATATATAAAAATATACTTCGGAATCGAACTCTTTTAATACAATTGAATCAAATTAAGATATTATTCTATTAATAACTTTATTTAAGTACAGGCTCTTATTCCAACCCTAAATGACGGAGGTGCTTCAATAAGATTACAATAACAGCCAATTGATATGAAATTCCTTTGATAATTAATTATCTTAATATTATAATACATTACATTTCCGTTGAGTAGATCAATCAATGCTGTATATTAATAGTAGTATTAGCCCGGCCTTACTTGCATTTCCATTATTTGTAACAAAATTTGTTAGAAATAGAAAATCATTATTTCTTTTACAAATGAAATGAAATTAAAAGTAAAAAAAATATTAAATCGTCTACATAAATAAATCAGCTTCGCGCTGTATCCCACACTGCAGAGTGGGCAAAGGGAATCTAGTTTTAAGATACACCGTTCTCCACTTTACGGCGAGTTCTGTAGAGTGGCGGAACTCAACGCCGCGCTTCGCCTCGACACCAGAGCGAAGAAAGAAAAATATAAATATAAGTAAATATATAATTTCCTCAATTTTTGAATCGACCCCACAACCAGTCCATTACACAATACACTTTGTGCCCCTGGGCCACGACTGGCCTTAAATAGATAATTCTTTAAAAATATATGAAAAGAAAATGTTTACATTTGCCTTAAAGTTTTAGATTGATTTTAAAATAATTTGAAGTAGTAAAAATATTACGTCCATACCAACATTTTTTTAAATCATTTTTTTTTAAATAGTAATAGTTACTATTTTAAAATATAAATTATTTAATCAATAGTAAAAGTTATTGTAGGCTGACAATGTTAACTTGCTAATTGAGTGTTTTGTTTGTTCGATACATATGTATTTAAAAATACAAAATTAAGCTTTGTTTTATTTTATACAGTATATAATAAAAAATAAATTTTCGAAATTGTAAAATCTTTTTGATAATACGATAATAAAAACGATCTGATATACGTACGTCTATATAAATATATAGAAATTTCTTTTTTATTAGCAGGTTTACACTCTGAGGCTACGATTATAGTAAATCGAACCTACGATTCTCCTATATAGTCATAGTCAAAGGCTAGAACAAAGTAAGTATTTTAATATTCTAAAAGTGTAAACAAATCTACAAACACAGGCATTCAATCTCGTTTTATAACTGCTAGCAAATTAGCAACTCCAGTCCAATCAACAGCGAGTGTTCGGTCAGCGGCCGGTAACAAGAGAAGTTGGGATGTTGCTATGTAAACATGTTATTTAGTATTTTATATGTTATTTATATACTATTTTGTTATAACATGTTTTTTCTTATTATTTGTGGTGTAATAATGATAATATAAAAAGTACTTTAGTATAAAAACATTATATTCCGCTAAGCCCAGGCTTAAGGCACTCCACTCCCCACTTTCTGCCAGTTTCTGAAAGCATAGCGTGTTGAATGGCGGATCTCAACGCCGCGCTTTGCCTCAACACCAGAGCGAAGAAATGAAAATATTAAATATTTTATTTCCTCGAGATGTAATCGAACCCGCAACCTGTAGCGTTTACACTCTCATCATCAAAAGAATCCATTCAATGTCTTCTAAATGAGAAACATAAAAAGTTGTTACGTCACTTACGTCTATGCCTGTCAGGTCTCTTTTGTCATGTCACGAGTCCTATTCAATTGGTCTTCAGGTCTCCGTTAGTGCTTGGAAAATTGAAATATACACTACGATTAAGGCAGCTGAATTTAATACTAAGAGCTGTATATTAATATTTTAAAAATATATATTGAAAATGCAATTGTTTATCTCGAATTATTAATTATTTTCAGGTTTAACTATATCAAGTACTCCATTGTTAACATCGAATCGATGCAATCCGATTATTTTATGGGAATTAAGTCTATTGCTAGTATTGATAATGTGAACATCACTTATTTTATGTTAAGTCAGTAACATTTTTCTTAACATACATGGTATACATCAAGTAGGTAAGTCATGTCAGTCATTGCGTGTATAACTGTCAAATAAGTTTTTAACATTTTTTAAAGTGTTATTCCACACTTAGGAAAGGAAAATATTTATTTAGAAAACGTATAAAAATTTGAACGAAGCGAGACTCTAACTCGCGGCTCCTGGAAACCGACCAGGCGCTCTGCCCGCTAAGCTATACGTTATCATCAACCTACGTCGAAATTTTTATACTTGTTGTGCTTGTTACAACTTATTTATATTATTAGCATCTCTGTAGGGAGATTTTTACAAATTTCCGCTACCAAAAGACTAAGAATTATCGTATAGCAAGAGATAATAGTATTTATCACATATTTTTAATATTTTTAAAGTGTTATTTCCACACTTAAGAAAGAAAAATACAAGCGTATAAAAATTTCGACGTAGCTTGATGACAATGTATAGCTTAGTGTTCAGAGCGCCTGGATGGTTTTCTGGAGTCGCAGGTTTGAGTCCCGCTACATTCAAATTTTTATATGTTTTCTAAATAAGTTAAGAGTTTAACCAGAAATAAATTTTCAATGACGAAATAAATATGTTTAAGTAGCAATTTATTTCTTGTTCAAATTATACTAATAAGAAAAAAAACCATACTTAATCATAAAAGTGAAAAATAAAACTATTATATACTTAGCTTGAATCCTATAAACATTAACAAGACAACATCAATACAGCTCGATATAGTAGTTCGGGGCCATTGTTACAGAGTTTTGACTTAAATTTAACCTGCCTCCGTTTTGCATATTTCCTTTACCTGGATACGGCTTTGTTTCGTGAAGTACGTCGATATATTGATATAGGCAGTGTCCAAATTTTACTATGAAGCTAAAACTGTGGATTAATTCGTCACTTGACATGGCATGAATAAAATGGCTGGCAGGCATGAATAAAAGCTTAAAATATTCTATAGTAGGTATATGTTAAAAGTTTAAAAATACAATTTGAGGCTAGTTTTAGATTCGATTCCCACTCGAGGAAACGTAATATTTAATATTTTTTATCTGCTTGCCCTGCCATTTGCGAGGTAGTCTGAAGTTAAAAAATAATAAACGTACTGTATTAAAATTACATATTATGTCATAATTACAAGGTTTTTTATCTTTTTTCGAAAATGAGTAGTTTTTGTTAAATACATCTTTTTAGGGTTCCTTACTTTTTAAGGAAAAAGAGAACCCTTATAAGATCACTCTGTCCAGATCATTTATCTCAGAAACGCTTAGAGATAATATCAAGAGAAAATATCAAGTTTAAATTCAAACCATATACTCAGATCTACCGCCCCATATTTTCCTGATAAAAAATATGTTTCTATATTGACTTAGAAAAAAGATATGGCCGTATATATTGCAAAAAACGTATATTTCGACACTATAAAAGGAATCATAATTCATAGGGTATCGGTTAAACTAGAACTATGAAACTGGGTAGCTAGTATCTACAGGTAATACTAATTCAGGAAAAAATCTTACATTTGTGGTTAAGTTCTAAAAAATGATAGCCTTAGAAGGGGTCAAGATTTCATATTAAAGCCGCTTGTTTAAGTGAGGTATCAGATGAAAGGGCTACGCTAAGCCTGAATTTCTGAAGAAGCTCGAAACCTCAAATTTTTGTAGGGAACCCTCGGTGGGCGAGCGTGACTCGCGCTTTTTGGGTATTTTTATATTATTTCATGGTCCCGCTTAGGTATACAAAGTACAAAGTTAACAAGCAGTCTTGAATATTCTCAACAGATAGTGGACATCGGGGAGGCCCAACATTTAAATTGCTCTGCATACCTTGCCCTAATACAGGAAAAATCGTTTTGGAGATAAGCGTGCACAAACGCGCAGAATAGATTATAAAAAAATAAAGTCCTTGTTTTGGAGTCTATTACAATAATAAATTCCCTCACAAATAAATTTTCCCATAAACCTTTTATATATAAGAAGCGATCAGTTACAATTTTGTTATGGCTATGTATAGATAACAATAAGAGGGCTACCCCTCTCAAATCTGTCAGCATATACTCCTATTTTGCGTAGCACAACTTGTGTGAAACAAGTTTCCGCTAGCAGCTTTACTTAGTTTTTAAATAATCACTTTACCCAATTTTTAAATACATTAATTTGTATATAGTTATTTAAATATAACTACTCAAGAAATATACAGCGTAAAACGCGGCGTTGAGTTCCACCACTCCAATTTTGAGTGCCAACCTTGTAATAGCGTGAATCTAAAAAAATAATAAATATAATGTTATAGAAATATAACAGAATAGTATAGTAAAAGTACAATTCTAAATAACATGTTTACATAGCAACATCCCAACTTCTCTTGTTACCGGCCGCTGACCGAACACTCGCTGTTGATTGCACTGGAGTTGCTAATTTGCTAGCAGTTATAAAACGAGATTGAATGCCTGTGTTTGTAGATTTGTTACACTTTTAGTATACTAGAATGTTTACTTTATTTTCGCCATTCGATTTTTACATACTAAATTTATTTTTAATTTACTATATGAGTTTTATAATTACTCAAGTTGATTATATTTAAACAGTACGTATCCATTACTACCCAATGAGTTTGCTCCGTTTTCACTTTCCGCCGAATTTTCAAAGCATTGCGTACTGAGTGGCGGAACTTAACACCGCGCTTTTGTCATGGTACCAAAGCGAGAATGAAAATGTAAAATATTTTATTCCTTCTGACTTCACAGTTACACGACTGTCCTCAACTCAACTTTTAGAAATTTGATAGTAAAAACCAGAGATGCGCCGAATATTCGTTTGGTATTCGGTATTCGGTGTATTCGGCACCTTTTTTACTATTCGTATTCGGCTGAATTATTCGGTTATGGTGCCGAATATATTCGGTTCGAATATTTTTATTTAATTGGCTGTACGACACAGTAGAAATGAAAGATAATCCGTCTTATGTAAGATTTAAATTATTATACATTAAATGAGTAATGTTAAAAAAAATATAGCAATTAAACTTCATATAAATATTTACTTCGAAACCTCAATTCAACATATTTATTCTTAACCTAAAGTTAATACAATCAACATTCAATCAGATTTCTTTAAATCTTAAATCAGCAGTTATTTTTAAAATTCAAAATTTTGATATTTGTAAACTACAAATCAACATCTGTATTTTTTAAAAAGTAGTCAATATTTATTTTAAGTCTTAAATCAACAATAAAATTAATAATGAATATACTTAAGTCGCAGATTGACAATAATAGAGAATATAACATACATATACAGAGATAGAGGAACACTGCAGAAATTTAATATACGAGGAGCATTCAATGATCAGTGTCGGTATGATTTGCTAAGTACATTCGTAATTAGACTAATTATTTAGTTAATAACACTATATGAGGGTATAAATAAAAAACACTCATTTTTAATCTTTGCTACAAGGGGAAATTCAAATGTTCGTGGAATGAAAAGGTTCTAAATTAAATGAAACCATAAATCTATTTTTCCTTTTCAATATAACCATTCTTAACCTGAATATATTTATTGGATCTATAAATTAATTTTTATTAACCGTTGAAATAATATTTTTTTTCTTTGCCTTCTCTGCCTGAAGATGGGCCAAAATTGCCTCCTTCACCTCATTGTCGTCGGAAAATTTCCTTCTCCTTAAGTCTTTTTTAAATTGGGGAACAAATGAAAATCACTAGAGGCCATGCACCAGGGCATTCCTCTCCATAAACGACTTGCATTTTATTTAAAAGGGTTTGGCCATTCTTTCCTTAGTAAGGAATTTTATCACGGCACGGTGTTCAATTTTCTTTATAGTTTTTGCTTAGCAGGCGAGAGTTCTCTACTCAAACTCTATTTATATATTATACTAATGATGAGTCCCATAGTAGTATGACATTAAGCGAGCGCCTCTATCCCCACTCCATCCCCTCCATTCTACGAACTTGTGAACCTTCCCTACAAGTGAAATGACTGACCTGACAATTTTGAAGAAAATTGAGCACCACACTGTGATTAAATTCCTTTTTAAACAAGGAAAAAACCATTTATGGAGAGATGGTGATGGTGGCTGTTTATCAAGAATCTGCACCTTCATTATATACTCTTCAAATGTAGTCGAGTGAAATTAAAAAGGGCAGAGAGACCATTGAAGACCCTCGTCCGTGTGGCCCAGTTACTGCCTCTACGGATGAAAATGTCATAAAAGTTACTTGTACTTAAAAATGGCTAAATGAAGAAGATGACTAACATTTCTATCGGTACAATAAAAACTATTCTTCATGACTGCTTTAACCTTTCAGAAGTTAGTGCGTGGTGGGTCCCGGCCAGAGGAACAATTTCGAGTCGAGTGATGTAGGGAGTTTTTGTAGCTCTGTGGTGAAAATGCTACGAGTATTTTCGAAAAAATTGTTTCTGGATAAAATTGTCCAGGAGGGTGCTAGAAGCGTCCACGGTGTTTTGGGACTAAAATGGAAATTTGCTGATTGAATGTAACAATAAAAGAGGATATTAATGAAAATTCCTACGCTTCAACTTGGCGTAATTTAAGGGAAAAATACTGGGTAAATTGGCCTCCGGTGCATTATTTCTCCGTGATAACGTTCCACATAAAGCGTGTTTCCAAGGCTAATGTTTGCAATTGTGGCTTTGAAGACATAAACCACTTACACTATAGTCCAAAGTTGGCACCTTGTGATTATTATTTGTTCCGACATTTATCAAAATGACAAAATGATGTCCGTGGAAAAGCTGAAGGCGGCTTTTATTAAATGTGCATTCAGGCAAGAAGGACAGTTATTTTTTGCAGAGAATTGATAAGTTAATATCAAGATGTAATAAATTTATTGAGGTTATGGGGGTAGTCCCCTATAAAAAAAGACACAGAAACAAACGTACGGGTCACCTGATAGTGAGTGACTACCGCCACCCACAACCTCATCAGCATCCATGACACCAGAGAAGCTATAGGTAAATAAAGGCGCTTTTTGAAGGTACCCAAATTATTTTGACATGGAAGCACTACCGCAGGTAGGCCAATCCACAGGTGCGCGTCGCGTGGAAGGTAGTTCCGTAGAAGGTAGTAGTGGAGTGCCGCGTATCTAGATAGAGTGGATGGTATTTAAGTTTGTTACGTAGTATGCGATTAGAAAATTCGGCGGCAGGTAACAGGTGAAACAATTCCCCAGAAAACTCCCCATGATAAATGCGATAAAGAACGCCTAGCGAGTCTCGCTCAAAGTGTCAAGTCCTTTGAAGATCATTGGGTCCCCAATGATTCGAAACGGCTCTGCGTTGCACCAGCGCAAAATGAGAACGGTCTTCATATATAAAAAAAACACTTGCTAAATTTTTGGCTTATGATTTGCCCACCAATCAAAATGGCTCTGGGTTCTAGGTAGAAGACCTTCACCTGCATAACTATCTAATTACACAGCGATTGGGCTTTTAGGATCTTTTGCAATGACAGGATTCGTCGAGGGAAGTTCTTCACAACAGTTATAAAACGCCACATAATATCCATAATAATATTTTGTAAACTGTACTTTCCCTGTTTGTTATAGTTCCAGTTCGCAATTTTCAGGGGCAAGAAATCTTATTCTCAATCGAGGGTCCAACACTGTTGATAGGAAATTTCTGGTACATAAGGTTAATTTTTGAAATTTTGTGATTTCGGGTGGCAGAAGAGGTAGGGCCCGCTCGTTATCTAGCTAGCAACGGCATGTTAAAACCTGTTTACGCGGCAAATAACGAAGAAATGGTAAACCGAATAATTCGACCGAACATCCGGTTCGGTTAAGTTTAAACCGAATAATATTCGGTATTCGGTTATTCGGTATAAAGACGATTTGGCGCATCTCTAGTAAAAACCGTACAAAAAATCATTCACTCGTAATTGAAAACATAGTCTTACATTTCAGTACTACTAATAACAAAGATTATTTACCGGGAATTTATGTCGGATAGGTGGTTATCTATGGCGTCCTGGAGGCAATTTATATATCCGTACCCTGCCCCAGTGGTTTGAATTCGATATCCGCAGGAATAAATAAATATAGATACGCCTATAAATCCGATGAGCGAACCTTGGATATTTACTTATAGTTACTTTTAATTAATTTCACGCTGTATCCGGCATAATCTTAAATGCAGGATAGGCAGAGTGAACTTAGTTTAAGACACTCTGTTTTCTACTCTCTGTCGCATCATTTAAAGTGGTTATTATTAAGTACAGCCTTCGGGGACTGTTAGTATGTATGTACCTGATAGAAGAATAATTTTTGTTAATGATTTGTATTTATGTTTGTTAAGGCTGTTGTGACGTAGCGGCAGTGTCTGACTGTAGACGCAACGGTTATAGATATAAGAAATATCTCTCACTCATTGGAATGAGTTATTTTCATTTCCTCGTTCTGATTGACAAAGCGTAGCGTTGAGTTCCGGCATTCGAACATTACATGATAGCGGAGTGTCTTATCTCTATATTTCCCCTACCTAAAAAGCTACGAGGTAAAAAAAATTTTTACAAAATTTGGACATGAAAAATTTGTTATCATATGAACGAATCTTCGAATAACTTAAGACATCTTAATACATTACTGTACGCTTAGAACAAATTTTGGACAAATTACCAACGAAAGTGAATTACTTCTGATAAATGATTGTTGATATTTGTTTGTTGTTGTTAATGTCGGTGAATAATAATTCTGTTAGTATATTGTGATATTGAATGTTGTAAGGATGAATTATGATGTGGATTAGTTAATATGACACGTCGCTATTTAACTCAAGAACAATTAATGTTAAACATTGAATTTTTTGTTAATTTGTGAAATTTATTTTCTTCTTTTTTTCTCCTCGTGTTAATAGTTTTGATATTATTACCACATATAACATAGATATCTAAAATTTTATCATGTACTTTCCTTAGTTAATATTATTTATTATATTGGTCCCCTATACACCTGGAAATGGAGGAAAACTAGATTTTTCTAAACTAATACTCTGATTAAGAACAATACTTCTCTAAAACTGAAATATTTATTTTAATTTATATTTCCATTTCTTCGCTCTGGTCGTCGAGGCAAAGCGCGGAATTGAGTTGTGCCACTTAACACGTAAGCCTCCAGAATTCAGCAGAAAATGGGGAACGGAGTGTCTTACACTAGGTTCCCTCTACCTACCTTGCTGAGTGCAGGATACAGCATGAAGCTGATGAATTTACTTTATATTATTTATATTAAATAATATTACGAACAAAGTAAAAGAATGAATATTGTATCTAACATTAATCTAATTCTTCGCGGTAGGACAAAATTTCATTTGGCAAATGTGTCATCAGCCTTTGCTTTTCGCTCTCTTATCAAATTAGTTCCATTTAATTTAATAAAAGAACGTATTAGATGCGTGACACTTTCTTGTGAAAATAAATTTTTTTGTCTCAGAAAAAAAATCAGCTTAACGCTGTGTCCCGCACACAGCAAGATAGGCAGAAGAAAACAGTGTTAAGATACTCCGTTTTCCATTTCCCGTAGAAATTTTCAAGGCATAGTGTTTTTAGTGGATGAACTCAACGCAGGCTTTTTGCCTTAGTGCCAGAGCGAAGTGAACATATTAATAAATAATAATTCCCTCGAGTGGGGATCGAACCCACAACAATCGTGTTACAGTCACCCATGTGCCATTACGCCAAGACGGCCTCAATTTATTAAAACTTTATAAAATATAAACAATTAATATTTTTATAAACAATTAATATTATTTTTGAGGCCGGTCGTGGCGCAGCGGCACAAAGTGTGACTGTAAAACCGACCGGTTGGGGGTTCGATCCCCACTCGAGGAGATGAAATATTTACTTAAATTTATATTTCCATTTCTTCGCTCGGGTGTCGAGGACAAGCGTGGCATTGAGTTCTGCCACGTTCCCTCTGCCTACCCTGCTGTGTGAGGGATACAGCGTGAAGCTGATTTATTTATTTTATATATTTTATTTTTTATGATTTAAATGAAAAAAAAAGTATTGGGATAACTGATATTTGAAATCGGGTCTTTGAGACCTACTCCGCAGTCCATATAACACTTTACCATACTCCATAACGCCGGGTAGCGAAACGAATAAAAACAGACAGACAAGACAAAACACCAAGAATATGAATTTACTGAAAAGTTCATAAGGTTTATAGCAGCGTAGATAAAACTTGGGACAGGCAGTACTTTTGTCACCTCCAGTTCTAAGTTCCAGCAAGAAGTTCTCTTTGAACGACGAGACCTGTAATTACATTCGCTTTGTACTAACTTTAGATTATAGTGAGACGTGCTTTGCTTGTTATTTATACTTTATTTGTTGTTTTATATTAATTATTCGGTAAAAATATAAATAAAATATCTTAAAGAATATCTTTTAATACTATTATTCTATTAAAATTGGGATAATTGCAAGGAAAAATACTTTTAAGTCTGGTACTCGTTTCTCTTTCACCATTGGAGTTATAAAATCTGGTTCTCTCTAATTGTTAAATCAGAACACGATAACGTATTTTAGCTTTCTTCGTCTAAGAAGACGTATAAGAAATGTAAGAACATTTCTTATAAATTATCTTCTTGGTAAAATATTGGTTTATATAATAAACAAAGATGTGAAGTAACTCATACTCTATTCTCACACATTATTATAGGGATTTGCCATACATCCAGATGAGATTGGTCTACATCTTTTTCATATAAAAAATATATGTATTCGTGGTTCTAGACGTTTTTTTCCATATTTATACGAAGGGTAAAAAACTTTACCCAATTCTCATTTTCGAGATATTGCCTATTGATTGGTGAAACTTAATGCCCCGTTTTGTAGTACTGACCCTAAAGATTCGTATTTTCTTTCGAATAAAGATTCGTATTCGCGCCCATCCCATTCGCGATTATCTTTGACTTTTAATGATTACTCAGCGTTAATGACACCTATAGGGTTATGAATTCTATAGGGTTATACATTCTGCCCAATCATGAGGGCACTTCTTAAGCAGAAATATTTTTAACAGTTTTTAAAGTATTATTCCATACTTAGGAAAGAAAAAGACTTATTTAGAATACGTATAATTTAACGTAGCGGGACTCGAACCCACAACCCGTTTAAATCAATTAAATCTTAATCCTTTATCTTTAGCCTCGTCTATTCTTCATAGTTATTTTATAGTCATGCCTATTCCTAACTGTATTCTCCAGACCACGTCATGAAAATATAAAAATAAATTAGTTTGTAATATATAGAATGTATTTTTCTATGTAGGTATATCATATTAGAATAAAAATTTTTATCATTTGTACACCAGCCAATATCCACACGTTCTTTGATCTTTTTAATGGTAACGGTTGCCTGGAAGATCACCTGTGGTGATAAGGCCGCCTTTACACCATACTTTTCCATTGTTTTCTTTGTATATTTTTATTATTAAGTTGGTGTAATAAAGTATTAAATAAATAAATAATTTTAATTTTTAAATTTAATTTTTTGAGGCCGGTCGTGGCGTAGCGGCACAAAGTGTGACTGTAAACCGACTGGTTGTGGGTTCGATCCCCACTCGAGGAGATGAAATATTTACTTAAATTTATATTTCCATTTCTTCGCTCTGGTGTCGAGGCAAAGCGCGGCGTTGAGTTCTGCCACTTAACACGCAATGCCTCCGGAATTCGGCAGAAAGTGGGGAACGGAGTGTCCTTCACTACGTTCCCTCTGCCTACCCTGCAGTGTGCGGGATACAGCGTGAAGCTGATTTTTTTTTTTTTTTTTTTTTAATTTTTAAAGTATTAAAATAATTTTAAATATAATATGCATAAAAAGAATGTAATCACTTATCTACCCACAAATCTCTCTATTGAAATTTTCCCTTGTCAGTTTTGAATGGAATTTATTGCGAGTAACCTTTTTTCCATCGTATGGTATTAGTTTCAGTAATAGCTTACCGTCTAGTATAATGTTATTTCCTTACATAAATTTTTATTCGTATTCGTTATTTGGATCAGCCCAACATTTACTTATATTAAGGTGTATAAGGTATGTCTGCATGATATAGTAGGATATTAAGATTTGGTGTATGAATGCGATGGGTTCGAATTTTATCAATTTTTATCTATTAGATTCATGTTCAGCGTGGTGGGTAGCGGGAACCTTGTGTTAAAGCACTTCTTTTTTCACGTTCATTGCGTGTTGAGCGCCGGACTTAACGCCCTGCTTTGTCATATTTCCAGAGCGAGAAAATGCTAATATTTAATATCTATTTTTCCTGAGTGGGAATTGAACCTACAACTATCGCGTTAACAGACACACTCTTGTGTTACCATGCTACGGCGGTTTAAACTATGTATAACTGTTTATAAATATTAATATGAGGATGGGATATATGAAAAATCAATATTTCAAGTCAATTGAAAACAAAAGTTGTGAGGGATTGAAAAAAAGTATCCCTAGGTACAAGAACCTCTCTTATATAACTTTAAACGAAATCTTTTTTTATCAGCTTTACGCTGTATTCAGCGCATAGCAGAGTAGGCAGAGAGAACCTAGTGTTAAGACACTCCGTTTCCCATTTTCTGCCGAATATTTCAAAGGCATTGCGTGATGAGTGATAAATCTCAATGCCGGGCTCATTTAAACAATAATAAATTATTTCTAATATAATTTAATGCATATAATAGTGGCGTGATAGCATAAATTACAGTAGTTGTCAATATGAATGCTAATACCGTGTCGCGTTGTTAACATGCTGTTCTGCTAATTTAAATATTTTAATTACCAAAATCGAATGTTTTCGCTTCATGAGTGTTTTGTTCAATGAGTAAATTGTTATTTTAATGGATATTTTGATCGTATTTCTGCTTTTGTTTTAAGTGAAAACATGACCTCGAAGATAAATACTATTGTGGCGCAGTGGTAGCATCTGATTATGAACACAATGGCTGCGGATTCTTTTTTTGCCGCATTTAGTATGAAATAAGTAGCGTAATAATAACCATAGCGTACTTACCGTGAACCTACAGTTACGAAATTGGGCACGAAGTGAGTGAAGAAACATTCCAAAAAATAATATTTATTTTTTTATCCCGCAGAAAATATCGTTATAAGATTATGTTTGTAAGAAATTTAAGTTTTATTAACTAGAACTGATTGGGATCTATCGGTTGTGAGTTTCAATTGTCTACCATATTTATAAAGGTGCGAAAGCAATTATTATTAATAAAATATATGCAACTTATTTATAAACATTTAATTGTAGGTTGTTAAAACTACACTGAAATTTTATATAACGTTTATGTTATATCAACGTTATTAACTTTAATTTTATCTTTACGATGATTATTATGGACTGTTATTCAGGTTGGTCAAATATGGAGTTATATTTTTGACGTAACATATCATATCATTCTGCCGATGACCCCCAGTTTCTTTGAGGCCAACTTGGGCATGCTTTCCAGAAAACTAAAGTTCAATATGCTGATACTGGGCGCGGCCCGACATATAGTGATTTTGTGTCTTCTGGGGGTCTTCTTCTGAATTGAACCAGATTCCTTTCACCCCATAAGAAAAAGTTTCCAAGGGGTGCCTAAACAGAGACGTAAGATTTTTTCGACGTAAGATTGGTAGACGTTTTCCTGAGGCTATTCCATTGTGGTATCATTTGCATAGCAATGTACATTAGAATCCTCTTACATGTCATTCATGTGTACAAGAAACAACGTAGGTGCGCAACCTATATTCTCTCTCTCTCTTGAACCAGTCGAGAGCTGGCGATCTCTTTGTATAAACGCACCCCGAACCCATGGGCGCCATGCTTAAACTAATAGCAGTCCAGCGGTGGGCTAGGTAAATCAGAAGATCACTGGTTGAGACACAATGGCGGAAGCCATATTGATGGTTATTGACTAATCGGTGATCCTCTAGATAAATTAAGAGCTGGCTACTTATAATATTCTTCTTCCGGAGACAGTTATTAAAACACACCCACTCTACAAAAAAAAAGCCATGCCAAGAAAAAGCGTAGGCAACGCTAAAGTGAACAGTTGTCTCCTACAACAACATTTAAACGAACATTTTATTTAGATATCTAATCAATAATTCCGTCAATATTATAAAATAATAATTTTCTACAACAGATTCATTATAGATCTCAAATATTGAGAAAGCTTTTCTATAACTAAAAATGAAATGACATTACGAAAATCTGTATTCTAATATTAAATGCTATTAATTTCTATAGCCTTTTATATAACCTATTCAGACTGGCAAAACTTGACAAATCATTAGTATATTTTCAGTTAAGATGTGTATGGCTGTAATGAAGCAGTTAGCATTCATTAAAAATAATTAGATTATCTCGATTTCTTTATGAATAACACTATTATGAAGGAAAATATAATGAGGATATTTCGTTCAGAGTAGCTAATAAATAGGTAAGTTCAAAAGAAAATCATAATACCGACTTATCATGAAACTCAAATATTCAGTACTCGATGTCCCACTTCTTATCAGGGTTAGGTCATAGGAGAGGCGATATTACTTTATTTAAAACTAGCAAGGTGTGTTCGCAAATCGTCTGTATATCCGTCCGTCCGTCTTCTGTTGAGGCACCCTTTTTGGAATGAGGATTCTATATGGGGTGAAAGGAACCTGGTTCAATTTAAACCATTTGTCGTTTCACCAGTTTTAGAGAATATAGGATTATATAATAATACCAGTCCTCTTAAAGCCGCACTAGTTTCAGTTCATTGGTCTTTAGCGTTTCGAGTGACCGCCAGTATTGCGATCAACCTGATGTTGATAAGCAAGGCCAAATTGGCCTCAAAGAACTGGGTGTCTTCGGCAGAGCGGGACAGTACTTCACGCCAAAATCGATTGACCCTGTATTGGACCCAGGTTCGGTCACATATTAAGTACTATTCTATGGCCTGGTGCAGTCCAGTATCAGGTTGACTCATTTGATTGTATACAACATAGAGTTCAAATCGTTGGGAACCCAACTGATGGTGATCTGTGCAAAGCTTTGGCTTGTTGCTTTGACTTTGGCTTGTTGCTTAGTCTGACTGTAAGCGTAATGGTTGAGGATTCGGCTTGGTTGGGAATAACCAAAAGAGACTAGGATTAACAGTTATTTTTAAATTATTTTATATCTGCTCTGGTAGACAATGGCGTTGAGTTCTGCTACTGAACATACAATGTCTAAATAATTAATTACGCAGAAAATGAGGAACGGAGTGACACCAAGCTTTCTCTGCTACATATTAATGAGCAAACAGCGTGAAACTGCTTTTTTATTATTAAGTAATTGTAAAAGCTCACTTGAATTATATTGCTTGAATTATAAGGCAAATGACGTCATTCTATAATGACGTCATTTGCCTCTTCTATAAGGGGTGTTCAATTTCTAGCAATAAGAGAATACAATATTGACATACATATTATATATTGACAATATTTAATCTTCTAAGTAATAAGAGTAATTAATTAAAAAAATTACCGTTCTTAAATATTTATCAATTATTAGTGCCTATGTTATACGGGTGTGTGTGTCCCTTCTCGTATGCGTGGATATCTTAAAATTATTAAACTGATTCTGATAAAACTTGGATTGTTCCATAGTTTGGAATATATCTTACTTGAAAGTAACGAAAAGTGATCATCCTGATATGACTTTTTGATAAAGGGAAATTCGTGGATAAATATGCAAACATATGTGGTTATTTGATGTCAGTCGTGGTGCAGCCGCAGTGGCATAACTGTAACTGTGAAATCGATTGGTTGTGGGTTCGATCCCCACTCGAGGAAATGAAATATTTATTTACATTTATATTTTCATTTCTTCGCTCTGGCGTCGAGGCAAAGCGCGGCGTTGAATTTTGCCATTCAACACATAATGTCCCCAGAACTCGGCGGAAAGTAGAGAACAGAGTGTCTTAACACTAGGTTCCTTCTATCTACCCTGCTATGTGCGGGATACAGCTTAAAGCTTATCCCACTTATTTATTTATTATATGTTATTAAGCACCATCGTATAAAATATTTGAAATCAGATTCTCTTACATTCCCGCTTAAGCGTCCGCGTCCGCTGTCACACAAATCGCTTACTCAGTCCTTAAGCCTCTTTACTAGCTCTCGCATTCACAATTCGCAAGGTTGTTTGCGTCGCTATTATTCGATGTTTGCTCTTACTTTTGTCGTAATACACTCGTATGCAACCAGCAGAAGCTTCCTCTTGATTTTCGTGTGGACCTGTTACATGTATTTTGTTACTATATTATGAGGACTTTATTATCTATATAAGTTATTATATATATTTTTACCTGGTATATATTTAGAACATTCGTTATTCAGTAACTGACAGACAACTCAAAAACGAAAAAACAGGGTTTAGGAAGTTGAAATTTGAAAAGTAGGTAGATGGGGGAATGTAGGAGTGCAAGAAGAGAAGATATTCAAAAATTGAAAGTCCACGTAAACAACGTTTCAGGTGATGATTAGTAATCTTATAAATTTTAAATATCCAAAAACTTCACTTGAGAGAGGAGTATTTTTATGTGTTTATTTATGTTTCTCTACGTACTTAAATTGACTGCAGCGCAATCATTAAGATTATAATTATGTACGTAAGCATATTTTTTCATGTTATTAATATTAAAAAAATATATTGTTAGCGAACTCGTGTAAAAGAGGGTAGATGTTGATGAAAAAAATTATAAAAGCCGTGGAATGTGTCAATTGAAAGGAAACTAGTGTTAAGTATTGTTAATAGGTGATACACATCACTTATTGTAATTACATAATAGCCCCTTTCAAATTGTTCAGAAATATATAGTCAATATGTTTTTTTATAGTGTTTTTTTTTTTAAAATAACCGCTTCCGATTTGTAACAATATATTTTCAAATAGATTTTTAGACTACTGCCATCTAATGTAAAGAAAACAAATCGTATACATAAATGAAATAATATTTAAAAGGGCTTTCTCCATACTACTTAAAAGATATCAACAGATGTCGCTATAGCAAAAGAAGCTTAACGAAACATTATAGGTTATACACGTCATAGGTGGCATACACTAAAATTTATAACCATATTATTATATTTTTATGTATTGTATTTTTTTCATTTATTTATTTATTTGATTGATATAGTATATAATGAAAAATATTATTAATAATTTTATTTGTTTTATTTATTATTTATTACTCTAATAACTCTAACACATATTATTACTTTTATAAATAATAAACAAAACAAATAAAATTGTAAAAAATAATAAAGAAGACATGGGCGTAGCGCTACACGTAGAGACGTCTCCTCGCTGTCGCCCTCTACCTACTTTCATATGTACTTGATCCATCGTGAAGCTACTTAGTCTACGTATTGCATATTGTCCTTATTCATTCATAATAATAACGTTTTTTCATATCAAAAAAACAATTCATAACTATTATAACCGTTTTAGTTATTAACTGTGTGGCAGTTATTAACGCCCACCTCATGAGCGTCGTAACATAAAGTATTATAGTATGAGTAAAAGTAGAGTACGTACTCAACAAAGAACTACTTAAAGTAGAACAAATTAATATAGAAATAATAATTTGGAAAAAGCATGCAATAATAATATAAAAAAATGATATACAATAGAAACATTGTTAGTGTGATTTATGTGCATTATGGCTTTGGCAATGACAGATCAAATGTAATTCAGAATGGCATCTATAAGCAATTATAGAAAAAGAATTGGGTGGCAACGAGCGTTTCAGTCATAAAGTTATAAATTGGGTTTTATCCTCATTTACTATGGATTGAGTTTTATACTCAGTTTCATCCTGTGACCGGAAAACCAGCGTATTACGATGGTTAAAGTTTTCTCACCATACTCGCATCTCTTAGCCTAACCTTGTTACCCGTAAACTAGGAAAGCGGTATCATCTGCATTATAATTTATTTTGATATATAGCACACTAAGATTGCAAAGTTGATTGATAAGGATTAAAAATAAATTTGATCCCAGTACGGCACCCTGAGGTACTCTAAACGAGACGTTTGCTTCATTGCTGATATTATTATTAATGTTAACTATTTGTGTTCTGCCTTCAAGTCAATTCCCTTAATACCAATATGTTCTAATTTGCTGTAAAGTATTGGTAAAGAGATCACGTCAAAAGCCTTAGAAATATCCGAAAATATGCCAAGTCTTTTTTCTGTTATCAATATTTTGGGCTACCTCATCGACTAAATTCATAAGCGCATCCTCGGTCTAGCTACCATTTCTAAAACCATGTTACCTACCCGTTGCCGTTGCCGTTAGTCCAAATAGGACACAAGTCTCTTATTAATAAGTTTTTCCAAGATCTTACATAGTACACCTAGAACAAATATAATCTGTAGTTATTGAAGTTAGCCTTAGTTATCAGTTTCATTAATAATCATCGAATTGTTTAATTTTTTTTCATTAATAATCATCGAAGTGTTACCTGGGAGGCAATATACGGTAGGTACAGCTGAGGAACACTATTGAAATGATCGGCAGATGAAAGTTTTTTCCAATATTAGCAAAGTAACATTAGCAAAATAGTAGTTATTACTTTTAATTGTTGCTGACATTGGATCGTTAGCTGATTTCAAGAGATTACTTGAGGCCTTAGTATTCTCCTTAGTGGTAATTGTAATTCAAGTTCAAAATATTCTTTATTCAAATAAGCTTTTATAAGCACTTTTGAATCGTCAAATGAAAAAATAGACAAAAAAAGCTACCACCGGTTCGGAAGGCAGTTCTGCTGAGAAGAGCCGGCAAGAAACTCAACAGTTGCTCTTTTTCAATTGTTTTAATAAGGTGCATTTTCATGTATTTTTGCTAGCTTTCCGGAATTTGATATTTTCATGATTAGCTTTCTTATACACCGAGGGAACCCAGGAGCGATCCAAGATTTTATAATGCTTTTTTAGCATTTTTTCTGTACACCTTTTGGATTACTGTTGCTTAAAATATCAGTAAAATCAGATGTTTCTAGTACACGAACAACCACTAGAACCAAAACAACTGTTTTTTTTATATTAGTGTAAGAATAAGTGTATGGTTTTTTTTTTATTGTAAGTGTACAAATTTGAATTGTCTAGTAATTTTGTTATGCTAAATCTGACAAATTAATTTATTTCTAACAACTATAGTACTTATCTGCTTCCTTCTTTCGCAATAGTACCTTGCCGTTAGAAATCTATCAGTGTGAGTATTCATTTAGTTTGGCAAAGCCACGGGCAAGAAAGGAAAGCCTTTCATCTTGGATGTTGGACTCCCAGATATACTCAACGGTTTGGTCGATCCTGGAAGCTTAAGTTTATCTGTTGTCAGTCTAATATTTTCTCTATTACTTTTTCTGTACATTTGAATATTTTTTTCTTTCGTCATCACCCCTGTGAAGTCCACAAGGACTGTATGTTAAATTACGTTGAAAATTTATATCGATACTTTTGTTCGTAATCGTCATCTGCGTGATTATTACAAGAGACGCAAAAAAAACGTATGTCATTTTTTACAGACCACTTATTATAAATTATATCAATGTTATATACATACCGCTGAATATATTATTTACTAACGGATGGCACAAAGCTATGATTGTAAATGTAACAATTGTATGTTCAATTGTCACTCGAAGAAATTAAATATTTAAAAAAATGTTTCTTCGCTCTGGTAAGGAAGCAAAATCTGGTGAGTTCTGCTATCTAACACGCAATTCCTCAAGAATTCGGCGAAAATTGAGGAAAAGTTTTTTTTTACGGGAACTGAGTATTTTAACACTAGCTTATCAGGTTCCCTCTGTCTAGATAAAGCATGAGGCTTAGAAAAACGTATTTTTTTAATAAGTAGTCTGCGAAAAAATCGGTTTAGCCTTTTTTGATATTACCGTGAATAAACGCACAGATAAACAGAATTTAAAAAAATAATAATATTTTCCGGTTCTATTAGGTCATAACATTGTTTTTTTACAATCACCAATAACATTGTTTTTTTTATATTTTCCATTTACAGACACTGATCCTATATGATTTTATTATAATTTTAGATATAGATGATATTATAATTATAGGTATATTTAAATTTGGTTATTTACCCTTAAACTTACTGTGCTCATGTGATATATTTAATTTTGTGTACATTTAAAAGAAATATGTCTTAGTTATTAGCTTTCTGCGCCCACCCTAATACAAGCTACTTTTTATTGTTTAATGGCTAAAAGTATTATATTTTTCAATTCTACGATCCATCAGTGCACTTTGATCCAAAAAACTATATTAATAAACCCAAAATACATAAAAATAAAACAACAATATTTAGAAGTATAAGTTATAATAAAAGTTCATATAAGTAAATTACAGCATTTCATAGATATATAAACTAGCACAGTGTTCGAAATATATAATATATGTGAGCATAGTTTTAAAGATACAAATGGCTTATTTTATTATTATTATTTTTATTATTATAATAATTTATTACTTTTTTCTTATGCATCCAAAAATGAGAGTGAGTTTTGCACGAGTCATACACCAATTCTTCCCCTTAATTGTAGTATCACTCGTGAAGTAATGATAACCTAATTACTTAAGATGTCTTTAAACACTTTTTGTTACATTTCATTAGATATTATAATTTTTTCTACTGTTAAATATTATCGCTTGTGCGTTTTGCGATTTTATTTGGTCTAAGCTTCTTTGGTGCGACGAAGCCTTATCTAATATGTGTAAATTTCCCCGATTTTACACATGTTTATACTAAAGTTAACTAGAAGAAAACATAGTACGAAAAAATACTTAGGGTCGATTCACAACTCTCTCTCATAGAAATGGCTATTCTACATTCTCCGTTCGAATTAAATAGTTAGAATATGAAAATCTTAAATTGAAAGCAAGATAGTCCAATTAATCTAATAACATCATTCTAAATCATATTTCAGAACACTCCCACATAGAGAGGTGGTCCCCGTAAATAAGTATATAGTTCTAATTTACTCACTTATATGTGACCTACTTTAACACCTAAGGCTGGGATTCACAGATCTAGCATTCTTAATTCAGGATAAGGACCAAAAGAAGATTCATTAAATACAATGCGCTAATACTTACCTTTAATAATAGACTTCAAACTATCGAACTACGAAATGCCAAAAAGCGAATAATTATTGCCAAAAAAGCTAAAACTCCCCACTCAACTATTAAATCTTCACTTAACTATGAGAATCGTTAAATTAAGTGCTCTATACTTAAATATTAAAAAAGTGTCTAACTTTTGAAACAAGAGTGATAAGACTGTAAGTTAAACTGTTATAAATCTATGTATGTGTTACATTAAAACCTGATCTGCTTAATAATATTATATTATATAATAGTGTATGACAAATTTCACGCATTACAATATGTATTTAGAGGCACTTATCACGTGGCTGAATTATGATAATAGTGCATATTATTGCTATAGTAGCTAAATATCGAAGTTTATCACAAATATTGTAAGCTTGGACTGAACGTCGATTCGATAATATCGATATATTTGATCGATTTCTTTTAGAATATATAGCATTCGATCTTAAATATATTTGTTAATATTATTAATATAATTTTGTCATATTTATGCATCCGGTGCACGTATTTCGACGGTGACGGATGTGGGTCCGGGCGCTGTTGGTGACCTTAGAGTGGCAGATCTGAGGGACGTCGCAGAATGCCCGCTGCTAGCTCTCGATCCTCGACGAGAACCTAAAAATGAAAAATAAATTAAAACCATTATATTAAAAAATGTCTTACAACTTATCACAATGCATGCTATGTTCAATCAAACACCTAAATCGTCGTCATGCCAAATAATTTCTATACATAATATAATTTTCACCTGTTCTAAAATATCCTAAATATAAAGCAACAACTAACAAATTACATCACCCGTATCTAAATTTATAAGCTTAATTATAAAATATTTACATTGTGTCGTATCTCCACTGATGCTTTAGGGGCATAGAATATCACTATTAGTAGGTACTACGGAATAATCATAAAAAAATCATTAACAAAAGTTATACATGCGTATTTCTGTTTCTCATAGTATATTTTTATTATTATTGATTTCTGATTCAAATATTCAAACCATAAAATACTAAATTTCACAATTATTCAAAACTACAATTCAAAAATTCAAAGCTTTATTTGAATCATTATTGAAAGCATATTTTTTTTATCCAAACATGCGTTATTATTATTAATTATCATTACAATTTGAGCGTTGCAAACGAAGCAAAAATAAAATATATCCCAAATAACCTGAAGTTTTTCGGTGTAGCTGATGGCTTTGGTGAGGTCGTGCTGTTGATAGATGAAATAATGTATGAGTCACGTGACAGAGTTTAAATAGCAAAAATCATAGAAATTGTGAAGGCGAAGCGATTTAAAATTAATTTAAAGACAGTGAAAAATAGTTTTGTATTAAATAAAATTATAAAAACTTAAAAATTTAAAGAGAAGATAGAAGCATTTAAAACAACCACAGTGTTTCTGTTTAAAATTAATCAGAAAAGAGACAATATTCTTTGTAAGTTTCACGATGTCAATAGTATATAAGTAAACTAGTTTTAATTAACACCCATAGTCTTTTATACAAAATTAAATCTACACATAAATCAAGCAAACTATTCACAACACATATTAAAGAACATGGACAGAACAACATAAATTAGAAATCATGACCAAAAAATTGATGTATTAAATAAAAAGTCAACGCTACCAGGGCTTGGAGAGTGTGGTCTTAGTTCTTGTTGACTGGCTTGTCTGGATGGTGGACGCATGCTTACTCGGGAGCCGCGACGATCCTAGAAAGAATTGACACAATAGACTATAACCTCTCGTTTCTTTCTTGTTTTTAATAGGATTGTCCTCAAAATCTTTTTTTATAGGATTTTTATCTTCTAAATTTATAAGTTTTTTTTTTTCAACTTTATTCCACATATAACAGGGTCAACAGAAGGAATTTCGTTGAGTTTTCAAAGCATTGCTTGTTGAGCGGGCTAGTGGATTGAGCTATTTCTAATATAGTTATTTGTTTAATATTGTTTATTTAACAAAAATAAACATTTTCGGCAATTTCTTTTCTTTGGAATCTCAGGATTTACTTTACATAAATTAAAACAGATTAATTATTTATGATACATTTTTAAACTTAATAACATATAACACACATAACAATGTGAAATCGTAGAATGAAAGTGGAGATCAAAATTCTTAAAGTCATCATTGTCTTTCTATATTTTTTTTTTCAGGATGCATAAAATTTAAATCACTGAATAACGGAGGAACAGTGGTTTATGTTATAAAATATTTTAACAAAAAAGGAAATTGAAATTTCAAATAATATGGATAATTAGTGAATTTTAATTTTAGGAAAGACAATAGGAAAATTGGATAAAATCTTATTTTTACTATACTTTTTATGTATTTGCTCATTTTGTACCTGTGAATGAAGTAGCTTGGAATCTCTTAGTAGCGACACGTTCATCAATCGTGGGTTTGGCGTGTTGAAAATAGTACGGTTTTCTCTCCAGCGCGCTCTGAAAATAGAAGTAAAACGACTTAGTTGCCAAAATTATTAATATTCTTTGATGATCAGAGAATTGTACGTTTCAAAAATCTGTAATTAAAATCAAATTCGTGTGAATCTGTGGGACAGTATTGTCCCGCCCACAGGAGGGGGGCAGAGGTAACCTTTTTTTTGTTAAGACACTCCGTTTCCCATTCTCCGCTAAATTTTGGAGGAATTGCGTGTTGAGTGGCGGAACTCTACCGCGCGCTTTATTTTTACACCAGAGCGAAGAAATGGAAATATAAAGTTAAATAAATATTTTATTTTGCTGGGGATCGAATCCACAACCAGCAGCGTTTCAGTTACAGTTTGTGCCCTTGAAGCACGATTGCAAACTTAAATGCCAATATATAATATTGGCATTTTAGCTTTTTCATTTTGATGTAAAAATTACGTAATCGAAATATATATAGACCATAATATAATAAATGAGGGAAAGAGAATATATTCACATTTTACCCACATATATAGATTGTTCTAATCAAATGAGAAATTTTTCAGAACACAACCATCACATACCTAATTTCGATTACTCCTTAAACATTCATATCTTTATATATTTATAGCTTTACATAATTTTTGCATATAACAGAATAGGATGAAAGAACTTAGTGCTAATAAACTCAGTTTTTACAATTGGCGTCCAATTTCAAAACAATTCCTGTTGAGTGGCGAAATTTAAAATCACATTTTATTTTAGAACAATCGGATAGTCTAAGTCAAGGTCAAATATTTTTATTCAAAATACCTAATTGGACATGCTTGATTATATCAAAGAAATACAAAATTCTTTCCACTGATTCATTAAATTTAGTGCTCACCTCTTAAGAATCGGTGCAAAAAAATCAAGCGGAATTATTTTAAGTTAATGATTTAAAAACCTTAACCACAACAAAACAGCTAGTCATAATTATATACGAGTAAACATTCTTTTAAAATACCTGCTAAACAAACGCAGTACAACGCATATAATGACGAACATCAGAGCCATCCCCACCAACACGCCAATCATAGCCGGGTCGAGGGTCCTTGTGGATTCTTCCACTTGTTTCACCGCTGGAATGTATGATAGTTTTTATTATTTACTATATATTTTACAATATGCATTTTTTGCTTAGATATGATCTTAGTTTTTTTTAGCTTATCGCTGTATCCCGCACATAACGAGGTATGCAAAGGAAAACTGGGAAGCAAGTGTTAAGACACTCTATTCTCAGTAAGAGATTTCCGTGTCCTACTTTCAGTCGAATTCTGGAAGCATTGCATGTGGAGAACGTAACTCAACGCTGCGCTTTTGTCTTGCTACCAGATCGAGAATATGAAAATATTAAATATTTCATTTCCTCGAGTGGGAATCGAACTCACAACCTATCGCATTTACAGTCGCACGCTTATGGCGCCCTGCGCCACGACTAGCCTTGGTTCAAATTAACATTTTTTTGATATTCTTCATTATAAATACGATCATTGAAAATATTATTTTTAAGGAAAGAAATAATAATGAGAAGACAAAAAAATAAGTAAGTGTATTATATTACGTACGTATATTTTTGTGATCAAAGTGGAGCTCTAAAAATATTGTATTGACCGTAAAAAACTACTAGACCTCAACCAAAGAAGGCAGTAAATATACTTCACATACCTCTACATACAACGCGTCCCTCCTCATTCAAGCCAGCAACCATTTCGTACAGACAGACGCATCGCTCGTTCCTGCACTCCGTCTGAGGGACAACTTCCTCGCATTGTTGGTTAAATGTGCAAGTTTCGTTGATACCAGCCACTGCAACGTAAAAAATATTATATTAATTCGGGTTAAAATATATTTATTTCGGAATTAAATAAAATTTATATTCTAAAGAAAGGCCATCGTGGTGGAGTGACACAGCGTCTTACAGGGTACCTAATTGAAGTAGTTGTAGATTAGATCCTCCAATCGTTGGAATGTTTATATTTAAATTATTTTAATCTTCCCCTAATGAGATTTGACAAACGGGTCTTCTAACACTAGATTCTCCAATTCTCTAGGTTTCATACGGGATACTATATGAAGCTAAAAATCTATCACATTAACAATATTTTATTTTTATTGTATATGGAGAGTATATTTAAATAAAAAAAAATATAGTTATAACGATATACACTCCACATTAAAAAATTTACATAAAAAATGTTTATGTTATTTTCATTACTTTACATATTACCTTATATTCTACGAAATTAAGTGAATTTACAAAATTAAATTCCAAAGAATTTTTCGTCACAACAAAAGTATTCTTTTTTAACTGAAAAACGTTAAAACCACTATACAATTTAATTCACAAAAACCTACCTCTTATCGACGTATGTTGGAATTTTTAATGGACTTTCACAATAACCCTTACGGTTTTACAGTCACGAGAACTCATTAAGTTTTTTCTTTGTTTTTACATGTTAATATATTTTTTTGAGTAAATATGACTTTTTGTATATTTTAATTATAATTTATTTATAAATAAATTGTGTCTCCTTTATTTATTGTAAATTGTTTATATGTCACGGTGTAATAGGTGCGTTATTACTATTTATGGGTCTTGCAGACGTCAATTAACACTTAACTATTATTAAATAGCCACAAAGATAAATGATAAGCCATTCTTCTAACATCTATAACACTAGCTGTACCTAAGAAAAATATTTAACGTCGTAGTTGAAAACAAAAACATTTTTACCTTTAAAAAGTATCACATTTTAATACCTATTAGTTTTTAACCTATTATGTTTCAATCGATGAGGCCAGTCGTAGCGCAGCGGCACGAAGTGTGACTGCAAATCGACTGGTTGTGGGTTCGATCCCCACTCGAAGAGATGAAATATTTACTGAAATTTATATTTCCATTTCTTCGCTCTGGTGCCGAGGCAAAGCGCGGCGTTGAGTTCTGCCACTCAACACGCAATGCCTCCAGAATTCGGCAGAAAGTGGGGAACGGAGTGTCTAAAAACACTAGGTTCCCTCTGCCTACCCTGCGGTGTGCGGGATACAGCGTGAAGCTGATGTTTCAATCGACGAAAATGTGTCGAATAGAGGGGTGCATTAGTAGGTTCTCCAATTCGTTAAGATAAATCTAATGTTAGACGAAGTCTTAAGTTAAAAAAAAATGACTTTCACCTTAATTCGCCTCGTTTAGTGGCGGAACCCAACGCCTATTTTTCTTACCGGAATTGTGTTAGAATTTAAATATAAAAATTTTATTCGACCATTTGCTTAAAATACCTGTAAAAGCTGGGGCATACTAGTATTAATATAATTGAGGTCATTTCTATTTAGTGATCAACGTTAAAATAATTAGCAACACAGCTTTACCTTCCGGAAATAGAAACTTTTACGGTTTCCAAGCCTTATTTGTAGTTATAAAATTAATAATTATTGAAACATTCAAGACGAAGTAAAAGTTGTCGTTTGTAATTTAGAAATAAATTATAGCAGCAAATAATTAATACCTATAACGGTATAGTGGCTGCCTATAAACGTGATGGTTATATGTATGTTCGATTCCCACTCTCACTCAAGAAAATTAACACTCATCATATTTTAGTGGCTCTGGTAAGAAGGGCGAGAGGAACGGAGAGTTTTAACAGTAGCTTCCCACTAACTACCTAGTAATACTTACAAGTACGTAATTAACGAAATATTTTTTTTTCGGTTTTAACAATAAAGAACATATTAACTATATATAAAGTTAATTTTTACAATAAAAATATCAACATTTATATTATACAAACACTTGTTCTATGTAAAAATCTATTTAATAACGTGTTTTATAATAATTAGACCTAGATACTGGCATATTTATTACCATAGTGCACTCTCACATATACACGTCGCCGTCACGTCGTCGTCACGCCGCGTCGGTTTGGACACGCGACGCTCTATTTAGTAGTTGCATTGATCTAATATTGTAAGAATTTATGTAAATTTTTATTTTAGTTTTTTAGTTATAAAATGGCTTATTTCAGCCTTTTAAACTCTCTCTCTCATATCTCTATCGTGATATAAGACTAATCTAAAAAGACGCAATGATTGTAAATACAAATCATATTAAAAATTACGCCATAGTAGCGCGGTTACTGATTGTAGCACGACGTAGTGGGTTCAATTCTCATTTGAGGAAATGAAGGGCTCTTGGACGTAAAGTGAGGAATGGAGTGCTCTCCACTATCCGCTAGCACTACGCCGTGAAACTAAAAAAAAACAAAAAAATATACAATAGGTTATAATATTAATTAATTGATGTTAGATAATTCTATATGTATAATAATGTAATTTAAAATTAATAACAAAAACTTTCCTTTTTTGATTTTCATATTTGCAAGGTAGGTGCAAATAAGGCAAATAAATTTATTTTAAAAAAATAAAGAAAAGAAATATAAAAATTAAATTTAATTAGAAAGAAAAGAAAAATAAAAGATATAAAAACAAAGATTCTTCTTATAAAATTAAAAATCCGAAATGATCATCTTCCTTTACGAGCTACCTTTTGTTAGATTTGACAATCCTCAAATCAAGGGCTTTTATATTGCTCACTAAGTACAAGGACCGTAAAAACATTTTATGAGTCCAAAAAATATCTTTGAAAATTTTTATATTTGAATATTTATTTACTCAAATAGATTAATATGTATTGTATATATATATATATATATATATATATATATATATATATATATATATATATATATATATATATATTAATGTTCTTGGTCTGGAAACGAGCTCGATGGAGCGAGATGGAGCTCAATGCCTTGCTCTATGCAAGGCATTGAGCTCCATCTGGGAGAACCTAACGACGAAAGCCATAGCGACCACTGAAATATAATAGTTTATATTAGTTTATGAATGGAATTGAAACACTACAATCGATGAATCATTTTGAACGTATTGTAACCATTCATTCCATTTCATTATATAGTTCTTTTATTTAATTCTAAGGCCTAAGGCCTATGAGACCATCATAGCGCATTGGGGCTTAGTGACCGCCGATAGTTGAGGCCTCTGTCACCTCGCGTAGTAATTAATTTAATTCCATCAGTTAACATGCAATGTTTCGAAATCGGCGATAGAAAGTGGAGAACGGAATGTCTCAACACTAGGTTATCTATGTCTAAAATTTGAGAAATCATACGAAATTGCTTTTACAATATCTAATTCTGTAAAAAAATATTTGAAAAAGAGCGATCTGTATTGTATAAGTATTTATAAAATGGACTTACCCGGTCAATGATAAAGGCCTATTAATTTACGTAGAGCTCGTTTCGTATAAATCGTATTCAAAGGAAAAAGAATCAAACGACAAGCTTGAAAGAAACCTTTCAAAGGTTATATAACAAAGTAATTGAATTCAATTCGTTTCTTCTTACAAAGCAATTATGTAGAGCGTTTTGAAATGCTTAAAATTTCCTGTAAAATATTTTTTTACAGACTTTTTTATTAAAGTTGACAAAATAAGAAAGGCCTGGAATAACATATAAAACGTTTAAAATGAGTGATTTGAAAGAAATATTCATATACAAAAAAACAAAATCATCAATGTACTATATAATTTCAAAATTTGTTATACAGCAGGGTAGGCAGAGGGAACCTAGTGTTAAGACACTCCGATCCTCACTTTCTACCGAATTTTGGTGGCATTGCGTATTGACTGGCGGAACTCAACGCCAAAACATTTATTTTTAAATTTTAATACAAAATAAAAAATGCTACTCTTGTATATAACTGTGAAATAAAAATAGTTCGTATCGTAATAAAACAAAAACACGTTAATATTAAAAGTGACTAAAAATAAACTTAACTAGTTTGTAGAATATAATGATCTTTAATGTATATACGAAAACAATTTGTTCGTTAATAAAGTTAGGCAAAGGTTCAAATCCTGCTACGTTGCATTTTTATATACGTTGCTAATATAGTATTTTTCTTTCCTAAATACGGAAAAACACTTTAAAAATTTCAAAAATATCAAAATTTCATACAGTGTCACATAAAAATAACCTCACATAAATCATATTTGCTTGAAAATATACATACATCTTTGTAAAATACTTAGTGGCTGAAAGGAGCTTTGCATCTTATGATTGACGATAAGTTCACTGCGGAGCATCTTTTTAGCATTTATATTACATATATTTTATACCCAAATAATTATATGCATATTATATTTAGAATAAAAAAAAGATCTTATAAAATAAAACAATTTATAAGGTCTTTTTTTAAGAAACCATTAAAAATAGTAAAAAAAAAACGTGTAAAAAGTAAAAAGGAACTTTTTAAACCTTAATGTGGAATATCTCTTTAAAAGTGAACATTTTATGATTATGTCGTTTGACGAAGCGGCACTGTTCCTGACGTAAATTTGATGATTATGGGTTCGTTTCCCAGGAGGCGCAAATATAATGTATTTTTCGCTCAATTTGTTCTTTCTAAAATTTATGGGCTTAAATTAAAAAAAAAAACACTTAACAGATAATGCCGCGAGTGGAAATCAAACCCACAACCTGTCGCGTTTACAGTAGAGCCCCTGCGTCGCGACTGGACTGTAACTACTCTAACACTATCTTATCTTATATCTTTTACATCTTTCTTACTTTTCCCACATTTGTTGAGGTGGTTAGTGACAGTATATTCCGGGTGGCAGCGGCAAGTCTTCTGTACGGGATCACACACGGAGTTGGCGAACCCACAGTCCGTTATCGTAGAGCACTTGTCCCCATACATCATTGGGCCGCGTTTCGATGGATCTGGTGACGAAAAGAAATTTATATAAAAATAAAATAAAAATTAAATTAAATTAGCTTATCGCTGTATCCCGCACACACAGCAGGGTAGGCAGAGGGAACCTAGTGTTAAGACACATCGTTCCCCACTTTCTGCCGAATTCTGGAGGCATTGCGTGTAGAGTGGCAGAACTCAACGCCGCGATATTTGCCTCAACACCAGAGCGAAGAAATGGAAATATAAATTTAAGTAAATATTTCAACTCCTCGAGTGGGGATCGAACCCAAAACCAGTCGGTTTTACAGTCACAGTTTGTGCTACTGCGCCAGGACTGGCCTCAAGTATTGATTATGTTAAATTATTATAAATTAGTGGAATAAAATTAAAATATGTTTTATTCAATTGCTTATAAATGTCTGTAGTGACGGTCCTATATGCTACTAACTGGCTCGGAAAGCAGTTCTGTTGAGAAGAAAAAGAATCAGTTTCACGCAGTATCCGCAGGGTAGGCAGAGGGAACCTAGTATTAAGACACTCCGTTCCCCACTTTTCGCCGATTTTTGGAGGTATTGCGTGTTTAATGGCAGAAATCAACGCCGCGCATTGCTCGATACCAGAGAGAAGAAATGACTCTCTCTGCATACTCACTGTATGCAGGATACAGTGTAAAGCTAAAAAAAATCTAAATATACTTACCAAAAGCAGCGGTAGTGGACTCAAGCTCAGCGTGGCAAGGCCCGAGCGCCAGAAGCGCGGCGAGCGCGAGCGCGGCCCGCCCCGAGCGCTCGGCCCGCATTATGCTGACCCCCCGTCACATACCACACAACTGCCTGGTGGTGAGAAATGTTCATTTAAAAATTTATTTTTTTATATAGTTTTAAATTAAACTCTTTAATTGAATGAATTAATTAAAAAATTGTAAAAGTAGCAATTTTATTATTTTTATAGATCGTAGAAAAATTAAGCTTAAATTAAGCTTACTTTCTCATAACACTAGATATATATTATAAATGTCACGACGCTTATGGGCATCGTATGACTGTAAGCATGGCGGTTCTGAGTTCGATCTCTACTCAACGAGAACAATTACATATTTTTATTCTCTCCGCTCCGGAAGATGCAGCGCGGCGTTGTGTTCCGCCATTCGTTACGCAATATCACATAAAAATAAATCATATTCATATGAAAAAACATTTCATTTTACGATATACTTTCATGGTATGAAAGTTTTCTTGAGAGTAGTACCTACTGAGAGCGATTCAATTTTCTCAATGGCAACCGCTCTGCAGTTATTAGTTTCGACCTTTTTGTAGTCTTTATTTTTTTTTACATTTTCGATAAAATATATGAAAGCGCGGTGTTGAGTTCCGCCACTCAATGCATCCAGAATTTGGCGTAAAGTGGGGAACGGAGTATCTTAATACTAAGTTCCCTCTGCCTACCCTGCCGTGTGCGGGATATAGCGTGAAGCTGATTGCACTGTGTCGTTAAAAACTTTAATAATATAAGAAAATTAAATAGACGCTTGTGTTCTTTCTACAACTAAAGAACAGAAAAAATACAAGAAAGATATATTTTTCTATTACAAATCAACGAATCAATCTTCTATCAATATTACATAGAAACACTAAATCAATATAATTAATTAATCAATTCAATTAATTAATCAATTCCATTAATTAATCAATTCAATTAATAAATAAACCAAATCCAAATGTTATCGAGTTAGAATTAGCGAGTGACCGGCAGCCGTCACATCAGATTACACAAAGCAACCAATTTGATTGATTAAACCTTTGACCAAAATATATATTTATTGGGCCTTAATGTTTCGAGTGACTGCCAGTATCGCGATCATCTGGAAAGCAAGGCCAAGTTGGCCTCGAAGAAACTGGGGGTCATCAACAGAGCGAGACGGTACTTCACGCCAAAACACCGATTGGCCCTATATAGGGCCCAGGTTCGTCCTCATATGGAGTACTGTTCTCATCTCTGGGCCGGTGCACCCCAGTATCAGCTTGAACCATTTGATCGCATACAACGGAGATCCATTCGAATCATTGGGGACCCAATGATCTGTGAAAGGCTTGACACCTTGGCTTTGCGTAGAGACGTCTCCTCGTTGTGCGTTCTCTACCGCATTTATCATGGGGAGTGTTCTGAGGAACTGTTTGACCTGTTACCTGCCGCCGAATTTTCTAACCGCACAGTACGTCACAAGTTAAAATACCATCCACACCACCTGGATACGTGGCAATCTACTACTGTGCGGTTTCGTAGGAACTTCCTTCCACGTGCCACGGAACTGTGGAATGGCCTACCCGCGGCAGTGTTTCCAGGTCGATGCGACATGGGTATCTTCAAAAAGCGCGTCTATCTCCATCTTAAAGGCCGGCAACGCACCTGTAGCTCCTCTGGTGTTGCACGGGGCCGTGGGCGGCGGTAATCACTTACCATCAGGTGACCCGAACGCTCGTTTGCCTTGTCCTTTTCCATAAAAAAAAAAAAAAAAAAAAAAAAAAAAAAAAAAAATATACGGATAGTATAAATTTATACGTAACGCTATATAACATTCGTAATATAGATTTTAAATATTAATATTATAATAATATGTATATTTAGGTATAGGTTGTGTTTTGATAAAATAAATAATATCTTTATAAAATTTCCTGCCGTCATAGTATAAAGGATGTGAATGTATGACGACAGTTGTGGGTTTGGTTCCCATTCAAGGAATTCTTTAATTTTTGATGTTTGGTGACGTGGTAAAAGCGTGAGTGAGGAGCGAGTTCAGCGACTTAACAAGGAATGAGGCATTCCGTTAGTAATCGGCGCAAAGTGAGGAACGTATGTGGCTTAATGAGAATAGTCTCTTAGCACTAGATTTCCGCAGGCACGCAGAGTGGCAGATTCCCACCCAGCTATGTGCGGGATAATGCGTGAAGCTAAAAAGAATGTATTTTATATAAGTATAAGTAAGTATAGTAGATTCCATATCCTGCTCGCTTCACTCACCAACCCCCGGCTTGAAAAAAAATTAATAATATAATATAAAAAAGCTCAGTTAACCCAATTAAATGTGTTTTTTTTTATCATATCACTTTCCAGCTCACGGACGCGAATTGTGGAATTTTAGATAGATAACCTAACGCTCAAAACTATTATTTATTTTCCTATACTATATTTATATATTTACTTGAATTTATATTTCCATTTCCTCGCTCTGTTGTCGAAATAAAACGCGGCGTTGAGTTCTGCCACTCAACACGCAATACCTCCAGAATTCGGCAGAAAGTGGGAAACGGAGTGTCCTAACACTAGGTTCCCACTGCCTACCCTGCTGTGTGCACTGCAGGGGTACAGCGTGAAGCTGATAAAGTATATAGCATATTTAACTATTGAAGTTTATACGATTATTCAGATTTTAAATTAACAATGAAGCCGTATATCTATAAAAAGAAGCCTTAAAAGGTTTGATCGATGTTGCACCTCGTAATCTCGATCCGATGTGGTTCTATTAAAGGAATAGCGTTAAATAACATTGATTTTGTGTACAAATAAATATGTATGGCGCTATCGCACAGTAAAACGGGATGACGTGATGGTGGATTCGATTGTCACAATGTTTTAATAAGAACGGAGTGGCTTACCACAGGAATCTCAGGCTCCTTTTACCTATCCTGCTAAATATAATTTACCCAATCTGCCACTCGCTAAAAGTAGAAAAACAAAGAACGGAGTGTCTTAACCTTAGTTCTTTCACCTAGACCGCTAATTAAAATGAGTATAGTAACAAAAGGTGTTCCCCTGTTAATTTACCGCCGTAAAGCACGCAAACGCAAAGGTTCTAAAATGTATTATTGCTATATTCAAATACAATTCTTTATTATAAATAATAAGAAAAACTGCTTGAAATTGATTATTAATTCATTTTAGACTTGATTTATGATTAAATAATATATGGATTTATATGGATTTCACGACGCTTACTATTTTACTTGATTTTTGCTATTTTTTTTTTCATAAAATAAATCGATCTCGATTGCGCTTGCACTTTATCGAAGAGTGTGGAGTGGAAGGTAGTTCGATTCGGCAGTGTTTCGTATGTCGGAAGAGGGAAGAGGTGGACTTTGCGAACAATTATATGAATTTATAGTGATATAAGATATATGAACTAAAACAGATTATGGGTTCAATTCCCACTAGAAATAAATAAAATGATGAGAAAATTAGAGGTTAGTCGTGGCGCAATAGCAATTTTTCGGAGCGAATTTCAACTCATTTAATTAAAAAAGACTAGTTGTCGCGCAGGACCACAAGCATGCGACTGAATATACGTCAGATGGTAGGTTCAATTCCCACTTTAAGTAATGAAATAAAAATATGAGAAAATACCTAAACCAGACCTAGTCTCGCATATACGTCATAATTTCCATTCGAAGCGACGTGTTTCCTGCGTAAGCTTCGGTGGAGAACTGACAATTGAAGTCGATATCGAAGTCTTCTGGAAGCACTATAAACGTTTGATTTATCTACATAGGTTGAAATCGTCAGGATATATCGTTACGTGTGTAGCGGACATTAAACGCCATTTCTATTATTATAAGTCTTTACTGTTAGATATATTGATTTACAGATTATATTTAAAATGATTAAACTTTTGCTAGTTCCTGCATGTTCCACATATAACGAGGTAAGTAAAGAAGACCCAGTGTTTTTTGCCTCCCTTTATCCGCCTTCCGTTTTGACACGCTTTTATTAGGTCGACTAATAAAAGCGTGTCAAAATCTATCTAGAAGTATATATATACAACTTTGTAACTAAGAAACTAAAGATGATCCACTTGAAATATTTTTTCATAATGAACCTTGGCTTTATGTGTAGCGTTTAGTTTTTTTTAAACTATATGTGCATATATTATTGTCTTATCAAGGGTGAAAACGAGTTTACTATAATCGTTTTTTCCAATATAAATTCGGACGTCGTGGCATAGGGACACAAGCGTGTTGTCGAGACAAAGCAGAGCGTTGAGCTCCGCAACTCAACACGCAATGCCTGAAAAAATAGGCATTCTTGTTTCAGTGTTTCAGGCATTCTTGACAGGTTCCCTGGATCCCTTTGCCCACCTTGCTATGTGCCATCGTATACAGACATATACAGACATTGTGGGACATCATCCCACAATGATAAAATAAATATATAACTTTTAAAGTAATATTGACCAGAAAAAACTAACACAATTTAATATTAATATTATTCGAAATTTACAATTGAACTATGGTCAGTTCAAGCCTTACTAATAATTATTCACGCATCCCAAAGCACTGCAGCTTGACCTACTTGCTATTTGTTTGAAAATTCAAATTAATTTAGTATTAGAAACTAGGGAAGCATTGTTCTAATAGATTTTTTTTATATTGAAGCCTATATTTAGGTAAATCAGCTATTATGTATATATTTTTTACTACAGTAAAAAAAATTAAGGCGACTATCAGAAGTCCTTGACGTTTTCATTCGTTATTTCATGTTGCTTTTAAGCTTGATGTCTTAATACAAAAACCAGATTTTTAAATAACTATATATGAAAAGCATGATTTTTTTGGCGTATAGGCCAAGATAATCGAGGGAAATGTATAAGATTTCCTCATTTGGTTGTCTCTTTGTGTTGGTAATTATGATATCCACTGAAATTAACAAAGCCCTAAAATTCTATATAATAAATTAATCAACGATTAGAATCGACACATTATGGTATCTAAGCTTGGGCATTTCTAGAAGTAGCGAAAAAAATATTGTTTCATTTATAATCGTATAATATTATATATATTTATTATAATGTAATACTATATTTTTCGCCCAATTTTCGAGACATTGTATGTTGAGTCTCTGATCTTAACGCCGCGCTTAGTCTTATTGCCAGGACGAAATAATCAAGATAATTAACTTTATAAAGGTGTATTAAATAATTCATATATATGTACATAATATAATAAACATTAAATACAACTACACGAACTGAATGTATTAAAACTAAAATATTCAAACCACGGATTACATTTCCACTATTCTGCGCTTTATTTAAAATGAAAATGCTAAACAAGTTAATATTTAAATCCGTTTACCGCACCTAAGTACAAAATGGGTTCAAAGAATTCAGAAATAAGAGGCTTAAAGTATTAAAGATATTTTATTTAAGTTTGAATATTTAGTTTGTAATATTTAAAAAATAGTTAAGAAACTGAACGTAGAGAGACTTGAACCTGCACCTCTTGGAAACCATTCAAGCGTACTGATAATCTTGGTTGTGGTTGTTTCTAAGAGGCGCGGGTTCCAGTCCCGTTACGTTAAAAAAATTTATGCGTTTTCTGTCAAATCGTTTTCTATACTTAAAGTGGAATAATATTTTAAAATTTTAAGTTATTTATATAAAACGTTCTGTATTGCCAAATGATAATAATAAATATTTTTTGTAAGCAGAATTTTCTAAAAATCTCCTACAAAATAATAAGAACTATGTATAAATATTTCACCGTAAATTGATGAGATCTTGTTGTTCAGAAATATGAGATATTGGATGATTTCTAAAAAAATTTTTTCTATATTTAGTGTTGAGAATAACAAAGAACCCAATAAATCAGCTTCATGCTGTATACCGCACACAGAAGGGTAGGCAGAGGGAATCTAGTGTTAAGACATTCTGTTACCCATTTTTCGCCGGAATCCGGAGGCATGGCGCGTTGAGTGGCGGCACTCTACGCCGGGCTTTACGTTGACACCAGAGTGATGAAATGAAAATATTAAATATTTCATTGCTTCGAGAGGGAATCGAACCCACAACCAGTTACGTTTACAATCAAAGTTTGTGCCCCCGCGCCACGACTGGCTTCCATTATATTATTTTATATAAATATAAATTAAGCAATAAAAAGATAATCTTTACAAGTGACAATAAGAAGCGACGAAGAAATAAAAGAACAAAGCGAGCTTTATCGAGATATGTTGTTCGCGAAAAAGTAAATCTCAGAATCCATACGGGCATTCTGTCTACAAATAGTCATTTTAGAATTGCTTGATATGTTTTTATGTATAGAAAATATTGCCGTCGGTATAATTAATATCGATGATAATGGGTTTGATTATCGCTCGGGGCGATTAATTAATTTTATTTCCTCTCTCCGGTAGAGAATATAAGGAGCAGCGATTAGTTGAGTTCAACACGAAAAAACCTAAAAATACGTAAATAGTAAGTGAGTGAGTTCCAGTTCGTATAATGTTATCCACTTTGCAATATCTTTATAATCTGCGATCATTAATTTCCTTACTTGGGCCCAAACCCGCAAATTGACTTGTAAACTTCTGTAATTACATTAATCTAGATTGTAGTTGGTCTTATATTAAATTCAATATACTTTCATATTCAGGGATATGTATAGAATAGAATATAATAGAATAGAATAAACTTTATTGCAGACATAAAACAAATAAGTATATAAAATGAACAACATAAATAAAAAAGAACAAAAAAAACGTGTATGCAAAGGCGGTCTTATTGCTTTAAGCAATTTCTACCAGACAACTTTTGAAACATTACGGGTAAGTTGTAATGAGGAAAAGGGGAACAAATTTTCGGTGCAAATTTTATTACGTGACATTAAATATATAATATATTGTTAGATATCGGAAGCGGTTATAGTTTTTAAAATACACGATAAATACACACATCGTCTATATGTTTTTAAACTATTTGGAAAGGGATACCACGTAATTGCAATAAGTGATATGTATCAGCTACTAACAATACTTCACACTAGTTTCCCTTCCAACAAGGGCCGTTGCCAACAAGCAATTGCCCTCGATTGACACAATTCCACTGCTTTTATCATCTTTTTCACCTAAATCTACCCTCTTTTACACGAGTACGCTAACAATATAATAATACAAATCTATAATATAGAATAAACTTACAAAAACAGTCCCAATATGTCAGTCCCTGGAGTAGGACCTCCCGGACGCCCAAGGAAGCGTTGGTTGGATGTCGTGAAGCAGGACATGAGAGCCAATGGTCTAACCACCGAGGACGCTAAAGTCCGTGCAAAATGGAGTAGGTTGTGTAGGAAGGCAGACCCTGGCAAATAGCCGGGATTAATGCCAGGAAGAAGAAATATAATAATAATAAAGCATTGGCCACCTGGAACCTACTTTGTATGGACTTTTTGTTAGCTTCACGCTGTATCAAGCAGGAAACCTAGGAGCCTGAGCACTTACTGCTAAAACACTCCGTTCTCAAGGCATTGCGTTGCTGTGCTTTATGGCGAAACTGAACGCCGCGCTTTGCCTTCTTACCAGAGCTATAAAATAAAAATTTAATTTACTTGTATATACTTATTTATTGAGACAACCTGTCGCGCTAACAATGGCACCCTAGTTTGACTAGCCCCTGCGCCACGACTGCCAGATTTGTTAAGATTGATTTAATTGAGTAACGAAATATTTTTTATTATCGGAGCCGTTGTGACATAGTAATCTACTCTGCAATAGAGAGATAACTTATTTTTTTATTTATTTAACCCCGATAAAATAAAAATATTTTTAGTTGCATGAAAACAGAGTATCTAACTATTACGTTGACATGTTCTGCGGGATGCAGCGTGATGCGAAAAAAAAATCCTGCATTTAACAGTATAGGCATAAAAAAACCAATGTCAAAAACTCCACTTTCTACTTGCTAAACTCTCTCTTCAGTAAATTCATTAGATTTATTATGAACCAAATCAAGAAGATAACTACTTAAACTTTCCAATATAAGATCAAGGGCCTGTATTGGCTTATCAAGCGATCCAGTTTATCTTTGTAATACCAATATCCGCTGTATCAAAGTTTATTGAACTTTGTTTGAAAGTTAAATAAAGTGTCGCGTTCAGAATATGAAATTTCATTTTGTATTTTTCTCTTTTATATAAGAAAGTAAATTTACATTTCAGTTCTTTTTTTTTAACTTTACGCTGGATCTCGCACATAACAGGGTAGGCAGAGGGAACCTGGGAACCTAGCGTTAAGACGCTCCGTTCCTAATTAAGACACTTCCATTTCACAGAGTTCTTGAGACAGTAATTTCTCATTGTTGAGCGGCAGAACTTGACGGCTTTACCTTTTTAGCAGAGCGAAGAAAATGAAGACATTAAGTATTTTATTCCTCCGAGTGGGAATGGAATCTACAACCATCGCGTTTATAGTCGTTGTGCTTGTGCTCCTGCTCCCAGAATAGCCTATAATTATAATTCCGTTATTATAAGCAATAAAAAATAAATATGAAAAAGCAGCCAGTTGATGGATGTCGCACAGGATGGACGGAGGTCTAAGTTCCAATTAGGTCATGATTTTTTTAACCAGTTTCACGCTATATCCCCCATAAATCAGGATAAGCACAGATAGCCAGTGTCGAAATATTCTGATTTACACTCTCCGCTCGAATTCAAAATATTATGTGCTTGGGTGACGGAATTATACGGCAGAGAAAGATAGAAATCATAACTATCGTGTCCAGTTAAGCCACTACTTTGCGCCATGATGGCTTCAAAAATTTACGTATATTGCTTTTGCTAGCTTCACGCCTAAAACCCACTTACGATGGCGAACAGAGCGGACACACCAGTTTACGTTGACGTAACTTATAAGTGTAAAGTGCCTACTGTATAACCAATAAGTAGCTGGGAAGGACAGATCGAGGAGAAGTGATTGAAGCTAATTTGCATGTTTTATTCAAAAGTTCGTACAAAAAGTACGAACTCAGTGAAAACCTGACATTATCTGTCATCAACGTCCTCATATATACGCCTCTTTCTCCTCCAGGGAAGGTCATGGTTTTTATTAATGCAGCTATGGAACATTGACCTCTATTTTGTATCTTACACCTCTACCGAGTATATATAGATAGTCCTAGTCCTTGATAGACCATTACCAATATTATGAAGTTTTCAACACACATATATATATTATGTTATTTTTATCAACAATCCTTATATAATTTTTTACGTGTTAATTTATTTTTTTATTGAATGTATGTTTAAATGAAAGTTGACTTCACTTAGCAAATCATAAAGCGCTGAGTGATTTTTAATATTTTTCTTACAAGGAACTCGACTTCGACGTCGCGTCGTGTCGTTTTACGTTATTGAGTCATCAATCATTGCGTAATTCACAAAAATATACAAATTTTCTTGAAAAAGATTTGACAACGAAATTCAATTTAGACTTTGTATGTATATGTTTATAGCTAATGATGAAACTGATAACATCGCGATGTGAAAGTTGTGGGTTCAAATACAACAAAGGAAATAATTATTTTTTCTTGATTCACAATTTAAAAAGTTAAAAAAGTAACCAATTTGTCCGTAGTTTTATCTCGTTACAAGAGCGAGGAGTTAATTTTGCGGAGTAACGAACAGCCTCAAAACAGAATTATGCGTGAATTATTAAGAAAGTGAGTACTTAGTCTTGATTAGATTTAGTTTCAAAATTTATGGAGAGAATTTATATTCAAAATTAATACCAAAGCCTAACAAAGAAAATACACTTATTTTCTTGTGTTACTAAATGGTATTTTTCTTATTGTTTACTTATTTAAAAAGTAATAAAGATTATTTACATATAGAGGTCGGGGTGGCGCAGTTAAAGCCGGCGGGGCGCATTAGTGTAGCTACGATCTGTAAGGTTGTGGTTTCATTTCTCACTCACATGAATGAACTATTTCAATACCTTACTCTGTAAGACAAAATGCGGTAATTTCCACTACTCAACTCACGATGTTGTAAAAATTAGCCACCCTGACCTCTATCTACTCTACTATTATGCAGGATACAACATGAAGCTAAACAAAGATTTATAGTTATAACACACTTAGGAAAGAAAAATATTTATAGCTAGCAATAGCAGAACTCGAACCCGCGCCTCTTGGAGACCGACAAGGAGGCGCGGATTCGAATCCTGCTACGTTCAAAAATTTTATACGTTTTCTAAATAAGTAAATATAAAAGATTTTAAAAATAGTAACAATTTCAAATATTATTCCATCAATCAAAAACTTAACTCAAAAAAAAACTATTAAACAAAAACAACAAAATAGAAAAAAAAGCTATGAAAGGTACAAGTTAGTTTGAACGATCAAATTGTGCTAGTAACTTACGATTCGTTATAATTAAAAAACACGCGTGCGTGTGTCACGTCAGGGAAACCCGAACTGTGGGTACAGTTAATCAATGCAGGGGCCATGGAAAACGAAGCTAGGCTGTGTTATTAAATGCATCATATTTGCTTTAGTTTTTAAGTAGATTTAAAAACTAAAGCCAACTATACTCAACTAATTAAACTTGAAGCCAGTCGTGGCGCAGCGGCACGAAGTGTGACTGTAAATCGACTGGTTGTAAGTTCGATCCCCACTCGAGGAAATGAAATATTTATTTAAATTTATATTTCCATTTCTTCGCACTGGTGTCGAGGCTAAGCACGGCGTTGACTTCTGCCACTCGACACGCAATGCCTCCAGAATTCGGCATTTGGGTCCACTCTGTCTACTCTGCTGTGTGCGGGATACAGCGTAAAGCTGATTTGATTTTACATAAATTTAGGGGCCAGTCGTGACGCAAGTGTATGGCCGTAAACGAGGTTGTTGGTTTGATTTCAATTCTGGAAAACGAATTATTTATTCCATTTCCTTGCTATGGCAACGAGGCAAAGCGTAGCGTTAAATTATAATTAACGTTTTCGTTTGCCCAAATAGGTAACATCTACAACCGTCGCGTCTACACGTCGCACTAGTGCCCCTGCACCACAATGACCTCAACCACAATCATCTAGATCTCTAAATATGATCTACTATTAAGGTATTAGATAAAGCTCAGGTCACCTTTACTAGTACAAAAGCACTCCTATAAGTTTCTTCAACAAAAGTAAATACCGCAATAGTGGGTTGAACAAAATACTTTGCCTTATGTTCCATTGTCGCAGTACTAGAGTTGTTGATTCATTCCGCTTTCTAGTTTCTTGTATTATTTAAGTTGTTGAAAAGTTATGTTTGAAGGTAGGCGCACTCCGTGATTCATTGTTTTTGTTTGTCGTTTGATGTTATTTTTCTTTGTATTTGTATTTCGACACGTATAGATTATAATTATTTTGATATAAAACTAAGTTTACACCATTATAGTCTAGTGGCTATAATTGTGCAGACGATATTTGGAGGTTTTGTTCCCACTCGAGGGGATATTATTTTTTAATTATTTTCACTTCGTAGCGTAAGATAAAACGCGGTGTTGAGTTCCAACGCTAATCACGTAATGTCCTAAAATAAAAAGAAAACTGAAAAATGTAATATTTTTACAATGTGTTCTATCATATCATATCTATCACTATCTACCACCTATCACTACAGTGTAACAATTGAATAGTCAGTGGGTGGGCTGTATAGACTGAACAGGCTGGGTAGGTTAGTCCGCGAGGATTAGGACCAACGGTCTAATCAAGACCAGAAGCTGCTGGACGTGGCTAGCTGGGGACCGAGCCTTGTAGCAGGTCTTTGTCCAGCAATTAGTCTATTACGGCATAGACGAAAATAAAAAAAAACGTAAATATTTGTAGCATTTTTAAACACTTTTAAATGCAATTTCACCGAAGAATATATATATATATATATATATATATATATATATATATATATATATATATATATATATATATATAAATATATATATATATATATATTCTTCGGTGAAATTGCACTCTTTATTTATATTCATTGCTACAAGTCACAAGCACACCGTCTCTGTTTCGTAAAATGAATAAAATATTGTGTAAAGGCAATTGTGGCGCAGCAGAACAATATTTGACTGTAGATGCACCAGTTCATTTACATATCTAGGAAAATAAGTATACATTTAAATTATTTTGAATTTTCTTTGACACACAATTGACGCTAAATTATGTAATAATGTATCCCTGAGCCTCTTGGATGGTTTCCAAAATATAAGACATCGAGTCCCGCTATGTCCTAATTTTTAAAATGTTTTTAAAAATATAGTTTTCATGTAGATGCTAAATATTATATAATATAATATCACTTAAAATATTATTTTTTATTAAGTTATAGTTATACTGGATTTATAAAGGTCTGAATATGAATGATAAAAATAGAAATTTCTTACGTAGCTTCAGAACAAAAGATGCTGTAACACAGTACTTAGAGAGTCAACATATTGTCTCATATTCTGACACGTACGTTTGCTACGTAAAAATTCACGTAATTTTTGTAGTCTCGCGTTAAACTAGTGTTAGGATACTGCTTTCTCCTTTGCCTCGCTCTGGTAACGAGGTAAAGCGCGTTGTTTAGCTCCGCCATTTAACACGGAATGCTTCAGGCATTCAGCGGAAAGCGGAAAACAGAAATGTCTTTATCGGTAACTGGATATCTTAAGCCTTAAACACACGATAATAATCACGAACGTCGTGAGTTATTATTAGGTTCTGTTTATATATTGAAAAGTCTAAGGATAAAAAAAAACATATTACGACCATTTATTTCTACGTTTAGCCGATGAGTTTGTGCTTCAAATGGTGTCAATTTCAATGGTCGAAATAGCTGTCAGTTCCGGTCTAACTCATATGGTCGTTATACAGAATATTCTTTTCAGCTTTCGGTTTAACATAACATATATATTTTTAGTATGTATATGAATTTCAAACCACAATGTGTCATCGCGACCCTACTTATTTGAATATCGAGAAATATTGTTGAAAAAAAAAATATTATACCAAAATAGCAAAGAGTGCCCAAAAACTTTGTAATGAAATATTTATTTCATTAAAATGTTCATTTGAACAGGAGAACAATCAATTAGAACAAGTAATATTAGTAGTATATTTGGGAAGTATGTTTAGTAGAAACGGAAATTACGAAATGAATGTGGAAAGGGGTATTGCTTAGGGTAACTGTACCTTAACTGTATTGATGAGACGGCGAAACGTCAACATATCTATATGCTTGGCTGTTATTGCGGCTCGAAATTTGAATATTTTAGAAAAAGAATGACAAAATGATGAACATTGTGGATTCGATCTCTTCGTTCAATATTCTCAGTCACCTTCGCTGACCGAAAACGAAAAAGAATGCGTTCACTTGATTTGGACACGTCGACTGAGTAGTAAGAGAATCAGAGGGAGATCTCGTTTGCCCTTTGAGAACTCAGTGTCGACAATACTGGAGACAATTCACGTTAAGACTAGTCTTATCTAAAAAATAATGGTTATTTGGCAAGAAAAATGCTATTTATTAAACGTTTTTAACATTTTTAAACTGCTATTCAAATCTTTTAAATGATGTATGATTTTGAAAAATTAAATTATTACCGGTAGCTCTCCATATATGTAACAGAGGGATAAAAAAATATTAAAGAAAGTCTTTCTCTAACTTCTCAACTAGAATAACTACTAGAATAAGAAAATTTTATATAAATAAGATCATAGAATTCAATGAAAATTTCAAACGAAAATTGCTTTGGACCAAATCGATTTCGTGCTTAAACACATATAGAAGTCGAAGTGAGAACTACCTCCTTTTAGCATGACATGAAGTGTAACAACACATCAAGAGTAACATAAGGGCAGTGATGTTAGTTATATGCTTTTATTTACGGCTACGGAATCGTCATGGGCAAATCTTATTTACGATTGGCTTGTTTTATTTTGTAAGAAGCATATAAAATTAAATTAGCTTCACGTTATATCCCGCACACAGCAGGGTAGGCAGAGGGAACCTAGTGTTAAAACACTGCGTTCCTCACTTTCTGCCGAATTCTGGAGGCATTGCGTGTTGGGTGGCAGAACTCAACGCCGCGCTTAGCCTCGACACCAGAGCGAAGAAATGGAAATATAAATTTAAGTAAATATTTCATCTCCTCGAGTGGAAATCGAACCCACAACCAGTCGGTTTTACAGTCACACTTTGTGCCGCTGCGCCACGAGTGGCCTATAAAAGCATATAGCGACAAAAATTGTACAGCGACGCCATTTACTTTAACGTAAAGAAATAAGTATGTGTATTACTCAGCTTGAAATAAATTCTCGTAATTTTAAACGTAATTTTATAATGTTATTTTTGAATCATTTATTTTCCAGCCAGTCGTAGCGCAGAAGCACGAACACCTGAATACGCGACAGGTTGTGGGTTAGATTTTCACTCAGGAAAACGAGTCTCATATATTCTCCTACCTTCTGCTGGTAACAAAGCAACGCGCGTCGTTAAGTTCCGCCAAAATTCGGCGAAAAATAGGGAAGGGAGGTGCCTTAACACTAGGTTCTGATTTCCAAGTTCCCGCTACCTACCTTTCTGTGTACGGGTCACAGTATAAAGCTAAAAAAATTACAATGTATGTAAATATAATATTTTTGTAATTAGTTTTAAAGCCATTTTTTATTTCAATGATTCATATTATAGGTCTTACCATACGTTAATGATTGAATATATGTTCATAGCGTTTCTCACGAAATGCCTGCATAATAAATTATTGTTTTCATATAATTTATATACATTTTACAAAGTAATTAACTGATTGCTATGGTAGCTAATAATAATATACTTTTTACCACCTCTACAATATATAAGAAAAGAAAGAAAAAATAATCAGTCCGGTATTCGTAAAACAATACATCCTTAGAGAATCAGCCATTTTTTTTTATTTAATGCACCACAATAAAAGGGAAGGCCTATTGATAAGATTTTTTTTCCATTTTCTTCCGTTCATAACATTATATATTGGATACCGGTATTTAGAACTTTAAATTTCAATATTACTATTGAAAATGCGGAACCTACTTATCGACTAATTTATTTCTTTGCTGTAATATAATTATTTGCTTATTATAATAACTTATAGAAAATTTTAAAATGTTCATATAAAACACAAAAAAACTTACTTTTCATACATTTGCAAGGCAAAAAAGATCCACTAAATTTGGTCGCTCTACAGGATTTATTCTACCTTAGTAATATCTTTGAGAGAAATTTGTAAAAGCTACGGATATAAGAATTCTTGTGTCGAATACTCCGCAAATCTTCAAATAAAGACTTTCATAAAATGTTGAACCGCTTTTTTGTATGTTGAAAGTTTATTTTTATTCTTGGAGAGAATAAATATTTTTTAAAAAAGAGAAAATATAAATGTATAATATTAATTTAAGCAAATATTGAAAAAACAACATATGGAAAATTGTCGACTTGTTGTGGGTTCGATCGAAACTCGAGGAAATATTTTTTTTACATTTGTTTTTTAATTTCTTCGCTCTGGTGTTGAGGCAAAGCGCAGCGTTTAGTCCCGCCACTCAACTTGGCGGAAAGTGGAGATCATTGTCTTAACTCTGGGTTTCCTCTGCCTATCCTCCTGTGTGAGGAATATAGCACTAAGCTGAAAAACTCCCTCCTCTCAAGCACTACTTTCAACTGTACTGACTATCCTATTATGGGAAAGGAATGAGTTTTGATCAAAATTTGATCTTGAACACAAATATTTGAATGATAAAAAAATCTTTCTCTATACAACAAGCTGCTAACATATTAATATTTATACTAGTGTAAACTATTTAGTATAACTACTGGCAATACAAATATGAAAGCTTATATCTAAAATAGTGATTATAGCTTAATGGAAGCTATAAAATTTTATTGTACAGTTACGTATTATTAATGATAATTTCACTACATTTACTATATAAAGATTTTTCTCCTTTTTTATTATGTACATTAGTTTTTATATAAAATTGAGGCCAGATTGAGGCCAGTCGTGGCATGAGGGCACAAGCGCGTGGCTGTAGGCCCGACAAGTTGTGGACCCGATTCCCGCTTTAGAAAATGAAAAATTTAATACTATTTTCATTTTTTCGCTCTGGTAAAGCGAGGAATTGAGCCACTCATTTAGCATTGTCCCCAGAATCTGGCTTAACATTAGGTTCCCAGGTTCCGTCTATCTAACCAGTTATTTGCGGGATACAGCGTGAAACTATAACAAATATATCAGTGAGAAAATTCGTTGTAACACGTAGAGTACTATGTATTCAGTAGACGTAGCTCAGAAATCAGTAAAAGCTTAGAACAACGAATATTCAGATGAATAGAACGTGATGTCATACATACATGGTTTCTAGTTGACCGAGTTTAGACAGATTCAATTTTTATATGTATGTCAGCTTTAACATTAATATAGGAAAAAATATATAAATACTTTTCTATTAAAAAAAAGCAGAAAAGGGCCACTGGCACAGCGGAACATCGTCTGGCTGTAGACGTGCCGATTATGGGTTCCAATTTCACTTGAGGGAGTGCATTTATTTTTTACCGGGGATATGTATGCTAAATGCCGGGTACAGCACGAATATAAAAATTAACTTTGTTCAGATCATTATACTATTATAATATACTTAATTTCGCCATAGATATTGTTACATTTACAGTATCGCTGTGGTGGAAGACGTGACCGGAACAACCGGTCTCTTACGGCCATTTTTGAGCTTTACTCTATAATACTTCTCGTCACTGTCTGACCCGATACGCGATTAATCGCGTATCGGGTCAGTCTTACAGCGTCATATTTGCCCTCGCTGTAGTAAATGCAGCTTGCAGCAGTCAGACCTTGTGCTTCGTGGATCATTAATAAATGGGGAGTTTTCGTTTCTCTTCTACGTCTCTGGTTGATATGAGATTCTTTCCCCTCCTATATGAAAGTGAGGTAAAGAGTATCTTTCATATCTCTCGCTACTGGTGTCACCTTGATGTTTACTTGTTCTGGTTGATGCTGAAAATTTGAGGCAGTCTGCGGTAGAAAATTTTGATAAGGTTCTCTCGGTCTATAAAGGGTAACTGGTTCACATCTCCCATTAAAAAAAACCTCCAGAAAGTGATACAACTTGACCACATCTACTATGAGGCGGTCGCATTTCTCTGTATCACCTAATTCCTCCTTTACCAGGATTGAAGCCATACTGCAGATTTTGCTTTCCGAGATTTCTAAAATGCACTGAAAGCTTCTGTCAAAGTTCATAGGCTGCTTATGTCGTACTAGTGATAACCATGTCGCTATCGAAATTTATTTTGAGTAAGAAGGGTGAAAAAATACAAAAAAAAATGTCTAATTTCGAGGTTATTAAAATAAAAAGTACGATTTTGATTTCAAATAATATTATTATTTTAAATCCAAAAAGCTTTAAAAATATTTATTTCTCAGTGTAGAGGAATGTTAAAATCGTTAATGCATGTATACACGTATCTTATTTAAATTTTTAGTTCAACTGAAAAGGTCTTGGCCATTGGAAGACACTGGTTATATGGCATCAAGCCAATTCAGGGCATGTTGGCATACTGTATAGACAATTCTCAATTATGTATCCTAAAAATATGTTGCTCGAGAAAATAATAAGAAATATTACGCATTACATGTACACATTTAATTCTGTGTACATGTGAACGAGTTACTAAAACTACTGTACTAATTTTAATTAATCTTGGACTGTTCCATAAATTGGCACATACCAAATTTCAATCATGAAGTATAATTTCGATATATATTTTGTCGACGAACACCTACATATATATATATATATATATATATATATATATATATATATATATATATATATATATATATATATATATATATATATATATATATATATATATATATAATCTAAAATCTTATTTTCTACATGCTCCCTATATAGAATATAAAAAAGTTTTTTATATTCTATATAGTCACCTGTATAGACGAGATAAAATAATTTATTATGTCATAATAATATACTCTTAGTAAAGGATCTCTCCAACTTACGTATAACTTTCACCATACTCATTATTTAGTAAGTAAGCAGTTTGCAGTAAGTTATAGCATTATTATAGCCTAAATTTCAAAGTTGTGGGCTTTATGTACATTCGGGGGAATTAAATATTTTGATTTCCTCATTGTACTAACACACAAGCAACGGTTCGAGCTTAATGGGACGGAGTGTCTTAACACTAGATTCCCAGGAATCACTGCCTGCTTTACTATGTACAGCGAGAATCTAAAAAAACATTCAAACTTCATGTTAAATCAATACATACATATATATATTGTAATATTCAATTAGTGGCAATTATGATCAATCTGCTAAAACAATAGGTTTTGATTGGATTTTCAAATTCCAACAAGATAATAAATAATCTAAAGTATATATATGTATATAGGTGAGGATAAAAAAATGTTTTGAAGATAACGAAGTGGTGTTAGTAGAGTGGCCTTGAATGTCACCCGACATCAACTCCATTGAACGTTTGTGGGATGAAATAGTTCGCAGGATCCCTGTTTTGATGAGACGCCAAAGGAATTTGTTAAAAATAAAATTTTTGAGGCGTGGTCCACTCGACTCAACAAAACAGTTCAAATTTTCAGGAAACTATGCCTAGACGATTCAAAGCAATTCTACAGAATAATTGATGTTCTACAAAATATATAAAAAAATGGCAAAAAGCATAATCATTTAAATTATTTTTCTACAATTTCAACTTATTAAACAATTTCTATATATCATTTTCATAGTGCTCTTATTAATAAAAGTATTCTCAATTGATTATATTTTAATAAATTGTTTGTATCCCGCACATAGTAAGGTAGGCAGAGGAAACCTAGTGCTAAGACACATAATTCCCCATTTTCCGTCGAATTTTAGAGACATTGAGTGGCGGAACTCAACGCCGCGCCTCTATTTTATGTGGACTAATTAATCAGAGAAATACGGGCAGCACTGGACCGATTATATTGAAAATCCTTGGGGAACTCTATGTTTCGTGCAAATTAGTTTTAGCATATCCTCGTTGCCGCCGCCAAAATTCGCAAGAAAAAAATGAAAAATTTACAACAAAAAGAATAATACCCTAAATACAATAATAATAATAATAGGAACAGGAACCCTACGCTCCAATCTTTTCATCCAATTTTCATTTCGCCCTCCACTTCTCGTCCAGTTTTCGAAGCATTATGTGTCGCGCGGGACTTAACGGTGCTCTCTGCCAGAACGGAGAAAATAGTAATAATTTTTACATATACTTTCGCCGAGTGGAAATCAAACCCACACCCGTCAAATTTACAGTCAGACACTATTCAATAACGTCACAAAAAAAACTTACAATTTTATCTCATCCTATTAAAAAAAAACAAAATTTACATTTCATATCACTAATTCCAAATGCAATACACAATTGACACTGCATTCAATCCTGGAACCATTTTCCTGGAACCCTTAGCTTTTACATACATATTATACACTCAAAAATATACCTTACAGCGTACAAAATAAAGTTTAAAAAACGTTTCCAACATCAACGCATGCGTGGTTAGTCTACCGCAGTGCGCGGCGCCGTCAAGACGAGCGTGAGCTTTCTCCATTAAACTGAAAAACTTGTGACGTACATACATACAAACATTTCATGGAATTACATGAAAATGTCTATATATAATTAATTGGTGGTGTTCTGCATATACACGCAGTTTTTTTTAATTTGCTTCCCATATTGCTTTTCCAGATATTTTGTGATTAAAAAAAAATCAGTAAAAATTAAGCCGCTTGCTATTTCAAGAGAATTTGATAGCAAAAAAAAATCTTAGGAAAATATTATTTTATTTTAATAGTAATTAAGAATAAACTAACATACATAATTAAATTATTAAAAACAAATTATATAAAAATTATACATTATATAAATATCTGCTCCAAGTCGAATTTTGAGGACCCACCGGAGGGTATGTATGAAGAGGTTTGTGACAGCGGAAGAGGCGAAAGAGGCGGACGATGTATGCGGATACTGTAACGTTAGGCTTCTGATTATCCCCGTTAGGGATTACAGCGTTCAGCTTAGTTAAATTAAACAGTGAATTTTATAGATACTATGTAAAAACATATTATTATTTATTTATTAAAGTACACCTTGACATTTTTCAGTTATATATCAATTTACTTAGTCCCTGTGGAGTTTTGTAAAAATAGCTTTTACTAAATTAAAAATATAGAAAAATATTGAACATTTGAGAACTGCAGCTAATACATTAATGAAAACTATAATGAAAACTATTTCGTTTCTGAAAAGTCATTTTTTAAATCACTTCTTATAACACGTCTAAAGTTATTAACATTATTAATAGTAATGGTTTTATTTTTTTTTAAAAGTCTATATTTAAGAACAAAATTTAATACATGTCATAACATTAAGAAAAATTATGTGGATATTCTTGTATATTTGAATAAAAGTGAGTATATTGTTAGTAATTGTTAAACAATTTCCACAACTAGTATACAAAAATGCTTTATAGTATGATTAAAGTTCAGTTGTTGACGAAGACATACAAAATAGCGCATAAAATCAGTTTCACGCTGTATCCCGCACACAGCATGGTAGCCAGAGGAAACCTAGTGTTATGACACGACGTTCCGTACTTTCTACTGGATTAAATTAAATACAGTACTCAACGCCGCGCTTTGCTTTCACACCAGAGCGAAGAAAATGTAAATATAAATTTAAATATTTCATCTCTTTGAGTGGGGATCGAACCAACAACCAGTCGGTTTTGCGGTTACACTTTGTGCCGCTGCGCCACGACTGGCTTCAAATGACGCATAAAATAAATATACTAAAAATATTTTATTAAACGGTAAACGGCTTACAGCTTCAATAATTTAGTTTATAGCGAATATTACTATTATATTCAGCCAACGGTGATTTTCATTGTAGTCATGTGTAGTAGTACTCAATGTCTCCATTTTAAGTAGTATCATGTTAATTAAATATAAATTCATTGTAAATTACAAGAATTCAATAAGTTGACTCTTGCCAGTACAAATCTAGCACGGGTAGCATTTTATTAACAAAAAAGTAAAATCAACTAGTTGTGGGTTCGATCCCCACTCGATGAAATGAAATATTTATTCACAATTATATTTTAATTTCGTCGCTCTGGTGTCGAGGCAAAGCCGGCGTTGAATTCCACCACTCACAGTGCCATTATTAATATGTTAAATATACAAATTTTAAGTATATTAACTTTTTAACATTACGAGGGCTAAGTACCAATTTGAGGAAGTCAAAAGGAATTAGTAAAATTTATAAAAGTGAAGAAACTAAGTGTGCCGATATATGCACTCTATTTGTATGAAATGAACTACAAACATAAATTTGTATATTTTTTCCTATAAAATATCTGCATTTCATTCTATATCATTCTAAATATACTTTTCAGATGTTTTTCTTTTATTTTTGCTGCAAGTTCTCACTTCTTGCCCTATTCCATAATTGTAAGTTAACGGAAAGTATCACTACAGATTTTGATAACGCGGCGAATTTTTTAGGAAATGCAATAAAAACGATGCATAAATGCTGGTATATTTTAATGGCGAAGACAGAAGCTTGATTCTTTCTGTGCTCAAAAGAATCGTAGAACTGAATAGTTGATATTGATTTTAGATCGATAAACGATTCAAAACGATCTTGAGATAAACGCTCTTGACAGACAAACGGACAACAAAATGCTCCTGTAAGGGATTCGATTTTTTCCTTTTGAGATACGAAATCAAAAAAATGACATAATATTAAAACTTATATTAAGACTTTAGTTGTCAGAACATCTGCTCGTACCACTAAGATTTCTTTGCCTATCTTCCGAAAAGCTAAAAAAATATTTGTGAGATATTTCTGTAAAAAACAATACATGAAACGATCAAAACGTTATGCTCGTTTTTTCTTGATTTCTTTGATAAGATAAGATAGAATAAAACCAGACTATACCAAATAATAACTCATAAGAACCATGTTGAACCTTTGTTTTTTATTTAAATTATTATAACTTAAATTATAATTTAATTTATTTATGAGCAAAAACATCATTTTAATATTAAAATCTGAACAAGATTAACGCAATTATGTTAAAGTTTTCTTGTCTTATTAAATATTGAAAGAGCAATTTAGTGCTGCTCCAGCTCTTTTAGCATTAAATATTAGTATTCTGGGTATTCGTTTATTAACAGTGTGATTTTACGAATACATACATTAAGATATTAAAAAAAAATACTAAAAATAACGTTAGCTACGTTGAGGCCAGTCGTAGCGCAGCGGCACAAAGTGTGACTGTAAAAAGTGTGTGTTTGTGGGTTCGATCCCCGCACGAGGAGATGAAATATTTACTTAAATTTATATTTCCATTTCTACGCTCTGGTGTTGGAAAAAGAAAAGCGCGGAGTTGAGTTCTGCCACTCAATATGCAATGAGTCCAGAATTCGACAGAAAGTAGGGAACGGAGTGTCTTGACATTAGGTTCCCTCTGCCTACCTTGCTGTGTGCGGGAGAACTCGAGGAAATAATGTATTTAATATTTTCATTTCCTCGCTCTGGTAACGAGGCTGAGATAATCTGGAGTCAAAATACTATTTTGTTTTACTTTCGTACTAGAAATATTTAATGTTGATTGACAAATTTCAATGAAGTTATTCAAAAAAAAAAGAACATAGTATATATCCAACTTAGCTTCACGCACTACTGTACTGTATTCCGCATACGGCAGAGTAGGCAGAGGGAACCTAGTGCTAAGACAGTCCGTTCCCCACTTTCCGCTGAGTTCTGGAGGCATTGCATGTTGATTGGCAGAACTCAGCGCCGCGCTTGGCCTTGACACCAGAGCGATACGTAAATAAATATTTCATTTATTCGAGTGGGGATCGAACCCACAACTAGTCGATTTTGCAGTCACATTTTATGCTTCTACGCCCCAGCCATGGCGCAGAGGCAAAAATTTTTGATTTATTTTTATACTAACTCTACATCCTCATAAAAAATTAAAATGTCAAGGTCCAAAAACTATCGTGTCAAAGAGAAGACGATCTTCAATAAGAGAGATGTTTACAAAAATACGCTTACACTATGATTTTGTTGAGAATTAATGACGTTTTATCTCTCACACGGCATCTTTTGTGACTTAATTAAGGTAAAATACTTGTTCCACTTTCCCTTAGAGAAGGCTCTCGACAACAATCTTAGCTGGCGTAATTTGAGACTTTTTTTTCCTTTGAAGTATTTTACATATTAATTTTGTTTTCCTGTTTCAACGTTAAGTAAACGCATGTAAAACAACGATAAATAATAAATTTCAAATAAATACGAAAATATGTTAGATATGTCAAGTTTTATGAGTCCTCTTATCAATTTTAGAAGCTAATAGACAAAAATCTATCAAAAGCGTCGTGTCGATCTCGAAGATTACTTTAATTCTAACCAATAGTTCCTAAGTACTTCTTTAGAAAACGTGTTTTTTTTTTAAAAAGAAAAATTTCTACGTTTCCTGAATGAGTAAGGACAAGTAGTAAGAACAGGTCACCTTATGATAAGTGATCACCGTTGACCACAGTTCCGTGCAACACCACAGGAGCTACCCGCAAAGACCGGCAATGGCACCGGCAAAAACCGGCATTCTCGCCGTGTGATCCCGGCCTAGAAAAGGGTCATCCTGGTACTGGCGGTGTCGTAAGAGGCGATTAAAGTACGTGTGGTAGAGTCACGTCGCCAGCAATGGCAACACGCATGGGCAGACTCGACCGGATCATTACCAGATCCGATATTTTAAAACCCGCGTGAAGTAGTGGCTTTATGCCAATGCGTTTCGCATCAGATAATAGCGGGCTCCGGCCCCCAATCCACATTAAATGCAGGCAACGCACCTGTAGCTCCTCTGGTGTTGCACGGGGTGGTGGGCGGCGGTAATCGTTTACCATCAGCTGACCCGAACGCTCGTTTGCCGTGTCTTTTCCATAAAAAAAATGTACCTGACATTGCCGGCCTTTAGGACCATTAGGTGGTTAATTTAGACACACTTTCCGCAGGTATCTTCTTTAATTATTTTCATAGCAAAGAACTATTATTATTTATTTAGCTTTTAGCCACATAGTAATAAAACATTCCATTCTCATCAAGTCTGCCTAATTTCGTAGGGATTAATTTTTGAGAGGGGGAACTCACTCGTACCCGAGCGATAAAATTAAAATGTTAAATTTTCCATTTTCTTGGGCGGTAATAGGGCCCAAAACCTTGTTGCGTTTAACAATCGCATTATTCTGCCCCTGCGCGACGACTGGCTTAAGGCCAGAGAATTACTTAAAAACAAATTAAAGTTAATTACACCTTCTTTAATTATTTTGTTCTTAAAAAAAATGTTTAGTGTCATAGAAAAACTTTGTGCCCGGACCAGGTGACTTACTAGCTGAGAACATGTTAAAGTAGGAAGGTGGTAGGCGGAGAGAACGTAGTGTTAACACATTCCGTTCCCGATTTTACGGCGAGTTCTGGAGGTATTGCTTGCTGAGTGGCGGAACTCAACGCTACGCTTTGCCTCGACACCAGAGCGAAGAAATGAAAATATCCTCACTCGAGTAAATAAATATTTTATTTCCTCGAGTGGGGATCGCATCCACAACCAGTCGATTTAACAGTCACATTTTGTGCCCCTGCGACACGACTGGCCTCATGTTAGTGTTTCTTATCTATAATTTAATAATCTAATATCGTAAATTGCAAGACCAATATCAATTTGACGTGGCTTATGGTAATTAAGCAATTATGCATATATGTATATGCAAATTATGTATTAAGGCATCGCCTGCAACTTTGTTTCCGTAGATTTTTTTTCATCTTCACTCTGTATCCCGCATATAGCATGGTAGGCAGAGGGAACCTAGGAACTTAGTGTACACTCCGTAGCCATTAGACACTTTAGTTCAACACATTTCGACGAATTCTTGCCTCGTTACCAGTGCGTAGTTTCTTAACGGAGAATATCTATGTGCGATAGTCACTGTAATCAAAATATAAATGTTACAAATATTTATATATATATATATATATATTATATATATATATATATATATATATATATATATATATATATATATATATATATATATATATATATATATATGTGTGTATATAATGAAGCTAAAACATTTCATAAAATTACTCCCTATATATCTCAATCCACAAAAAAGGTTTATTCATGTTAGATCGTTGATTCTGTGCGTGTTTCGAGTACATATATTTGTATTATTGTATGAAAGAAATGTTAAAATGCTCGCCCTTTTTGCGTTTATATACTTGCCGTATACAAATATGTTACTATAGACAAGCCTTATTTAGAAAAAAAAAATTAATTATCTTAGTAGTTCACACTGTATCCCGCATACAGCAGGGTAAGCAGGGAGAATCTAGTGTTAAGACACTCTGTTCCCCACTTTCCACCGAATTTTACGAGGCATTATTCGTATTGAGTGATGGAACTCAACGCCGGGTTTTTGTCTTTGTGCCAGAGCGAATAAATTAAAATATTAAGAAATAATAATTCATTTCACCGAGTGGGGATCGAAGCCACAACCGTTGTGTTACAGTCACATCTTTGTGCCCCTGCGCCACGACGGCCTCCGCATACCCTATTACTTAATATGTGATTTAAATTTCGGAATTGCAACATTTTTTTAGCTTGACATATTTAGATTTAGCATATTTTACATAACAGGGAGCAAACCCTTTTGCTAAGAGATTATCATAACATTTGTTAACCTATACTGGTATTTAAAAAAACATAAATCAAGAGGAAGGTACAACAAGGTAAAAAATAACCATTTTCTATTTTCCATCGCATTTTCGACACATCCATGAAGATATGTCATTCCCTCAAGAGGAAATCGAACTCACAATCATGGTATTTACAATTATGGTACCTCAAAAGATGCTTCATCGATGCCATAATGATAATAATTAACTAAATTTCAATATTAAATAAAATAATTAATTAAATTAAACTACAAGGTGAGATAAATTATGTTCTCTAAAATCTTTTGTGTCAAGATAGTTTCGCTGACGCCGAACAAAATGTTAAAGAAAACTGAAAAAACCTATTAACGTCACCTTTTGTTCACAGTTTTCAATCGCATCCAAGTTCCTCGTTCCTCATTTATGTAACGAGAAAATTACTATCTAGTAATTATCTAAAAAGCTTTTAAAATTAAAACGTACATTTTTTTCGGACTTTTAATGTAATTCAAGACATTTATATGAATTTTAATTAGTCGGTACTTTTTAAAATTTATTTTTATTTAAGATTTTAATGTAAAAATATTTTTTTGATAAATTATATGGCGCTGTTAGGACATTATATGTATATAGGATAGATAGGATATGATCGGTGGTTGTAGGTTTGTTTCCCAGACGTAGACATCTCCCAGTCTATTAAAACGAAATACTTTTACCATACATCCCATAATGGATAAACTATTTTAATTCTTAGTTTTGTTTATCTCAGACAAAGAACGAAGGTTGATCTAATCAAATAAATTTTAAAATAGACATTTGAAACTTAAAATAAATCAGCTGTAAGCTCTATGCCGTGCACAGCAGGATAGGCAGAGGAACCTAGTGTTAAGACACTCCGTTCCCCACTTTCTGCATAATTCTAAAGGCCTTGCGTGTTGGGTCGGCGGAACTCAACGTCGCGCATTGCCTTGACAAACTAACCATTCTATTAAAAAACGAAAAATAAGATCACTAAAACCAAATCATTATTATCGATATCAGCTTTTCAGCTTAACGATTTTTCCGCATAGAGAGGCAGAAAGGACCCAGTGCTAAGACACTCCGTCCCTCACTTCCTATTCATTTTTCATGACATTGTGTGTTAATTGATGGTAGTCAAAGCCATGATGTGGCTATCATAGCGATTAAACCAAAAAAAAAGCAATATTGATATCTTAATACTCGTGTAAGGTTCCCTTCAAATCGATACAAATCGATTCGACCGACTAGACACCGGTCTATGTAACGCAAGGTCAGATGTGAACACACTCTTATTATATATTCTTTTTAAATCGTAAACCATAATATGTCAATCTTCATTCAGCCATTTAGCTTTGATTAATAAATTATATAGGACTATATAAATATTTCTTATATTCATTATATTAACATTTGTGTGTTTGAAAACTCGATTGTTTTTTAATATTTATTTATGTTTTTAGTTTGACTCTGCATATTCCATAATATATAGGGTAGTCAAGGGAAAATGCAGTGTTAAGGCACTTTCTTACTCACGCATCCCCCTAATTTTCGAGAGCATTGCGTGTTGCATATATCTGTTGCGTGATGCAACAATTTTATAACTAATACAAATATAATTTAAATAGCATAGAATAGAACAAAATGAAAGGCTAAACGTGAACCTGTACCGTTTTTCTTTTCCAATTTATAATAACCAAAACAAGTACAAGTATAAGTAATAAGGAGTAATTTAAAGTCGAAAAATGTATTAAATTTTTTTCTAAGTTAAATTTTAGTATCTTCACGTCTTAACAGTATCTAAATCATTTAAATGGAAATAAAAAAAAAGAAATAAAAAAAAAGATTCTATGTTCGGCGGAACATAACGCAGTATATTAATATAAGGCTGTAGTGAGGAAACATCAATATCAAAAAGATATATTTCTTATCACACAAACGATGCGTTCTATGATGTGTTCCTCGGTTTTGACGCAAAATACACGAAACTATGTGACAGAAAACGAATTTGGAGAAAGTATAGTTTTTCTCTTTATATTTTCCTTTTGAAAAAGATAACGCCTAAAGACAAAATAAAAGGAATTCGAGCTTCAAAATTCATTTATATTTTGGTATATACGAGTATGTTTTTTTTCTCACGTTTGCTTCAGCGTGTTACTTTGTAGTCGTAACTATTGACTTTATTTACATCTAAGATCATTTCGATATATTGAAGACAGTATTGCTTGTATACAAAATAAGCAAATACGTATCTCATACTGTATATGTTAAAGATTTTCGTTTCTTTTTATTTGGCCAAATCTTTGAGATAGTTCATTCGATTTTGTGAGGATCGTTGACGCTTTAATTTTTAATGAGAATATGTGATTTTAATTTTTTGTTTTTTTTTTGTTGCCTTGTTTTTGTGTATAATAGCTCAACTCCAAGTCACGCATTGTCTGCCAGAGAGAAAAACGGAAAAGAAATACAGCCCCTCGAGTGGGAATCGAATCCACAACCATTCTCGCTACATATATACTCGCTCTCTATGTACGCATTCACAAACCAATACAACATACGATCAAAATTTTTAACATTTTTGTAAAATTTTAATATGTTTCACTAAAATTCTCCACAAACAACAATGTTAGACGGTATTCATAATTAAATTGTCATTACCATATAATAGTGCCAGGCACAGTCAGGCACGGGGTGATATCTGTTAGGGAGCGACACCGACACGTACTTTATGATGCCCCTTGTCGTTCACATTTATATTTCTATGTACAAGCCACAAAATTTACCATTTTAGGCATATTTACTAAATAACAGAATAAATTATTATTGTTGAACTATTATTTATAAATTTTTATATATTAAGATAGAGACATTTAACTAAAAAATGGTTATAAAGTTATATGTTCAAATTTATATCAAATGTTCTAAAGATCAAATGATTTAATGATCTTAAGCAAGACGTCCGGTAATATTGAGTACTGGTTGAAACATGTATCCAAAATTGAAAAGAGAAGGAGGTTCCTATCTCTAACATCAAAAATAAAGTAACTGTATGAAATCTGTTTTATATACGGTTCTGATTTTAATAACGAAATAAAAATAATGAATTTTCCCTTCAAAGAGCTCGAACCTATAATACAACAACGAATAAATCAAAATAGATATTGTGCCATACTGATCTTAGTAATAATCATAACTAGTTTCAAATGTAAGCTTCTTCTTCTCTTAAGCTTACTTAAAAAAAACTATAAAATGTTATATTTACTTAAAACCCATAAAAAATATAAAGTAGTCGTATAAAAAGAGCTGCTATTGCTACAAAGGGGTGCCTACAATAACCCCGCCAGATGGCTACTAAGGTGCACAATATGCTTGAATTTTAATATTTTCATTCCACGGATAGCGAAATTCATTTTTTACTTTCACAAAAAGAAAAGAAACGCGTGTTTATGAAATAACAAACAATATATTTTATTAATATGTAATATAATATACATATATATACATATAATATAATTTCTATTTGAAGCCCACAAAGTGAAACCCACAATTATCGCGTCGCAATGACGCGATAATTGTGGGTTTGATTCCAACTCACGACGTCGGTGGAATGATTTATTTTTACTTGATTACTAAATCGAGCTCTACTATTCCGTCGTTACGTTACGTCTTCATATAATGAATTACTTACATTTATATTACGATTTAAGATTAATATTGTGATCCGCAACTTCGTTCACATGGCCTATAAAAACTATATTTTTTAATTTCTTGCGTTTTCATATGGATTTTGAAATTCCTCTCTTAGTCACAATTCCTAAAGAATCCACAGTTAGTGAGGAAAGCAACTGTTTTAATGGAAACGGAGTGTCTTAACACTAGATTCCCTGTATCTACAATGCTGCTTGTGGGATACAACGTAAAGTAAAAAAAATGGATTATTTTTCCAAAAAGTTAGGCCCCATCTAACTGGCTAAATAGTCTTTTATATTTAAAGCTCTTGGGAAATTCTTAGAGGATTTATTGCAGATCAAATTGTCAACCTATGTCATGGGTTCTACTTACATATAATACAAGCTCCGCTCGCTACTTCGTTTCCGTCAATTTGTGAAATAAACCGTAAAAATATAGAGTAAAAATGTCGTAGCTCCCCTACCCTCCCCAAGTTTCCCTCGATTCTGCTCGGGCAAATGGTTCATTGCGATTCTGCTCTCTGGTAAAACAAAGCGAGGCGTTAAGCTCCACCGCTCAACATGCAAGAACTCTAATTTTATTGGAAAATTGAGTTTAATATGCCTACCGTGCTATGCAAGAAAAATTGTGAACCTTCTTTCTTATATTATTGTTATTGTACTTATTATTATTTATTTACTTATATAAATAAATAAATAAAAATAGCCTTTATTTCTGATACCACATAATTATACAACTTCATTATATACTTATCACATTATACATTCATAAAAAGTACTGAAATTATTATATATAAGGTCTTTTTTACAATATTGTAGCTATTATACATGAGAATACCACAGAAAATGTTTTATGTACAAAAAGTTGTTTAAATTGTACAACAATAAATTTTGACGAGCGAAGCCGCGAGTGGTTCGCTAGTCTTCTTTTATAAACCTAAAAAAAAAACAAAAAACAGAAAAAGCTCATTTTCACTCGAAAATCAATACCAATGCTATACAAATCACTTTCAATTTGCTAATATTAATCACTAGATTCACATACGTATTTATCAAAGCGTGTAAATACCCTCGTTATGTGTCATAGCGTTTAATGGTTTCGATAGTATATTGTGCAATAGTTTCATAATAGATTGTGATTAAATTAATATGTAAAGCTACGAATTTTATTTTATTCTTTTTAGCTTCACCCTTTCCTACTGTAGTCAAGGGGAACCTGGGAACCTAGTGTTAATATACAACGTTCACACTAAAACATTTCCGTTCTACATTTTTCACCGAAATCTAGAGATTATGCGTATTGAATCTCTCTACTCTTTGATCGCAAAGTAAAAAATATATATATTACTAAACATTCTGAACTCTCTGTATGTTCCTCTGTATGTTTGTATCGTTATAGCTCCCAAACGAATGAACCGATTTTGACTCAATTCTTTTTGGTTCAAAAGTGACAAAATTGAAAGTGTTCTTAGGTAATATAAGAAAATGTTCAGCTGTTTGAAGATCATTAGATCTTTTCTAATTGTTGGCTTACTTTTTAGAATATTTGTGTCGAGTTTTAACTATTATTTTTAAATAGATTGCCTTGTGAGTGGCACAGTATTTCATTTTAAACAAATGTGGAAATCGAACTTATAACCAAGTGCGTGCGCTTCCCATTTTCCGTCCTCCCATCAACGAGAAAATAAACTAATTTGATTTCCTAGCTCTGATTACATGCCGTGTGGAAAGTCGGGAAATGAAGTGTCTTCATAGGAACACTATATCTTAACACTATGTTCCCAGGTTCCCTTTACCTATCCTTCTATGTGCGGGATAAAGCGAGAAGTTGATATATACGTGGGTTTTACAGATAGAGATATTTGATAATAATAATTAAATTTCATAAACAAACGAAATCTCAAATATATTTAAACGAACTTATACCTGTGATTTGATCATCCGATAACAAATAAAACGAAGTTAGAGTTATGAATATGCTTAAAGTCCCTTAAGTAACTGTGACAGTAAGGACAATGAATAAATTACATCGAAACAACTGACATAATGTATTATAAGCTTTTTAAATATACTTTTTACATTTAAATACTTAATTCGACCAAAACAAGTATACTGTAACAACACAAAAAGATTTTTTCCATTCAAACCAGTAGTTCCTGAGATTACCAGGTCCAAACAAACAAATGTTTTAGTTTATAATATAAGAATACATATATTGATTAAATAACAATACAGATTGCATAATAACTTAGAGAATTATAGAGATATTTGTTCAAAGCAACTATAAATAACTAATTCGACTTAATGACTGAATCGCTTGAACTTTAGATTGAACGTAACTTATATAAGTACAGAATCTTGTTACCAAACTTTGTATACATAGCCCCGCAAGCGTACTAATGAGGAGATGATGCTTCGGAATTGTATAAAAATATAGTCATATAAATTAAGATTTTGGACCATTATGCGTGATATTGTATGGGAATTAATACCGCAAGTAGATCGTCATGTTTATGGGTTCCAATCAATATCGAGGGAATATTTCTTTAATCCTTTTTTTTGTCTTCGGCTCACTGATAAACGTAATAGTCAATGTGTATATCATTATAGTTTTTTATTAAAAAAAAAACGGCCGAATCGTACAGTTGTTTTTTTTAGTTTTACAAAACATAGTAGGCATAGAAAACCTGAACGAGGCAAATCGTGGCGTTGGGCTCCTCCATTCAGCACCCAATGCGTCCAGAATTCAGCGAGAATTAGAGCACGGAAGTGTCTTAATGGGAGTGTCTCAACACTATGTTCCCAGGTTCCCTCTGTCTAACCTTCTATATGCGGGATAAAGCGTAGATCAACAAAAAAGTAGCTATTGAAGTACTAAAAGAGCCAATACCAATTTATATTTATTTAAAATACTTACTACCCATATAAAGTTAACATTCTTTGTTAAATAAGAATCACAGAATAAATATCCTTTTTAAGTTAAAGTTAAAATATAAAAAATTGTCGATACTTCATTAAGTCGTCTTTCAGTTATCGTGTCACGTCCGAATTTCAATATTTCAATAAACGTGATGCTATCTGGAACAATGAAATGTCAATTTCACTTAGCATAGCGTATGAAATGAAAAAGCTGGAAAAATCTTGTGTAATACAGGAAATTGTTTTGTAGTACATCTATTTTTATATAACGATTTTTGTCCATCGAGGCACAGTAGTAAACGCGATGGTTCTGGGTTTAATATCCGTTCGGGGTAATATTTTTTTTTATTGCCTCGCGCTGGTAGTGAAATAAAGCGCGCTGTTAATTTTCACCACTTAACACTTAGTGTCTCTAAAATTGGACGCTAAGAAACAGAGTATTTTACCACTAGGCTATCTTTACCTACCCTGCAATAAGCAAAAAACTAAGCGAGTGCTAGTCGAACTCGCGCACTTTCGTGTGTATGGACTCGCTTCGACTTATATATAAAAACGGCAAAAAATGTTTTTGTATGGGAACTTACTTATATATTTATTTATTCTTTAGTATTTATTGTTAAACAGCCACAATAATAAATTATCTACAAAAATATCAACTGTCTAACTATCGCAATTCTTGAAATACAGCCTGGTAACAGACGTACGGATAGTGGATTCTTAGTAATACAGAGTACGCACGTACGTTTTCAGTGTAGTACGTTTTACCCTTTGAGTACGGCAGTCTAAAAAGATGCTTAACTTATATTTTAACCTACATTTTTTTTTCATTCTTTATTTACTCTCTTACTTCGAGTTCTTTGTCTATACACACTGACAAGATGAAAATTATTTCAAAATATGGACTTGATATTTCTTTATTGGTCTGAAAAATATATAAAACGTAGTGTTTTTTACTAAATTCTTGAACCTTACACGCTACCTAACAAATTGAGTAAAAAATGGACAGATATCCATAAATTCACAATACAGGAAACTATAGAGAGAATAATTATTATATTTTACACTGCTTTTGTAAAATATAAGCCAATCGGGAATATATAACAATAAGTAATTATATACAATTGTTAAGTTAACAATGGATCATTTAAAAACATACATGTATGTAAATAAAAATATTAAAAGCTATTGAAATGTGAAAGGTTATTCATTATTTTATATAAAAGTTATTCAGAATATTTTTTATAATTTATTATAGTGAATAAAGAATAATAATGATAAAAATTAATTGAAACCAGCCATAATGCAGAGGTACAAGCGTGTGACTGTGAACGAGATACGGTACGGGTTCGATTACCACTTGAGGAAATGAAATATTTAATATTTTCATCTTTGAGCTCTGGTATTCTTCCAATCAACACGCTATGCCTCCAGCATCCGGTGGAAAATAGGGCATAGTGTCTACACTAGGTTCACTCTACCTAAGCTGCTGTGAGCGGGATACATCGTGAAGCTAAAAAAAATAAACACATTTGCATCTTTATAATAGTTTTAAAAGCCATCTAGTGCAAAACTTATCTGTAATAGGTCGTTAGTTCGAAATTTAAAAAAGAGACTGAAGTGAAAAATTACAAGAGCTTTGAGTTTGGCAGGTTTTCGTGGTCGAATTCGAGACGATATGTGCTGAGTGGTGAGGCTAAACACTTGGTTTTGCTTACCAGAGTGAAAGATGTAAAGAATTTATTACACTGAATAGAATTGAACCAACATCCACTGCGTTTATGCTCAAATATACAAATACATTGATACATATAAAGAAATTTTAAATATAATCTACTCTATTATAAATGTCCTTTTTTATCTATAGTTCAAGTCACAGACTATTAATAATGAGACAACAGTCCCGCAAATATGCCTGAAGCTATAAATGTTTGTAGTGTAACTCAATAATTTTGTTATTTAGAAGTAAACCAACCACAGTTAATAGAGAACATATATAGTATGTACCGAATGTAAGTTAAATCTTCAAGCTAACATTTCAGAAATAACATAAAAAAAATAATTAAATTAAATCAGCTTCATGCTGTATACGAATAAGCCAAAGGTTCTGGTTTTTGAACGAAATTAAGACAAGACGGAATGCGAGATCAGTGTAAATGTTAAGACATTAACATTAACAGAAGAACAAGTGAGTAAAGTGAATAAATTGGGAAGTATATTCAGTATTGCTGCCGGTAACAGGGTTAACGGAGCCTTAGCTGCGTTGATGAGACGGCGAAACGCCAGCACAGCTGCGCGTTTGGCCGTACACAATGCAGTTTTCGTACCGACACTATTATACAGCAGCGAAACCTGAGTATTACAGAACCATAATGCAAGAAAGATTAATGTAATCTCTTCGTAGTATAAGCGAAATCAGCGCTAGTTGATCGAATCCGCAATTAAGAGGTATACAAAATGGCTACTACTACCACTATAGGTACTCGCGAGGAAGTCAGGGTGAGAATAAGAAGAACGTGCTCAGCAGGTTTGGGCACGTCGAACGAATGAGTGATGAAAGAATCGCAAAAAATATTTATGAACTTTTTTTATTTATGAAATATTTACAATTGTATCGAGGGTTCCCTATCAATTTTCATATTTTCATATTTTCAATGGGATGTACAACTTATAAATGCTGACAAGTTATGTTTGAGGTTATATGCATTTAAAATTTTCATTTTTCGGATTTTTCCTTTTTTTTTATTGTTGATTCTCATTTTATGAAAAAAAAAATGTTCTTATAGGTCCACAGGAAGTAGATAGTGACAGACATCCTTTAGGTGTTGATTATGCAAATTTTATACAAAAGACATTAAAAACGGTGCATAATTGCTCGTACCTTTTAATTGTGTTAATTTACAAGCTTAGCTTTTTGTAGTCTAAAGACCTGGATATCTGATATTAAATTGTTTGACGCTTTTAAGCGATCTTGAGATGGTCTTGACAGATAAAGAACAAAAGGGACCCCATAATTCCCGAATGGGGATCGAATCCACAATCATCACATCTGTCTACTGGCACACCCCTATATTAATACCGCTACGATTTTAAATAAATATACATAGTCCCATATAAATTCAACCCAACATATTGTATTTTATATCTTCATATTTAACAAATTTATTCAAAGCTCAACAAGAATACCTTCTTAGTCTAGCCAAAAACAATTTTAGAAATGACTATTATTGGCTCAAATGGAGTAATAAAAGGTAATCGTCGGTGGCATCCTGTTGTTCCTTGAACAGCTATTTACAGTCTTTTAAGTCTCTAAGTTTTGTGCCATAAACTGTTTTATTTTGTTGTTTTACTAGTAGGAAATTAATGAATACATTTTCTTTTTTTTTTAATTTATTTGTAGCATTGAGATTCGCCACTCAACACGAGTACTCTGCAATGTAGGGAAAAGGAGAAAAAGCAGCATATTTTAGTGAGGCCCATGTGTCACATTGTTTGGTCCTTACTGGAGAAATAAATTATTTTCATTTTTCCACTTGGTTACGACAAAGTTAAATTCAAAAGAGGAGAACGAAGAGTTTTGCCAACCCTGCTATATGTGGGAGAAAAACAAGAAGCTGAATATTTTTTTTAGTAATTAATGAGAAAATATGTAATATATAATTATAGCAGTAGGCCGTAACGGTTCCAAATTTGTTCGTTTTTAACATATTACTGAATCATTTAAAATAAAAAAGACTGACTTCTTTTTTTATAAAGGAAAGTATTACATGGTTGGTCCTAGAAGGCTGTTTCCTTGGTTTAACTTGCTTACTTGATTTAAACTAAAACCACACACAGACTGTAACTGAAATCCCACCCAACAATCAATTAAATATTTAAATAAAATTATTTAAATAATAATTTTAATATTTTAGTATGGCTCGTGATACGTCTAATATAGTTAGAACCCTTTCGTAGTGATCGTAAATAATCCAAGATCAGAGGCAACAAGTATTAATATGAAATGTACCATAAATTTAATATAAGTACAAATAAAATATATTATGACAAATAACATGTCATAGTCTGTCCGTTTTAATATCTCGTGACATTTCTTAAGTATATCGGAAACGTCCTATCTTCCTCTCTACTGTGTAAAATATTTAGTTATAATAAAAGAAAGAAAGCGCAAGGGCACCGCCCCGCCGTTACGCCGTGAATTCCTACCAGACCGTGGTTGCAACATCTTTATTGAACTCTTCGTGACGTTTGTGTGTGATCTTTCAGAACGTACTGGTTACGCTTATTTATATTAAGATTGTAATATAATGGTGATTGGTGACGTTGATTGATTTGTGAGATTAATATAAGTCATTGGATCGAACGCACTACCGCAACGCGGCCGATAGGTTAAATAAACGCACGGCACACACCTCACAGTTGTGTCTCATTTGTTTTCTACATTAAACAGATTGTTAGACTCATAGGCGGACACTACTACATACCCCGGAATTCCAGGACATAAAATAGCACCACACACCTACTCATCATACAACGAGTTATAGAACAACTGTAGAAACTGTTTTACATATATGTATGTGCAAATACCATACAAGCATCACATATGCATCTTATGATGACCGCGAGACAACGTCGATCGCAGTTTAACAATAAAGGCCAGAGCAATTTACCTAACCAATTTACCTAACCAATAGTACTAGCGAAGCCAAGCAGCAGTCGGTTGCGACTCCAATATCCGTTATTAGTAAACTATAGGGTCAATGAACTCTAACAGATTTATACTAATAAATCGTAAATAGTTAATATTTTGTTTCTTCCTAATATCTTTATGATAATTAATTAAATAACTTGAAAGATTACCTTCATTTTAGGACATTAAATAGATTCATATTATATAATATTTATAAATTGTAAATATGTATTTTGATATAATAGTTTTATATCATATTGTTAACATGTTAAATATTTACTAATATATATATATATATATATATAGAAATTACATTTATAAGTAATCATAATTCACCAAACCTATTTAATTCTCATTTCACAATTCCTATACACGCATCTAACAAAGATGGCGGCAGGCATTCAGCGTACATTAATATAATTGTAATTAGACATACCTCATAAAATCATATTTATGTATTTGTTTCCATTTACAAAATAAATAATAATTATCTCTGGATATTGACGGCATTACGTGCATTTATATTACTCTTCTTTGTTTTAATAATAAACTAGTAAAAACTTACCTACGACGTATTCCAAGCAATCGTAAATAGTGAAAGCACTTATAACTTATCTTACCAGCCTCGAATACTTATATCACTATTACATTTACTAACTCCACGTACTTTTTACTTATAAGATGTAACTAAATATATATTAATTATAAATTAAAACTTCTCTAAACATTTTGAATAACTCTTTTTTTTTATTGTTTTTTAATTTAATGGCCTGATTTTGCGATGACAGTTTGAATAACTCTATCCTTTACCAGACGCATCCGCCATCTCCCTTCTCTTTCTTTCCCATCTCTTGACTTTGACGTTGACAGTAGCTTATTCAGCCAACATGATATTTTACAATAATTAAAATATTAATTATGTTATTATTTATTTAAATTATAATTATTTTTAATAAATATATTTTATATCTTCGTGTTTTATCTACGGTATATTACGTCACTTTAACATTACTTGGGAACAGAACGCGTAATTAAAGAACTGAACTAAACTATTATTTATAAGATTGTATTTATCTTAAGCTATAAATTAAATAATATTAAAAATTATATTTATAATATTTTGATATAAGTGATTATTATTCCTTATTTAATTAATTATATTATTCACCTGCAGATTTTAGTTCTAGTAAGGATCGTTACAAGACAAATCAATACTATTACAATTCTAATATAAGAACAAAAATATGTATTATCGGAGGCCGTGCAGCGTCACATCGTCTGACTGTAAATGCGTACTAGTAATAAATAAGGCAAAGCGCAGAGTTGAGTTCCGCCACTGAACAATATCTCGATAATTGTGCAGTGCATGGGGAACCAATTGTCTTAATTCAAAATTTCTTCCGCCTATCCTGCTGTTTGCGAGACACAACGTGAAGCTAAATAAGAGGCATATTTATAACACACCGGAGTACTATTGTATTGAAGAAAGAATCTTGAACTTGACCTTTCTGTTTCTACATATCTTTAAAACTTTACTTTTCACCTCAGGAACGTATGAGAGATTAAAAATGTAAGCCTCATACTACTAGTGTATGAAGTATAGGTGTCTAAAGACGTCATTAGTTTTAAATCTTAATTGTACGGACATAAGTTCTATTGTTTAGTTGATTAAGGCTTAGTCATACTCTTCTAATAATTCATATAATAAACACATGTTTACTTGAAAGGAATTTAGCTAATGGAAAGCAGGTTCAGTTCCCTGTTCAAGCTTAAAATACGGTTATTAAATTGATTTCTTTGTCAGTTTCACGCTCTATTCCGTAATTAGCAGGGTAAACAGAGACTATGTGATGTCAAAATATATACACTAATACTTTGTGTAGATCAAAAATTAAATAATAAAAACAAAAAAAAACTAATATTAAAATAATTTCATTTTGTCACAGAACATACAGACGAAACTGCTGGAATTACAAATTTGATGTATGACTTGAAGTTTGGTAATATACTAATAAACTATTAAGTACTTGAATTTTTACGAGAACGGAAAAAAAAGATCGATTATGCATTTTAAGGTATATGCAAACAAAAATGTGGACAAAAAAAAAAAAAAAAATCAGCTTCAAGCTGTACCCCCCACAAAGCAGAGAGGGCGGAGGGAACCTAATGTTAAGATACTCCGTTCCCAACTTATTATGTGGGGAACGTACTAAAATGATCTTGATCGAAAAATAAGACGGAAAGCGCCAACCGAAAGTAAATACACATGTATTTACTGTAGGTTCAAGCGTTAAAAAAAAGGATTCTTTATTAGAGAAATAGTACAGTAAAAATATTCTGTCTACCTAAAATAATATTGTTTATTCATATTCGATTTGGTATTTACCAAATAAACACTGTTATTTTAATTACTTTTTGTTATTCTCAATAGTTATAGAGTTAATAGAAACAAGGTGCGGCGTTGGGTTCCACTACAAAACATGCCATTCTTCGAGAATTCATCTGAAAACGATTAACTAAGTGTCTTGATAGGAACGGAGTGTCACAATACTAGATTCAAGTCAAATAAAAAAAAGGACCTTCATTATTTGTATGTAATTCTCTCATAAACCCAACCAAAAAAATTCAAGACTTCATCAACCTCTATACTACACTACGCTTGCAATTTTGAAAACGTTCATTTTGAGTCCGAGCACGTGACTTTAATACTTAAGTTTAGTATTTCGCTACAGAGAGATCGAGTTGAAATGAAAATGTTTGTTAGTTTTACTTTTTGGCAGTTTTCTTGGAAGTTAAAGTTAATTTAACATGATATACTTACTGCCTTATAAGTATTTTATATACTTATTTAAAAAAAAAAACGTATAAAAATTTGAACGTAGCGGGACTCGAACCCGCGCCTCCTGGAAACCGACCAGGTCGGTCGGAAAGTTGCACGTACTAATTTTATATTTGAGTGGCATAACTCAACGCCGCGCTTTGTCATGTAACCTTTGTGAAAAATCAATACATTTGTAACAGCCAAATTAGTTTCATAATTAAAAGTTATTTATTAAAGCCAATATAATCAGTTTTGCCGCTGAAATATTGTTTGTTATTAATTTTATTCTAATTAAGTTATGGATATTATTAATGAATCTCGTCGTTTGTTACTTCAATTAAAAGTTATGATAGTATCAAAATAATAACATCCATTTCTCCCAAATGAAAAAAGGAGGCATGATGAAATAAAAAAAGTGGGCAATAAAAATAAAAGGTATATTACTTATTGAGAAAACGTATAAAAATTTGAACGTACGTAACGGGACTCGAAGTTGACTGGTCGGTTTCCAGGAGGTTCGAGTGCCGCTACTTTCAAATTTTTATATATACGTGTCAAATTTTTATATATATTTTTATATATATGTGTCAATGTTCTTTGAAATTTGAAATTTTTTCTTTTCGGAATGTGAATTAATACTTTAAAAATGTTAAAAATAAAAGCTATATTTCCACAAATAGGAATCGAACTTAAAACTATTTATCTTACGTATTATTTCTTTCATTATGTCATACAGTATCCTTTTCATTCCGTTTCGAAGTATAGCCATCATAAATTTTGTTGCTTTTTTCTGCCGAATTCTGTACACATAGCATATTGAGTGGCAAAACTCAACGTCACGAGTACCATAATATGATTATTGTACTCGCGATGATTATTCCATGAACATATACTTGTTAGAATAATGATTTTTTCGTAACAAGTTCGATTTTCGATTTTGATTCGATTAGAAGCTTTACTTCAAAACAAATATAAAAAAAGAACAACAACATAAACAAAACTACTTGTTGTATCAAATTTTACAAGGAAGTAGGTGGATAATTTACCTATTAACTTATTATGTGGCCATCACTGATGTAAATTAACACGTCCTGTCAATTCATTACAGTGTATCTCATCATCAGTCAGTGTAGTGTTCTCATGTTTTTTTTATAAAATTCCCACTTTACGTACAGTTGCAAAGGAGAGAGAGAAAGAGAGTTCGATTCCCACTCGATTATATGATAAAAATTAGAAGTGTGACGTTGAGTTATTACTCAATCTGGTACCTAGAGTTAAGTTAGTTTCCCTCTATCTACGCACTATGTGCAGGTTACAGCGTGAAGCCAACAAAAGTGAACAATATGATCACAGTTCAGATCTCAGTTGATATTGTCCCGATATCTGTACGTTACCGCTTATATGTGTCAATATTCTTTGAAATCTGATTGGCGATAAAAGAGTAACATTTTGGCGTTCTCATAGATAGATGATTGCTACTTGACAAATAAAAACTAAAATAAGTGAATTCTTATGTAATCTAATATAGACATAGAACTGGGCCTGTACAAGTAAAAAATCTATCAAAAGTAAACATTGTTTTTTACCAAAAGGAAATAGAAACACCTTTTCTATTTGAGAGGATTACAATTGAAGTCGCTACAGGTATATCCATAAAGATCTTATAGCAAAAAAGTATACAACGATATAATGTAACGAATGTAAGGTAAGATTTCGATAAGCTCAAGGCTTTTCAAATTTGCGTGCTAATAAAGCAAATCTAAATTTTAAGCTATTATACTCAATAACTGACTGAAACGTCGTAAATCGTCTTATGAAACAATAAAATTTTGATTTTCTTCGAAAATTTACGACATTGATAAAAGTTATTTGCTTTACTTTATCGTTTTTTAAGTCAATTTATTTTATTGAAATTTCAATAACATTATTGTTTGAATAATTTAAAGATTTTATCTCGTCATTAACCTAGATTGTTAACTACATATAACAAATTCAAAAGACATAAATGAATTTATTTTTCAATAGCCTTAATAAACTATTTTATATTATATTTAAATACTTTTTATTTTTCTGATTGGGAATACAATCAAAAATTATTTTATATATCAAAAGAGAGTTTGTCGTGAGATCAAAACTAAACTGGCCATTTCTAAGCTTCTCAGAATTTGATTCGTTTGTGAATATTAAATCTATATAAATGTCACCTACACACGCTTCTGTAGAATATATTTGGCATAAAGCTCGAGGACCTACGCCAAATGACTCCTAAGGGCGGTTTTTTTCAACGCATGAGCGATGCAATAAAATTTTAAATGGTATGGTGGTGTAGCGTTGATTAAAATGTATACACTCCCGCTTTTATTATTATGGGTTTAAATATTTTAATTATGCACGGGCGGAAAGTGTGACTGTAAAAGCCGCAGGTTGGGTTCGATACCCGTTCGAGGAAATTAATCATTTGATGCTCTCATTTTCTTCGCTCTGGTGTCAAGGCGAAAGCGCGGCATTGAGTTCTGCCATTCAAGGTTCCCAGGCTGTGCGTGTAAGGAAGTACCTACGAAACCGCACAGTAGTGGAGTGCCATGAATCCAGATGGTGTGAATGACTTGAGTTTGTGACGTACTGTGCGGTGAGAAAGTTCGGAGGCACGTAACCTTGTCTGCAGCGAGATACCGTGCCCTCCCCAGAATTCTAAGGGCGGCCTGAACTTGAGGATTCAGGGAGAGATTCTCCAACACCGGAGGTGCTGGTAAGTGGTGCTGTCATCTTCCAGAGTGAAGTGGTAATGACCCGGTCAAGGCCGCCGTGACGTTTTCCACTTTAAATACGGAGGTTATAGATTCGATTTCCACACGTATGAATAATTTGATATTTTTACCTCCTGACGTTGGCAACAAGGCAAAGTGCAGTGTTGAAGTTTGAAATATTCGGCGGAATGAGGCAGAGTGTGTCTTGTCACGAGTTCCCTTTGGTCAAGAAATTATTAAAACGTAATCTGTAATAGTTAGTAATTTTCAGTAATATTAATTTATGTAGTGACGACGTTCTTTTGTTCCACTTTCTTGAAAAAGTAGCAAATTAATATTTACAGTTGTCGTTAAACACAGCGTGACGTTGAGTTACGCTGTCTATTGTAAGGACCAGAATAAAAAAAAACACGAATTATTCTCTACTTTCTTCTACCCTAAACAAAACTCAGCCCGCAACTTAAGCTCTAACTGTACCAATATTCTTGAGTAATTTTAGTCAAGACCTTTATACACAGTGTAGGAATCGTCATAATTACAAAGACAAGTTACATACTCGGAGGCTGTTTGACTTGAGGATTACACTGTACAAGCAATTGTGGTTGAAAGATTACAAAAGTTAAGTATATGAAAGGGTACTGTGTATGCTTATGTTTATATATGTTTATATAACTGTATATGTTTATATGAATTTTAAGATTTGATACTGAGATAATATCTATCTTTTGAGGTTTTTGGGTCTTGTTCTCTTAGCCTAGCATCTGTTCTTGTCATTGTTACATAATTATCATCATTTTTTAATGTACTGTAGGATTTCTATACATATATGTGGTATATTGTATTTATAAAATAGTTAAGTAACATATTAAGATTTTGAAATAAAATAAATCGGACTCTCACTAGGTTCCCTTGCATTATCGTACAACCACTTCTTCTATCTCCGATAACAAGTAAAAGCGCGGAACTGAGCTCCGCAATTTAACACACAATGTCTAGAAAATTTAGTGGAAAGCGGGGAACGGAATGTTTAATATTAATTAGGTTCCCTTTACATTCCCTGCTGCGGAACAGAAGTATCTTAGAATTATTTTTCATTTCCTTGTAAACATTGAGTTAAGTTAGCGCAGTAGGTATTAAATAGGTCATTAGCCTGTCTCTTATCAGTAATACAGCAGTTGGCAAGTACCCAATATCGCTGGGCGTTTATGTTATAGTACTGGGAAGTAAGCAAAACTTAAACACATTTTCAAATACTCATAGGCTTATATTTTAATTAATAAGAGCTCCCTATTAAATGTTCAAAATTTTATAATTTTTTGAGGTTGTGCTCAAGAAATATAGTGCAAAAATGATTTCCTATATCTATAGGACCAAAAATATTAATTTCATGTATATTTTTAGATATTGTGTGCATCGCATAGGAGTAAAACTAGTCTTATTACGAGAGCAAGGAAATGAAAATAATAATAAAAATAATGCCCAGACCCTCGCGTTTACAGTAGAAAGAAAAGTTTATACAATAAAATCCAGATTTCAATTTCAATTTAAATTTAAAAATGAAATTTTGTGAATAAAGTCAATCTAAAATTTGACTTGCAAATATTATTTGTAATAAAATAAACAACACTTTTACTACAATATTTTTTTTTTCACGTAAAAACGATGAAATTGAGTTTATATATTACGAATATATGCACGTATACAAATCCCAGTATTCAAAATTACAATATTTGATGAACAAAAAATATTTAGTAGAAATATCCCATGTTCCATGACTGAAAATAGAATGGTTATTTTTTAGCACAATGTTTTTTCAGTGTTAAGACACTCCGTTTCCCCCTTCCTGTTTCCCAAATTCTCAAGTGGCGGAGTTCAGCGCCGAGTTCTAACTCATTTTGATTTGATTCAGCATTTTGATAACGACCAAACAACGAAATGAAAATTTCATTGAGTGGGAATCGAACCTACAATCTGTCACGCTCACACACTTATGCCTCTTCGTCGCGACTGATCTCAATATATAAATCGATGTATATAAATATATTTAAGTAGTTTTCATTTCCCTGGCTTATTATGAAAGAAAATGCGTGAAGCTGTAGAAATAGAGTAAATAAGCCTTTGTTATATTAATGTCGTTAGATGGGATTAATATTTTTGACCCTCATGTAAAATATGGCGGTCGAAAATATAATATTATCGCTTCTCTTCTATACTTTTATATAAATTATTTGTATGTTTGTAGTGAAAAAACATAAATACTACAAAATATTCATCATCAATAAAATGTCTTTCATCGCATGCGCTGCAGAAACTGTTAAAGATGGAACAAAAAAAAAATTCTAAAAAATTAAAGAACAAAAATTTCGCGATACCCTATGTCCTACTATTGACGAAACAGTCACTAGTTTACAGTTTAATATTAAATAGAATTTTCGACTATAATCAGAGCAATATATCCATTCCTTTATATGAAATTGTATCAAAATCCAAATAAATAATTTTGTATTTAACACTATTTTAATATAATTTTTTTAAAATTATGTAATTGAGTGATTTTTGATCATTTATCGCATTTTTTTTTAGTATAAAAGTTTTGATTTATTTGTTGGTTTATAGCAGTGTATATTATCTTATTTCAGTTTGCATGTTTCAAGCAAAAATAATACCAAAATGTAAAAATAAAGGCTTTAATTATATGAAGAATAAAGTTGATTTTTCAGATCTCTTTATTGTTTTATAATTGTATATTAATAGATATACAATTAAAAATGCAATATACCTTTTATTAAAAATTTATAACGAATCACACGATGGAAAAAATGATATTTGAAAGCAACTTATAGATAAAACTGATGTTGTACAACAACACGAACAAGCGATTCATAGGAAAAGGCGACAAAAAGACAATAAAAATTATGACTTTATTATCCACTTAATATAAAAGTTTTAAAAAAAATTTCAAATTTAAACTCTACACTTAGTAACCAACTAGTTAACTCATATCTCTTATATACCCATGCAGGCATTAAAGAAATCTTCAGGCATATAAATCAACTTAACTGCACGTCTACTGGCCTGCCTCCATAGCTTGGTCACGCCAGTTGGCAAGAGGCCAAGAGCGCGCGTGGACACTGAAAGATATTTTGCGCTCACTAATGAAAATGATGAAAAAATCCTTCGGAAAATATATTCAAATCTGAAATCTGAACCTGATGCATAATTCATTTTTTTTCAGGGTAGGCAAAGGGAGCCCAGTGTTAAGATACTTCGTTCCCCATCGTTTTGAGCAGCGGAACTTAATGCCAGTAGTGATGGGAACGAAGTGTTTTAGAACTAGGCTCCCTGCTGCCCTATATACTGCTATGGTATAGGAAATATATCTATAAGCTGGTATCGATCTCACAACCATTTATGTACAGTTAAAGTCTTTCCAACTACGCTGGGATGCTTTTATTGTAAAACTAGCCAAAAACAAGAAACATGAGCCAACATTTTTCGCTCCTAATTGGCCTGGCTTGTTTTTCCAACGATAGGAAATATCAATATATCTAAAAATCCTTTGCGCAGTAAAAGGTCAATGCGTCAAAAAATTTAAGGATCCTTATTTATGTTTTTAGAAAAATATTTATTTCTATATATACTCGTACTGTATAATATATACACACGATATTTGATTAAGTTAAAATTTGTATTAAACAATTTTTCTAAATATAGTATAATATTTCTCTGTCACCCACTCTCCGTCTTTTATACATTCTATGGTTTGCTTATATTTTTTTAACTTTAAGCATATTATACTCCTAGCAAGGCAGGCAGAGGTAAGATTCTGTGTTCATCACTTTTTAGTCCAAGTTTAAAGAAATGACGTTTAGAGGTGAGTGTACCTAAACGCCGCAGTCTATCTTGATGTCAGCGTATTCAAAAAATAGCCTTCACATTTTTTTTCCTTTTCCCATTCCATTCATACGAGAAAAAAACTCTTAAAATATTACATTTTTCATTCAATGCTTATATTGATACTAAAACGAACCTTACCGAGCATAAAGATGTATACTATAAAGTCACACCTTATGTGACAGAATATATACAGCCTGTGCACATAGCTCAATACACCCTTTTAGTGTGGTAAAGTAAGTATAAATATTTTTTTTTATCAGCTCCCACTCTGTTTTCCGCACTCAGCAGGGTAGGCAGAGGGAACCTAGTATTAAGACACTTCGTTCCCCACTTTCCAACAAATTCTGGAGGTATTAGTAACGGAACTCAACGCCGCGCTATGCTCCGACACTAGAGCAATGGAAATATAAATTTAACAAAAATTTTTATTTCCTCGAGTGGGGATCGAACCCATACCCAGTCGCGTTTACAGTCACCTGTTCCACGACTGGCCTCCATATGACAGAGGTCAATACAGGGTGTATTGACCTCTGTCATTTGGTGATGTAAAGTGAGTACAAATATTTGACCTAGAAATCCGAGCTTCCGGTAATGGATGGACCTACGCTGCCTTTGTTTGCATATCAGTTGCTTTATTGATGTTATTGTTTTATGCCTTCATTGATGTATGAAAATTATTCAATATATATATTTTTTAATATTTATTTTATATATAAGAGATAAAATTATTACTAAGTATGGACTTAGTTCATATTCAATGATATTTTTTTCGTATCGTTGCTGCCAGCGATTTGTACGTGTAATGTGTAAAAAACAAAATAAAAAACATAATACTTGGTGTATCATTAGTAGATAATATATGTATACTTATAACAATAAAATAATAAATATTTTATTCCCTCGATTGGGATTCAAACCTATAACCGTCTCGTTTACAGTCACTTTGCCACCGGACTACGACGGCCTAGTATATTCACATATACGACGTGACGGTTATAGGTTCAATTTCCATTGGAACGAATGAATTATTTAGCATTGCATTTAGCATTTAAGTAGCGATACATACCACGATGTTAAGTTCCGTCACTTAATACGTAATGATTTGAAGTTCATGTATAACTAAGGTTAAAATAAATTTTATCTTTACCTTTATATAAAATATATATAATACAATACATAATTTTATTATATAAGGGTAATAAATTTTACATTTCTAAATATAAATTGTTATATAAAAAAATATAATAAAAACATTCTTCCCACGGAACAAGCTAGGCTAGGGCTCCAGAGAGAGGAACCTCCGAACAATAAGCGCCATCTCAAGTCAAAAGCCTTCTGTATGAAATTCTTGATCCAACAGCTAAGCAATAACCTCTTAAGATGTTGATTGAGGCTGTTCGCTATTAAACCGTATTAATATATTATTAACAACAGCCAACTTTGAAGTGTCGATTTTAATAAATAAATAGTGAGGTGTAATAAATAGGAATTTCAATAACATATATGGTACATGTACAAATAAAAAAAAAACACATAAGAAAATACCTGTTTCAATGACTAAATATGCTATCAAATGTTCAGAATTTTTTGTAACTTAGTAACATACAAAAATATATATTTTTTCTAACCTACATTTAGAAAATATTACATTTTAAACAGAAATTAATTCCAGAAACGTTCTGCGTTTAATGAAGCCATTACACCAACAAGAGGCCTCTAACCGCTAATTCTGGTATTCAAATAATTGACCCATATTAAAAGTGCTTTAGCTTTACCGCTTAGAAGTAAATTATATTGCGTAATATTTATGACATTTTTTATAAAATGACAAAGTTAAGTAGAGTATATATATTATTTTCATACTAGTTTTTAATTTTCTTTGCCTTCAGGACACATGGTATGGACAAGGTAAACTAAAAGCTTTTTCTAGTGTCAAGACACTCCTTTTCTGTAAAATAAATGTATCATTTTATACTTTAAAAGGAACTAATTGGGAAAAAGAAGGATCCAATTGAGTGACCTTCTGTCCTTTAACTATTTTAGGTACCTCTGAAGAAAAAAAGGAACCCTTTTAAAATCACTTTGTTATACACCCGCCCGACCATCTGTTTGTCAAGAACCTTTATCTCAAGAACGTTTGACGTGTTGATATTCTAACCAAATACTCAGGTCTACGGTCCCTTCATTTCCTGATAAAATCATATTTCTACAATAACTTTAAAAAAAATGCGCAAAAACGCGTATTTCGGCACTATAAATGAAATCAAAATTAATAGTTCAAATCAATTCAAAATACTAGCGGTTGACCTAGAATTATGAAATTTGGCAGCTAGCGTCTACAGGTAGTAACTAGTTCAGAAAAAAATCTGAAGCTGTACATTTGAGGTAGTAGTAGCAAAAAATAATGGCCTAAGACTAACGGCTTTAATGAAGATGAAACAACATCTTTATTAAAGCCGTTAGATCACGTGAGGTATCAGATGAAAGGGCTCTAGCTAAGCTTGAATTTCGGAAAAAGCTCGAGACCTCCAATTTTTATACGGAACTTTCGGTGGGCGAGCCCAACACGCGCGTATCCAGTTTTATATTTATCGTTTCTTCCTTTATTTAAACATAAAAAAGTATAACTTCATATAATTAACGCTTAAAAGACAAAAATATGATAGATATTTCATAAATTGTCAGTCATCTCATGTCAAAAAAAATCAATCTGTAATTTAGAAACGTGTAAATATATAATATGTTAAGTAAACTGCAACAGCAACAATGACATTCGTTTGTAAAAATGTTCTTTGTCAAAAAATATCGAAAAAAGTTAATAAGTAACTTTTAATTTTTTTTATGTTTCTCAGGTAATTGTTTACCTAAAGAATAAATATAGGTATACATTGTTTACCTAAAGAATTCAATTTAATTAAATAAAAAACAATAAAAAAAAAACAACAAATAATGATGATTCCATTTCAGTGTAGTTCAAGTTTAATAGTAACATTTATATGAACCAAATTCATAATTGCCATTCAAATTAGGTTCCCAAACTTTATTGGCTTAAATGACCTACTTCCCTAATTATGATGCAACTAAAACAAAGCCTTCGAATGAATTTTATCTCGTCTTGATATATTTTTCAGTCTTATGTCATTTCAGAATAAAACTATAGATTTTTCTCATAGTATTTAAGTAAATGTTTAATTTTAGTAGTATTAAATAATAAATAACAGAAAAAATATCGATTTTTATAATATTTTTGTACTATTCTAAAAATTATTGTAAATACTAATTATATTAAAATATTATACAATATTTTAAAAGTGACCTGGATTTACAAAAATATACAAATAACATTCTTACATTTACATATATGTAACTTACCCTATCATTCCTTACAAAGGGACAACGAGCTAGCCAGGCTTGTGCCACGCAGTATCGAACCTTATACCCTTCTGCAACATGTGTTAGAATCCTGCGCACCGTACAAACACTGCCACTGTAGTCAAATATTAGTTATATATGGAAATTTAAAGCTTTTTCAAACGCGAGCGTTACCTTCGAACTCCCAACGCGGACTACGGTTTGGCCTGAGTAGTGATGTTCTAGCTTGTCATAAGGTTGACAGATTAATCATCGTAGGCTTAACCAAATAAAATATATATTTATTTTTTATAAAAGATTTATTTTTGAAATATTTTTTCTTTCAGTCGCTCATATGATACCAGAGCCAAAGCAAGCCAGACTTTTGTTATTTTATAAAAAAAATACAAAAATGCCTGAAAATCTCAGTGCAGTGTTGGGTGCATGCACCCAACACTGGTTATTAGAGAATATGGATCTTGCGTGGTGTTTACTTTGGCAGTTATTAGTTAAAAAAAATAGTACCTAACTTTCGTTACGAAAATCGTATCGTTAAAAAAATATTAAAAATGTTGTTGCAGGTTTTATATGTCTTAAACAATTACATATCCACATACAGAGATGTACATATATGAGTAATATGGGCATAATCGTTTGACCCTGAGCTAGACAGTTGTGGGTTCGCTTCCCACTCAGAGGAATATAATATTTAATATTTTCATTTCCTCGATTTGATAACGAGGCATGTAATGTCGTTGATTCCTGCTACTCAACAGGCAATGCCTCAGGAATTTGGCGCCACTCAGGAGCCCATCTCAATATTTCGAAAAGTAGAACAAAAGGGTTTTCGTATTCCCTCTGCGTATACTAAGCGTATACTGTGTATACTATTTTCTGCGATAAATAAAGGCAAGCTAGCGGTAATTTGCTCTCTTTTCCTATTTATAAGCATTACGTTTAGGGACTGTCACAGCATCAACATACGTACTATAAATGTTTCTACAACATAAATAAATGGCTTTATCGATACAATTATCGTGTCGCATCCCCATAGATGTACTGAACATGCGCACTAAAGCAGACGTAGCCCCCAAATAACCGCCGCACTTTGCGGTAAATTATACGGATAGAAGTAAACTACATTGATAGTTTGAAAAGTATAAAAGTTTTGGGTATTTTAAATGATTGAAATACATTAAAATATTATTGTTTTATTGAAAAGAGTTTAATTTTTAATCTTTTATGCAGTACCTTACATCTACACATAAATTAAAACATCATTCGTTTGAATTACGAAATAATTAATGATACGTTGGGTACGTTACATTGTGAGGTAACGAAAATAAAATTATAATATTGTTATCGAGAAAATTAAAATACTGTTCATCACAGTCATTTCTGTCTATAAGAATACTAGATTTAAAAAAAATCAGTTTTATTTTAACTATCCACAACTTTCAGCTTGAACGTATTTTATTACTCAGTGTTGTAGTTTTGAACCACATTTCAACAAAAGTTAGTATAAAAATGATATATCATACCAATGAAAGCTCGAAACTTTATCTGCGTGAACTATGAAACGTAAAGTCCCATGTTTTTTGGGTTCCATATTTTTTTATGAAAAAAGGTACCTTCAGATTAGAGAGAGAGAAAGATCACTTTGTTGTCTATTTGTTTATCTGTTTGTCTACCTGTCTGTCTGTCTGTCAAGAGTCCTTATCTCAGGAAAGCTTGAAGATGTCAGAAAATATATATGGGCATTTATATCGCATAAAACGCATATTTCGATACTATAAAGGGAATCAAAATTATAAGTGTATTTCTGGTTGACCTAGAATTATGAAATTTGGCAACTAGCATCTACCTGTAGCACAAGTTCAGGATAAAATCTGAAAAATAATCGCCTTAAGAGGAGGCAAAATTTTGTGTTAAAGTCGCTAGTTTAAGTAAGGTATCATATGAAATTGCTCTATCAGCTAAGCTAAACTTGAATATCCGAAAAAGCTCCGAGAGCTAAACCTAGAGCCTAGCTCTAGCGAGACCTCCAATTTTTGTACGGCATCTTTGGTGGGCGAACCCGACTCCCGCTTGTCCTGTTTTTTTTTTAATTTTTTGTTTCTCTAGTGCATGTTCTCCATATTCTCCATGGATTCTTCATGCCAAACTTCAGAAATCTACGCCGTGGAAGAGTTTTATATATTCCTATAGATATTAAAAAAATTGAGTAGAAATCGAACCTACAATTATCGTCAAGTAACACACGAGATCGTTTCGTTGAAACTTGTATTCGTATGCAACATTTGACAGTCTTACGCAATGCTGTGAACGTTTAAGCTGCAACGAAATTAAGTTTTCGCTACATTGCATCGTAGCAGTATTACAGTGGATGTGAAAATAATTTTATTTTTTAATAATAATAATAATAAACTCTTTATTGTACATTCAAAAAAGTATATTGGTTATGTATTTGGTTTTGTAAAAATGGTTGTTATTTCTATAATGGCATTAATTATTTAATATAATATTTAATGCCAGAACTAATCTATGTTTAGTAAGTTAACTTTAAGAGATATTTGTAATAATGCATTTTGTGACAAAAAATAATTGAAAATTGCAAGTAAATTGCATTTTTTATTTGATTAAAATATTGAAACTTACGAGTTATTTCGCAAGTTATTCCATCATCAAGGAAATTTTACGAAAATATGCTTTGGCATTTATAGCATGTGATTTGAACGTATATTTTTTGAGAAAATGTAAATTTAAAATAATTCGACACTCCGAATACTACGGGTCTTACCGCCGATTTCGTCCTCGCAAGCAGCCATGTAGCGCTTGTATTTTCTCTAAATTATTGAATGTATAAATTATATTAATCATATTATTCATATTAATTATCTTTTGGAAAACGCAGCATAATAAAAGAATTATAAGCGATACGCGGGCGAAGCCGCGATTGGACCGCTAGTAACACTCGTATAGTAGAAACTACTAGTGTCTCTCTTTCAAAATTTACCTAACTTTATTTTTTTTACTTTATAGGTATAGATTTCTAGCATTGTTTCTAAAAATACATTCATACATATGGATATAGTTCAAACATCACAATTTTCGTATGAAAAAGTTTGTGAAATATCAGATCCGTCCATAGTAAAAAATTTTGCATATGCTCCTAAAATAAGCACTAGCAGTTTTCGCGTACAGATTTTTTCTTTTTTTTTATGGTAAAGACACGGCAAACGAGCGTTCGGGTCACCTGATGGTAAGGAATTACCGCCGCCCACGGCCCCGTGCAGCACCAGAGGAGCTACAGGTGCGTTGCCGGGCCTTAAGGTAGGTTGGGCGCCGGAGCCCGGCATTACTTGATGCGAAACGCAGTGGCATAAACCCACTACTTCACGCCAGTTTTAAATGCCGGGGGTGGTAATGATCCGGTCGAGTCTGCCCATGCGTGTTGCCATTGCTGGCGACGTGACTCTACCACACGTACTTTAGTCGCCTCTTACGACACCACCAGTACCAGGATGAGCCTATTCTAGGCCGGGATCACACGGCAACGATTAGATATACGTCGTAACGTATATACGTAACGGGATTTGATTAGATATACGTAATATATGTAGGTATGTAAGGTTTGTAATAAAATATAATATTATTTAAATAAATCTAAATCTTTTTGATAGCATAAATGCGTATTTCGCCACTATAAAGGGAATCAAAATTAACAGCTACAGCTAGCACCTAAAAGCAATATTGCATCAAAATTTAATTATTACCTGTTTAGTACAATAACTTAAGTACTGAATTAAGTGAGTGAGATAAGTATCTCACATATACGAAGGCAAGCAAACGGACCGGAGACGGTGAGTGGGAACATAGCATTAAGACTCTGTTTTCCATTTTAATCCTATTTTACGAGATATAACGTGTTCGAGTAGCATATCTCAATGCTTTTTATAGTTACCAGAGTAAAAATATTTAACCCCACCCCCTAAGGTGGGATTCGAACTCACAACCGTCGCTTACTATGACAGACTATGGTCACTGTGCCTTCGTGGAGTAGCGAATCTTAGGTAGGTCCATTGTTTCCAGAACAACATTCAATTAGCATTGTATGAAAATATATTGAAGTTCGAAATAACAGCGAGCGAACCAAACCGAACGAGCCTCTAGGGAGTCTTTAAATAAATATCTGTATACTTCTACAACTCATCGCTTGATTTATTTTGCAATATACTATACATTAATTGTATATTATTGTACTTTTTTTGAAGATTTCGAGACATTTCTTATTTAGAATGTAACGTAATAGTTCGTCACTTCTAGTGGAAATTGAACTCGGGATGACAATGGTTGTTGGTCTACTTATCACAGTATTAGTATCATATTAAATATTTAAACAACTCAAGATATTGAGCGAGAGGCAGGCCTCTTGGAGACCGCCCAAACCATCTGGCCCCTAAACCATGTATTCTCATCAACCGTGGTCATTTTTATTTACAACTTTTTTACATTTTTCATGCATAACATTTTAAAAAAGTTATTCAACTAGCAACAACATGCAGGATAAGGAGTAACGCTTGGCTAGAGAGGTAGGTAGGTATAACTAATATTGATTGTCTACTTTCTTTAAATGACATGAAGCTCAGTGTCTGGGATTTGCGACCACAGGCACAGACCACAGGCAGGTTTAGGCTTCAGGGTTCCCTTTACTGTAACAAACACTCGCATTCACTGCTCTGGCCCAATATAACTAATTCACACATTCATAATTAAAATAATAATGGATTAATTAAATAATCAATTATCCGAATAGTCGAGGTTATGTGGCAGAGTACGAGTAATACTGTTAACCACACCAGAGCCAAGACTTCACATAGATAATTATAAATAGGTCTTAACCACATTTATAATTACAATAATAATTAATTAGCTAAATAGTTAATTATCCTAACAGTCGAGGTTAGTCAGTGGTAGAGCACGAGTAGTACTCCAATATAATCAATAATAATCGATTTTTTTTTGAGATTACAACTTATATAAATATAAAAATATAAAAAAATAAAGTAAACTTTGGTTAAAAATATAAATTATAATAAAATAAAAAAATATATGTCGCCCCGATCCTTATTTTGGTGTATGATTATATTGTCGATGTAGTTATTTCAATAGCTTATTTGTGAATTATTGCATTGTAATAAAGTTACATTACATTGTACTATTTTAATAAGTTGTAATCTCAAAAAAAAAACGATTATTATTGATTATATTGAACTACTACTCGTGCTCTATATATATATATATATATATATATATATATATATATATATATATGAATATATATGAATGAAGCAGGCAGAGGAGGCCTAGAGTTAAGACACTTCACTCCCCACTTTCCTCCGAATTTCGAAGGCATTGCGTGTTGAGTAGTGGAACTCGTCAAAAGAAAAAAAATCCTAGTTAAACATTTCATTTCATCAAATCGGTATCGAACCCGCAATCTGTCGTGTGCCCAAGCGCATGTGCCCGTCTGCCAACGGCTCTGCGACTGGCCTCAAATATTATACATTTAAATATTCTATTACAATTTCCTTTGTTCTATCATATCTAGCTAAGGTGGGAGAACAAGCGGAATTATTGGGTATACCACATTAAACATGTATCCAATTTGGATATGCAAATTAGACGATATCTTGATCATTTATCTAAAATACGCACTTAGTTTGGTTCTGCTTAGATATAATATGTTCTTTCCTTGTTTTTGTTATGTGTGGTTTTGTGTTACACTACCCAGTTGAATCGTGTTTCAGAAATGGTCATAAAATGTTTATTCTTTGTTTTGACAGATTTTAGAGAATAAGAGAGAGTAGATATAAGAAAAAATAATATCAAATCAGCTTCACACGCCACGGCCTCTAACCATAAAAACAATATAAGAAACAAAATCGTTATCTGACCTTAAAAGCTATGAAGAAAAACAAAATACCTAAAATTAAATAAAATTTTTGTCCTAGGTATTTCCACGTCCTTAGAAGCGCCATACGTCCTGAAATCGATAACAACTGCAATACGATAATCATTATGCGCTATTTAGGAATCCGTAGTGTGGAACCATAAAATATTCGTACATAATAACTATACGCTTATGACTTTGATTGTTTCGTGACATGGGTCGAAATGAGCTTATAAAATTATTGGTTCAGTGAAGGCTACATCCTTACTATGTCACGCAGTGAATTATATTTTTTTATTATTTTAGCTTCACGCCAATCCTACATATAGTAAGGGTAAGCCAAAGAGAAATGATAGTGTCAAGACACATCGGCCTCACGATATACTAAAAAAAATAACTTTATGATGTATTCTGCCCATTGCAAAGAAGGTAGAGGGATCCTCGGAACTAGAGTTCTCATTAAGATACTTCCGTTCCCAAGTTCCGACGCCACCTCCACCGAATTCTTGAGGCTCGTTGAGTGGCGCAACTCAACGTCGAGCTTTGCGTTGATACCAGAGCGCAGAAATGAATTCTTTCAAGTAGAAATCAAACCCAAAACCGTCTTGTTTATACCAAGACGGCTCCGAAAAATATTTTATCAGCTTCACGCTGTATCCTGCATACAGCGTGGTAAGCAGAGGGACTCTAGTGTTGAGACACTCCGTTCCCCACTTTCCGCCGAGTTCTGAAGGTATTGTGTTGAGTGACTCAATAATATTTTGACTCTTTAAATCTGGTTTTCTTTCCTACAGAATGAGAAAGATTTATGATGATAAAAGGATACGTGGCCATCGATAAAAGATATTTTCCAAAAATATTTTAATACAAATAGCTCTTCAATGATTTGTTCTTCTTTTTTTTACCAAGCTGCGATGCAAAAAAAATTTTACATCAGTTTTCTTTACACTATCTTCATCCAAATGAGCGTTAGTTTCATCAATCAATACCAATTTAGCTATCTATCAAATCAATCTTTTTTTTTTTTTTTATGGAAAAGACACGGCAAACGAGCGTGCGGGTCACCTGATGGTAAGAGATTACCGCCGCCCACGGCGCCGTACAACACCAGAGGAGCTACAGGTGCGTTGCCGGCCTTTAAGATGGGTTGGGCGCCGGGGCCCGGCATTACCTGATGCGAAACGCAGTGGCATAAAGCCACTACTTCACGCCGGTTTTAAATGCCGGGGGTGGTAATGATCCGGTCGAGTCTGCCCATGCGTGTTGCCATTGCTGGCGACGTGACTCTACCACACGTACTTTAGTCGCCTCTTACGACCCACCAGTACCAGGATGATCCTATTCTAGGCCGGGATCACACGGCACAAACTCTTAATAATTAGGAAAAAACTACGTTAACATCTTAAAAGTTAGCAATATAGTAAGTACTCTTCAATTTTAAGATCCAGACCAACGCAAGTTCGAAACTCACTTAAGAAAATTAACAGTTTTTAATTATTCCCTTTGGTACACAATTTGATAATATGTCGTATTCAATCAGAAAGGAGAGTACGAAGTGTATTGAGATTAAATCCGCTTAGTCTATTCTCATGTATAGGGGAAATTCTCACCCATCGGTCACTAAACCAGAGAATATATAAAGACGTAGTGCGCGCAATGGAGCTTATTGGAAATTTTCAATTCTTTTTAATATTACTCACTAACTTCGTTACTTTTTTGTATTTATTCCTTTCTTTTTCCCTTACCGCTAGATATTGGACGACAATCGCTCATTTTTATAAAAAATATTAAACACTGCATACAAACTTATTAAGAACACTCATACTGTCTGAAGATAAAAACTGGACTGGTCTGATCTGGACTAATAGTAAAAGCATTATCTGAAATGCCATCTATATGTTAAATAAAAAAACCTACAGTAACCTACAATATTAGTCGGGATCACGCATGGCTTAGATGTTTTCAATATTTAATCAAGCACCGGAATTTCCCGTGGGAATTCGAACAATGAGCTCGAGCTCATTTGTAGAAAACATCTGTATAATATTATGAAGGATATCTTTTACTATGTTTTCTTTTAACTTGTGAGTGTATTGTATATTGTATTTTACCTGTGTATTGTATTTTTTTGTTTACATTCCTGGATATATGATTCGGGAAATTTAGTTTTAAACAGCGGAAATTCAATTTAAAAATTAATTAGGATGCCCCAATAGTTTGTGGATGTCTTATATATTTTCAGTACTAAAACTTAACAAAACCAAAACTGCTCGCGACAGTTACAGTTAAAATACTTTAGAACAAATTCTCTTGTAATAAATCAGACGTTTTCGAATAGCTGGATGGAAACGAGGGACGAGGAGAAATTTTTTTTCGGCTTTCATTTTGATTGAAAATAATTATTTGTTGGATAGTCCCAAGTGAAAATCAAATCCGCAAATATCACGTTCACATTAACTTATTGTTTCACTGCGCCGTGATAGCCTCTAGGTACGGAACCACAAAAATTAACATACTACGTTTCAGGGACTTTTGTGTATTCAGGTCAAATTTTAGAACAATAGATTTTTTTGGGTTTTTAATGACTGACTAAATATATCCCAGTTTTGAATGACCACATATACTTAAACAGCAGCGTTGTTTGCTTTCTTAATGATTGTTGAATATATTAGAAGCCAATTCTGATTTAGTCTGGATGAAAATATTATTTGGAAAGTGTTTGAGGTTCAATAAGTAAAAAATAAAACATTATTAATTAGTTTATTTATTATTAGTTAGTTAGTTTAGTTTTTTGGGTTCCGTATCCTTTCAGAAAAAAAGGAACCCTTATAAAATCACTTTGTTGTCTATGTTATCTATCTGTCTCTCTATCAAGAGATGAACGCTTGAAGATATCGAGTTAAGATTCAAACTATATACTCAGGTCTACAGTCCCATAATTTCCTGAAAAATCCTATTTCTATATTGACTGTAAAAAAGACAAAAGAAGAAATGAAGAGTTCTGGAGGCATTGTGTATTGAGAGAAGAAACTCAACGCCACACTTTGCCTCGTTACAAGAGCGAAAATATCTAAATATATAATACTAAAACCTCGACGACTGACCGCATATAGTCTACTAGTATAAAGATATATTTATTAGGAATAACAGTCGGGACCTCTTCAAAATGTGCAGGGTTCCTGGTAATGATTTTATTGATTACTTATAGATCCCGACTGTTAATCTTAATAAACTATTGGGCTTGTTTATTTTCTTTTTAGTTTTCTGTTTTTACAAATATTTTTTTAATTTTTCTTTTTTTAGTTAGGATTCATTATGATGATGATAGTCATGACATACCTTTTTGAAATTGTCGTATTGAGCTCTTGAATTTGGTACCCATATTGTAGTATTCCAAATGAAGTCCAATGGCATCCCACAGCCGCCATGACTGTTTTTTTTAACGTCATCTATCTAAGAACTAATACAAATCTAGCGATACCTCAAATATATAAATCCGTTCAGCGGTTCTGGAGATATGAGGTAATAAAGAATATTACATACATACAAGATACCCGCGAAAAACATAACCCTTCCTTAGCAGTCGGGAAAAACAGCATGCTAGCGTTGAAATGTCTGAAAATTTCAATTTACAAAGATAATAATATTCAAGCTTTTTATTTTATTACTTTAAGCGGCCATTCGTAACGTTTTAGTATCTACAAAATTTTATGCGGTTATTGTTTCATTTGTTGTTTCTAGGATGGATATTTTAAGTTTAATTATTCATAATATATATTTTTAGGTATTTCTTACAGAGATTTATTCTTTTGACTACTCGTATTGTAGGGCTTACTTCATGCAAGGTCGATAGAAATAGCCTAGTATATCTTTTAGTAGAAGATGTCTATTGAGCTTTAAAAACACAGTAACAAAGATACTGGAAAAATATCACAAAAAAGTAAGAGGATACTCCTGAGGGTAAGTATGAAGAGGTTAATTACAGTTGACGAGGTGAAAGAGGTAGTTGTCGCTAGAGTATCAAACTATTATGATTCCACCGTGATGCAGTTTAAAAACGTTTAACTGTTAACAACCATTCAGGCACCCACTATCTGTTGAAAACGCGGCGTTTGGTTCCGTCACACACAATGTCTTTAATTCAGGCGCAACGTGTAGAATAAAGTGTCTTGACACGTTTCTTTTTATTTACCCCACCATATACAGGATCTAGCGTGAAGCTGTGAAAAAAATGAACAGATATTAAATACATAGTACGTTTAGCTACATTTCTATGATTCTACATCGAACCTACGACCAACGCGGCTAATGAAACAACTCCATCATCGTAGCATCTATTATAAATAGAAATATACATACAATTGTTTCTCCACTATATTTTATAGTGCATGGAAGCTCATTATATTGTCGATCGTATTACTTTCAGTTGACCTGCGTTAGCCTGGTCGGGGGCTCCCGCTTGAGCTGCCATGTTAGTTGAGCAACTATTTAAAACGATGCTACTTTTATTATATGTTTATATGTACATTAACATTAACCCGGTGAGTTATGCCCGGTGAATTATAGAAAATGTATTTTTTTTGTTTAAATCAAGTCGTTTTAGTAGGCAAAGACCTGTTAGTTCTGTCCTAATTATTACATTTTTTTTATTGTTTTTATCGTTTTGAATTCAATTTTCACCCTAGGGGATGACTTATTTTCTCCTCGGAATTACTTTTGTCCTTCGTCTGATAATAAGACAAAGCGCAGCGTTTAGTTCCGTCATTCTTTAACACAGAATGTCTGGAAAATTGGGCAGGAAATGGGGAGTGGAGTTTTATAACAGTAAGTACTCTCTGTCTACCCAGCTATAAACAGAATCCAATGTAAAGTCAAAATAATGAATTAAAAAAATATTCTAAGTAAAATTTTTATCATCTTTAAAAACAATATAAAATGTACATAATAAAAAGTAGCTTTAAATAAGATTAACAAAAGCCTTTTTTTTTTCAAAAAAGAATAAAATAACCGAGCAATATTCTTTTACAATTATTAAAATTTATACAGTATCATTAAATCATAAAAAAGCTATTTGTATAATAACAATACTGTATTAAATATCAATCAGTAATTAAAATATTTGTACATGAACTCAGTTTTTAATTAAAACGATCTGAAAAATACCGTGAATTAAAAATACTGTGTAAGTTACCATTCTATACAATATACAGATATATTATTATAAAGATGAAGAGTTTATTAGGTTGAACGCACAAATCTCAGGACCTGGTTTGAATTGAAAAACGCGGGAACTTAGAATTAGTAAATAGAATACTCCGTTAAAACCCTTTCGGTTCCTACTTTTTGCCGAATTTTCCAGGCATTGCGTGTTGAGTGACAGTCTTACGCTTGTATCCCTGCGCCACAATGGCCTCTCAACAATGTTAAGATGTATTTTTTTTATTTTTCCATTTAACCATGGAAACAATGAAGTTGGAACGAATGGAAAGAACGAGTAGAGGCTTTTAACAAATATAAATAATTTTTTTACTAAGTAAAGTCGCTACAACCATACTATAAAAAATAATACAGTGCAAAACAACAAACTTTGTTTCCAATTTTGTACATGTAATTTTTTATTCTATTATTTCATATATTTTAAACAATATACTCTTAATAAATATAAGTAAATATTATATTTCAAGATTTTTGTTCTCTTAAAACGACATCTCTGCCCTCTCACAGAAATACTTTAAAGTTCCTACTTCTTATCTGTTTATATACAGGAACTAAACCTTACCATCGTATTGCTTTGTATATAACTAGATGGCGCTTTAATTTAAGAATAGCTCAACAAAATTATGTTATGAATATTCTAGATGGCGTTGTATATTTATTTTGAAAGCATAAATAACATAAATGTTATGTAATATCAGAAAATAATAGTTAAAAAAGTAAAATGAGGCCGTCTTCATACAGTAGCTACTTGTGTGGGACTGTAAAAACGACAGTTTTGGATGCGTATTCCGCTCAGGGGAACATTAAGTAAATACATATTAAGAAAGAAAAAGGCTTAAATATCTTTAAAAGTACTATTCATACACTAAGGACAACATTTCGAAATTTCGAAACTCAACGGTACGGTAACTTACAGTTAACCGTTTGAAATCTTCACATGTTCTTTTAATTGGATTTATTGAAAAAAAACAGACGACCACGATTCGGGTTTGCCCAACGGTTTCATACAAAAGTTGGAGGTCTCAAGCTTTTTATGAAATTCAAGCATAGCTTAGCCTTTTCATCTGATACCTCACTTGAACTAGCGGCTTTAATATCAAATATTGCCCTTCGTTTAAGGTTAATATTTCTTAGGGTTTCACGAAAGATGTAAAGTTTTTCTGAACTAGTGCTACCTGTAAAGGCAAATTTCATAATTCTGGTCAACCGGAAGTACCCTTATGAATTTTGATTTTCTTTGTAGTGTCGAAATACACGTTTTTTACGACTTAAACGGCCATATCTTTTTTAGGAAAGTATAGAAATACGATTTTTTTCAGAAAATTATGTGGCTGTACATTTGAGTATATGGTTTGAATTTCATTTAGCGTTCCTGAAATACAGAGATTTGACAGTCCGACAGACAAACAAACAGACAGACAGAGAGATCAACAGACAGACGGACATACGGACGGAAGGACAGACGGACGGACGGACAAAAATTGATCATAACAGACAAAACAAGTTAATAACAAAATAATAATTATTTTAACGTTTAGTATCAAAGTTCAAAATAACTTTTTACACAATTTCCTTATTTACATAACACAGTTAAGTCAATTAAAGACTTCAATTTCACTAAAAGCTTCTTTCCAATTTACCTGATGCTCTATTTAAATTTTAAATTGTGTACTTTTTCTAGGAAAATTGTGTATACCTAATTACAGGAGTGCTTTAGTCCACATTATTTCGAAAGCTTCAGTTGCAGTTTGAACTTGATTTGTATTTTCTGTTTACATAAGTAGCTTTTATTTAATAGTCGAAAGTAATAAATTTATTTTTAAATTTTGTAAAGGTACAAAAATTTAATTTTTATATTGAAATAATATATTATATTTATGTAATTATGTCAATTTAAAAATTTCGAGAGTTTATCCTAGATGGTTGACATACATATTGTTGCTATTAGCACGATGGTTGTAGATTAGATATCCAGTGAAAGCCATGAGGTCTTTCTATTTCTTATTGTCCTTTTTTTGAATAACCCAGAATTATACAGAAAAGATTGATATACACCTAAGTCAAATTAAAGTTTTATTTGTACGAACTTCTGTGCATAAATTGTTATTGTTATGTAATCTTTAAATGAGTAACATTTTGTTGTTTCAAATTGTTACCATTTGAAACAGATATTTGACGTCAATGGATGGTAAATGTGATATCATAAAACTCTGTAAATGAAACCGACTTATATAGCTAACCAAAATTATTTACTATACATATTATTTACTACGAATTTCTTTACTACGTTTTAAATGAATTACAAAATTTTGATTAGTTTAAATAAAAAAAATAATTCAGGCCAGTCGTGGCGCAGCGGCACGAAGTGTGACAGTAAGACCGACTGGTTGTGGGTTCGATCCCCACTGGAGAAGATGAAATATTTACGTAAATTTATATTTCCATTTCTTCGCTCTGGTGTCGAGGCTAAGTGCGGCGTTGAGTTCTGCCACTCAACACGCAATACCTCCAGAATTCGACAGAAACTGGGGAACGGTCTGTCTTAACACTAGGTTCCATCTACCTACCCTGCTGTGTGTGGAATACAGCGGGAAGCTGATTGTTTTTTTATTAGTTTAAATTAATTACATAATTATTTACTATAAGTATTTAGCTACGGCGTCGCCTTTAGGACCAAATCTAAAGAAACTAAGAATTGTACATGATACATTCTAGGAGCCTTCATCAATAAACGGACTGTCCAACAAAAAAAGTTTTTTCCACTTCGAGCCAGAAGTTCCTAAGATCAGCGAGATCAACCAAGCACACTCTACAGCTTTATAATATTATACTATAGCCACTATCCTATTCCACCTCCTATCCATAATAGAAGTTTCTAATATATACGAAATACGATACCACAAGAAGCAAGAAGAATGAAACCAGTTTCAAAGTAATCTCAACACTCCATTAAAACTTGTTGTATAGTGACAACTCAATTTCTTGATAGATTGTTCTTTTGAAGGCGAACTTTTATCATCCCAGAAAAGTGAAATTGTGTTGCAACATGCATTTTTTCGTCGTAAAACATTATAGTACTAGTATCTAAAAAAAAACCATTTTCATAAATTTCAAAAAAAAAAAAAATTAACAAAACGGAAAATCGACTTCAAACAACGAACTTAAAAGTATAAAATAAGTTTACATAATGTAAAACGTACTTTGATTTTGTTAATCAAAAGTAATTATAAAAAGATTATATATTTTTGAAATCGATGCCAAGGTGCCAAACAAACAGGCTTAGTAATTGGATATTGTAGTAGGGCTGCTGTAGCATCATCATCAAAATCGGTTTACCCAGTCTGACCCAGTTCTGAGGTAAAAAAATACAGTCGAATTGATAACCTCCTTTTCTTACAGAAGTCGATTAAAAATAAACTTCCTCTCCTGTCATATTATTTTAGATTTAAGGCTCTTTTCATTTTTTTTCAGTTTTACGCTGTATTCCGCATTAATGGGGTTGTTGCTTGTTTAACATAAATACAAAATAAGCAATATATAATCGCGTTTGTCGCCAAATTTTAGAGATTTGTGTGAGTTATGTGTTTTGAATGACGAAGCCTTATAACCTTCAAAATCTCCCTAGTTGTTAATGTGTTGGAAATGAATACTTCATTCTCCCCAGTTGTGATCGAACCCACGGCTGTCACGTTTGTAGTTAGACACTTAGCACGCTGCGTCACGATGTACTCAATTCTATGCCTGTTGTATATCATATACGGTAGAAACATAAAAATAAAATCCGACAAGCGCATGTCGGGCTCGCCCACCCAGGTCCCGTACAAAACTTACATCTTTTTGAAGAAACAAAACTATCCCGCTCACAGCAAGGTAGGCAGAGGAAACCTAGTGTTAAGAAATTTCGTTCCTTATCATTACTTTAGATCCCCTTAATTACTTTGTAACAAGCTTCCTAAGTCTATCCAAGAACGCTCATCTATAGTGTCCTTTAAAACATCATTAAAAAAGCATTTTATCAAAGAATTAGACAGTACTTATCATTGAAGATTGAAGAAAAAAAGAACTTCATAATTATATTAGTATTAATGTATTGTATGTATATATGTATGTATGTATGTATGTATATATGTATATATGTATGTATGTATGTATGTATGTATGTATGTATGTATGTATGTATGTATGTATGTATGTATGTATGTGTGTATATATGTATGTATGTATGTATTCATGTATTTATATTTGTATGTAATTAGATATATTTTTTTCTAATATATCATATTTATGTTAAAAAAAAATCTTCTCAAATATTGCACAATTTTGTCATCCCGCTATATGTTTCTTTCACCCACTTCCACAGGTTGACTGGAAGAAATCTCTTTTAGAGATAATTCCACCTTTTTTAATCTCATTTCTGTAACTTTATTCCATTTGTTTGTTTTATTTATAGTGCAATAAAGAATATATATCATCATCTTATTTTAATATACATAATCTAAATATAGTCAGAGATAGTTAAAAAAAATATCAGTAGCACATAACATCAATTTGAACTCTTCTATATTTTAAACATAAATGTACGAGTATATTATATAGTATATGTAAGCTATTTTTAATTAAAGATTTTTCTTCGAATGGGATTGAACCCATAACCAGTCGCGTTTACAGTCACACTTTGTGCCCCTGCGCCATGACTCGCCTCATTTTCTTTATAGAATATCTTAAATTACGTTTTATCATTATCCTGTATAAAACAAGTACTGTAGTTTTAGTTTATTCCGTCTACCCTTCAACCCTGTATGTCACTGTGGTTGTTGTCATATAATCAGGGAGCTATTTTCTATTATAAAATAATATTTTCATTTAATAAAGTCGACGATCCGTCGTGGCGCAGTAGGAACTGTTTGGGTGTGAATGTGATAGTTATGGGTTTGATTCGGTTAGAGGGAGAAATCGTACTTAAATTACTTACAACTCTCTCCCCTTCAAAGTTTGGCAGAAAGTGGGTGACGTAGTGTCTTAACATTAGTTTTAATTTATCTCGTCTTCTATGCAGGAAAAAAACGTCAATTAGCTTTTTTATTTTTTTTTGTATTGTGAAATGAACTATTTATGATGCTATGCAAATTGTGTTGTCTTTAGATCCAAGCAAATGTCAAATTTGATTATTTTGCAGCATATCTAAGTGCAAAGAGTGGTCGAAAACAGTGACGCATGTTTCTCCTACATACATTGATATATATCCCATCTAAAAAAAAAAAAATTAGGGCTAAGTTAAATTTTAAGTAGTGCGTCCTTCTAGACTCACAAAAATGAAAAATCTATATTTTATTATTGTATTGGCTTGATATATATAGATTTGGTTTAGTGCATCATTCCTACATATACTACCGGTAAAACTATAAAAGACGTGTTGAAAGCTTAACGACTCAAAACATCATTTATAAATGAAAACTATATCTCAAGATCGGTCTCAGAATTTGGAGAGCGGTTTATAAATACGCGCCATAAACAACCAAAAGTATCAGGGAGACAGAACAGAGTAATTTTTTTTACTTAATTTACCGTTTCTTTATATTAGAAAATATAATATAAAACGACAGTTTATTTATTTATTATATACATTTATACCATGTTGAATTATGTTGAGGTATGTAAATTATAAAACATTATAATTTAAATTTATAATTTGATATGTTACATAAATTAGTATCAAAGTTTAGCTCTGTAATGCTAGTTAATTAACATATTAACGCCGTCGTGACCCAGCAGGGTAATGTATCCGTGATAGTTACAACTTCAAAAATTATTAAAGGATTTTTTAAAAAATTAACAGAAGTATGATTTATATTATTTTTTATATTTAGGAGGAGTATGATTTATATAACGTTGTCTCTGGCGGCTAAATTAAATAAGATATGTTTCTACGTATGAGACGTGTCTGACTTGGACGAGCTTTCATATTCTTTAATATAGAACGAGTGTATGTACCTAGTATTTTACAGAATAACTTGCACGAGCGGGTAACACTATAAAAATACGTATATAAAGGAACCCCTTCAAAATATTAATTTTCTACAAATAACAATCGCAATTTTTATGATATATCGTGTTGTAGTGATAGAACACTGTGTTTCCAACTTTACGTGCATTTTTGAAATTCATTAATAGAAAACGAAACCCAGTGTTGCTAATCTTGTCTTACCATATAATAAAAAGAATTAGGTACATTAATTTCAGCTTCACACTCTCTTCATTTCATATCCCGCATATAGCAGTGTAGGCAGAGAGAATCTAGTATAAAGATGCTCCGCGCCCCTCAACACACTCGTTCTATATTTTCCGTCGATTTCTCAAGGCGTTGTGTGTTGAGTGGCGAAAGTCAACGCTCTACTTCGTTACTAACGAGATTTAAACTCCCTGTAAATATTAATTAAATATTTTATTTCCACGAATGGTAATTAGAACCCAGAACCCGTCAGATTTTCAAACACGAGCTTCTGCTCCTGCACCACGATTGAGCAATATTATACATCTACATATATTATACCAATATCCTATATGACATCCATTTTAAAGAGAAGAAGTGAAAAAGCTTAATGCAAATAGCTCAACAAATATACTTTTCATCAAACGGTCTTGGAACATCAACCCCTCAGTCAATACTCGAGTACTGAGGGTCGTGAATATAATTCAAATGGAATGAAATGGAATGGAACTCGTCACTAAAGTTTATATATAAATTATTCTGTACTAGCTCTCTGTACACCTGCGCGTTGGATGTAAACTGTTTATTTGAGAAGTACTAAAAATTATTTTTATTTCAGCTTCACGCTGTATCCCTCATGTAGTAGAGTGCGCAGAGGTAGTGTTGAGACACTCCGTTTCCTACTTTCCGATGAATACTGGAGGCATTACGTGTTGAGTGGCGGAATTCAACGCCGCGGTTTCCCTCCATACCATAGAATAAAAATAGTAAATATTTAATTTCCGGGAATGAACGAGTGGGAATTCGCAACTCCCACCAACAAGGAACTCACAACCTGTCGCGTTTACTTTGTGCGCCACGACTGACATCATATGTATTCCTTGTTATTTTATATCTCGTTTGAAGATGTTAATTTCTTTAAATAAAGTTTATAGAAGTTGTGCTTAAGAGCTTTTTATTATATTCTTTAGAAGAGTCACGTTTTCTCCCGCATAGCAAGGTAGACTGAAGACAAGAAGTGCTAAGACACTCGATTAACAATTTTAGTTTAAATTTCAAGACATTGCGGAACCCAACGCCACTTTTTGTCAACTAGAGTGAGAAAATAAAAATATTTCTAAGTTTATAATAGTCTCTCGATTGAAGATCGCGGTAAATATAGTGTTTACAGTTGGATCATACACTCCCTGCGCCACGACGGTTTCGTCCCTCTGTGGGTGGTAATAACACAACTTTCAAAGAAGAATATTAATATAATTATATCTTATAACAAACTTTCAGTATAATAACTGTCAAACTAATGATAGGATAGTAACGTAGGTAAGGTAAGATTGAAACTGACAACTAATTGCTAAGTTAATCTGATATGTTTCTAATATATTTATTATAATTATATAGTTAAAGGACGTTGATGTAATGGCATATAGTTTTTTTTTACCTTCACACTCCATCCTGCACTTATCAAGAGGGAAATTGGGAACATAATGTTAAAACATATACAGGGTGGAAGTGTCAGCGCTGCTTTTACGGGAACAGCATATATGCTGTTTCCGTAGAAGCCCTATATTTTACCGTAAAAGCCCTATATCTTACCCTAGGGTAAAATATTTTAAATCCATGCCTAAAGAAATTAATCGAGATACCTCAACAGTTTAGACGTGGTATTTTTTTTATTTTACGATGTTTATCCATACCTGTATTTCGTGTGACGCAGTTACGTGTTTACGTTATAGATACCAATAACGTAAACACATACTACTACAAAAGTACTACTAAAGGTTAATCAACTTTGAATTTTGCCGTCAATACCTACGACTCGATTTCAGAATGAGGCGTATGCGGCGGTTTCTGTTTGATAGGTGTATGTGTGCGTTGTTCTTGACAAATTTTATATTACAACATTAATTTTATTATTTATTTTGTTGGAAAAAATAACTTTTTCATTTTTTGGAAAAAAAATGTTGTATTAGGCTTTTATAGAGAGAGCAGTTAGAACTGTGGTTTCATTTTAAGTGGTGCTGACACTTCCACCCTGTATACATGACGATAATTTTACGTAGCAGGATTTGAACCTGCACCTTTTAAAATATTTCCAAGCGCTTTCTACCTAAATATAACCACTGAGTCATACT